>JARHVA010000430.1:2250000-3450000 GCA_037957365.1 Torreya grandis
TCCATTGAGCATATTTGGAATATAGAAAACTTTTTTAATATCCACAATATCACCCAAGAAAATGTAGCTATTAGGTTGTTGGCCTTGTCTTTCAAAGGAAAAGTTTTGGATTGGTATGAGACCCTACCTATAAATTTTATTGGCTCATGGGATGAGTTGGGGACCCTATTGACTGATAGGTTTTGGGAAAAGAGTGATCACTTATATCTATCTAAGAAATTTACCACAATAAAGAGGGCACTACATGAATTCATGCAAGATTTTAATACTAGGTTCTTGAAAATCTTGGGGCAGAATTTCAATTCTTGTGAGGCCAACCGCAAACTATGCATTTTTGTACTACTTGAAAGCATTGAATAGTAACATTGCCATGATGATTCAATCTATGGGTGGAAACACATTGCCTGTTGCCTATGAAATAGCCATAAATGTTGAGAATTGTCTTGTCCAAGTGAGAAAGATAGCTCCTAGACCTCCAATGCCACTATTCCTTGATTTGCATTCTCCTAGTCAAAGTGCATTGCCCACTTGAGCTCCTTTGCCTGGTCAAAAAAATATACCATTGCCCCTACCAATGAAATCCATGAAGGTAAAATCCTACTTCAAAGTGTTACAAATGAATTGGTTGCTCTCAAAAGGCAATAAGCCCAAGGGTACAAGCCATATCAATCCTACAATCAGTTTGGATAAACAAACAGACCTCCTTTTCAAGGTAATGCACAAGGACAAGGCCAAATCACCCATATCAAACCTTATAAATTTATAATCCTAATGTTCCTTTATCTTCCAAAGCCCTTGTTCCCACTCAAAACAATTTGGTTCAAGAACAACCTAATTATCAATCTTTTGAACATGGTCAAGAACAAGTTGCTTATGCTAATGAGATACAAAATCAAGGCATGACTACACAAGGTGATCAAACATCTCAATTTTCAAATTTTGAGATGCCAACACAATTCAAGATGGAAAGCAGATAGGATCAGTCTGATTCTACTCTCATGAATCATTTGGAGGGTGAGTTTTGTGCCATTAATTACATGGGGAATACAAGCAATCAGAATACTAGTGTTGCCTTCAATACTAAGTCTAAAAGGAGGGCTATTGAGGACACTCAAGGAACAATCAAGGACCTATTTTGAATCCTACATTAGCTCAGATGGAAGGTGGGTCTAATTCAACTCCTAAAACACAAGAAAATAAGAGGTTTCCAAGCTTTAGGCTAGTTGCTACAACTCTACCTCCACAAGCTACATCACAAGGTGCAAATGTTCAGAAAGAGAATATCAAGGTAAGTAATCCTTCCATTAATGTTGTGGACCAGATGAAGAAGCTTCACATGAACATATAATTATGGGATTATCTAGAATTACTAGGGTATAAATATATACTCCAAAAGGAATTGCATGGTTTGGGTAAACAAGCTGGCCCATCTTGAAATGACAATGTGGTTTTGGTCAATGGAACTCAATCTATAGATGGTCAAGTGAAGAAAGATGAGGAGACTCCTCCTTTTTACCTATTTATAATTATTGGTGATTTATTGGTTCATAATTGCATCATATATAGTGGAGTGAGCACATCAGTTATGCCCAAATGTATAGCAGATAAGCTAGGGCTCAAGTATGAGCCAAAGACTAAAGGAGTTTTGCAATTGGATGGATCACCAGCCAATACTTTGGGGACAGTGAAAGGTTTGAATATGACCCCTCATGCTTATCCTACTTTTCTAATTCCTTAGGATGTGGTAGTAGTAGATTTACCTCCCTATTTTTCTCTTTGCTTGTTAAGAGACTTTACATCCAAGATAGGTGGATATCTGGTAGCTAATTGGTCCTACATGATGTTTAGAACACAATATGGTACTAAAGTGAAGATTGAGTCAGAACCTATCCATAGAGATCACTTGGAACCATCCTCACCTAAGGTATCAAATGTTAACTATGTTATCATAAATGAAGAGGAGTTTCATATTGATTAATCCCTGTCATCTTCCCTTGAAGGAGTTTTTGATTTGTTCCTAGATGAGTGGGAAATAACAAATATGAGCATGATCCTTAAAAGTTTATAGAAGAATATGGTCTTGAGGTTTATTATAAGCATGAGAAGGACTCCTTCATGCCCAATTTGATGAATTCAAATGAAGATGTGAATGGTTTGTGGAAGCTTTTCTTTGATGGGTCTAAAAGCAAGATTGGGGCTGGTGGTGGAGCGATGTTGGTTTCATCTTCAAAGGAAAGGTATTTTCTAACTTTCAGATTTTAGTTCTCTTGTAATTGTAATGTAACAGAATATGAGGCCCTCATTCATGGCCTCGAGTGGGTAAGGAAAAGAGGTGTCAAAGAATTGCAAGCGTTCGGTGATAGCGAGCTCATTGTCAATCAAGTTAAAGGGTAAAATTTGACCAATAACTCCTTGATCAAGTCCTACAAACATAGATTTTGTGACCTTGTAGAAGACTTCATGGCATTCAATATCACTTTTATTTCAAGGGAAGATAATAAGCATGCTGATAGGTTGGCATCTATTGGTACTCAATTTGATGTTCCAAAAGGCATAAGAGAAGACAAGAATCAACCTCATCTAAAGGTGATTATGAGACATTCTGTACTAGATAACATCACCAATTGGTAGGTATTTGATAGCGATCAACAAATAACACTTTTACTACAAGAAGTAGCTGAGTTCTCTACCAAAAATTAGTTTAAGCTACAACAGCAATATGGAGGGCAAATTATCCAACTAAAGTCTAATAAGCTTCCCAAAGGCCTAGTGACTCTTGAAAGCATATTCAATGAAGATGACCAGCTCAAGAAGGATAAGGTAAGTATGTCAACCAAGAAAGAGAAATATGAAAGGGTAGAGATCTTCAAAGATAAATTACTTGCACTTGGAAAAGTATGCACTAGTCAAGAGAAATATGATTTCATTGAACTATGCAAAGAGTTTAGTGATATTTTCGCATGGGAATATAGTGACTTGAAGTGTTTTGATCCAAGCTTGGGTCAACACACCATAGAGCTAGATGAAAACGCCAAACACATCAAGTAAAGACAAAGGCCAATCAATCCCAAGATTGAACTACTCGTGAAAAAAGAGCTCATTAAGTTGATTAACTCTAGAATCTTTTTTCCTATCAAGCATTCTTATTGGTTGGTCAACATAGTCCCTATTAGAAAGAATAATGGGAAGATCAGATTGTGTGTGGAATTTAGGGACTTGAATAGAGTGTCTTTGAGAGATCATTATCCCCTCCCTTCTTTGGAGCAAATTCTACAAGTGGTGGTAGGCAATGAGAGGTTTTCTCTCCTAGATGGTTATTCTGGGTACAATCAGATTTTGGTGAAAGAAAGTGACCAATACAAAACAACCTTCACCACCAAATGGGGAAAATATGCCTACATGAATATGCCTTTTGGATTATCAAATTCTAGAGCTACTTTTCAATGTGCAATGGATATGGCTTTCCAAGGACTAATCAATGACATTGTATTGGTTTATCTAGATGGTGTGATAGTCTTTTCCAAAGATGCAAAAGATCACTTGAATCACCTAAGGTATGTTTTTGAGAGGTGTAGAGAGTTTTGGATCTCTCTAAACCCAAAGGAGTGTTGTGTTTGTTGTTCATGAAGGCAAACTCTTAGGCCACATTATTTCCACGAAAGGTCTGTCTATTGATCATGAGAGAGTGAATGTTATTTTAGAATTGTCTTTGCCTAAGGATAAGAAAGGTTTGTAAAGTTTCTTTGGATAGATAAATTTCATAAGGAGATTCATTCCTGATTTTGATAACTTGGTCAAGCCTTTGAACTCCATGTTAAGGAAAGATGAGATATTTACTTGGACATGAAGGAGGAAAGAAAGTTTTGAAGGGATCGAGCAAGCCATTCCCCAAGCTCCTACCCTTGCAAGTCCTAACTTATCTAAGGAATTCAACCTATATACTTTTGGGAATGAAGAGGTAATCTATGCAATGCTTACTCAAGCTAATGATGAAAATTTGGAACAACCTATTGCCTTTTTCAGTCAAGGTTTGGGAGGTTATGAGATAAGGTACACATATGTTGAGAAATAAGTGCTTTCAGTTATAAGGAGTTTGAGGAAGTTCAGGCATATGTTGTCTAACAATAAGATTCTCATCTTTGTGACTCATCTTAGTGTCAAAGACTTTATGTTGAGTAGAGATTTGAATGAAAAAAGGCCAGGTTAGATCACCAAAGTGATGGAGGATGATGTGGAGATCAAAACAACCAAGTTAGTGAAAGGAAAAGGATTATGTGAGCATCTTGCTTCAGACTTGAAAGAAAAAAAATAAGTTGTTTTGGCACTCTATGATGATCCCATAGTAGTTGTACCTTCAACCATGAGGAATTAGACACAAGACATGATCTAATTCCTTCAAACTGGTGAATGTCCACAAGGTCTTGATAAGGCCAAAAGAAGGTACTTTAGGTTGCAATCCATTCCTTATGTACTTGTTTATGGAGTGTTGTTTAGAAAGGACCTTTTAGGTGTGTTATTGAGATGTATTAATTTGGACCAGATTGACAAAGTGTTGCATGAGTTCCATGATGGACCAGACGGTGGCAATTTTACGCCTATAACCACAATTGTCAAGATAATGAGGGCTAGATACTTTTGGCCTAGCTTGTTTAAGGATACTCACGCTTGGGCAAGGAAATGCCAAAAATGTGCTCTCTTTGATGGCAAATAAAATCTAGCTACCTTGCCTCTTCATCCAATTCAAGTTGAGCAACCCTTCATGCAATGGGGTTTGGATTTCATAGGTCTGATCAATCCTCCTTCTAGTGCTAGCCACAAATGGGTGTTGACTACCACTGATTACTTTACAAGATGGGTGGAGGTAGTAGCTCTTAAAGAGGTGAATGCGAATTTAGTTCTAGACTTATATGAGAGTATAGTAACTAGATTTGGATCTCCTTTAACAATCATTTTATATAATGCATTAACCTTTCTAGGAGCAAGAACAAGTGAATGGACTTTGAAGCATGGCATCTATCTCAGCACCTCCTTCAACTACTATCCCTAGGGAAACAGACTAGTTGAGTCCAAAAACAAGAATTTAATCAGGATCATAAAGAGGACTATGGATGAGAATCAAAGGACTTGGCACACCAAGTTGAATACATCCCTTTGGGTTGATAAGACCACACCAAAGAGAGCAATTAAGAACTCACCATACACACTTATGTATGGAAGGAAGGCTAGACTTCCTATCTCACTCGAGTTACAATCTTTAAACCTCACCTATCAGTTGCGATTGATGGAGAATGACAACATGGAATTCAGGTTATGTGAGTTGATGGAACTTGAGGAGATAAGAGATCAAGCTATGCAAACCATGACAACTCACCTAGACTAAACAAAGAAGCATTTTGACAAGAAATCCATGCCAAGAAGTTTCAAAGAAGGAGACATTATCCTAAAATGGGATGAAGACAGGAACAAGCTTGGAAGACACACAAAGTATGATGCTTTTTGGAGTGGCCAATATGTTGATCACACAGTGCAAACAACACAATGCTTGTCAACTCTCAAAGTTGGATGGAGATGAGCTACATATCCCAATCAATGGGATATATCTAAAGCATTGTTACTGAAGTTATCCTTTTCTCGTGTACGTAGTTTCCTGCTTTCTTTGTGTTCCCTAAGTGCTTATGCAAATGTGTGAGTTTGTCCATGTCTTATTTTATGTTGTCTTTACTTGGTCTTCTTGTTGTTATGTGGTGTGTTTCCTTGTGTTTTGTTTTGGCATAATCCTTGTTAGCCATCTTCAAGAATCCATTAACACCATTGGCCCTGAGTTGGATAAGGTTACTGGTCTGGTCAACATAGCAAGCACACTACCCCTACGAGTCACCAATTTGTTGACCAAATTTTGGCTTTTCAAGCCAAAATTGGTCACCCCTATCTGAAAATTTAGCTACCTAAGTATATATCTTTGGTCAAGTCCAGTATGCAGGAAATGTTCTATATAAGCCACAAAAAATGTACAAGTCTAATTTTTTTGGAAGTTTTATTTTGGTCTTTTACCAAGTGTTTTGTCTTCAGAAGTTTTGTCTTTGGGTTTTTTGTCTTCGGGTTTTTTTTGGTTAAGTGTCAAAATTGTTTGGATAATTTGTTTGAGACAGGGTTTTTGAAGCAAAAGATGGAGACTAATTCCTTCGGGAAAATTGTCCGAACAATTTTTTTGAAGGGTATCTTTTGTTGGGAAAAGGTCCACTTTAGTATTTTCAAAGGATCATTTACAACTTTCCCAAAAGATATTTTCTTTGAAAAATGGTCACTTTCATTTTTCCGAAAGGTCACTTTCATTTTTTCAAATGGTCACTTTCATTTTTCCGAAAGGTCACTCGCATTTTTCTGAAAGGTCACTTGCATTTTTTTGAAGGGGCACTTGCATTTTCAAAGGATCATTTCATTTTTGCCGAAGGATACTTTGCAATTTTTTTTTAAGGATACTTGTCTTTCCGAAGGGTACCTTACAACTTTCCTGAAGGGACCATTTCAAAACTCCGAAGGGTATTTTTCCTTTTGGAAGGTCTTTTCCAAAGCCGAGGGACACTTTTAATTTTTTTGAAGGGTAGGTTTCAACTTTTTCAAAAGGATTTCTCAAGCCGAAGGGGTCATTTGCAGAAGTTCTGAAAGTCATCTTCAATTTTCCAAAGGACCATTTCTTTTGGCCAAAGGGCTAAATAAAAATTCGAAGGAAGGAATTGTTTCAGACTTTTTGTCTATAACAACTTTTTTGAAGGTCCACTTTAAGAAGCCTGAAGGAACATTTTGAAGGGACAAATAAAAAGTCTAAAGGAATGAATTCTTTTAGAAATATTGTTCAAAGAATTCTTTCAAAAAACTTGAAAAGAAGGCCCGAAACAAATGATTTCCTTCAGATAAATTGCCCTAAGGAAGAACCAAGCAAAAATCTCGAAACAAAGAAAGGACCAAGCATAAAGCTAAAGGAGAAAAACCAAAACAAAGAGCCCAAATGAATTCCTTCAGAAAAAGTGACTGTGGGAAAAGTTTGAAGACAAACGGTCACAGATAAATTGTCCAAAAGAAATGCCTGAAGGTGACAGCCTGCAAAACATCAATTTTAGATTATGAAAATTAGTCGTTGAAGTTTAAAAGAAGTTTGGCGGAAACTTGAAGACAAATGTGGAGATGACAAATGGCATGAATCCTGAGCATCTAGTGCACAACAAGTAAAAATAAGCAAGTAGACAGTTCAAGTTGTTGCACCATTACACAGTTCGATGAGCCAGTAAAGAATAGCTAGCATCAAAATGAAATTCCAACAAATAGACCCATTTATAACAAAAAAGATTTCAGAATATCTTGATTCTACTGGTGTAATCGTGGGAAAAATATCTTACACAATGCAATGTAACTGTTTCCATTCTCAAGGTGACACATGTCTGAGTGATCTTTGCATTCCCTTTACTTGAATTCCTTCTCAAAAGCTATATTTATGTATTCTTTCGACACTTTGGGAGGGCCTCCACTGGTTATTGGGAAAACTCTGGCCAAATTTATACTTTAAAACTCTTGAAGAAATAATACAAGTTATTTTTGCCACTCACATGTTGTACTATTGAGTATTGGTTTAATTCTTGTTGTTTTGTTTAGAGAGAGATCATCTTTCCTAACATGTTATCCTTGATTGCCTACCAAATGTGCAAAAAGAGTGTTGTTGTAGGTCCGTGTTAGTGTTCTTTCTAAGTGTATAGACATTTTAGAAGTAGTATATGATTGTATTCCTTTTAGAATCATCCGTTGCTCTCATGAATGTTTAATGCCTTCTTGAACCTAATAATGTGAAATATTGATGTGACAATACACAAGGAGTTGTGAGTTTTGTGTGAGAAAACTTTGTTGGTCTTTAAGTAGTGATTTCAGTCAATTGAGAGGACATATTACATTGGTGCATCACCACTTGTTTTCTTAGTTATTTTCTTTATATTTTTTCATAAATAATTGACAGAATAGAGAGAGCTTTAAAGGTGCATCAAGGAGAGCTAGCCCCTAATCTAGAGATTCATCTCAACAAAATTGTCACCCACAACAAGAGAGATGATTCCATTTTGCCGCTTGGATGAAGAGAGTTGAGCATCTCTTCAAGGGTGCAAATCCAAGCGTCAACAATAACATTGGAGATGATAGAAGATTTGTGCAAAGCAAAAACATTAAAATCGAAAGAAGCATGATTAAACATAGAATTATTTCTTTCTTTCTAAATCCAGAAGAGAATATCCACTCTGAAAGTATTACAGACTTGCGCGTAAATGAAGGGCATGGTGGGTTTGTTGCCAAGGATGATATGTTGCCAAATGAAAAATTAGGGCTGGAAAGGCCTGAAAAGATCATGGATCCAAGTCCAAACCCTTTGAGCTTTGGAACAATACCAAAAGAGATGAGGGAGCATCTTAAGGTGGCCACAAAAGGGGCAAGTAGGCTAGTGAACTCCCATCTAAATAAGTCTTCTGCCAATCGGCAAACCTTGGTGCAGTATACACCAAGCAAAGTGGGAAAGCTTGGGCTCCACACAAGCTCCACCCCCCATATAGTGTTGAAATGAATGCTCCACATTTTAACAGATGAGTGCAGCCCCTAACGGGCATTGAGCATGTTTACCATGGGCAAATGGGGGGTGAGCCAAGCATAGCCTAATTGAGGATTGTAATTACAGAAAGGGTCTCAACATACCATTTCCAGTCCTTCCACCAAGGCCGAGTGGAATGGACCAAGATTTTGTGGAGCATATCAGCAAGGATGACATTGATAATCACTTGGTAAGACTCCTGGTCTGTATTGGCTAATCGAAATTTAGCTTTTGCCTCTTCCCAAGATAGCCAAGAGCGAGAACACTTGCAAAAGATATCCTAGATGGAATGAATTCCTCTACGAAGAAGCTTAAGGGCATTGATCCAAGGGTATTTCAATACATTAGGAAAATGAAAAAAGAAAATTAGGATATTGTAAGTTGTGAGCACGGAGGGCAAGAGCCAAATTTCAAACATTGATAACAAATATTTGACTCTATTCCAATATATGTGAGTCACATTTATGTTATTTCCATATATGTTTAATTATATTTCCTTACAACTTTCGTCGGTGCACCAAAAGTTTCCTTTAAAAAATATTTGGCTATGTTGTTGACCTTTGCTGGCAATAAAATCATCTGTAGAAATACAGTGTGAAAGGAATGTGTCCTACTGCTCTCTACGCATCACACTCTTTGGGCCACCTTACTCCTCCTACTATCTACGATGCCATTCGATACATGAAGAGCGTACTACTGGATTTTGATCCCGATTCTGCCATGCAATACACCAATTTAGATACATTATTATTGGAAGACTGATCGAGAAATTTAGTGAAATGAACTATGCAGAATATATGCAGTGACATTTGTTCATTTCGTTGGGGTCTCACAGGGATGAAGTTGGAAGAATCACTGTGTTGGGTGAATATTTTGTCACCAGCTAACTGATGGGCAAAATAGGTGTTTCAACCACAACATAGGGAGATTTATCGGCCAAATGTGCAGGTCGACCACATCACAAGGGGACAAATATCTCCTCTCATCAAGGGGAGGTTCCCTATAACTATAAGGTGTTATATACTATATATATAAGCATAAAATAACACTCAGGGGTAGGACAACGCCATCCATCTCTCTTTTTTTAGAGATGATGTTTACAGATCAAAGGAGAAATCCTAGTGAAATGACAGAAGGCACTTCTCTTCTTTCAGAAGTGGTCTACAACAAACAACATGAATTCTTTCTGGTAGTGACAAGTAAATGTATCAGGGCGCAATAACCAGCAGAATGAGGTGTAGCACAAAGTCTCTACCTCAACTGCCAAAGAGTGAAATACGAAAGACAATGGGAGCATAAAGTCTTCCCAAGATTCTTTAAACAGAAACAGAGAATAAACACACTGAAGACAATTGTGGCAGCACAAAGTCTCTCCACAGTCGGCTTCAAGACACCTTCTTGGTTACTTCCACTAATTCTACTTATTTAATTAAATGGACAAGAATGCATTCAACTAACAGACATAAGAACGATTTCCTCAACAACACGAGCTATTCCAGCACAAAGTCTGAAAGGTCACTTGCTTTCTCCTTCAGATAATGAAATATGATTAACAATCTGAGCTCATTGTTTCAGTAATGCCTTTCAATTTGGGCAGAGTTTTGCTTCTGATAGCAAAAAGATCTCCTTAAAACAATAATAGATATTACAATATATAGCGCTCCAAGAAAGACTTGGCACTTTGTTTCATGAAATGGCCCATGCTGCATTCAATGCCTTGAATGCATTTTCAGTTCTATCAAGGGGCCATGTTGGAACAGGGTGTCGGCCTTAACTGTGGCATGTCAATTCATCTCAAATGTCTCCTTGAAAGTATGGGCCACCTGGTCCTCTTCCTGATATTTGCACAACTGTCCACTTCGCCTTTACTCGATCTAGAAAAATAGGCCGCGCTATTGAGTGCTCACGCTCTCTGATGTCCACTTGGTGGACTGTTTCACCTACTGGAATAACTCTCTTGCAGACATTTCTGGTCTTTCCCTCTTGTTCCCTCTTTCCTATTGCAATTTGAGCTCTCAGGCTATCTTCTTACCTTCAGTAGGCTCTTTCAGCTTCCTCTTCAACTGGTCACTGAGTTTGTTTCAGGTTCCCCGCCACATTGGAAAATCAACGGTTATTTCATGACTTCTGAATTTGTCATCTGCGGGGACGTCACTGGTCATTTGAACCACTTTGAACCTTGAACCTTTGAACCATGAGAGTTCGTTGGTTCAATGGTTCAACGGTTCGGGTGGTCCGGGCGATTTCTTGGTTCAATCGGCTCCTTGGTTCAATCGGCTGAACCATCTCTTCGAACTTGTCTCTGGAATCTTTTGCTTCCTTCCTTTACTCAAACCTTCCTTTTGAACTTTGAAATTCCTTGAACCTTTGAACCTTTGAACTTTGAACTCTTTTGGTTCAAAATTCAACGGTTCAACGGTTCAATCTTTCTTCTTTGAAGTCTTCTTTCGTTTAAGTCTTTTGATCTTATTGAACTCGTTGAACCTTTGAACTTGTTGAACCATTTTAGTTCAAGGTTCAACGGTTCAACGGTTCAACCTTTACTCTTCGAAGCCTTCTGTTCTTTAAGTCTGTCGAACTTATTGAACTTTAGAACTTGCCAAAGTCTTTAACTATTTTTGAAGTCTGTCGATGGCGTTGAACATTTGAACTCGTTGAACATTTGAACCTTTGGAGGCGGAGTTCAATGGTTCAATCTTTTGTTTGAAGCCTGCCGATGGACCTTTTGGTTGAACTTCGGCATTGAACCAACTTTGAAATGCCTAAGTGTTTGGAACTTGTTCCTTTATGAGAGCCCGCCTGTTGAAGTTATTGAACCCGTTGAACCTGCGAGTCCCTTGACTGAAAATGCTTGAATAATTGAAGAACTTGGATGCTCAGGACATTTTTGAAAAAGGAAAGGAAGAATTTTGGCATGCAGGACCCAAATAGTTGATATGTTGTCCCAAAAACAAGTGACGAATTTTGGGAACAACACATCGGTTGAACATTTGGCACGTAATGAGGTTCGTTACCATTGATTTGACGGTGAGGATAAGCTTTTGTTGTCCATATTTCCTGGTGAAGGTTGCGTTAATGGCAGCTATGGGATCATCGATTATAAAAATTTGGTCTCCATCACAAGGTGGACATAAAATGTTGTGGATGTTGTTAGATTTATGGATCACATGATGGCCTTCACTAGCCTATAATTATGATCCACATATGGTTAACATGATCTTGAATGCCCCCATGCCGTCAAATAGAAGTTTAGTAAGAAATCATTATTTTGACCACTCGAGGGGATTGAATGTACTTGTGAGGGTGGACAAAAATGGAAAGGTGAAGAGTTCTCAGCATGGCACGCCAACTACGAGGCCGTGTCTTTGGTGATGACATATATGGAAAGCAACATAATGTTCGCATTTCAGTTGGATACGTGTCCTTCTCGAGAGTTTGTGAATGATGCAATAGTAGGATGGTTAAAATATCAATAATCAATTAATTAAATTGTCTTTGCAAGTATTTGTTTCTAATAGTTGTATAACTTACAAGTTAAGTGCCAATTTTGTCGAAGTATGATGTACACTTGTCTTTAGATATTTAAATTCACAAGTTTTTAATTATAATATTGATATAAATAGAATACTGTATGAGAAAATGTAGTGGAATATTCATTGATATTTGATATTAGACTTTGGAATGCATACAATATTATATTATTTCAAAGCTTTTTATTGGTCACAATAAAAAAAGCTTTTGTTCAATCGATTCCTATAGTACCTTGTAGGGCAGGGACTAAAAAATGTCATTAGGTTAATGATTCTTCATAAATATCATCTTGAGATGACTTAAAATAACTATATTGATAGACAAGGGGTGTGGACGGAGGAGTGTGATAGTGTGTGATGTTAATAAAAATGGTGTACTTCAAATTTAGCATTCAATCAATTGTCATATAGTCATTGTACACTTAAATTTGACTACCATAAGAGAGAAAAATAATGAATTCGTAAACATGTGATAAAATTTAAAACTATTTTTTTCTTCAATTTTTTCGGACAACTCAATTAAAACCATTATTACAAATCAATAAAAAATGACAGACACAATTTAAAATAAATATCTAAAAAAATAATATTTTTTGAATAAATATATATTAAGAAAAATATTGTTTATTGATGTGCACGTCTTACCAATAACTGAAAATTTCAGATTTCAGATATGATTTATTACAGGGCTTTGTCAAATAGATTTGGCATGGTGCTAAATATTTGACAGCTCACGCTAAACGAGGTGCGTTACCATAGTCAAACAAAAATTATTTTATTTTATTGATGCCGACAAATGCGATTCCTTAGTTTAAAAGCAACAAACCGTGTTCCAATGTCATTAATTAAATAATATAAAACCACATTAGATTCTCTTTCGCCACCTACTCGTTAGATTTTATATTTATTATTATAATTTATAAAGAGTCACATGGACATATGAAGGACCACGCGCATGTAGCCATAAACACGTTTCTCTCACCGTCCCCGTGGGGCCCACCTCACATGCGCTGGCCATCACAAGTTTCACGCCACCCACGCATGGGACCTGACCCTCATAAAAAAACAAATTCCAACTTCCTTCCTTCCTTCCACTTTATTTATTGCATTATTTATTGTAAAGTAGTGGATCCCACATAATGAGATAAATCCAAATATGTTGTTCTCCATAAAGACTTTAATCTATAATTTGCTTTTTAGATGGATAGACCCTTTTTTTGGGCATGAAAAAATTATTTATTTCACAATTATTTTTTTAATTTCAGAGTTTTATTGATACAAATTTGGGTTTGTCCACACCATTTTTATTTTTATTTTTGTAGGTGGATGTTTTTTAAGTTGGAGTTATGAACTGGGAAACATTTTTGATTGGAGTTATGGATCGATGTTGGGACATAAAAAAGGGTCCAGTTCTTAATAAAATGAAGACACAAAGTCACAAATGATGACATAGCCTAATTATAATGGATAAATGACAAAGACAAAGCAAACAATAACAAGTCGTCAAACCTCTACCAATAAGCAAAGACAAAATTGCAAGAGAGTCAGATGTCCTTTAGTGAGATTTTAGCTAAATCGACTAGTGTAGGCCCAGAAAATCATGACAGATGCAGAACCAACTGGAGAGAACTCGCGTAGAGGCGATGCAACGCTCAACCGTAGATTGTTGCTAGTCTATTCGCATGCCTTGAAAGGAAGTCCTTCATTATCCATTGAGAACCTTCTATTAATAAATCTTTTGCCTCTACCTCAACTTTTTTGTCTCAAAAACCTTGCGCATAAAAAAAGAAATTATTATATTCCTCAAGTACTTTACATTCGTCATATTTGTTCTATGAATTCTAAATTCAAAGATCATTTTATATTTTAATGTTCTCTACTTTTTCAAAGACTCATGTAACTCTTTCTAAACCTTCGTAATTTATATAAATTAGAGACACGTCACTTTTTATTTGAGATTTTTTTTTTTCATCTTTATGAATATTGAACCAAAGATTTTCATTTCACAATATTATATATTTGAAAGATCTTTTTTTACTCGTCTTTTTTTTTTTTCCAAAATTAAATAAGAATTGACCTTGTACCAATTATAATAAAATATCTTTGAAAAAACATAATTTATTTTTACGTTTATTTTGATTGCATCTCCTATCTAATATTTAATTTGTTACAATTACACTCACATTCCTTACTTTTAAATATACATTGTACTTTTTCAACTCTATAAACCAATTTTAACGAGAGTAAATATTAATAATTTGAGAGGCAACATATATTTATGACCTATTAAATTTCATATTAAAAGAATATAAGCTAATAATGGTCCCATGTGAACATCTACCAAGAATGAGCCTAAAGTGTGGCGAATAATCCGGTGATAAATGGGGTGGGAAGGTAGGGGAAAATAATAATAAAAATTGCATTGATATGAAGTCATTACCATTAAAAAAATAATATTTAAAATAAGACTTATGCTTTAATAATTATCCATGTGTATAATGATTCCAACTTAAGAATAAGTTAAATTTAAAAATGGGCAATCAACATTAAACTACCATTGCCCATTTCTTAATGGTTGAGTGGTTAACCAGTCAAATAAAATGAAAAAGACAAATCTATATTGATGTAAAATTCTTCTTATTCTAATGTATTAGGTTAGTTTGGTTAATTTCTATATTTTTAAAATTGTTATTTTTATATTAGATATATGTTTATTTATTAGTTATAATTTATTATATGTAATTTAAAATATTGATATTTATATAATTATAAGTTTTTGTGTGCATGAAAAAATAATATAATTAATTTTATCGATATTACAAATCATATTTTTGATTTATTAATTGAAAACTTCTTCATAATTTTCTATTTATACAATTTTAAGTTTTTATATGTATAAAAAAAAATATATAAATGTTTTTATTGATACTTCAAATCATATTTTTAATTTATTAATAAAAAACTTCTTCATAATTTTTTTCTTTTTATATTTATGTATTAAAATTGATTGATGGAGATAATATGTGGATTTGAAGGCACGATTCACACGGTGTGTACCCAATGTCCATTCTCCATTAAATATTGTTTGTTGTCTTATTTAATGGCATGTTTTTATAATGGCATTTGCTTTTATGGTAAGAATTTTCCTTCTCCACGATTTCGGTGTCATATTTTGGGGCCATCTTTAATTGTTTTTATTGGGTGATGTTCATTAATCCAGGGATAATATGTGTCCAATAATTTTATTTATCTATTTATTATTTAAAAATAAGTAAAAAATTCGATGTGTTTGGTGTAAGATTAATTTGTTTATGATTTTTTTAATAGATAAAAGTTTCGGATATTTATAATTAAATTAGTGGTCTTGTAAGATTCATTAGCATCTTCAGTTTGTTTGGAAAAGCAAGGAGGGGGAGGTTCATCCAAATTTTAAGTGACATAATTACGATAAGTTCTTTCACCCTCTTTTTTCTCACTGAGTAGAGTTGACTGATGCTACTACGGAAGGCCCTGGCCATGCACCCCATGTGCCCCTCTTCCCTCCCTTGTTTGCGGAGTTCTTTGCCCCAGGCCACCCCCTCCACATAAGTCCCCTTGCAGGGAATTTTAACCTTGAGGCCTCTTCCCCCTCAAAGGGATTCCTCCTAGGTTCCCCCTTCTAAGTTCTCTATACATCATGCGAATGTTGGTGTCTCTTCAAAGAAGAAAGGTCATAGATCAGAGGCAAAACTTCTTAGGGTGAAAGCACACTCTCTCATCAACAATGGCTCTCAATGGACCTTAGAAGACCTTCTTTCTAAAAGAGGGCATAGGGATGGAACGACTCGTGGATAAGTCCTTTTGAAGGATGGTTAGTGGCTCTTGGATTGGGTGTTGTTAATTTGCCTCCATTTTTGGGTTATTTTTTGTTATTCTCTGATATCTTTTTGTCTTTGTGGTTTTATTTACATTTTTGATTGAAGTCTGGTGGATTCCACTTCTCCTCTCTTGTTTTCTTGATAGATGATGTCCTTTGCACTTCTTGCTTTTTGTCTTCCTTTCTTCTTAATGTAGGGAATGGGCCCCTGATTATACCCCATGCCGATTCATAACTCCGATCAAAAGTGATATCTAGTTCATAACTCTGATTTCACAAACATTCACCTAATCTAATAATAAATTATATAAACATTTTTAATCTTTTTCATTAATTAATTCTTTTATAAACTTAAAAAAAACAATTTGATTAATTAAAAATTAATTATCAATCTTTTTAATTAAATACCTTTTTAGATTCATCAAAATATATGGATTATTAGTAATGTATAATCTAATGCTAATTTACCTATTATTATATATATCATACTTAAATTTGCTTTAAAATTTTGCTTATTATTTGATATTTGCAGGGAAAAAAAATTCTTAGAAATTTTGTTTATGACGAAATAAATTTTTTATATAACATAGATTTGTAATAAAAAAATTATATATATATATATATTTTCAATTTTTTTAGCAAGTGTAGTCATTTAAAAATATTTTTTACATATTTATTAGTCGTTAAATTATATGATTGTAGGATACTTATGTACTTATCGATTATTGATCCGAAATTAGGTGTTATTGGCTTATTTGTCAAATTTTTGTGGTCCTTGTCTCTCCTCTTAACCCTTCCCAAGTGTCCTTGTCTCTCTCCTCATTTACCCAGGCCTTGAGCTTTGTGCTAGGAGCATGAATGACGCTCTTGGGTCTATAAAAAATGTGACTTGTGTTCATAAGTCCTTTGTGTGGAACCTTTTGGCCAATGTACCCATGTCCCTCTTATCTCGTCTTTTTCATTTTTTATCATTTGATGTCAATTAAGGCACTAATATGGTCTTAATTTGAATTCAGTTTATTTATAGATACACATGCATTGTTTGTTTAATAAGAAGCACACTAAGCATTCTCAAATATAATCTATTGAGCACTTGTAAGTATTCTAGAAAGATCAAGCAATCATTAGACCATTTATCATTGTGTCACAAAATTTCATGTTATAAAAATCATTGGAAAGAGGAAGGTCACTCGCTACATATCTCTATGGTTTTGTATGTCATTAGAATTATCTCCAATTATGTAATTTGTTATTTTTGATATTATTCATTGTTTAGGGCCCTGATAAGTAGAGGGTGCTCAAATACCTACCCAACCCTCAACACATGCCCCAAAAAATTATTATCATTTTCCTTAAGTTATAAATATTGTTGCCAATCTAAAACAAGGAGAAGAAATATATTTGACAAAATACAGGTATTACAATGTTAAAATTGAAGCAAGCTAATTGAATATCCACATCAAGTGAGCGCAATTTTCAAAATTATTTTGCTTATTAATCACATGTCAGGAGCATTACTCATGGTTGAGGAAATGTCAATCATGTTTTTGGGAGCTTTATTTGATTATCATCAAGTATTTAGGTGACATCACTATCACTTATGGGCATGCATTTTTGTGTTATGATCATAAAGATTGTCAGTGGATCTCATGTTATTCAAGATACACTTCTAAACTTTATGCGTTTTTCCTACTTCTAGAATTAGAATAGTTAATTAGGGTTAAATAATTACTTTTGCACATATTACTTGGCCTAGTAATTGTGTATTTGTGTCATGATTTTGTTGTAAAACATATATCCATATTATAGGAAGAATGAAAGTATTAAATATAAATTAAAGTTATCTTCTGAAAAGGATATCATCAAATTTGGATTTGCACAATCATCATATTTTAGACATCTATATCTACATATGGGTAGAGACGTTGAGCACCAAAAGACAAGCAAGTATCAGGAGGAACCATCATACTACTGATTATATCTTGATTTTGATCTCTATCATCAAGAAAAATAAGGCAAACAAATGTGGAGTTTTTAGATATTTGTAACGCTTTTTACATGGTTCATAGGAACTTGCAAGTTAACAGGTTTAAAGATTTGAGTCTTCCACCCTTGATGGTTTCAGTTGTGATGACAATTTTTTAGATTATTGTGCCAACTCACCCAAATTTCTAAAGGACTTGAGGCCACTATTTTAAACATTTAAATTCTATATTTTACTAATGAATCTTCCATTTGTGAATAATTTGGGGCTTGATCTCGAGTTCATCTCTATCATAATTTTATTATCTCAACATGAGTAATGATTTGATTATTTATGCTTTAAATTTCTACGTTTTATATGAATTTGTTTCCCTTGTTCTCTCTTGGTGTTAATTGTTAATGTTTATAATACATCTCTCATGTGTTTAGTTTCTGATTTTCTTTGGCTCTTTGAGTTTGATTTTCTTAAGTTCATCACAGTTGGATATGTGTTTTATCCTCACGTAGTATTTACCCAGGGCTATATCTTTTATCCTTGATGTTTTTTCTCCATTTTCGTGATTTTCTTCACAATCCAACTATTTTACATATGTCATAGTCTTATTTTTACAGAGGCTTTACAAAGTGCAAGGTTTCAAAAACTTATTTTCTTCGTTTTATACTCAATGGGTGGGTGACAATTGTCACTTCTTTGTTGAGTTCTCCATTTTATTCATAGGTTATTTTATCTTAGGCGTGAAACAGGTAGATGGATAGTACTCAACGAAGAATGGGAAACAAGAATTTATACATTTTGTGATAAGGGGGTGGTGGAAACAAAATGACACTTTATTATGGAATGTGCAACCTATAATGGCATCCACACTAAGTATAAAGACAACTTAAGGGTTGACAACTTTGATGACTTGTTTACAGAAGAAAGGTTAGTTAGTACAATAAGTTTTCTAACCAAAATTTATAGTAAAAAAGCTAGCATCAAAAAGGGATTTGAAATTTTGCATGTTCAGAGGGGTAACGCTCATCCTAGGGAGTTGTGTCAACAAAATACAGAGTTGTTACAACCCTCGTTCCCATACACTGCTCGGTCTCGTAAATGCTATTAAAATATTTCATTCATTCATTCATTCATATGGTGCTTCATGAAATGAGATCATGTTGTTTGTCATATTCTTATGAGGTTTTTCTCAGTGTTTACTTTTACCTTTTTCCCTTTGATTTTTGTTTACCTTCATGTGGCAAGACCTTGTCCAACATCTCCCTCTTAGTAAAGATACATGTTTTATGTTAACACGTGGCTTTTTATTTAGGCTTTGAGTTACCTTTATGTTCACTATGTTATGTGAACTGATATTTTGGCACTTGTCCTAGTGTTGTTCATGTAAAACAATGATTTTCAATTTTACATTTTGACTTTTTCTTTTGGGTCAGTATTCTTGAATTTATAATTGATCGAAAAATGTCTCCCTCTCGATGTGTGTCGTATAGTGTTTATGTTTTGTTTTTAAGATTTGAGTAAGTCCCAAGTGTACGAGATTGTACATGTGTCAACATATTGTGATCTCCTTGCTCAAGAGGCCTTCCTTATTCTTTTAGCTTAACTTTGTGTTCTTTAATAACCTTCGTGAAATAAGATTACACCACATTCTATGATCTCATAAACTCGTCTTACCAAATATCTTATTTCCTTAAATTCTTTGGTTTGACTCTATACATTAAAATGACACCACGAATCGTTATCTTGTGTTATTATTTCACAAAAATTGGTTACCCTAAATAATTTTAATCAATTTAAAATCATGAAAAAAATCATACTTATTAAGATCAACATATATGAAATAAAACAAATTTAAATACTAACAAGGGATATTAATCAAATAACCCATATATATACAAAATAAATTAGCACTTACAAAAAGGAAGTTGGAAAGCCCACTAGTAATTTACTTTACATACATTGTTCATACTGAAAAGTGTTGTCAAATATAAAGGCAAGCATTAAACTAAAAAAAACCCAATTTTAATTGATTTTTTTAAAAATCCCTATGTCTTTCCATCAGAGAAGGGAGTAGATTGGAAGGAAAGGACGTGAGTGCATCCTTCACTCCATAACAACCACGATTTGTAAAAATAAAGGCTCACTCTTTTATGGTAATCTAATTACAACTTTAAATTCATATTCAATATTTTAATCCCTTGGTAATATGGGTATATGTTTTTTTCTTTTACTTTCTATGATTTAATTATTTGTTTCATCTCCCATTAAATTTGAGTTTGGCCTTTTCAAATTGTGAGGTTTATTGTTGGGCGAATGTTATAAAGTTTGAAAAAAAATTTAACACTTTTTTTTTGGTTTGTTTGAGTAGTTTAAGATTCAATAACTTTTTATTGTATTAGTGAAATGTGTTTTAATGATTGTGTTTATTTGATCTAAGGTTCCAAAAATTTTGTTTAGTTTTTTGCGCTTCACTCAAATCATTAAGATAATGTTCTTTTCGTTGCTTTAATTGGGAAGTTAGATATGGAAATTATAAAGAAAAAATATTATATTTGGAGGCTTGCATTATACTAAGAATAGTTGAGTTATCTTGATATTTGTTAGACCCTCAACATTATGTACAATATTGAAAACAATGTTTTAATAATTATAATAATTCATCAACGAGAAAAATCTATGCAATGCAATATGTTGGTAATATGAACTTCAATGTTATAATGAATGTTTGTAAATGTTCAATAGATTTATGTGAATAATAAATAAAAATCTCTTCACTGCTAAATGAATACTAGATCGATAGTAGAATATAGATCCTATATGCACTAAGGTGTTTGCGTATTTATAAATAACTTGAATTCACTTTAGAATCTTATTGGAGCTTAAATTGACATCTAATGGTCAAAAAATAAGAAACAAGGGTCACATGGGACGAGAAGCAAAAGGGCCCAAAATAAACTCGCCACAATCATACATATGACGTTTTTGGCATGCCATAAATTTCAAGTCCACGTTCTTGGCATGCTAGAAATTTCAAGTTCGTGTTCTTAGCAGAGGGTGTAAAACAAAGGCAATTTTGAGGACATGGGTGATGATAGCTAAAGAGTGTTGGGCAGATGTTTGAGGATGGCTATAAGACAATAATTGCGCAAATATCATACAATTTAAATCAATAGTCATCAAGTACACCATCTTCTTAGAAATATATAATTTAATAACTAATAAATGGACATGGGCCATTTTTAGGTGTCTATATGAACACATAAAAAACAAACATTGTTAAGATATCAAAGGCTTTTACACAAGATTTAATTAGATGATTATTTTTTGTGAGATTTTACTCATTTGTGTTTAAGTCATTTCAAGGATAACCCCCATGAGTTTAATATGGATAAGAACATTTAATGCAATTTATCGCTTTAAGTTTCTTTTTTCTTTTTCTTTTTGATAGATACTAGTTTTGGTGGGATCTTTACTTTATTTGCTTTTGACCGGAGTTCCAATTGATCTGGGACACAATCGGAGGCTCAAATCCCTAAGTGATCATTTATCACAAGTACCAGAATTACCAACAATGACCATAACTGGTCTAAGAATACTAACGAACGACCATAACTGGCTCGAGAATACCATCAATGACCACAACTGGGCCACGAATACCAATGAACGGCCACAATTGACCCAAGAATATCAACGATCAGACACAACCAATCTTCGATACCAAACTGATATTTGAATTTGGATGGTGCTTGAAGCAACCAAGTCACTTTACCAACTCACCCACATCTTATCAATATCACTTTAAATTTCTTACTCTCTAACCTCTCTCCCCATTTCATTGATTATTCATAAGGATCATTTTGAAATAATTTAAACATATAAATTAAATCCCACAAAAATTAATAATATAATTAAATTGTCTAAAAAAACCTCTAATTACATAATATATAAAATATACCGTGTGACAAGAGTAACCCATAAAACATTACATATTATGAAAACTCTCTAGAGGTTAGAATGTAAACAATCTAACAAAATGAATTACAATCACTATTTTCTCCTCTACTAACAAACATTAAGGCACTTGTATGGTAAATGGGTACCGTATCCCCTTTGTTTAATGATTATTTTATATATATATATAAATATAAAATAATAAATATGTAATGGATTTGGTAAAGTGGTAAGTTGGGGCATTAATTTCAAAGAGATTCATATTTTAATTACTAAAGTATATTTTTCATCCATTTTTATATATAAAATTGATAAAATAATATATATAATAATAAATATGTGATAAAATTGTATGTCGGGGACATTTATTTTAAAAAAACCAGATTTCAATTACGTGGATATATTTCCCATCAATTTATATTTAAATTATTTAATTAAAATTATTATATTATTCATAACCGACTGGAATTAAAGAGGTCACTATCTTAAATAATTACTGAAAATGTAACGAAGACAATTCCAAAAGAAAACAAAAAACACATGGTCCTAAACCACGTCTCCCTTCCAAATCGGACGGCCAGAATCCAATCAGACACTACTTTATTATCTGTAACTCGTATTCAACGTTGACTGGCAGTTTTGGCCACATTCTCCATTTGATGCACGTTTATTTAACCGGGCAGTCCGGTCAGGTAAACCTGCCACAGATCACGACGGGTCACATGTGCATCTGACGACGTGGGGTGAAGCGGAGGCTCAAAGTAGAGTAGTGTTTAAGTGATGCACCAGTGATTGCTGTTTTTGGGCATTCTTATCATTATTAATTATTGTTGGTGTTGTTGATGGACCTCAAATTTCAATTTCAATTGACTATTAGATAGTCAGTACAGCCTTCATTCCATCTTGCCGCTGTTTTCTGTTTGATTTCCACAGATTCAAGGGGTGGGAGAATTATTAACCAGAGCAGAGAATTCATGATATAAGTATCCGTTTTGTTCATGAAAGAGGAAGTTGGTATCTCTGCAATGGAAAGGGAGTCAGTTGTTGCGAGGGACTTTTTGGGTCTGAGTCAGTCCAGAGACAATAAACTCGGTGGCGACTCACAAGCTCAGACAGAATCCCAAAGAGAGGGGCCTAAGGCCTATTTCAAAGAAAAAGGCGAGTTTTTTTAAATTTTTTTGGGCACCTCTTTCTTGCATTTTGATTGTATGGGGTTTCAGACTTTCAGCTGTTCAAAACTTGCTACGTGTATTTTTAATGTAATTCAGTTTGTAAGTATTAATGCTTGAAGGGGACATTTGGCAGTTACTTTGGCAGCAGGTGGAAACTGATCTGCCCTGTGGAAAAAATTGCTGAAAATTGTATTGTATGTTTTATAAGGTTCGGCAGCCCATCACCCAGATCTTATCAGGACTGTTAGCTTTCAAAACCACCATCTTTTTTGATTTTATGGACAATCTCTTGGGTTCTTTGTTAATCCTATTGTTGATCTCAAAGGGGTTCGAGTTTTCCTTGTTTTGCCTTATTTTCTATCCATTTTTTCCTTAGGTCAATTGGTACGATGATTACATTTAGCCTCCTATTCTGTGTTCGAAACTTTCTTCTTGGATATTTAATGTAATTCAGGTTGGAAGTATCAATACTTAAATGTAGAATTTGGTAGTTACTTTTGCAGTTTAGGCAGCAGGTGGAATCTGATTTGCCTTGTGGAAAAATTTGCTGAAAATTATATCTTATGTTTTATAAGGCCTAGAGGCCCATCACCCAGATCTTATCAGGACTGTTACTTTCAAAATCACTGTCTTTGTTGAGTTTATGGACAATCTCTAGGGTTCTTTGTCAATCCTATTGTTGATCTCAAAGGGGTTTGAGTTTTCCTTGTTTTGCCTTATTTTCTATTCCATATTTCCCTTAGGTCAATTGGTATAATGATTACTTTTAACCTCTTATTCTGTTTTCAAAACCTAAGGTGGGTGCTTCATTTGCAGCCTAGCCTGAATGACTATGATGGTTTTCAGCAATTCCGGATCTGTTCCATGTTTGGGCTGGCTTGGTGGAATTCGTGAGACTCGTGGGTTTTTATTAAGCCACAATAGCCACACATGTCCATACGATAACATGGTGCTTTCAAGATGTAAACTTGAGCGAGCAAGAAACAATCCATCCATTTATCCAATCAACCTAGACCTCATCCGTGTGTAACCTGTGGTGATTACTGCAAAATGTGTTCGAATTAAAATCTGGAGGGATGTATTCGTAAACATAAATTAGTTATTCTTGGTTTTGAAGGAAGGGGAAATTTTGTTAAGAAATTCGCTGAAAGACTTTTGTGTTGAAGCTTGAGTCAATCTTACTCAAAAGAAGTGGATGACCCAAAAGAGTCCCGTCGTCATGAAATGGCTAAATGGTCATGCCGTTGGTCCTGATCAATAAACCTGTATGAATACCAATCAGATGCACTTTTGTGATTCAAACTCACCTTGCATCCTTACAACTGTTATATTCATTGCCAATCATTCCTCTGTGAAGTTCCTGTTTCAATGGCGCTTTTGCAAAGCTGAGTTTCACTTGGGTATACCAAAGAATGCAGATTAGTGGCCCAGCTCTGGGTGACCTGCAATGTTACCATTTGTTTGTAGGTTTCTTCATTTGTTAGAAGTTTCGACATCATTCTACATTTCCTTTCACTCTTTCCATACTGATTGATCCAGTTTACCAAAGCCCGAAATTCAGAAATTCTCTCCGGATCTCAAATGTTCACTCAATCCCCAATTATTTGTGCCGCTTTGATGCAACTAATGAGCAAGACCAAGCTCTTCTGACTGATTGAGGGTGGTCACTGCCCGGTTCTGCAGCAGGAATGGATCCGGGAATAGGCACCTATGCATTTGGTTTTAGATGTCTTTTTGAACACTGCCAAGCCATTTGGGGTGTTAGGGGCTTTTATGACCTTTTCTAAAAATGATTATTTAACATTTAGCTAGAGGTGAATATTTATGTTCTAATAGCAGAAAGTAGGGAATAGTAGTTCGTGGATAAGGTCATGTAAATGTGATGAAGAGCTTAGTAAGAGCTGAGTCAGATTCAAGAATGCTTTAGATCTGTTTGGGAAAATAAGTTTATGGATTCGGAAGTTGCATAGAACTAGATTGTTTCATTAGACTTTTAGTAGCTGTAACCAGGCATTGTGTTGGAATCTATTACAATTGCATCAGAAACAAGTGGACCGTGAACTGTTTAGTGGCATTCACAGAAGGATGCATTTTATTCGTGTCACTTTTCTGCATTTAAATTGGTGTAAAAACAATAGTTTTCAACTTTTCTGTTGCATATTGATATTCATTTGTTTACATTACAATGGAGAGTGACTACAACCTTGTTTTTGCTATTACAGTATCCATGGCAAATATGTCTTTACAGTGGCCTTATTCAACTAAGGCGGCTGCACTGCAGCAGTTCATTTCTTTTAAGAATCTGCAGGAGGGATCGAAGAAGAGTTCATATGACCAGATATCTAATTCTGGATTTCATCCCATATCAACTGCAGATGCTTTTGATGTAAACAACAGAAGTACAACTGGTTCTCAGGTAATAATCTTGCTTTGTGCCAATATTTCCTCTGGACGTGTCTCGGTCAAAATATGCAGATTTGTAATCTCACCAGAAAAAGTTGGGATATAAAATATCATTTTTCCACAGTCCATGTAGTAGCAGGTATGTTTCTGGATAAAACTTTGGCTCGGGTTTTTTAATCAACATTTCGGATCATGCTCCTTTATTATCATCAGGATGAGAGCTGATTGATTATGGAATGCAACTTATGTCTCTATTTAAAGATCGATGTCCTAAGTTGCATTCAATTCTTATCCTGATGATGGATCATGGAGTATGATTCTGAAACATTGATTCAAAAACTCTG
This sequence comes from Torreya grandis, assembly GCA_037957365.1. Taxonomy (NCBI): domain Eukaryota; kingdom Viridiplantae; phylum Streptophyta; class Pinopsida; order Cupressales; family Taxaceae; genus Torreya; species Torreya grandis. Next base: position 2,275,855 of record JARHVA010000430.1, read on the forward strand.
ACACAGTTTATTTAGAAACAAGCTAGGATACGTCATATTGAAGTCTGCAGCTATCATGGTGCGAGCTGTTCTTAATAAACTTAAGATTATGTAATTTTACTTGACATGATTGGATCTTTCTCTGTATCATGAATAGTTTTAATTGATCAGACTTCCCGTTGCAGTTAACCATTTGGTATCATAGCTTATGAGCTGTATATTTAGGTTAGATCTATAAGTTACATTACAACAGGATCTTGTGTGTTACTCAGGTTATATATTATTTGTCCACGGTAAACATTCAGGGTTTTAACTTTTTTTGTAACTCTTACAGAAAACCTTCAATGTTGATCCTGCTGCAAGGAATGCTACAGAGTCTGGAAACTACCATTTCGGGCCAAATGGGTCAGTGAGCCGACCTATCAGTGTCTCTCGTATCATGTATTCAGGTCAGGCAGTTGATGATCGGGCTGCTCAAGGCTATAACAATCAAGAGGGTCGAATGTTTCCCTGTTCAAATTATTCTCTTTCTGTTTCTAATCCAAGCATTCCTGCATACTTCAATGGACATCAAGCAACAGCTACATCTCTCATGGCAAAGCAATTTCAAGGATTGCCCTTAACAGGACAGCATTCTTTCTTGCCTATTCTTGGAGCCTCTGCCAGCACCTCAATACCAGGGTAATACAATTGCTGCATGATGTCAAGCTTGTAGATCTTGGGGTCAATTGTCTGACCCAATGGCTTGACTTTAAGTGTTTTCTAATTTCAAATTTAATGGGTTTTTATTTTTTGTTTTGAAGGTGTGTTCCTAGCTTTCCTGAAAAGCCAGCAGGTGCACAACTGACAATATTCTATGCTGGGTCAGTAAATGTGTATGACGATATTCCTGCAGACAAGGTGTGTTTGGCTTTGGAAACATGGATTTTGCGTGATTTAAACCGAAACTTAAATGTTTTTTATATTGCTGATTGTAACATTAAAAGATAGGCTTCAAAGAGCGGAAGATTAGCAGGGTGTGCAATACTATTGTTTTTAAAAAAATTTAAAGCTATATTATGAAATTACCTACCAAAAAAGATTGTTTAATCTGATTAGGTAGACATTTTCACGATTCAATTTCCCTCTTCTGTTATATGTTTGTTCTCTCTGGTGTATGGGTTTTTTGCCAAGTATAATTGATGAATATAAGTTCTCATGATTAAAGCATCTGGGCAAATTTGGATGTTGTTTGCAGGCACAAGCAATTATGTTTTTGGCTGGCAATGGAAGTTCCTCTTCTGGAAAGACTGTCACTTCCCCACCTCAAAGCTCACCTCAAAGCTCACCAATTTCAATGTCACTGTCAGCTATTGGGCACGTTAAGCAAGCCACATCTGTGGGCCCAAGCCCGTTAAATGCATTGCCTGGAACAAATCCACAAGTCAACTCTCAAAAGTCAGAGACAATTGTCCAAAGTCAAACTAGCCAATCTACTGCAAAATTTACTAGCTCTGGAGATCCAGATGCAAACCAAAGTAATGTTACCTCTAACAATCAGCAGGAAACTCCAAAATTGAATACACCAGGGTCGACACCAACATCGATTATGTCAAGAGGTAGAAATTGCTGACTAGCTAGTTTTGGACTTGTGTAGGATATTAGCAGATTCACGTAGTTGATTTATAATATTATGTTTTGATGGCTGCCTGATTTGGCCTATTTTTTTTTCCAGCAGTACCACAAGCTCGTAAAGCATCACTTACTCGATTTCTTGAAAAGCGCAAAGAAAGGTATTTGGGCATAAGTCATTCTTATTTTTGAGTTTATGATGCTTGAAATTAGGCTTCCTTCTAAAGTAATTGTCCTTTTCATGTTCCTTACTTTCAGGGTCATTACAAAAGCACCTTATCCAACGAAGAAGTCACCAGAGGATTCTTCTCAGTCAGACAAGTCTCTCAGTCCTAAGTGTTCATCTACACCTCCACCTATGAATGGATGCATGTCACAACATGAGACTATTCCAAAGTCAGAAGAGAAGGGCTCCCAACTGTGGCAATGAGAAGTTGTGGAGAATTAGATTCAAGAATGTAAACTGCAGCTGACATCTGAAATGATTGTTCATTCTTTTTGTTTTTCAAGCAGCACATTTGTATCATTCATTGTTAATTTTGCAGCTTTCTGCAGAAAGCAGCTTGTAACATGAATTTATATGTACTTTCAACTGAACAATATAGGACATTTTTTAGTTCATATTGGTGGTGTCTAAATTAATTACAAGAGTACAAATCATTCTGTTGTACTTCTTATTTCCTTAACGAACTGCGGGCAATTGTCACTAGGAAAATGAACTAGTGACATTGCGGCTTTTTGGCAATGAAGCAGACATTGCAAGGTATTTATCTAGTTGAAATGATATATCACTTTGATTTTGACTTAGCTGGTTTTATCTTGTGAGTAATGCGTGGTACTCCTTGGTTAGCATTGATTGTTTTGTGAGGAATATAATTGTTAGCACAATATGCAGATCTACCGAGCTATGGAGAAGATGAATCTTCATCACTTTGGAGCATAGGGCCAATTCTGGTTACCTTTTGTTGCTATACTATTCTGTCCTTTTTTGGCTAATTTGTCACAGATGATTTTCAGCTGATGATAAATTATAAATGTCAACACAGAATTTGTTTATGGTGGTGAATAGATCTCCTCAGTTGAAGCTTCATATAATTTGTTTTAGATAGTTGGAACTGATACTCATTTTTCAGCGTTCAAACTATATCTTGTCATGCTCAATAGAGATGCAGCAGTCTCATTGTAGAAAATAATGAACAAATTTGCTTTGAATGGAAAATTATCCAGTCTCTTTTAATTTGAGCACATGCCTATTCTGATTGAATTATGAAGTATACATCATGTGAGAAAATGGTTGCAAGATTTAGTCTGTAATTGATATGCAAATGCAGGAGAAGCTGTAGCGAACATGAGGAATTTCGACTGTTTTCATTAGGATCTGGTTTGTAATTCATAAATTATGTTGATTTCATGTTTCAATTCTGGTTTTTCCTTCTCTGAAGGGATTTGGTGGTGAGGATTTGAGTGGAAGGGTTTTGACAGTTTCATTAGGGCGTAGGTGGAAATTCATGAAATATGTTCTCATGTTTAAGTTCAAAAAGGGATTTGGTGGCCAGGATTTGAATGCAAGGGCCCTGATGGTTTTCTTTAGGGTGTAGGTGGGAATTCATGAAACATGTTCTCATGTGTAAGTTCTGGATTCATGTTCTCAAAATTGATTTGGTATTTAGGATTTGAGCACAGTTTCAGTAGGGTGTAGGTGGAAATTCATGAAATATGTTCTCATGTTTCAGTTCAAAAACGAAAGGGGATTTGGTGGCCAGGAATTGAGTGCATGTGTAAGGCCTTGTGCAAGGCCTTGTTGACGGTTTTCTCTAGGGTGTAGGTGGGAATTCATTAAACATGTTCTCGTGTGTAAGTTCTGGTTTTATGTTCTCAAAATTGATTTGGTAATTAGGATTTGAGTGGAAGGGTCTCGACAGTTTTGTTAGGGTGTAGATGGATATTCATGAAATATGTTCTCATGTTTAAGTTCAAAAGTGGATTTGGTGGCCAGGATTTGAGTGCAAGGGTTTTGACAGGTTTCTTTAGAGTGTAGGTGGTAATTCATGAGATATGTTCTCATGTTTAAGCTCTGGTTTCATGTTCTCAAAATTGATTTGGTATTTAGGATTTGAGCACCTACACGATTATATGTCCTTGATGTTTATTTTGGATTACTAGATTGCATCCCCGGTATGATGTAATTAAAATTGTTTGAGGTGACGATCTTTTCTGTTTTTCATACATATGTCATGTGATGTTTTTTTTGGTAGTGGAAGAGTTGCTACTTGTCGAGACTGGAGACTGGGGGAATATAATGAGGTGAAGGGCATATGTTAGGCTTGTTTTTTTGTCGTGTAACAAGAGGCCGCATAAATTGGGGGCTGGGGTGCGGGGTGCACGAGTAGGATTCGTACAACCAGGACCACAGCCTGCTGGTCTGGGTAAGAAACTAGTTCTATCATGGTTGATTAGTTTATGCTCCTTGGCATGTTTTAATTGTCTAGGAAGGTGGTCTTACTTATGTGGGTCATTTGGCTTAATTACGGCTCCTTTTCTCGAAGTGATAGTTTTCATGCTTTGGATAAATATTGTTCCAACATGATTTTTTACGTTAACCTGTTCCTGGAGCTTTAGAACAACATAATTTTGCTTCATAAATATTTGTATGAGAAGTTAAAATCAAGAGTATATGGGACTGATGCCAAATTCTGTTTCAGCCTCCTTGTCATGGAAATAGAGATGGCAGTTATATAGCTACTGAAAAATGTATTTCCAGGATATTCAAAGTCCTTGTTTTGACCTGAGTATTTGAATTATGCTCTCACTAAGCATGCTATATTGCAAATACATCATCTCGAAGGTTCATTTTAAATGTATTTGATAAAATGTTATTAGTGTACTTTCTGAAAATGAGGAACTAACTCTTGATGTATTGCCTACCTACAGAAAGTTTGGGAGCAATTTTGATTCCAAATTGCTAGGATTTCAACATTTTTCCATGTAGTTTACCTTGCAAATGTTGTTCCACTTTGCACAAGTAGTCATGCGAACGATTGTAGATGCCAGCAATATGAGAAATAGATTCGATTGGGTAAGTTAAGGCAATATGAATTCTGGGGAAAGATTTCAAAGCAGGAAAATTTGTTTTCGCTTTCTTTTTAGATCTCTCTCTTTCAAAGGACAAATTGGTAGTATTGGGATTATTTTTGGATGCTGGGAGAAGATTTAATTCAGGGGTTAATGTCTTCAAACGGAATGCACACCAATGGTGAAATCTATATAATTGAAGATAAAAATGAAGAGAGTAAAAAGATTAGTGATGGCTCTCATGATATTTGTTTGTCGTCGTCGTTTAGATGGATATTGTTTGACTTTGATAACCATCATTTGTTAACAGCGCTGTTCCACCCCTGGGAATATATCCAACCATTCGTCTATATCCCTGCAAATGTAAATATGAATAGCAATAACACGAGAAAATGCTAAGAGGATGGGGCAATGAGAAGATTTGGAACAACTCTAAGCAAGTGAGAAAGTAGGAATCATCAATCACATTTGACGTTTCATATAATTGCACAAATCTATTGTTTAATACAATCTTGCAACTTACAATTCTAATCATCATGGTGTTTATTATTATTATTATGTTGTTTCTCTTTGTTTATTTAACACTTTGATTTACATTCCACTTTATCATTTCACATCTTCTTTTGCCATAAAAATAGAAACCCCTTAAGAGTGTTAATCATTAGGTTCTTCTCTAGGCACTGGATCAGTGATATGAGAGTTCATATACTTTGTATAATATATTTGTGTTATTGAAGTTTCCATTTGAATCTTTCTTTGTTTGTGTGCCCACTCATACAAGCTCTGCTAAAATTGAGTTTGGTCTTGAAACTTGTGACCTTTCTTCTTACTTTCATGATCTTAGATGATACAAATAAACTTAAGAGATATTAACTTCATATATACTACAAAAAATGATAAGATGATACTTTTCATAGGCTACAAGAAGGTTTGGAACAACACTACGCAAGTGAGAATGTGGTAATTGTCGATCACTTTACCCAACTTTTTGAGTGTGTTCATATTCCATCCGAGACATCTACGTCATACATATCGTTCAGTGGTTAGACACCAAGCAAGGTACAACTGAATCTAGATAATCCTTATTTTAAAATAAAAATAGATTCAGATGCCCTAGATAATTCATTGAATCTTCTCTGTTCATACTATAGTTAATCGATTTTGTAATAGAGAGTAGATAACCTTTTTCTATTTTGAGAGTTATTTTGTGTGAAGAAATGGTGGGATAACTAATTTGTATTTTGCATGGATATTCCATAGAAAAATTTATAAACATGGATCCTCTAACCTCTTAACATATACATGATTGTTTCTTTACTGTTATGTATTACTTTGCTACTTAAAACAAATATTTAAGGTGTTGCAAATGGAGTTACAGAATACTGCAATAAATAAAGTGTAAATACATTGTGAGTAAATAAGAACAAGACACAATAGTTTAGCCTAAAAAACCCCAACAAAGTTAGGTGCTTTCTCCTCCCATTTCCACCATATAATTCTCAAGTACACGTATATTGCGAACAAGAGACCTTCATGGACATTAATACAATTCAACAACTACCCAAACCCTCCATAATGCTTTGTCTTCTTACAACACTTCTCAAACAATTACAACAATGCCTAACAATCAAAACTATCTAGGAGAACAATGAGAAACTTTACCTCATTAATGAATGGACTCTACACGTGTTGCATTACTGAACCCAAATGAATTCACTCCCATCCAATGCCTCTGCCTATCATAGGGGGGCCTTTATTTATACAAAAACTCAATGACCAACATGGAATTCAAAATGGAGCCATGTTTGCAACTGTTACTCATTGGACTTAGGTTACACAATTCTCTGATAAGTGATGCGGGTTTCTCTAAAAAGTTGTAGCATGTTGTCTGGGTTAAAACAAAAGGATACTCCCAAAGTGTTCAAATAAATTTGAGCCTTCCTTTGACTTTGTAAACTCTTCATGTACCTTGACTGATATTTTTGTGTGAATTGCCTTCAAGAAGTGTGTTACAAGCATTTATTACATAGATGAAAATAGTGGAAGTAGTTAGCTAACATGGCTAACATATTAGATTTGAAAATTGGATCATGCCTCGCGAATTAGAGTATTTTGATCCCAAAAAGCTTTAGAACTCTATAAATGAGGAAATTTATTCATCATTTCCATACCCTCTCTTGTAGGTGTATTGACCAGATATTTTTTTCCAGCCCTGTGAACCCCTGCATTCACCTTTTCATTCCCCTTGTGTGGCTCCTTGCCTTGCATCAACAAAAGTTGATGAAGACTAGAATAAAAAACAAGACAACCCAATAGTAACTTCCACTTTTTGTTGGTAGACATGCCATGGAAAGTATTGCATACGCCTATCCCCTTATCTTTCAAAAGGAGGAAATACAACTTGCCACTAGTATTCAACAACCTTTTACCTTGGGTGATACTTACCAAGGAGCTTTGAGATTTTCCTTCATAGGATATGGTAATGTATCTTTTCCATCCTTGACCAATTGGTAATGATTCACCTTTTTCATGAAGATAGTTGTCACAACCACAATTTTTTTTTATATATACTGAAACATCAAATGCGAAACAAAGTTTCAACCAGAGTTTAGCACGGAAATATGTAATGAGATCCATAACTGTGTTATAATCAACATAGAAATTAGACCAAGCACATAACTTAACAACAACTTCATTAGAGAGTGTTTTAACCACTTAGTATTTAGATAGAAGTGGGTAAGTGTAGTCATATCCACTCACTCCTATCCACGTACTTCACTGTGGCCTTTTAGCGGAGCCGTTACTGACTTATGCCCTTACTCGAGTACATGTACAAGCTATAGAACAATGAATACCTCAATGGACAATTCAACAAAGTTCAATAAACAGTGGCAAAATGATAACATATTCAACAAAAGAATCATCATACTAAGTTTGCTTAAGCAATATCTACCAATTCACAAGCAATAGACAAATATCAAGGGAAAATGACTATTTCTAAAAGCAATGCAAAGCCTTGGAACACCTTTTGAATTTACAAGCAAACAGAGGCACAAGGTTTGGCATGAACTGCTCCAGGAAGTGCACAAGCTTCATGGGATGTTTCAACAACCATGCTTATATTCTATTTAGAAACATCTTACATTACTACAAGCAAGGTATAAGCACATGCCAAAGCATGCCTAAGGATATTTACATTGGCTTAAGGTTAGCCTTACATTTCCAACTATTACTGATATGAGTGTCGTATGAGTTCAAAGGACTCAATACATATTAATAGTTCCATGGACTAAGTGCACTTATACTAAGTTTTGCTTTTAACCTCATTCTTAAAGAATTAAACCTTTTATCTTAGGTTCATGACTTTCGTCTAAGCATATCTTAATTGCTTAAACTTAAGATTAAAACTCACTTGTTCTTATGTTCCAAAAGTTAATTATTACTACCAACTTAAATAATATCATTCCATTAAATTTCCTTTAACATATAAAGATATGAACTAACTTGTTAAATATTCCAATTGCCAGTTCCAAACTTGGAGCAATTGTTACTCTATCACAATATGCCTTAGTTGGGAATAACCATTCTCTTTTTAAAATCTTCAACGAAGTATCTTATTTGCCAAGTTACTTACAACATATGTGTAAAATTTATATAATCTTATTGTAATTCAATTCCAAGGAGTTATAAGGAGTTGTCCACAATAGTTCATTTAAACATTGTTTAATTAATTCCCAAGTGAAATAATTGTCTTCTTATAGACTTTACAAGATTTATACAATTTTACTTAAGTAATTCTCCTATTTTTAATCCTTAACAGAGATTCTAACAATAAATACAACTCATGCATAAGTCCTATGATGATTATCATCTCTTTAATTCACCAGATTATAAACACAAGGATTTCATTTCATTAATCCATACAATTTATTGTTTAGGGTCTTGTTATCAATCAGACTCGCACCCTTGTGAAGGTAGCTTTAGGGCTTTACAGTTTGCTAAAATATGGAAACAATCCTAGGTTGTGGGTGACCTAATCAGTGGATTAAATCTCTAGATTTTAAGGGCTAGCTCCTTTTGGTGTATCAGTTAGGATCTTACTCTACGCTACAAACTCCTTGGGAAAATGGAAAAAAAAACTTGAAAAAAAATCTTATCTAATGATGGTGATACACCTAAATTTTGAGTTGATCCACTCAATCTGAGCTCCTAAAAACATTGATTTAGACAAGAAAAACACTGAACTTTCAAATCCAATTGATCAATATGCATAAGTATTTCATGAAAAGGTTTTATCTGGTGGTTAAAGCTTGAAGGAAGTGATGAAATCCACTTGCATCCACTATAACTTCAGTCAAAAGACATCAAATAGATAACATGACCTGCATAATCTAATCAACTAGTAACTAGGTAAGAATTAGGACTTGCCAAGGAAGAAAAATTCTATCACATGTGCAAATCACTGACATAAATACACTATACCAATAGCTGAAAATTAAAAAAATAGTCCTATTAATCTGAAAAAGGTTACAACTCAATCTTTGACAGAATTTTTGGTCTTGTCAAAGGAGAGATATAAATCAATGTTGAAAAGCCAACTTTTATAGAAAAATATATAACAACCAAGAGTTTGGCACTGAAAATAGAAGAAGAGGTCAACTTAGTCCAACTTGTGTTATTTCAGCCTTCAAATAAAATCTATTTTATCTTATGCCTTGCATGAAAGCTCTTTGGTGTTGAAAATGGATGGTGGGCCCAAGCTTGAGACTAATCTTCCCCATGCATGGAATCTACGTCAACTTTGGATGCCTTAACTCAAGCTTGACCCGATTTGAAGCTAAGTTGGAACGTGAGAATGTCCTCTATTACGTGGAAAGCATGAGTGGATGTGATACTTGATAACCAATCAACTAGAACTCAAGACTAGTCAACCTCCAATGAACCTTTCATTGCATGAAAACTATGCCACACCTTGAATGGAAAACTCCACTTGAACTGCCAGAACATTTGAAAGGCTCAGATTAATGAGACAACAAGAGTGCATGCATAAAATATTGTGTTAATCTCTCCAACGTTAAACTCCTTGAGTTCTTCATGCAAATGAGTCTTTGTTTTAGAACTGAAAGAGTCATGTTTGAAACGACTGCATGTGTTGGACGTGTCTAATCCTGTTTACGGGCCACTTTGCATTTTTAATTCTTCGTCTCTATCTATTTCCTGTGAATAATTTGTTTGGGCTCTTCCTTTTGCCTCTGGCTTTGTTTATTTCTATAGACTTTTGTTCGAGACTTTTCTTTCTAAAGGAAATCCTTCTTTGAGCTTATGTCTTTATCATTTTCCCACGGACAAAATGTCCTTGGGAATTGTCTCTTCGTCCTTTCCATTTCCTTCAGATAAAAAGTCTAAAGGAATTCTTCTCTTCAGCCTCTTTACAAGTGACTTATCCTTCAGAAATCCTTCAGGGCATTTGTCTATTTCAATTCCTTCAGACAAAAAGTCTGAAGGAATTCTTCCTTTCTAGCTTTTCTCTCTTTCGGGCTTTAGCTTAGGTCACTTTGCCATGGAATTGACCCTTTAGCTTTTGCAAAGTGACCCTTCAGGTTTTTGGAATTGCCCTTTGGGCTTTTTGACATGCCCTTCGGAAAAGTTGACAAGCCCTTTGGATTTTTGCAAGAACCCTTCGGATTTTGTAAAGGACTTTTCTTTCATTTATTTCCTTGGAATTATTTGAGGCATGTCTATTTCTTTGGACAATTCCTTCAGATAAAAATTTCAAAGGAATTCTTTCGTGCTATTCCTTTCTTTATTTCCTTGTCATATTCCCATGGGTAAATCTTTTGAAAGAATTATTTTGAACTTGTCTATTTCCTTCTTCGAACTTTTATGTATTGGACCCTTCTTTCAGACAATTTATTCGAAAGAATTATTCACGGGCAAATTGCCCACTTTGCTTTATGAAAAGTTCTCCGGCTTATTGTAACGCACCCTTCCGAAAGGAAAGAACCCCTCAGAACTTTGCAAATAGACCATCTCTTCAGTAATCAACCCTTCCAATTTTTTACAATGGTCATTTAGCTTATTGTAAAGTCCACTTGCCCTTCGGAACTTTGAAATGTCCCTTTGGGATTTTGTGAAGATCCTTCCGCAAAATGAATTGGTCCTCTTTATCTCTTAAAATGCCCTCTTTCGAAGGGAAGGAACCCTTCAAAATTCTATAAATGGACCTTTCGGTCGAAAGAAAATCCCTCAGAATTTTATCAATTGCCCTTTGGGATTTTGTGAAGAAACTACCTGAAGGGAAAGAACCCTTCAGGAAACTTGTAAAGGACCCTTCTTCTTGTAAAGCCCAAAGTTCTCTTTAGAATTTGCTCTTTTCAACTTCTTTAGTCAACATCTGTTATTTCCTGCAAAGAATAAGACAAGTGAAAGAAAACCCCCTAAATCATCTGGATAACCTCAAGGCTCGTTAACCATGGATTTTCAAAGATTTTTCAGCAAGGGTGGCAATTTGACCTATGGGTTCAAAATTGTCATCATTTTGGTGACTCAACTGGGAAGCATGCCTAATATGCTTGGAGAACCTGGCCATATACATGAGTTTTGAATTCAAAAATAAATGACAGATCTGATCCATGACTACAAACTTTATTTTGGCATGAGATAACCTTCATCCTCCAAAATAGAAGGGAAATACACAAAGTAGGGAAACCTAACTAAGCAAAGCAAATATGCAAACAAGCACTTATTTAAAACAAAATAGAATGAAACTATTGTGCTTGAACAACACTTAGAGGAAAGCAAAATAAACTATGTACAAAGAACTTTGCTCTTCAGTAGCAATGTTTTAAATGTATCCTATTGATTGGGATTGGAAGCTTGTCACCATCCATCTTTGCAAGTTGAAAGGCATTGTAGGATTTGTAGCTGGAGATTGTGTATGGGCCACTCTAAAAGGAATCAAACTTTGTGTGCCTTCTTGGTTTAGCTCTATCTTCATCCCACTTGAGGACCAAATCTTCTTCTTTGAAACTTCGTGAAGAAGCTCCTTTGTCAAAAGCTCTCTTCACTTGTGCTTGATGAATTTCTATGGCTAGCATGGACTGATTTCTTGTCTCTTCCAGCTCTATAAGCTCAACATACTTGATCTCCATAGGCATATTATTCAACAACTCAAGCTGATGCATTAGTTCTAAAATAGAAAATTCAAGAGAAATGGGTAACCTTGCTTCCTTACCATATACCAACTTGTATGGAGAGTTGGCTATTGACCTTTTGTAGGTAATCCTATCATCCCACATAGCTGACTTCAACTTGAGATGCCACAACCTTTGATTGTCTTCAATAGTCCTTATGATCCTCAATAGGTTCTTATTTGTAGATTTAGCAAGGCCACTGCCTTGTGGATAATAGTTCAATGATGTGCTGAGATAAATTCCATGTTGGACAACCCATTGGCTTATCGTAGATCCCACAAAAGTCATTGCATTATCAAAAATAATAATTGAAGGAACTCCAAACCTAGTAAGCAAACCTTCATAGAAATCTAGAACATTTGTTTCATTTGCTTCTTTTAATGCCACTACTTTTATCCAACATATGAAGTAATCTATAGCAGTTACAATCTATTTATGTCCTGAACTTGAAGGAGGATTTATGAGACCAATGAAGTCCAATCCCTATTGGACAAAGCACTGATCCACCATAATTGGTTAAAGAGGCAAGGCTGCACGTTTCACTTTTCCTACAAACATAACACACTGTTTGCACTTTCTAACCCATGCATGACAATCACCAATTATACTAGGCCAATAGTACCCACCTCTCATGATCTTAAGGGCTGTAGTTATTGCAGAAAAATGTCCTCCACCATGACCATCATGGAATTCTTTAAGCAATCTCTCAGTTTGACTTTGTTCTACACATCTTAGCAACATGCCATTGATATCTTTTTTGAACAAAACACCATCAATAAGAAAAAATAGAATTGATTGCAATATAAAATATCTTCTTTTTGAAGCACATAGATGAGAGGGATAAATAACATCTTGGAGATAGCTTACCAAGTCATGAAACCACCTGGAAGGTGAGGGATGACCAACTGCAACCTCTTCATCATTTGACACCAAAACAACCTCATTAGTCTCTTGCAAGTCTTGAGCTAGATGCTCACAAAGTCCTTTGCCTCTAACCAGCTTTGTGACCTTAATAGCCACATCATATTCCATTACCTTGGTTATCCAATCAGCTCTCATATCATTTATATCTTTATTCAAAAGGAACTCTTTGATGCTTGGATGAGAAACCATTAGGTGTATCTTATTGTTAGACAACAAATATCAAAATTTTTTAGGAGACCTTATAACTGAAAGTACATGTTTCTCAACAAAAGAGTACCTTGTTTCATACTCTTCCAAGCCTTGACTAAAGAAGGCTATTGGCTGCTCCATAGCTTCATGATTTTGTTGCATAAGAATGCTTGAAATGATGTCCACGTTAGCATAAGTGTATACAATGAAATCTTTTGTGAAATATGGATTTAAAAGTGTAGGAGCACTAGCTATGGCATTCTTAGTATCTTCAAAACTCTTTACTCCTTCTTTGGACCAACTGAAACTCTGATTCTTCTTTAGCATAGCTATAAGTCGCTTAGCTAAAATGACAAAATATAAAATATACTTTATTATAAAGTTGATCTTCCCAAAGAAGCTTTGCATAGCCTTTTTGTGCTTAGACAAAGAGAGTGCAAGAATGAAATCTATCCTTTCAGAATCTATGCTTAAACCATGATTTGAAACAACATGTCCAAGAAGATTACCTGCATGAACCGAGAAGACACACTTTTTGGGATTTAGAGATACCCCAAATTTCCTACACCTTTTGAACACTTGCTTGAGATGAACCATGTGATCACCTGCATTCTTTGAAAACACTGTTATATCATCCAAATAAACAAGTAAAAACTTGTTTAGAAGGCCCTGGAATGCCATATCCATGGCTCTCTGAAAGGTTGCTCTCGCATTAGATAAACCGAATGGCATTTTTCTGTATGCAAATATCCTCCACTTGGTTATGAATGCTGTATTAAATTGGTCTTCTTCTTTGACCAAAATCTGATTGTAGCCACTATATCCATCCAACAAAGAAAATCTCTCTGAACCTGAAACTAGCTGTAAAATTTGTTCCATCGATGGCAATGGATAGTGATGTTTAAGTGAAGACCTGTTCAAATCATAGAAGTCAATGCACAATCTAATCTCACCATTCTTCTTCCATATCGAAACAAGATTTGCCACCCAAGTTGAGTGCTTGATTGGAAATATAATTACTAACTCTATGAGCTTGTGAAGCTCAAATTTCATCAAAGGCTCAAGCTTAGGATTGATGGGCCTTTGCCTTTGCCTCACTAATTTAGTTTCAGCCTCTAACTCAATGGTGTATTGAGCCAAACTTGGTTCAAATCCCTTGAGATCACTATATTGTAATGTAAATATATTAGCAAAACTTGTGCATAACTCAATGAAAGATTTTGTGAAGGAGTACATTCCTTACCCAACTTCAAAATCTTATCAGATGCAATCTCTACATTGGCATCGTGCTATTCTTTTGTTGACAAGGATGACTTCTCTTTCCTTAACTCATCATCACCACTAAAAATATTCTCAAGTGTGACCAATCATTTGGGTAGCTTATTTGTTTTTAGTTGCACAATTTGATCACCATACTGCTGCAAGTTCTTTATTAGTTTCTTCAAGAAAACTCAGCCTCCTCTTGCAACAATCTCATAATTTGATTGTCATCTTCAAAAACCTGCCAATTCTCATGGTTATTTGGAACCAAAGGTCTTACAACCACCTTTATGTGTGACTAAATTTTTTCATTCTTTACATAAGCTAGGATACTAAATTGTGCCCCAACAATAGCCAACCTATCAACATGTTTATTCTCACCTCTTGGTATCGTGTGAATGTTAAAATCTTGAAAATATTCAAGTCCCATATTCTATGCTTTTAATATTTAAGCAACAAATTTTTACATATATTCAAACTTCTTACTTGGTGAACTATAAGCTCACTATCACAAAACACTTGTAAAGAATTGACTTTCATCTTCCTAGCCCACTACAAACTGTGAACTAGTGCCTCATACTCTACAACATTGTTTGAAAAACCAAACTAAAATTTAATAGAAAAGAAATACCTTTGATTTATTGGAGAAACTAACATCATTCCTATTTCCATGCTTATTCCTTGATCCATCAAAGTATAATTGCCATAGACCTTCACTAGACTCATCATCCTTAACCATGGCTAGAATTGGTGTATCATTCTCATGAAGGCAATACACACCAAGTCCTTCTTCAATTATCTTATAAGGATCGTGATCATGCAAAGTGGAATCCCACTCATCAATGAACAAATCTAGAACTCCATCTAAAGGTGATTCACTTTCTACTTCACTAGCTTCTAGTACTTTATCCAAAAGGATACAGTTAGTGTTCAAAATACTTGTCATATATGGCTCCATATGAAAACGTGCAATAGGTTCAGAATGAATTGTTAGCTTGGTACCATACCTAGTTTTGAACATTAAATAAGTCTAATCAACTGATAAATATTCACCAATCTTTGATGTGAAGTCCCTTGAAAGGCACATAGCAAAGTAAGGAGACATGTCTATCTCAACAACATCCTGATGAATAGTAACATTGGAACAAGCATGTAATGTCAATTTCAGATATTTGATCATGCCTACCATATTTTTTGGTGACCCATCCAATTGCAATACCCCCTTAGTGTTTGGCTCATAAACAAGGCTGAGCTTATCTGCAATTTGTTTAGGCATAATTGTACTACTAGCTCCACTATCCACCGTACAATTATGAACCAAAGTATCACCTACTATCAAATAAAGGTAAAAAGGAGGAGTTTTCTTTGATTTTACCTCAATTTTGTCTATATTTTCTATCTTATTTACTTGATGTACCTATTGCTTAGTTGGCTGATTTGAATTAGTTAAGACAACACCTTCTTTCTCAAACAGTTTTAGAGATAATTCGAGAGCTGAAAGCTTTTGAATGAGCTTATCCTTTTGTCCTAGAATGGAAAGAGAATCCCACATACTAATGTTGATATTATATTTCTTCATTTGATCCACTATATTGAAATGAGATCCACTAAACTTTGGTTGCACTTTCTGAAGCACTGACTGCTCGTAAACTAGAGGGATTCACTAATCTTTACTAACCTCTATATTTTGATTTTTTTGAGTTGTAGGGGCAGTGAGTTGTTCTTTTGTAATCCTAGAAACAACATAAGGATTACTTGAAGTATTTATCACCTCGTATAACTCATCAATGGCTTTTCTTTTAGCTCTAATTACACCTACAACTTGACCACTTGAACTGTTAGTTTTAACACCCTGAGTAAAAGCAACATGATCATCTACTTGCCAATTTACATTAATGACATCAGGCTACCCTTGAACTTGCTAAGTCTCTTCTTATAATACTAAACTTGTATCTTGGTACTGACCTCCTTGAAAAGAAAACTCTTCTTATGTCATTTGTGGCATAGTGATATTTTGTGATATCAAGGCTTGGTTTTGAGCATCATTGAGATTTGAGGACTGCCAATTTGAATCCCGCATCATGTTATTTTGAGGTGGGGTGGGAACAATGGCATTTGAAGTGGAAGGAGAATTAGGATCAAGGGCAACATATGGATTAGTTGGAGTTATGGCTCCTTTTGCTTGATAAGGTGGTCTATTCTCTCTGAAACCCTGATAAAGACGCCTTTGATCTTTGAAAGGCTGATAGGTGTTTTAATTCTATTGTTGATATGGTCTAATAGACTGATATTGTTGCCTTTTGAGTTGCACCATTTCATTCCCAAAGGACTGTAGCAAGCTTTTCAACTCTCCTATCTCACTAGCTTGACTAGTAGGGGCTATAATTAGAGCTTAAGGTGCTGGAGTAGGAGCTAAGAATGGGATTTGAGGAATTTGAGGGGCTGGTATGTCATTCAATTCTAGGACTATAGGAATTGGAGGCCTTGGAGAAAGCTTACTATCTTGTATCAAACTATTTTCTTCCCTTATTGTAACCTCATAAGCATTTGGCAAAGTTGTACCACCCATTGACTATATCATCACACTAATGTCAGAATTTAGGGCTTTCAAATAGTACAAAAATGCATATTCAGAGGATGGCCTTATCAACATAGGTATTATAGTCCATGTCTTTTGGAATTTGAGGTTAAAATTAGATATGAACTCATGAGGAGCCCTTGTTATGGCAGTCAATTGCTCAATTAAATATATGTGATCAAATTTGTCCTCAAATTACTTGACTAAGGCTGCGCCCAATTCATCCCAAGTAGAAATGAAATTTAATGGGAGATTTCTATACCATTGCAATGCTTTTCCTTTGAAGGAAGTAACAAGCACTCTGATAGCAACATTATTTTTAACAACATTATAGATTGAACAGAGATTAGCCACATCTTGGATATGCTCAATAGGGGTTGTTTGATTTTCTCTTGAGAAGAATGGGATACTCTTGAGGGCAGACACTTGAATGTCATCAAACTGGGCTAAATTTAGTGGGATACCTCTATTGAATGGAGCAAACACTTAGTTTCTGATGGCCTTTTGGGTAGTGGGGTTTGTAGTGGTTAGACTAGTAGGATAACTAGGAGGCAAATACTATTTTTGAGGATATGGTTTTACCCTGATAAACCTTGATCTCTTATAAGATATAAATTCAAAAGGAATACCTTTACTTGCTGACCTTGTGGTAACCTTTGGCATGAAAGAGCTATTTGAATGATGCTATAAACTCTACAATGTGAAGAATCTTTAGCTTGTGATGAAGATGGATATTATCTTCTACTACAAATGCATCTCCTTAGCTCTAAACTTTCTTCAGATATAGAAATATTTCTTTGTGGTCCCACAGGGTGTGCCAAAAACTACTGTCAACTTGGAGTTGCACCTTGATTGAAGATGTGCAAAAGCAACAAACCCTTACTCCAGTTAAAATAATGGGATCTTTTTAGAGGGTGGGTGCCTTTGTGTTGAGAAGAACCTCCAGAGAGGGTTGGTTCCCTTAAGATTTATCTATTAAATTTGGTTATTTTCTTGTTCTTGGATGAAAAGGGGTAGGGGAAATTAAAGGAGAAATTAGAAGGAAAAACTTATTTTAATAGGGTGATGCACCTGAATGATATGATATTCACTGGGCACTGTTAATCAAAATGAAAATGGAGTTCTATATTACCCTTGAATAAACATTTCAGATGAAGGGCTCTGCCTCTTCAAATGACCTGCAAGGGAAGAAAGGTGAAATGAGATGGGAAGTAATAGGTGGGGAAGGGACTTACCCAAAGGGGATGTAATCCCACTTAGCGTTGGTATGCAATCAAATACACACTATATAGAATCCACATCCAAAAACCAAAAATATATAACTCATAATCAATTTCCTCTGTGCAGCTTCCAAGAATCTATTATTGAATATCAATAATCCTTTTTTAAAATGACTTCCAAAAGGTCATTTTATAAAAATTATATAAAAGGCCAAGAGATTGGCATTGAAAGAATATGAGAAGATCAAGTGGATTTGAACTCAAGTCAATTTTGAGTTTAAATTAAATACAACCTTCTTGAAATATTTCATTTCATTATCTTTTTCAAGAAACCTTCCTTTTTGGCATTGGAACAAGAAATGGGAGGAGATAAGGGTTAGTCTTGATTGACTCAACTCAAGACTAACTCCTTTTTACAATAATTTATTCATTAAATCCTTAATTCCATAAAAATTGCATGATGAGCTCCAAATCTTGGCGCTGAAAAGAATGGTGGGCCCAAGTTTGATCAAAATAAATATCCTTTCCAAAAATACTATGCCATATTTCAAAGGAGAACTCCACTTGAGTTTCTTGCCAGTTGAGTTGTAACAAGAAAAGATTCCCCTTTGCATGTTTCTCCTTCTTAAAGTGGGACTCATCTTGATTTATTTTTTCCTTTTCAAAATTAATACACTATTTTTCAAGAATCTTTTAATTTTCTTGCTTTTTCAAGAATTCCATTTTTGGCATTGAAAATTTGTTTTGGATGAAATAGCATTTTAAAATTATTAAAATATATGGATATTAATAATAATATCAAATATGTCATGTGGGAGCTAATTTGGGGCTATTTGGCATATCAAATGACCTTTTTATAATTTGAATTTTTAGACTTAGGATAAAATCACCCTTTTGAACATATTTAAAGCTCCTTGAGACAATTTAATGACCTTTGAAATTATTTTTATGATTTTGACATTTTTGACTATATATGACCATTTTGACCAGCTTTAAAGGCCAATTGACCATTTTGGGAAAGTTTCAGATGGTAGGGTAGTAAATTGGCCTTGACAAGTAAAAAATGACTAACATTTTGGTGACTTTTTAGGGTTGACCAGCCTGCTGGTAAAAAAAATTCAAAATCTCTAGAAAAACCTAGACAAAATTGTAATGGGAAACCATAGACACAGAAATAACTGACACAAACAAGGCTAAAACATGTGCACAAGCACTTGGAAGAAAGGACAAAACAACTTGGAAAGGGAAAATAAGGCTAAAACATGTGCAGGATGCACTTAGAGGAAAATAACAACTGAAAGCAAAACTAATATGCAAATTTGACCTGGTACTTTCCTCTCCCTCCTAGATCAAAAGGGACATTCCTAAGGTCTCTTCCATGATGAGAAACCTCATGATGCCATACAAGTGGTTTGTTGAAGTTGAAACTTGGTGAATCATCCTTTTTGCTTGCTACTGTGCTTGGAAAAGCTCTAAATGTATCAACATCAAATAAGTTCCTAATGTACACATACTCACTATGATGTTCAAGACATATCCTTTTCTGGTCTTCATTCTTGAAAGGCTGATTTGGCTCATTTTCTTCTAGGCATGGCTCTTGGTTGTTCTCTAATTGCTCTATCTCATCAAGGAGCTTGACCAACTAATCTTTAGCTTCATCATGACTTTATTGAGGAATGGTAGCTGGTATGATGTTGGATTTGAGACTATAGTCTTCTAATTCATCCCAAAAATCATCACTTTCTTGCTCAAACACAAGAGTCTCTGGCTGCCCAACAACAGGTTCTTGAAACTCATTCAACTCATAATCTATGGATTGATCACAATCTTCCTCAAGACAAAAAGGAATTTCATAAAATAAAGTGAGAGGAAGCTCATCATGCTTGTATTATTCATCATCCAACATGTTAAATTTGTCTATCTCATTTTAAAAGACATGGTATAATTGATGCCAAGTATCTTCATGAGTAGGTTCACCTTTAAGGATTTCAATAGTTGTAATTTCTTCAAGAATTGTCTCTTCCTTTTCTTCATGATAAGTAACAAAATCATTTATCTTCACAAGGTTTTCAGTTGGTTCATGATGAGGATTTCTCCAACTTGTGATTTTGATGCTAGATTGAGAAGTTGTAGTTACAACTTGCATAAGTATAGGAGGGACTGATTGAGGATGCACGTACTAATTTTCAGGAGGTATAGGTTGCTCTTGGAGTAAGGAGGGCTTCCAATTTGGAAATTTGTAGTGAATGGGATTAGTAGAGGATTCTTCTTGCCTCTTTTGAGCTTGGACTGCCATTTGTAAGAGATTTGGAACACAAGAGGGTTGTCTTTGCATGGGAAGAAGCTGATTGGATATGGGAGAGGGTACACAAGGTTGGTTGCATTGAGTAGCTTGATTCTTCCAACTCACTAGTCTTTCCTCCATACATTTGATGTCTTGGGATTTCTTGGTCAAACATTCTTCTTTGTAACTCAGTCATTCTTGGTGAACAAAGAACTGATATTGAAGCTCCTCTTGATACCTATTGAACTCATCCAACCTATCACACTCTTTCATTTGCTTCTCAAATTCCAAATTTATCTCCTTAACACTCTTAGATTGACTAGGAGAAAAAAAATTAGGAGAACTACTTGAGGTGATTCTATGAATAACATTAGCTTGATGAAACTAATAGAGGGGCTCATTAGAATAATATTGATCAAATGAATAGTGATACCTACTAAAACTTTCTGATTTCTTTTTGTTTGTGCACTTGGACTGCTTAACCAACTTTTTGTGATGATGGATATCTTCTATTGTAAAAACTTCTTCAGATTGAAACTTCTTTAGGTATGTAAAGGATTTCTTTGTGGTTCCACTGGGCATGCCATAAAACTATTATCAACTTGGAGTTGTACCTAATTGAAGATGTGCAAAAGCCACAAACCCTCACTCCAAATGAAATAATGAGATCTTCTCAGAGAGTGGGTGCCTTTGTGTTGAGAGGAACCTCCAGAGAGGGCTAGTTTCCTTAAGATTTATCTATTAAATCTAATTATTTTCTTGTTCTTAGATGAAAAGGGGTAGGGTAAATTAAAGGGAAAATTAGAAGGGAAAACTTATTTTAACACGGTGATGCACCTAAATGTTGTGATATTCATTGGGCACTATGAATCAAAATGAAAATGGAGTTCTATAACATTTTAGATTAAGGGCTTCACCTCTTCAAATGACCTACAAGGGAAGAGAGGTGAAATGAGATGGGAAGTAATAGGTGGGGAAGGGACTTGCCCAAGGGGGATTAATCCCAATTAGTACTAGTATGCAATCAAATACTCACTATATAGAATCCACATCCAAAACCCAAAAATATATAACTCAGAATCAATTTCCTCTGTCCAGCTTCTAGGAATCTATTATTGAATATCAACAGTCCTTTTTAAAAATGACTTTCAAAAGGCCATTTTATAGAAAATCATACAAAAGGCCAAGATATTGGCATTGAAAGAATATGAGAAGATCAAGTGGATGTGAACTAAAGTTAATTTTTAGTTTAAATTAATTACAACCTTCTTGAAATATTTCCTTTATATATTTCAAGAAACCTTCCTTTTTGGCATTGCAACAAGAAATGGGAGGAGATAAGGGTTAGTCTTGGCACCCCCACCCCTTTAATTTAGTAATGAATTTTCTAGTTTAAATGAAATGAATAAATACCTGGGTGTGTATGCACACCTTGTCTTTGCTTGAGTTAAATTTAAGTGATTTCATGGAATTGAGTTTGAGTGTTTTGCTGGTGACTAAACTGCAACCAAGAACATGGTATAGTGTAAAATCAATGCATATAATCTGGGTTAAAACTACTTGAAATAGATTGAAATTGAAAGAGTAAGGTTTAATAGTACACATGTGTATCATTGTAATTGCCTTGCCTATTGGCAAGTTGTTTTGTAAAAGATGTATCATTATAAGGCTTTAAATTTGAGATTATGATAGATATAGATAAATACTTAAAGTGCATATATCTAATGTGTGTGTGTGTGTGTGTGTGGGTGAGAGAGAGAGAGAGAGAGAGAGAGAGAGAGAGAGAGAGAGAGAGAGAGAGAGAGAGAGAGAGAGAGAGAGAGAGAGAGAGGCACATGCCCTCAACTTTGGAACAAAAGTGAATTACCAAATGGTAGTTGAGATTAGCTCAAATGTGCAACCCAACGATACTTATAACCTGATGATTTAGAATGATCAAGTCCAAATTGAAAACTTGGAAAGATTAAGTGATTTAATCACCTTAACCGTACCAAAAGATGAACTAATTACTGTAGTAGATTGGCTCATTAGAGTCCATAGGGTATCAATACGTGTAATAATTTAGAATCTAAGATTGATTTGGATTTTTCAATATTAGGCACATGTTACATAGTATATACACCTTATATATGTCTCATGTTAAAATTATGTATAACAATGGTACCATGTATATAATTCTTCCATAACTGTGAATTTGAATCATATAATTGTGTGTTTTAGCCAATTCAGATAACTATGTGAGTGTTGAGGACATGATTTCAAAGCATAACTCCACTATATATGGAGAAATATGAAAACTAATATAAGTACCAATGTGGAGGACATGTTTCCAAAACATTCCCCCATTGTAAACTGGAGATGATAAATATTGAAAAAGTGTGAACAAGCTTCCAAATCATGCCCCCATTGAACCTGTGAATTGATATAAGCACCATACTAAATGAGTGTGGAGAACATGTTTCCAAAGCATACCCCCATTGTAATATGGAAACTGTGAATGTGTGGAATCTTTGTCTATATGACATGCCCACACCAAATCTAAAAATTAATATAAGTACCATATATTGAATAAGTGTAGAGATCATGGTTCCAAAGCATGCCCTCAATATAATCTAGAAACTGTGAATGTGTGGGATCTATGTCCATATGGCATACCCTCACTGAATCTAAAAAATATGAATGTGTGGAAGCCATATCTATATGATATGCCTCCATTCAATCTACAAACTGGTATAAGTACTGAATATTGAATAAATGTAGAGAACATGCTTCCAATATAATATGGAAACTGTGAATATGTGGAATCCATGTCTATATAACATGTCCCCACTAAATATTTAAATTGGTATAAGTACCATGATATTGAATGAATGTGGAGAACATACTTCTAAAGCATGCTCCCACTATAATCTAGAAGTTATGAATTTGTGGAAGCCATGTCCATATGACATGGCCCCACTGAATCTAAGAACTATGTAAAGTGTGGAGAACATGATTTATATGCACATCCACACTAATATTCCCCCCCTTTGAGGTGAGAGAAAAATAGTAATTCAAATTTACCTCACCCCAAAAGGGTAGTATAATTGTAAATTTTGTGAATATATCTAGGTAACATATATAAGAAAACATGTATAGGTAAATGTATCATTGAAGCACATAGAAAAAATATGATCACATGGAGGCCTCAGGTGCATGATAAATATCATGCAGTGTATATAAAGTACCATTAAAATATCAATAAGCATATAAGTACACATACAAGAACACTCAAAAGAAAGTCAAAAAAAAAGATCAAAGGAAACTGAAAAAGGGGCAGGTTCAAATGCTGCAAAATTGAACAGACATGACTTAGTCAAATGTTTAAAAAATTAAGGAATGACATATACAAATGTCCATACAAAAATCAATGACATATTCAAATGTATAAGAAGTCAAACATAGGCACAAGGGCTGCATACAATAGAGCATATTGAAATGCTCGAAAAGGCACGACAATAGCAAGGAAAAACACTTAAGGAAATGTACAAAATAAAAGGATAATTAAAAACCACAAACATGTCACAGTGGCTCATGGATCGAATGTGTTAGTAAAAAATATCAATTAAATAGCATATCAAGTACCATGTGCAAGATATAAGCATGGATAAGGCATGTGTACGTACATATGTAAGCTCAAACATGATGTAGAATTGATCCAAAACTCAAAAATTTTGTTTGAAAGATATTTCAAAAACACAAAAATAACATAGTAACAATGATTTCTCTGAGAAGAGATGTTTTATTACTCAAGATTGTAAATACAAACATATACTTATCTCTGGGAAGAGATGTCTGATTTCTTTTTTGGGTTACATCTTCATTTATACACATTTTGAAGGCATGAGGAGGATGTGTAAGGTCACCAATCTTGAGGGAGATGAAGTGGTTTGGCTTCCATGACTCACAATAATACAAAATTTAAGGAA
Source organism: Torreya grandis (assembly GCA_037957365.1). Lineage (NCBI taxonomy): Eukaryota > Viridiplantae > Streptophyta > Pinopsida > Cupressales > Taxaceae > Torreya > Torreya grandis. Next base: position 2,300,133 of record JARHVA010000430.1, read on the forward strand.
TTATTATTTTTATAAACTTATTGTTTTTAGACTGCACTTCTAAAATTAAAATTTGGGGCACTTTCATTGTGTTTTTGGAGATCAAAACCATCTCACTGTGTTCTCCTCATTCTTATATTTTCAACGGTTCAAACGAAGAGTCAATTAGAGCAATGGTGCAAAAGTTATGCCTCCCAAAATTTCTGTCATCAATTAGGGTAGAACCATCACCCAAATTATCGCCTGAATTATTGCCCAGATTAAGAATGATCATCGAATCATATAACTTGTGTGTATCAAGATCATAAAAGATGGATGCCCCCAACATCTTGGTGATGTGAGTAGAGGAAAATCCCAACACCCATAACTCTACCATGTATATGTGTATGTAGGATTAAATGATATGCATGCCTCAACATGTAATTAACACATACCTACCAAGGAGCCAATAAAACATGTAGGTGCCAAAAATGTTTTTGGATTTTTGAATTTTTTTTGTTTTTTTGGTATTTTTGGAATATTTTAATAGATTACCTTATGATCTCACCTAATGGATGAGAATCCTCAAGGAGTGGTAAGTGTACAACCTTTCTTGAATTAGATGTGCCATAAATGTGCATAACAAAATTAGAAACTGTATCATGTGCTCTTGGTAAGTTTTTATTTGGTACCTTTTCTATTTGTGCTTTATTCGTTGACTTGTTTTCATTTGTAGTTTTTTTTCATTTGACAAGATGTACCTTTGAATGATTTGCATTCATATTTATAGTATAACCCAAGCCTTGATGGTCATTCTTATCATATGTGGAAATATGATGAGTGATGCCTTGGGAATGTTTTCCCAATCCTTAACCATTGTAACCAAAGTTTTATAAATATTTAATTCCAAAATCATAGTGTTTTGAAAAATGAGTATTGTTATTGGGAGGTAACTTTATATACTTTTCTTGACCTGATGTTTCTTTTTGAAATTTTTATTGCTCTATGTTTTATGTTTACAACTATGTTTGCTCTGAATTTTTATTTGGTACCCACATTTGTTATTTTGGCACTTATGCTTTAGGAGAGGTGCTTGAAATGTAAGTGGTTTTCTTAATTGATGCATCAATTATAGGATCACCACTATGTCTGTGACTTTGTATTTGATTCTTCAATGCAAAATAATAATTTGTATGATGCCCATGCATTCTATGATATGCACAATAATATTTAGATCACCTTATATAATGTGAAAGAGGTAATTTGATCACTTTGCTTCGACGCATATCTCTTAGAATTTCACTTGGAATCTTAGTAGCCTTTTAGTTACTTTTAGAATCACTTGTTTTGGATGTATTTTATTTTAACTTTTCATTTGGATATGAAACCTTATTTGGCACAACATTGGTAGGTGGGGATGCAAACACATGATTAACACTATTGTGTGTTGGATTTTGGGCATATGGAATTTGATTTTTTAATAATGTAATCCTTGAACTGAAATATTGATTTTGCTTTTGTAACTCTTCTATTTTCTTGCTTATAAGGAGGATTTGATATTTTAGGGATATACAAACACAAACTCTAGGTACCTCATTTTGAATATGCATGTATACACTATATACCTTACCCCTTGAAGGAGTGATAGTTTGGACATGGTTATAGGGATGATAGCTATCATCCTCCTTAGGGTTAGGAAGAAGAGGCTCAATATTATTGGCATAAAATTGAGATAGAGAGGTTTGAATTTTATATCGATTATGATCATTCTATGATTTGGTTGTTTTGAAGTGATTAGATTTTGAATCGCTTATAGATCAGACTGATTTAATCAGGAATGAAATATAAAAAATAATGACCACTATAAGGTATTAGACCATGAAATAATTTATAGATATGTCCATGGCAAACATGATTACAAGATTTATCAATCAGGGATCAAAAAAATAAATAAATCAGCAAACCATAATTGACCTAGGGTTTCATATTCAAATATTGGGCTCACCATATGTTTAACCCTAATTTAGATTAGGATCCTTACTTAGGTAGATAGGGTTAATGATATATAAATGATAGGACATAAGGGTGAATATTAGATCTACAACATGCCAATTAGATGTTAAACTCATATGTATCATATGTTGAATCTATTAAATTGAGATAAGCTATAAATGGGAAGTACAACTATGCTAGATATATAATTGATACAAAAAGAGAGTACTTAGCTGGTCCTGATGCTAACATAGTGTTGGATATGACACAAGAAGAAAATAGACAAGAAGATAGTTTTTGAATAGTCATCAGATTCATGATATGGTGTCTCTAACTCTCTGGATAATTACGTTAGCCTAGAATAATTATATCAACACTACTAGGCTCAATGCTAGTGTCATGTATGGAGTATCAATTAAAATATGATGTGACCACTTGGATGATTTTGGGTTTTGATCTTCCTTCACTCTAGTGCATTCAAATATGGGTCATGAACTATCTCTCCTAGTGAAATGGCAAAACCCTACCTTTCTATCTTCAATGTGACCTTGAAGAAGAATGGGTTAGTGGGCACATGGTTTCGAGCTAATTTAAAATGATCTTGCTATCAAAGGGCACTACCTACATAGCAAATATTTTAGAAGAGAGCTTCAATCTCATGTATTTCTACCTTATATGTTGGCTTGTTTGTGAATCATGTAATATTTGTAAAGCAAGTACAACAGTAACCTAGCTTGTAACTTGGAAAGTATGACCTTATGACCATTCTTTTAGTACTTTAGATCTATAGGTGGGTTGTTCTTTTGATTGATATCAGATTAAGGTAGAATAGAGAATATTTTGGTAACTTGAGTGCTCTTTTGGTTTGATTTCTAGGTGTTCCCTAGGTTATGCTAGGTGAGGAATGAATGAGGGTTGATTTTATATTTATCCCAATTGTATTAGGAGATAAATTGAATTAAACCACTTAGGAAAACCATTATAAAAGGTTCATTTATAAATTGGATGACTTTAGGGCACTAAACGCTTGCATCAGGGCAAGATAATAATGTTAATGCTACTATCTTTCCCAAATTTTAGTGTCCAAGGAGAAGGAGAGCAGGCACAAGCTCAAAACTTATGAAGGTATAAGACAAGTACATTTTAAGAATTTTAGACAAGATGGGATGTCTGTGTCATCAATATAAAGTTATTCAGACTTAGAGATAGGCCAAGGGGCACAATATAAAATAAATACAAGGCTTATAGAAACAAGGCATGTGTAGAACTAAGAGGAACAACCAAGGTCTGAGTTTACCAAGTGTACAAGACTGAGGTGCTACATAATCACAAAATATCATCTATAGTTATATATTTAATATGTATGATTACAAGTGCAATCACAATAACTATTGTAGAGTACAATGAAGGTGGAGTTTACATATCTCACCCTCCTTGCATGCTAACATTGGAACTTCTAGTTGGGTGGTGACCAATGATTCGATTGCATGATTCCAAGATATTCACTAATGGTCATGATATTAAGAATCCTATTTGATATCTAATGACAATCAACCTGAGATTCTTGATTAGTATGGGGGCACTAATCAAGGCACATAATTGGGGTACACTGTCATGCAATTATGCTAAAGTGGAGCCCAATAGAATAGGTTAACTTAAGAGTAGATGTCAATAAGGCATGCAAGATTATAAGATATGAGTGTGTAGTGAGATGTATAAGCTATGATATGAGGTTATCATTGCACAAAAGTCTATGAGCAAGCATGGGACTTGTGTGTAGGAGTATGAATAAACTTCATGCAAGAGAATGCATAGGATTACGTGAGAGGTGTGGGTTATGAATAGAAGAAGAAATGAGGAGTTTGTTCAACTGTGCAAATTTTGATCTCAAATCATTTTCCCTTTCTTGAAGAGTAATGGTCTCCATTGCATCAATGTACATTTGAGGAAACTATACTTGAAGTTGTTGAGCAGTGTACCACTTGGATTGATCAACATATTGTATAACCTTGAACACTCAAAAAATTTGATGATATGGTCCTTCTCTGGAGGGCACAAGTGTTTAGGATCTAAATCAAAAGTATGTTATGTCACTTCTAGCTCAATAAATAACATAGTGTAGGGCTTAAGATGTTCCATGTTGAAGACTGGGTGCATACCCAAGTATGGAGGTAGATAAAAAATGAAAGCATTCTCATTAGCTGTGCACATAATGGTGTAAGGACCATATCATAGAGGATTGATATTTCAATGTGGTCCTTTGAAGCATTCATTATGAAGGTACAACCAAACTTTATCACCAATTCAAAATGCATGAGATGTTTTATTTGTGTCACGGTGATCCTTAAACTTTACTTTTTTATGAGAGAATTTACTGAACCCACTAATGAAGAAATTGGATGCATAAAAAAAATTCTTAGCTTTGTTTGATTATTATTCATGTGTAAATAACTTAGTTCCAATTGGTACGTGGTAGGATATGTCTATAGGTGGCAATGGTTGAAATCCAATACATGTCTATAATGGGCTATGACCTATAAATTTGTGAATGGATCTATTTTAGGCATATTGAATGTACACAAAATTATCATCCCAAGTGAAAACATGTGCACGATTATACATTCATAGAAGATGAATAAGTGTTTGAATGACCACTTTGATTTTCCCATTTATCTATAAATGAAAATCCATAGGTAGATCCATATGTGTACCCATCAAGTCCTACAATGCTTGACAAAAGTGACTTACAAAGTGTGAATATCGATTGGAGATGATGGATGTTGGAAGCCCAAAATTAACCAAAATATGATTGAATAAGGCTTGCATAATACCAACTATGTCAATGTATTTATTGAAAGTGACCATGATATCCATCTTGGAAAACTTATCCACTACAATGTGCACAATGTCATACTAGAATCTCGTCATAGATAACCTAGTCATGATATCCATGATGATAGATTACCATGGTCTAGATGGAACCAATAGGGGTGTGTAAAGTCCTAGCTTCCTATTTGTGGGCTTGGTGATGTAACAAGGAATGCCAAACTTGATGTGGTGTTCCACGTTTATGTGCATGTTCATCCATAAGAAGTGTGATTGTAATGTAGCTAGTGTCTTTATCATGCCAAAGTTTCTTGAGGTCTTGACATAGTGTGCCTCCCAAATGAGTCATTGAGAAGGTGCACCACTAGGAACATAGAGATGTCAGAACTTGTAGAGAAGTTGGTTAGACAAGCAGAAATCCTGTACTTGTTTAACTTGTACTAGGTTGGTGTAAGTCACTATGAACTCCTAATCAACTGAGTAGAAGGATACACAGTATGTGAAATCATGTCCATACGTGTCCAATACCATGATGAGAGCATGAACTTCCAATTAGCTAAGGCAATTTATTACCTTGTTGTTCTTCCATTTCTTGTGGTTAAACATGAGATGAAACTGCTACAAGTCATCCATTTCATGTGTCATGCATTCTCTAGCTTGCATTATGTCTACCAAAATTGAAGTGGATTGTGATCCGAATGAATAACTATCTCCTTCCCCAAAATATAGTGGTACAATTGTTTTATTGCTTGAATAATAACATATAATTCTTTCTCATATGTGGAGTACCTTTGCACAATGTTGTCAAATGTCTCTGAGTGGTATGCAATTGGATGTTCATGTTGTATGAACATTACATCGAGTGCATGGTCAAATGCATTAGTGTGAATTTTGAAGGAATATGCAGTGTTAGGCATTACAAGAATATGCATTGTATAGAGGTGTTGATTTAATGCCTCAAAAGCATGTTGTTGTGCATGAGTCCAATCAAACTTGGTTTTTGCATGTGTTATCTAGATGATAGTCCAAGAGATGTGTGAGAAACCAAGGATGAATCTATAATATAAGTTAGCAAGTCCAATAAAATTCCTCAATTATGTGAGATTGTGTAGAGTAGGCCAATCTTGGATCACTTTGATCTTGTCTATATTTACACAGATTATTATGTGATCAATGATGTATCCTAGGTATTAAATTTACATAGTGTTGAATGTACATTTTGACAAGTTGGCATGTAACTTATGTTATCACAAGGTATTTATGTTGCACAAGATGTGCTACAAATTCTCCTCACAAGTCTTACTAAAGATGAAAATGTCATCTAATTAGACAATGACAAAGGAGTTATGAAAATGATTAAATAGATAATCCATTAAGCACATAAAAGTGGTTGGCGCATTGGTTAGGCTAAAAGGATTGACCAACCATTCATACAATTCTTCTCATGTCTTGCATGATGTCTTTCAAATGTATTTAGCATGGTTTAGAACCTAATGATAACCTAAATTCAAGTCAATCTTGGTGAAGTATTATGTGCCTCCAAAACGTTGTCAATGTATGGTAGTGGGTACCAATTATTCATCATTATTTTTGTAAGTGTATCATAGTATATAAAAATTCATGAGGACCCATCCTTCTTGGGAGTAAGGACTATTAGACTCCCATAAGGAGAAGAGTTAAGCCTGATCTTTCCTTGATCAAGGATCTCTTATATTTGGTATTGGATTTTGTCATTCTCCCAAACTGATTTGTGATATAGAGGATTATTCAGAAGAGGGGATTTATGAACCAAATTGATGTGGTTCTTTACTTTGTAATGTGTTAGGAGGCCTTCAGGCTCTATGAATACTTTAATATGTTACTCCAGTAAATTTTTGAGATATTGCTTATATGACATTGTGCGAGTGGTGTGCACTGCCATAGTGTGATTTTTATTTTATGTAGGTTTGTCAAGGTGAACCATGAGCGACACGAACTTATACACATGTAAGATAAGTTTTTAGCATTTTTTGGTAGAGACCAAGGTGACTTTGGCTGTGGGTGTTGACTCAAAGAGATTGTAGAATCATTCTTGTAAACGACTAGTACAACATTATGGTTTAGCTTGATTATAGCTTCTTAGTAATAAAAATATGATCTCCCCATCAAGATGTCATAGACCTATAGAGGTGTGATGTCAAAAGTGATGTTACCCTCCATAGGTTTGAATTTATACTAAAAAGTGCATTGTTGTCAAACCTATATATCTTTCCCCTACTGTAGCCACCCTAGAGAATATGGCTTGGAGTGCACAATCCAAGGAATTAAGCTATGGATTGTGCAAAGATGTTCATCTGACTACCACTATCTATGATAACATAAAGAGGTTGACCCTTCACCTATAAATTTATGTGGAAGAGATGTTTGTGTTCCTCAGAGATTTTGATTGTAGTGGTGATGGTACTTATATAAGAGGCATTTGGATCAATGTTATCCATCAATGTGGGTCCTAATGTAGATTACGTGAGCAAGGATTGTTTCACACAATATTTTGAATTGTCTTGAGTGGATGAGCGATGGTGGTGACACCATTTATCACCAAACTTATTCTTGACTTTGTCTAAAGTAGAATGTGTAGAATCCTTCAAGTATTGAGTGGTCTTCTAAGGTCACTCACTTTTGTGAGAAGTGTTATGCTTCTGTGTAGGAGGCTATAATGTGGAGTTGGGTGAGGGTTGGCCCTTGCACACTAATTTAGATGAAGAGGTGAAATGTTTCTTCATCTTTTCCTTGGTTCCTATCTTGGTGCTTTCCCCAACATGTCAGAATTTAAGTACTCCATCTTCACATGAATATAAGGTGAGAGTCTACTAATGTAATTCATCACCTTATGCTATTTGTTAAAGTTATCCCATAAGCACACATAGTATTCATGAAATATGTTGGTGTAGTCCTCCACTGACTGATCTTTGTTGTTAAAAAATTGTTGTAAATTTATGTATTTATATTCAAAGTGTTGGAGAGGGCAATTTTCCTCTTTTAATACATTGACAAAAGTCTTCTAAGATTCTATTGGAACACACTCTTACACATGCTATGTATTAAAGGTCTCCCAATAGCAAACAACTAGAATGGACATATTCAATACTACAAAGGTGATATTTTTAATATCAGTGAAGTGATTGAATGATAAGTATGCCTCAAGTTGTTGAATCCAATCATCTAATACTTTTGCATCAATCTTACCTGCAAACATAGGGATGTCGAGATTGACTTGTACTTTGAAGTGTGTTTGTTGTTGAAACCACTATTGAACATACTATGGAAATGGATGGGAAGGCATTAAGTTGAGCTGTATAATCAATTCATGACACTAACCAAAAATTTAAGTGCATTGTACCTCCAGTGTGTCGGTGATGAGCCTTCAAAATTTTGGGGCCACCTCATGTTGCTTCTAGGTGTCAACCATCTTATTTTTGCTATGACATTCTTATAGAATTTTTGAGATAGAATGACTATTAGACCTTCTTTCTCTCATTTCATTGATGTGGTTAGAGGCATAGGAAAAAAAAACTACTTGCTATGATACCAATGATCCACACCATGGGGAGCAGGACCAAGTGTGCAGGGAACAACTAAGTTTGGTTGTGCAGAGACATTAAAAAAACAAATCAAAACACATTAAATGGAGAGGAAGTCTTACTTATAGTAAATGTAACTTATATTCTATAGTAAAGAATAGGGAAAATGGTAAAATGTGTTGCATTTCATGTGTTACATAATAAATACGTTGAGTATGTTATATATGTTATAACTATGTATGGCATCAATTTTTTTTTGGATGCATATGTTACATATTTAAAATACACGATTACAAAGGTAGGCGCAATAACTGATATAGATTACAATGAAGGCATATTTGACACATGTGACCCTCCTTGCATGTTGATGGTAGAACTTCCAACTGGGTGGTGACCACTAATTCAGTTGCAAAAATTTAGGCTATTCAATAATGGTCATGATCCTGAGAATCATGGATAAAAAATAACGTAAATCAATCCTAATATTATCAATTGGTTTAGGGCCACTAGTTGAAGCATGCGATCAGGGTAGGCCATCACACAGTTATGCTAAAGTGGGCCTAATGGAATAGGCTAGTATACAAGTATATGCCATTAAGGCATGCATGCCTATGATCTGGGGAGTGCACAGAGAGATTCATAGGCTATGATTTGAATTGATAATTGCATGGTAGTCTAAAAGCAAGCACAAGACTTGTGCACATGATTATGATGAAGATTTATGCAGGGTAATGCACATGATTATGTGAAAGGTGTGAGCTATGCATATAAAAACAAATGAGGATTGTGTTTAACCATGAAAAGTCTATGCATAGATCATCATCCCATTCGATGTGTGATATTTGAACATGCCCTTTGTATATGGAATCCTAAAATAATTCCTTTGCATTACATTGAGTACTCTTATGTGTATGCTTTATTTTTGGCTAAGCTTATATTGTTACTCTCTAGAGATTGCCATGATCTATATCATGCATCTTCATGATTTGATGTGATCACATACTACAAGCCTAATTGATATATCTAATTAGACATGTTATCTCTATATGTTACATGATTCATACATATATTATATAAATATATTATCTTTTTGAGGTAATATATCTACCATTTTATATTTCCCTCACCTCAAAAGGTGGGGGGCATATCAGTGGGGGCTTGTCATAGAAGCATGACCTCCACATTTTTCACAGTTTTCAAATTTCAATGGGAGCATGCCATAAAAACATGACCTACACACTTATACACCTTCTCAGTTTCCATATTTCAATTGGGGCATGTCTTAAAAACATGACCTCCACACTTATATGCCTTCTCAATTTCTATATTTCAGTGGGGGCATGTCATAAAAATATGACCTCCACATTTATACACTTACTTAATATCTCCAGGATTTAGTGGGGCATGTCATAAAAACATGACCTCCACACATATATACTTACTCAGTATTTATAAGATATAGTGGGGGCATTCACAAAGACATGACCTCCACACTTGCACAAATATGAGTTCAGTTCCATGATTCATATATACACTTGGGTTAGAATCCTATACATTGTTCTGATTTTGCATAAATTTGAAATATTTTTTTCCAAATTTATGACACAATAATCCAAATCAAACATATTGGATGTGCATATGCCATGCTATTGCACCAAAAAAATTTAAACTTTACCAATTATGATATTCACCAAGATGTACTATTATTGAGCCTTTTCTATTGCAATAATGGGTTTAATTTATAAATTGAAGTGATTAAATCATTAAAAATCATAACATTTATATATTGGAGTGATTAAATCATCCAATCTAATCAAATTTATATGATGAGTTAATTAAATCACTCACCCTCACTAAAGTATATATATTCACACTTGAATTGTGTGATAATGATCCCAATGGCCATGTCGTAACTCACCCTTTCACTAGATTGGTGGAATAATACATTCTAATATCTCTCTTAAAATATATAAGGTTCAAGTCTGAACCTTTTATAGCTCCAATGTTTCATAAAGAAGCATCATTACCAAGTCAAAACATCAAGAGGCAACTTGGTTTCATCGACACACAAGTGTACTCCTTTTTTGCTCTCTTTATTTTGAATCATTTTAGTTATTTTAAATTTTAGATTATATGCACTAATTTACACTGTAACACGATCTTGGTTATATGTCATACACCAAAAAATCACTCAAAGTGGGATCAAGTAAAGGCAAAGTGTGTTATATATACCCATGTATATATTTATTCCTTTAACCTATTAATTTCATCTTTATGAATTAATATATTAAAGGGGGGAATGTAGATACTAAAACTAAATATTTATAACATCTACATCTTGTACATTTGAAAATTTTCAATTCGGACTCATCCTGTCATTTCTAGACCTAGACCTCCTTACTGCTGAATGGATTGCATTCACCATCTCACTGTGACTAAATTCTTATTTATTAGTTTGATCCATATCATTTTGATGATCTAGGTATCCTATAGTACATAGAAGGCATAAAAAATGATAAACGTCTTTCACTATCAGTTTTAGATCCATACTTATTTTTTCTAGCCTTCTAGATACTATCGATCACACAAGGACACTACCATTAACGGTAATAGCCAGATCCTTATCTAGTGTCTAGTTATAAAAATTCATCTAAATTAAAAATTATTTGAAACTTATGCATTAGCTTATTTGTCTTATTGAACGTTACTATGAGATTTTTTAGAAGGTGTGATATAAATACAAGTTTATGCCTTCTCATTCCTCATCTAGAAAATACCATTCAAACACATACTAAAGCCAAATCAATCAATTATACAACCAAATTATTCTTCCCTATTGATCCTCATTTTCATATCAATCATAGGATCATTCATATTACATGTTTTAAACATTTAAAGAGCATCCCATGAGTGATATTTGTCAAATTAAAAGTTAGATCACTACATACATCATCATATAGTATATTGAACTCTTGTGCACACACTTTATCACACTTAGGGGTGAACTACATAAGTCTGAAGCCCTCCTTGGAGTATTGGCTATGTAGGTACCCATTTACAAATGGGTAGGGGTTCGCTCGACACCCTAAACCTAGTAACAAATTTTTAGCAAGTTCATTCTAAGGCTAAAGAAGGGTGAAAAGATAGGGTTTGATAAATTAGTGAAGAGAAACACCCTGTATCCCAAATATGAATACATCAACATAAAGATGACACAAAACCTAAAACAACAAAGTTGGTTCAATCTAGATCTATTCATTATTCCATATTGGACACCTACATCATAGTTAGACACTAGCATCAATGATAGTGTCTAGATGCAACAATAGTGTATGCAACTATAAAAGTGTAATTTATAGAATTTGATGACTGACTAGAATACTGATCTTGCATATTTTACTCATATTTCTAGTCTAGATCTACTTGCACATAATACACAAAGTATTATTTTTTATTATTTATTGCAATATATTTCAATAGTTATACTTTAGTATTTTAAATAATCTTAGTTGTATAAATTTAGAATATTGTTTATTTGAGTTTTTCTTAATTGGCCCACAACATATTAGTTTATCATATTTACGCTTGAACTATTTTTTTATTCTTAACCCTAGATCCCCCACAATCTAAAATTTTAGGGTTAAGCACATGACTACCTCGACCCCTACAGATTATGCCATCTCTAACTATACCTCTAGCATTGTTGTACCTTAAAGAGGAAGCTCTAGTCACCAACCTATACTCACCATGTGGATAAAAAGCACTCCCTAATCTAACTGAGTCCACCACAACTTGAAAATGGCATTGCATGTGAATTGAGATGGCCTTCAAGTCACTAAACCATGCATTAGATCAGTTAAAACCTCTTTTCCCTTGTTCAATTGAGACATTGATCCAACAATCCTTTTCCCCATAAAAATTCGCTAAGTATTCCTCTATAGAGATGACCTCACATGAACCAAAGTGACCTAAAACCTTGTCAATTAAAGGAATTGGAGAAGAAATAACATCTAATATTAGATTAGGAAACATAAACCTATTAGCCCTATTATCATACACTAGATCCCTCAACCTAAAAAATAATCCCTCATAATCATAAAACATTCCTCCAAAGACATAAAAGCCATCAAATGAATAAGCCCCAAGTGATTACACCTTGAACAATACCACAATCCAATTGCTCTAAAATCACTTTCAAACCTCCTTGCATCCAGGGCCAAACCAAGATTTAGACCATTCTACACATCACCTCACCATTATTTAAAATCCTTAACAATTTTTTTGGCGAACACCGAGGCTATAGAAGAATTGGTCTTATTCCACCACCCTGACTGTAGAAACTCAAACCCAATGACCACCTTAATGACATTTAGGACCTCCCCATTCATAATAATAAAAAAACAAAATCAACCTCCTATATAGAACTATGCCTGTGAAGGCCATCTCTCACTGCGTAACCTGTAGAGATAGAAGTGACACCATATTAGTAAAATCCACCATATCCACCTCTATTTATATCACCCCAACAACTCGACAAAACTACCTTTCTCCTATAATGTAGGAGAAACACTTTTAAAAGAATAATATTGATCTAAATACTCACCAAAATCCATTATATGGAGCATGGGACACATCTATACAAAACTAAGGACTCACATGGAACACAAAGGCAGTGCATTAAATTGGTGTGCCTTATGAAAGACTATGAAAGTGATTCATCAAGCAATGTATACAACATCACCCAAATTATGGCATAAAGACATTAAACCACCATGATTACCATCCTCTTAATCACTCATAAATAAACCGAGATAAGGATTAAACATATTGTCGATGACAAACTCATCATTTTGATCAATTATTTTGTTTGCCAACATATCAACATGAGATTTGGCTTCTTTGTAGCAATGCGAACATGACCAAGAATCAAAGGAATCTAATAATTCCCATGCTTTTACTGGTATATTTTTGAGGTTTTAAGCTGATACAATCTAATTACATAGGGCAAACATAATCACATTTGAACCCCCCTCAATTATTAGGTTCTCGAACCCATATTGGTGCACCATCTCAATACTAAAGGCAAGTGCACCATCTTAATACTAAAGGTAGTTTCTTGAACTTTTGCCTCATTATTTGTGCAATCTGATAATTTTATCTAAGTTTTCCTAATTAGGGAACTTGAACAATCCATTAATATGCAACCTTTGCTTGAAGTGCTTTGATTTCCCCTAGCTACACCATCTAAGTTTACCTTGAAAAATCCTATAGGAAGGGTCTAGATTACAAACTTATGCTTCAACAAGAGGCCCTTGCATACACTTGACCCATTAATGGGGGATGAATAATTAAATAACTATTAATTAGTTAATTAATTCCTAACTAATTCTATGCACACATAATTATTAAAAATAAACAAATAAATAAATAACTAATTATCCTCATCCATGTCAACATCAATTAATTATCAACTTCATTAAATAAAAATCAAATCAAGCCTACCCATTCATTAATCAATGCAACCAATTAAATCCTTGATTAAATACTTGTACATTAAAAAATCAAATAAATAAACTAAATTAAACAAATTAAATAAATCAACAACCAATGAAATCAATTTTAGGGCAAAACAAAACATACAAACCCTAAGTCAAATCTCATCTATCCAAACTCAAATTAATCTCAACCATCCATTTACCCCATCCATATTTTATAAATTCAATCCTTACCCATTCATTTTCATCATAATACATGAAGGAGAGTGAAATATACATCATCTTGGCCTTGGGAAAATTTTGTCTTAGAAATTAATCAATCATCCTCCATAGATGCATATTATAGAATTATTGCACAAGTACATTGAATCAACCACAATCGATCTATCACATGAGCAAATCAACATCAATAAAGGATATATTCACATGTTTAGTAAGTGAAGGTAAGTTGCTTGTCTCTTTTATTTGGCTCAATTGGAGGTTATGTTAGATTTAGAGTAGGAACTCAAATTGTTCTTAATTTCTACTCAAGATTTAAATCTTAGTATTTAAAATTACTATTGTATGCATGATTGCTACATCTACCTTGAAATAACACTTATATGCCTTGGCACTGCATATGTTTCATATATGCCTTGATCTCATATACATTACCATGACATATTCTCCACATGTTGACATGATTCTACTTAATTATATATTTATAAATGATAAAATTAACTCTTTATTTTGAGATGAGTGACTTGAAGGCTACATCCCTCACCTCAAAAGGGGGAATATTAGTGGGATTGTTATATATACTTAAGCCTCTATGAAAAAAATATTTAGATTTTTTGACAGATTACAAGATTCAAATATTTTAAAGTACTTCAGTTATCAATTTCATTCAAATATGGCATATATATATTTACACATTAGACAATATTATGGGGGTATATTCTAAGCATATTTACTCACTTTATAGAGACATGCGTTACAAAGTAAATATTCATACATTTGAATACATACACAATGCATATGTACACAATTTTACAGGAACAACAATTACTTGTTTTCACTTATAGATATATTTTGGATATAGGTTCTCAAATTTAGCATATATATGAATAACATTATATATTAGTTGGCACAAATTTAGTAGGAATCATACTTGTTCATATACTTATACACTATTAAAAATATAAGTTGGCATCAATTCATGAGACATGAAGTGGGTTCATGTAGATGCACACTATTTTATACTTTATAAACATATTTGATAGCACCTAGTACTGAAAAATATTAAATCTACATGTCCACCTATATCAGTTGATTCATATTTATTGAGGTAATTTGGTTGAGGTTTAGTGACACTTAATAATCTTGGCATTACTCATAGTGACCCTAATATGTAGTTCCCACCTTTCATCTTAGGGATATAATATCAATGCAAGATTAGTTACATGAGTTAGTGCAGTTGAAGCTCAATGAAGCTAAATAAATGTGGTACTATTCCATATTCATGAAGGTTGAAAAGTATTTGTCTTATTAACCTATGGGCTTGCATCAGCTACAAAAAATTTGGAATCGATCACCCCCAATTCTCTAAATGGTTCAACAAGAAGAATCATTACTTAATGCTTAAATAAGGAATCATCATCTTTTACAAGTTACAGGGAAACACAATTTCACCCACATAAAAGTGTGGTCCTTCATTGCTCTTGAAACTTTTTAAAATTTGATTATAATTCAGATTTTAGATTTCATTTTAGGGACATTGATTGCTACATGTTCATTGAAGGTTTACATAGATCAGTTTGCACATTTAGAGCATCTCCAAGATAAAATGTGTGTTTTTTCACACTCAAGTATATATTTGTCCTTTTAATATAATATTTTGTTATATTTAAATAATAAATAAAATGTAGGAATTTATAAATACTAAAATTTGGTATTATACACATAGCAATGTCAATTTTGACCTACCTTCACCCAACATGTCTTGTGCGTACATATATGACTCTAATTTTTTATTCTCTCTCATCCTCATGCTATGTATGGGTTGAATCCTTCTAATTTGTTTTATATCACCTATAATAATTCCTATAGTTCATGCCAAACTAGTAAACTATCATACTCAGACATCTCCATATCATCAGATCAACATCCATGTCTCTAAGATGAAAATGTTTAGACTCAAATAAAAGAGCAAAACTCAGATATTGTTTTATTCAATAAGACAATGTTAACTTTTATAGACTTGAAAGTCCCTAATATAAAGTAATTAATTACCACACAATCTCTAATATCATGGAGGTAATTATGAAAAATCAACTCATAATTACCCATACATTACACACTTTACATGTACACACTAACACTTATTTAGAAATATTTCTAACATTCCCTCCTTAATGTGTATGTGGGAGAAAATAATCACATTCTTTATAAGTTTCTCTCTAAAAATATTTATTAGAGTAGGCACAACTCCATCAAGTTATCTCCTAACATTTTTAAAGATGCAGTTCAAAATTGAATTATAATATCCCCAAGTGGGAATACTACTAAATACACTCACACTGTACTAATTCTAACTCAACACTTATGCATAAACACAACCATACAACTTATAGATGTCAAAATAATAAAAAACACCAACTATAATATTATTGAAAATATTGAATATTACACACAATAACTGCTTACAATGCTTATTACATAAACTCCATTGAAGCACCAATGTAGTTTCTGAATGAAACCACCAAAGCCAACTAGGGAGGATCTCTCACTACTAAAACCAAAAAATCTTAGAGGTTTTTATCCTTAAATATTTATTCACTCCAAGGGTTTTCATCCTTAGAAGAGTCTTAAGTTGAACCAGGTTTAAACTTACAAATGGGGGGGGGGGGGGGGTTTATCATATCTAATATTCATAATTTACAAAGGGAGAAAGCTCTCCTTATATATAATTTACAATGAGACGAAAAGAGAGAACAAACATGAGGAGAGAGAGAATGTGGCACCACATTTCGATGTCAACCAAAATTACCACTATTGGGAATGTGACACCATGTGCAAGGGTCAATAGTGAATCTTTTACTTTTGACAATTTTCCATACCACTCGCAAAATGTCCTCCTCACTCACACATGTGAGCAATAGTGAGATGCTTGTCCCCTTATGAGAATGGTCAAAATTAGATGGAATCTTCATGATGCCTCTTTAATTCCTCCATATGTCTCCAAAATGAGTGGGCATATCCTTTCCAATTTGTCCTGCACTTCAATCAGGAACAATGACTTGATTTCCCACTATTTCATGTGCTCACCCATAACCTTTTGACTTATTCAAAAGGACTTCACATGACAAATCAAGATTTCCTCCTAAAATTGCATCATTAGTTGCATCACCTGCCACATTACTATGAATAGTGATAGTGAGTAGTAACACGTGAATAGTGCTTATGTGAGTAGTAACCTATGAATAATGACTTGACCATAATTATTTCATTTATATCACCCAACTTAGCCTCCAGGAATGAATTAAGCTAATAATCTTCTACAAATGATTCATATGAAAATTGGGAACATTACAGTCCTCCCTTCCCAAATATTATTTATCGTCAAACAATACTTGTTCACTTCTTGGTTCTAAATGCCAGGATCCGAAGTCAACTATGGGAATTTGTAATTCCCAATCTTCAAGCCTTTGTGATGTAGTTTCTCCACCATGTTTCTACTATGCTACTCTGATATAATCAAGACTTGGAAGCCCTACACCAAGTGATGATATAGAAAATAGTCTCTACATACCATCCCAATATAAATTTGATTCAACTCTTTGTTCATTGGGCATGGATGCATCATCAACCTCTTTTTGATCTCTACTATTGAATTCTCTGAGAAGTCCAATTAGTTTCCATCATGCATGGGAAATGGCTTCTCATAATATAGATTTCCATTACTAGGATGATGTAGATGCTTCATGTCAAGATGTGGAACCATGTATCTTTAGTCCTGCCCACTCTCTAGGATAATAGGTAGATGTTCTTAGAATAGCTATTTTCTCACACACTGTTGTAAGTGAACATTCACTTGCACATATTATTTCCCCTTCTCTTTGGAAATGTCCATGTTCCCCTCTGCAATCTAGATGGCATGATCTCTTGTAATGGTGTCATAATGGGAGTTAGAAGTCTCATGTGCCTCTACTTCAATCTTCTGATGTATCTTGTGATTCTTCTTCTTATATCTTGTCAACTGATAAGTATGGATTCAATGTCTTCTCACATTATTTGAAAACACTATTAACCAATTCATATGTAGCTAAAGAAATATCTTGTTCCTTACTCAAAATAGTCGATAATAGAGTCAAGAGTGGTTAGGAGATAACATCACTCCTACACTAAGTGTTTTTTCATGATCCTCACTGATAGAAGGTATGAAATAATGAAACATCTCAATACATAAGTTCATCACAATTTGAATCAATCAAAAGAACATATGACTTGACTTTTACCATCAATTTTAAAATCTTAACCCTTTGACTAAAATCAGGGTTTCTGATATCATATGGAATGTCAATAATCACTTGTAATATTCCTCTCATTATGTCATGATTTTAGGGTGCTTCAGGAATTGAATTATAATTCTACTAAGGCAAGTAAATGACAACTAGTCACACCTCTTCATCAGGATGTATTATAAACATTGGTTTAATCAAAGAAGCCATTGATGGCTTCATTGCCCAAAGCAATTTATTTTAATCTGAATGATCTATCATAGAAAAATTACTCTCCACTACCTTCAACATATTGATTAAAAAATCCCTTGACTGATGTAGAAATTCAAGATCTGTGGCTGTTGTATAAAGCCTATGTCCAACATCCTTTTCACTAAGTGACTCCAGGATTTTCCTCACTCTTTTCAATTTTAGGAATTGATAGGACCTAAATTCCCTAGAGCTCTGACACAACTTGTCAGATTTAAGAGCACACATGATCTACCTTTGTATAAGCAACTTAAACATGTGGAAATAACCAGAAGAACAAATAACTGTCAATGAGAAATAACACATAATATGAGAGGCAATTCACAATTGTATTCAACTCATTACAAAGGAAATTACAATAAAGATATCACACTCTTCTTCCACCTCTGTGAGGCTTCCTCCTTAAGTGCTCCCAGTAATCTTCCCACCTGCAGTAATCTTCTCTGGATAGGTCACAACACACAGCTATCACAAGCTGTTTGTCACCTCATGGTACGTCTAGTACAACCGAGTACGAACCGGTACTCCAGATTAGATCTCCCCATGTTTTTGATCCTTCATGTATTGCTGTCACCTTGTATCTTGCTCCCCCACCGATCTCCTTTTGACCCTCGCATACATACACCCCTGCAGACCAACCTGATCTTACTTATCACATGTAGATCTCCACCATGATCCTGCAACACCCTGGATATCAAACCTGATCTTGCATACATGAAGAATCCTACTTGATTCTACCATGGGAAGAACTCTCTAAGTTCTACACTTGAGTTCTACAACTTGACAATATAGCCCATGAGTCTATTATATAGATCTTATGCATATAATGATTAGACTTGTGGCTCAAGACTCGAATTGGTCTTCATCATGCAAACTACCCATTCACTTAACTGACTATTGATCAACAAGAGTTCTGGAAGTGGCATAGGTGACCGACGTAAGGTCCCTACTGCCTGGAGGTGATCGACGCCGGCCGATCCCTACCGATGTCGGTTGCTGTACACTGATCCCTGATCGACATCAGTTGTGGCTTGCTGACGCCGGTGACTGCATACTCAACATCCTCCTTCTGTTTGCATCAAGGTGAAGCTTTTAGCTCCACACCCTAACAATCTCCCACTTGGAGATAAACAACTGCACCTGTACCTATACCAGTACTTCGTCTAATCTGCATCCTGGCTTGTATTCCTCTTCAAGCTCAATCTTGAAGACTACCCATCACACTCCTTGTGGTGTTAATCTTGTGCCTGAATTTCTTCATTCTCAGCTTACCTTCTTCTGCCGTTGCTATACTCCCACTCAATCAGAAACCCATGTGAGTAACCTGTAATCAACAAACCACTAACCAGATCTGGGCCATCTGTTAGTCAAATTCACTCTGAGAACATCCAATCTCGCTCTGATACCATTTGATAGGACCTAAGTTCCCCAAAGCTCTGACACAACTTGTCAAATTTAAGAGCACACATGATTACCTTTGTATAAGCAACTTAAACATGCAGAAATAACCAGAAGAACAAATAACTATCAATGAGAAATAACACATAATATGAGAGGCAACACACAATTGTATTCAACTCATTACAAAGGAAATTACAATAAAGAGATCACACTCTTCTTCCACCTCTGTGAGGCTTCTTCCTCAAGGGCTCCCAGTAATCTTCCCACCTGAGTAATCTTCTCTCAATAGGTCACAACACACAGCTAACACAAGCTGTTGTTCACCTCATTGTACGTCTAGTACAACCGAGTACGAACCGGTACTCCAAGTAGATCTCACCATGTTTCTGATCCTTGATGTATTGCTGTCACCTTGGATCTTGCTCCCCCGCCGATCTCCTTTTGACCCTCGCATACATACACCCCTGCAGACCAACTTGATCTTACTTATCACATGTAGATCTCCACCATGATCCTGCAACACCCTGCATATCAAACCTGATCTTACATACATGAAGAATCCTACTTGATTCTACCATGGGAAGAACTCTCTAAGTTCTACACTTGAGTTCTACAACTTGACAATACAGCCCATGAGTCTATTATATAGATCTCATGCATACAATGATTAGACTTGTGGCTCAAGACTTGAACTGGTCTTCATCATGCAAACTACCCGTTCACTTAACTGACTGTTCGTCAACAGCAGTTTTGGAACCGCCATAGGTGACCGACGTCGGTCCCTGTCTACCTAGAGGTGACTGACGCTGGCCGATCTCTACCGATGTCGGTTGCGGTATACTGATCCTTGACTGATGTTGGTTGTGGCTTGCCGACGCTGGTGACTGCATACTCAGCATCCTCCTTCTGTTTGCATCAAGGTGAAGCTTTTAGCTCCACACCCTAACATGAATTTATCTTAAAGATTCAAGCAAAGGATCTATTTCTTCTTTCTTTTGTAAAAATTTGGAAAGTTTTCGGTACTCCATGTTCCCTGCAACTCTATTAGCAAACAATTTTGTAAACACAAAACCTCACAGGTTGGTAGGATACATAACTCTGATACCACTCTAATATCCCCAAATGGAAATATTGCTAAAAACCACTCAAATTATAAATATCCAAGTTCAACACTTATGCTCTAATACCACACTAATATCCCCAAGTGGGAATATTGCTAAAAAACACTCACAATATAAATATCTAAGCTCAACACTTATGCTCTAATACCACTATAATATCCCCAAGTAGGAATATTACTAAATACACTCATAATATACTAATTCTAACTCAACGCTTATGCATAAACACAAACATACAATTGATAGATGCCAAACTGATAAAAAATAAAAACTATAATATTATTGAAAATATTGAAGATTACACACAACAACTGCTTACAATGATTATTACATAAACTCCATTGAAATACCAATGTAGTTACTGAATGAAACCACCAAAGCCAGTCAGGGAGGATCTCTCACCACTGAAACCAACAAACCTTAGAGGATTTTTGTCCTCAAAGATTTATTCACTCCAAGGGTTTTCATCCTTAGAAGAGGCTTAAGTTGAATCCGGTTTAAACTTACAAATGAGGGGGGTTTTATCATATCCAATATTCATAATTTATAAAGGGAGAGAGCTCTCCTTATATAGAATTTAGAATGAGCAGGAAAGAAAGAATAAACGTGAGAAAAGAGAGAATGTGGCACCACATTTCCATGTGGACCAAAATGACCACTATTGGGCATGTGACACCATGTGCAAGGGTCAAGAGTGAATCTTCTACTTTTGACAATCATCCATACCACTCCAAAATGTCCTCCTCACTCACACATGCGAGCAATAGTGAGATGCTTTTCCCCTTGTGAGAATGGTCAAAAGTGGATGGCATCTTCATGATGCTTCTTGAATTCTTCCACATGCCTCCAAAATGAGTGGCAATCTTCTTTCTAATTTATCCCCCACTTCAATCAGGAATAGTGACTTGATGTCCCAGTATCCCATGTGCTCACCCATCACCTTTTGACTTATTCAAAAGGAATTCACTTGCTAAATCAAGATTCCCTCCTAGAATTTTGCCCCACTTTCTCTAATATCAATTTTAGCACATGTGAGCTCCCCCATGGGCTATGCCACATCATCCATAACCACCTCAACTACTCTATCATTAGCTTCATCCCCTGCCATATCACTATGAATAGTGATAGTGAATAGTAACACATAAAGAGTGCTTGTGTGAATAGTAACTTATGAATAGTCACTTGACCACAATTATTCCCTTTATATCACCCAAATTAGCCTACAAAAATGAAATAGGTTAACGGTCTTCTATAAATGAATCATACAAATATTGAAGACATTACATGAATTTATTGATTCTCTTTCCCAAAATTTGAATTTATAAGGATTCATAAACTCTTGAACTATCTAGATAAAAATCCATATCAAGTTACCTCAAAATTCTTCTTCTGCCCTAAAAAGACAAGGTTCTCTTACAATATGATATTTTTAAATATATTCATCATACCACACAAAGTAATAAAAAAATATTTGAGGATGAAGTCCTTGTCTTTGTTTGTAGCCTCTATCATTGATCGATCTTGCTTGACCATGAAAAACATAAGAAATTACCACTGCCACTAGAAGTTGCCTTTGAATTTAACCAATTTGGCGTAGATGCTAGTACCACTAATGTGATGTGTAGCCCCATCATTAGCAGCAAATGAGAGGATGTTGAATGTCCTCTAAACTTATGCTATCTCTGACCTATAGTATTACACTACTTATTTAAAAGAATAAGACTTGAAGTTCATATGTATGAAATTTTTGTGGAAAAATTTGCCTATAAACTTGACACACTCATCAGACATCAAGTTTCATCTAAAATGTATTTGTGAGACAATTTTAAAAAATTAATTCAAAATTTAACACTTTTACATTAATACATTATCTGATTGAAAAGAGCACTTGTATTAATTTAACAAAAAACTTATAGTACAATGCTAATCATACAAAAAAAATGGGTGGAAAAAGCACACCTTGGAAGCCAAATCAAGCCAAGGGGGCCTCAAGAGAAATAAAAGTCCAATAAAGGCTACAACCTAACCAATAACCATAGTTAAACTAACTCAAGTGCACATCAATAAAAAAAAGATAATGAAATAACACAAACAACAATAAAATAACTAGGCAACAATTGTGAACATGGTAGTCGATGAAGGAGGCAAAGGTGGAGGGTCTTGAGGCTTTCTTCCCTAGCCATCCTAGGCTAAGGGATATTCATTAACTGGGAGGGGGTCCTAACCATCAACCTACTGGTTAGTTTCATAATCATGCTACAACTAAGAATCATGGTGGGGAGGAGAGATGGCTAACACCAACTGTAGGAATTTATCCCGTGGAGGGGGTCTCCACCCCCCAACCACCACTATCTTTGTTGTCTCTATTAGATCATCTAGGAGGAGTTACCCATTGAGAGTGAGAGAGGATCTCCTCTAACTTCAATACCTTTTATTACGAGAGTGGTGATGCCTCCCCTCATGCCCACGATCTACAAGAGGGGAGTGGTGAGGAGGGGGATCAATAGGCTCACGACTGATCACATAAGGAGGATTCCCCCAATGGTCTAGGAGGTGTTTCAAATGATGAAGCTTGAGCTAGACCTTATATTTTTAAATCTAAATTTGAAGGGTAACATTATTAACTACAACAACTTTATTAGTTACAAAAAAAATATTTTTCCATAGTTTCATTATTAAAACATGCTTGATTTCTAAATTTACAAATTTAAAGTAAAATATCGGTAAATAAAATCTGTCAGAATCTATTATATTTTGTAGGCAACAAGGTGGAGTCTCCTAGGAGAGCCATTTTTCAAATGAAAATTTTAGGCTTGAAGGGTTTGAAAAGGGTATGAATCCATCTCTAGGTTGACTAGGCATGAGGGCAAAACCAAAAGAGATGATTGATAGTTTTTGAGTGATGATAGGCCGGGTAAGTGGGATTTAAAACCCCTATGTGCTTGAGCCTATCCCACATGGGTAGACCTTGGTATAGGATACACCAAAGAAAATGGGCTTTTTTGGGCTCAATATAAGCCATCTAAATATTATCAAATCTCTGGGCTAAAACGTAATAGAGGGATTGGAGAGACCACCAGTGGTTGAAGGCATCAATGTCAATGTGTTGAGGAGATAATAAATTATAACCCAACAAAGGAGAGTATCGATGAAATGGTGTGGCTTTTGGCCAAGATCAGTCCTTCCACCATGGCGTGAGAGAGGAAACTTCAATTTTGTGCATGCATTCATCAAGTATATAACTCTGTAATTCAAAAATAGATTCTACATCTTCTTTATTAAGATGGAATTTGAATTTTAGCATAGACCAAGGAAGCCAATCACTAGAGTTATTAAAAAATAGGTCACCAACCATGAGAATACCTTTATTATTTTGATCCATGGGACCATGGCAAAGGGGACATTATGGAAGTTCAGCTAGGGAGACCACCATAACAAGTTTTACATAAAAACCACTTCTAAACCCATCGCCCACCAAAATGAGGTGGGGTTTGAGCTTTTTATAGGACTTCCAAATACTTTGAATGATAAAATTTCCCCCTACTTTGACTGTCACTGATGAGATAAGCGTGTTGTGAAAGCCAATGCCTTGCTAGGATTTTTTACTAAGCGAGCAAGCTTGAGAAATGTAGTGGCTAAATTTTTTTTATAGGATTCACATCCTTTCAAAATTTTGATGATCCATTTAACCCCAACAATGATCCCTTGAAGCTTGATGTCTATGAGACCTAGCTCGCTAGTGTTTTTAGGTTGACAACAAATAACCTAGGAGACTTAATGAAAACCCTAGTGCCACTTAAAATTGGCTCAGAGAGAGTCTTGCATAAAATTTTCAAGATTCACATAAGAGGCATTTGAAGGAGCATAACAACATGAATAGTAAACATGAGTAGTAGTGAGCAACTTAGAATATATTTGAAAATTTCTATCCAAATTCAAAGGCATAGTGATCTAAAAAAATATTTTTTCTCAACTCTTTGAACCACATAAAACCACAATTCTACAAGAGAGGCTCTAAAAGAAAATGGCATGACTAAGAATTTAAATTAGACACTAGGAAGGATCCATTACCACATGTATCCCTCTAGCTAAGAAGGTTTGAGTGACAGAGATTAGTGATAGCACTAGGTCTTATGTGTTACATCTTGATTTCTCACTAAGCAAACTTACGTGAATTTCCATGGATATTTATAGCTAACAAATTGATTTGATTATTTTTAACTAAGCTTTGAGATATATGTTATTATGAGATAGTTGAATATTGCTTAAGTTACATGATACATTATTATGAGTTAGCTGTAGTGTATATGTTTATATTATTCTCATGTTGATTTATTGTTTCAATTATATTTTATGATGTATCTATATCATAGTGTTATGATCTAACTACCTACTTATTGTGAGGTTGACGAAGGAGAACTCATCCTTTAGAGTGTGATGGAGGGAGAGCATCATCAAAGAGGGTGACGTAGATGGAGTTGCTGGGAGATGATAGAGAACATGGCTAGAACCCTGCACACACCACATTATATGATATATGTTAGATGCATTACTTGAATGGTTAGCATTAGTACATTTCTTATAATATATGTACTTGGATAATAGCATATGTGTGTATGTGTGTGTGTTAGTTTAAACTTATGCTTAGATGATACAACCTCATGTGGTTTGTTGTGTGTAACCACATTTAATATTTATGTGGAATTAATCTGGTATGATTTTGATAAGTTATTAGAGTCATATTATTGTAAAATTAAGTAATTGTATTTTATATTAGAAAACATAGAAATAGAAAAAAAATAAGGTTGTTTTAAAATCATAAAAAGAAAAAAAAAGAGAATGGCTTTTAAAAGAAAATGCAGCCTCCATATAAAGAAGGTTGAGAGCTTTAAAAACAAAAGTAAAAAAAAAGATAGAGTAGGGGTATGGTTGGGCAGAGAAAAGTGAGGCACAATAGTGAAGTGGAGTACAGAGGAGAAGGTGAGCGCAATTGGAGAAAGATAGGCAGAGTTGAGAAAGCTAGGATAGTCAAGCGAGGAAAGGTAAGTAATGATATTATGATTTATGATATATGTATACATGTTTATAGAGTAATGATTCCTGATGTAATAAATTGCTATGTTAATTATTGTATACAAATCACTTTATATAGGCTTGTATTATATAATAAACTACATATGATATATATTAGTTGTTTATACATAAGACAACATAAATTGAAAATTGCTTTATATACACACATACAATAATTTTTAGGTGTAGTGAAAATACATAAACATTCAACGATTTCTAATATAAGAATATATATGGAAGAAACAACTTCACATAAGGAAATAAAACCAAGAGATTTGTGAGTGACTAACAACATAAATAAACTTGGTCATACAAAATAGTAATTAATACTATTAAACAAGAAGTGGTGTGAACTCATGTAAAAAACTATAAAAATTGCATATGAATTGATAAACATTATATAGCCAACATGTAGAACCAGAGAACCATTATAAAATTAGAGTCATATTGATATACATAATTGGTTCTTGCATGCATAAAATAAGGTGATTTAAATAACACTATGAGTAATAGTGATCTATGAGTAATAGCGAACAAAGCAATCTGTGAGTAATAGTGATCTAGGAAGATTGAGGAATTCCCATAAGAGTTTAATTGATTGGTCTGAGTATACTTTGGAAGTCTTGTACACTTCTTATACATAACGATTTGGAAAGAATATACAAATAGAGAACTAGTTTAATATACAATGTCTGTATTAGTCTGGATGAATAATCATGAAGTGATCACTCCTTATGATCCAATAAAGATATACGATACCTATGAGAATATTATGGATGAATATATAATGGTAACTAGATTATTAGAATATTTTGTATGATACAATTATATATCTTTATAAAATAATATATAATGGCTGCTATGATTTGAATATATACAGTGATTTATAACAATATTTGCTTAGCTATTCAAATAAATATAGGTGCAATGACTTGTTATACATATACAACAATATAGGCAAAGGATAATATACTATGGTATCATATATGAGAACTACCATATATATATATATATATATATATATATATATATGGCATTGTATAATTATATATATGTTATGAAGAAGGTTAAAAAAGAAATGTTTTGATTGAAGTTGGATTGGTTGATGCGATGTAACGTCTATGGGTAGCATATATATATATATATGGCATTATATAATTATATATATGTTATGAAGAAGGTTAAAAAAGAAATGTTTTGATTGAAGTTGGATTGGTTGATGCGATGTAACGTCTATGGGTAGCATATATATATATATATATATATTTTCACCGTGGATTCAAGTTAATGTGTAATTGTGGCTTCTTGTGTATATCGTAATCTCGTGGACTTCCGATTGTCATATTTGATTTGCTTGGATATACTTATCTATGTAAATCCATAGGAAAGACAAGATTGTTAGAACATATTAGAAATCCATTCTAATGACTTATCCATACTAGAGTTTTTACAAATGATTATTGACATTATAATAAGAATATAAATAGCCTCAACTAAGATAACTATTTGTTGATAGATTGGAAATATTATATCTCAAAATTTGGTCATCATGATATTCTATCTAATGATTGTTGGAACCCTTGATTATCCTTAACTTAGATTTTAAATGACAGTTGACATTTTTTATAATGATATATATTTGGAGGTTTTATTTATACTATGTATATTAAAAAAATATAGGTATATTTAATAATAAGTTGCCAATAAGTTATATTGTCCAAGAATCTGACTAAGAACCATAAAAGACTTTAGACATCTTTTAGACTATATCTTTATATATTGTTGAGTATATTTACATAGTAAATATACATATCCAAGGATTTAAGAGTCATTATAAGAGTATAATATATATGGGTGTATCAGGTTGTATACTTCTAAGTTTATTGACTAATATAAACCAATTGGTCACAGGATCTCGAGCGCTGAGAAACTATGTCAACATAAATATAGACTCCTAACCAAATGTAAAAACATAAGGTCATGTTCAAACAAGCATAACATATGAATTTTGAATATTAAAAGTATAAAAAATGCTAGAATGAAATATTATACGTTTCAAGGGAACTGAGACTTTCTTGTTAGATCTTGTTATTTGAATAGAAGCTTATACTTCCATTGATTTATACTACTTTATTATAACTGATTGTGGTAATTCATTAGTTGTGCTTAAGAACGCTAGACTATGATAATATGGGTTATTATAGAGTGTAGCATATTTGGAAACTATTTATGATAATAAAATTTTTAGATGATTGTTGATGATTATAGTATTTCTATATTGATGAGTATTTGTATGCGATACATAATGAAAATATAGTTAATATGTACAAGGGTGTATATATGGGAAGTATATCTTTATATAAATTTAAGTATGAAATATAAATACATAACATTAGTGGGTGTGTTGGGTCATATACCAAAGCTTATAACTAAATATATGGTTATATTGAGTCATAATGTGTCTGAGAAACCGAAAGTATAACCATATGAAAGTAGTCCCTAGAAACAAAATTAAGTTATTTAAATGAAAGTCTATGGTATAAATTAATTATGCAATATCTGACTCTTTTAAAATAACATGACTGACTATTGATATATATATTCATACAGTAATGAAAAATTGGTGATCGGTACATATTTTGAGTAGATATAAAGGTACAAGTGTTTAGATATATATAGCAGTGCATCATGATGTGTGCTTATAATTTATGTTTCTTCTGATTTATAATATGCGATTTAAACATATGATATACTTGATTGGTATAAACTATACTTTCTTGCCTAATATTCAGGATTATGGACATTTGATTCTTGAAATTATAAGATTAGTTGTTTATGATTGAGTAGTGTGCTCATGTGCAATGAACTATGATATTATGGGATATCATAGAGAGTATTTTATTTGAAAACTATAATCTAAATATATGTTATACCCAAGTGGTACAAACTATAATTAATATGTTTAGATCCATTCATACGTTTGATGGATTAAATGTATGCATGTTAGACATTTCTAAGAATAACATGTTTTATGACAGTTATTAGAGACTACTATATTGTGTTTGCTTATAAAACATAGAGTGTGCAATCTAATATATATTATACTTCAGTGGTATAATCTGAAATGGGTTGCTTAATATTTCTATTATGGGATAGATATATTTGTGACATTCATTTATACGTTTGATGGAATAAATGTATGATTTTTAATTATTTCTATGCTTAGCATGTTATGTGCTTGCTAGTAGGATGTAGTCTATAAGAAACTAGTGGTTATACTATGTTAATCACATCTCGCATTAGTGGCATTGAGTAAGTAGTGAGATAGATTCACAACTTACTAGCATCACAATACCAGATGAAGGTAATCCAATCAAGTGGTGTATATAAAATTGATTGATCCTTAGATCATTATTTATTTTTGAAAACCTTGGCTAGGAAATGTTTAGTGAGACATTATCATTTCATAAGTATGATTTACATGTTTGTATGATATTTTGCAATATAACATGTTTATATGATACACCACATGTTTAATTGTAAAAATTATACAACACATGAGTACTAGTTTATCTCTCTAGATTCTTGTGCCATCACTATCTAATCATTTATGAAGGGAGGGCCATTCCCTGATGGAATTAGTACAAGGAATCGTTGGTCTATGGTTGATGTAGAAAATCACTTGGATGATGCTCTCCCTCCCCACAACAGTACTACATTTAAGATGACACTTGAGATTGATACATATACCAGAATTTGAGAAACTATACTTTGAGAAACTGTGTATCTTATATATGTATATTGTATTGTATTGTATTTATTATAGAGACATTATCATGACGAGCTATAATTACTTGCTTATTGAACATTGACATCAATGATTATAGGCATGTATTATAATTACTTTCTATATATGTATTATGATATGTTTCTTATAATGATAGTGATCAGTAATGTATGATGTAGTATGCTTCATTTACATTTATCACTTAGAGCATTATATATGATCATTTATTAGATTCTTGTGTGTAATCTATTTATAATACATGTGTTTTTAAAAAAAAATCATGTTTATCTATGTCAAACCCATTAGGGTTTTTATATTACGCAATTGAATGGACAACCCAGATAAAGGTAAAATGTATCTAAACATTCCATGGCATGTTTGATAGTGTCTTAATCCTATAACAGAGTGAGGAAGGAATCATTATCAAAGTGCCCATTAATTAACTGGTGATCTGAATTAGAAAGAGAGATCCCTTGACTAAACCCTTGGAAGCATAACTGATGAATAGATAACTAAAATCTTCAACAGTCAAAACATAAAGCACAAGAGCAAGGGGACAACCTTGTCTGATGGATAGGTGGACCTCAAAGTGTTGAGATTTGGAGTCATTGATGGTGATACAAGCCCCAACATCCTGAAATAACATATTGATGGTGTGAACAAACTTAGGACCAAACCCTAGAGCTTGTAGCATAGCTATGATAAAATTCCACTCAAGCCGATCATAGGCTTTCTCAAAATCAATCTTGATGAATAATGCCTTCTGTTTAGATATTCTATCCCATTCCATACCTTCCTAGATGACAATAGCATTATCCAAAATATATCTATGTTGAATGAAACTAGTTTGCTCACTTTGCACAA
This sequence comes from Torreya grandis, assembly GCA_037957365.1. NCBI lineage: Eukaryota > Viridiplantae > Streptophyta > Pinopsida > Cupressales > Taxaceae > Torreya > Torreya grandis. The sequence goes on from JARHVA010000430.1 coordinate 2,330,958, forward strand.
TTAAGGGAAGTGTTTGATTTTGAGAGTTAATGCTTTAGCTATAATTTTGTAAGAAACATTGAGCCAAGTGATGGGTCTCCAATTAGTAATTATATCTGGGTCCCCTACCTTGGGAATGAATTTGATGTTGCTTTGATTGATGAGATGACATAAATAGTTGGTTAGGACAATATTAGAATATACTCTATGAAAATCAAGTCTAATTGTATCCCACAGGATTTGATAAAATTCACAGGAAAAGCCATCAATACCCAGGTCTTTATTAAAGGCCATCTATGTAACTTCCTTAAGGTCATTGATACTAAGAGGTTTATCACAAGAAACTCTCTATGCTTCTGAGAGATTACAGAGGACCACAAAAAGACATTTAAAGAGGGAAAATTCACAAGCAGGAGATGATAGTTGCATCATAAAGTCACCATGGTAGTGATACACAAAGGCTTTGAGGATATTAGGTGGTCTGGTAAGCATGTCTAAAACATCTCTAATGGTTTTAATTTTGTCAACACTTTGTCTTGACCAAAGGAGAGAAAAAAATTCCTTGGTCACTTTCTTTCCTACCTTCAACCAATGCATCCTTGCTTGGAGTTGAGCTCCTCTGGTCTTATAAGCCTCTGCAACCTAGATTTTATGTCTCCACATGGTATTTCGAGTTTGCAAATGAGGGTTTAAAGGCACAAATTCTAATTCTTGTGAAACCCTAAGGCACTCATAGTTTTTAGCATTATGAATGTGCTACCTAAAAAAAGCTACTTGTTTGTGTTAGGATTATCCTTTATTTAGAATAATTTATTTTATCCTAAAGTCTCTTTTTGTGTGTGTGGGTTTTTTTATTTATGTGAATTATTAATTCACATAAATCTAGATTCTATGAAGTGTCACTCACCTCTTTGTGCTCCTTTAGGATTTGAGAGTTACTTGCATGAGTAACCCCTTCCCCCACTTGACACACACCTCCATTCTTTTTCTAAGGGACTAGATCACAAGTGACACACACATATGAGGCTTGAAAGGTAATAATAATATTCTATGTAATTCCCATTATCTTCCTGTAGATCTATAAAAGAGATCTTACTCTCCTCATTTTTTCACTATAAACTCATAGCTCTCTCTCTTATTCTCTTGTGATCTTAATTAAATCTTGTACTTGTGGAGATTTTGGTAGCAAGCTTTCTAATAAAATCACGTGGGTTTTTCTTTGATACATTCAGTTTTCCACTTTGAGATTCTCATCTCATTTGTGATTTGCATATTAAGAAGTAATTTTATCTTATGATTTATTTATTTACGCACTTTCATACTTTGTTATTGATAAATATTCTAGGGATAAATCCTTCATGATATTAGAGCTAAGTTCATATTATTAACATTTTTAAAAGTATACGAAAAAAAACAAAACAAAAAACATTGAAAGATTTTATGGATTTTTTTGGTAAGAACTCTACCCTTACTATCCATTTAAATCTATTTCTCTATCTTTTTTCTTGACATTATTTGTCTCTAATTCATTATTGAAAGTTACTTGAAAGGACCCATTTATTTCTTTCACTTGATTAAGAGGCACTCTAAGTCAGTTTTGTGTTGCATACACATCAAGTAAAAAAATATAATACTAATATATATTTACTTTTAGCTTTCTGGTTTTTAATCAATTTTTTTTATTAGTTCTGTAGTGCTCCTTGCTCTTATTCTGAGCATATATTTTAGTTTTTTAATATTTATGTGTTTTCTTTCTCAGTTACTTAAGTCTTATTGCAGTTTTTGATCTCATTATGGTTTTTCTAATCTCTATTTTTTCGGATTAGGCATATATTTTCTGTTTGATCAATCTTTCACTTTAAAAATAAATCAAAACAAAAAAAATCTGTCTGTATTTCGGTTGCTTGCTTTATAGACCACTATAAATATTTTATCTCTTAGATTTGTCAACCACTTTAACAAGTTCTTGTCAAGTTTATGAACTTTCTACCTGGTCATCACCCCTCTTTGGTACACAAGTTATTTTCCGTTTGGCACGTAGTTTCAGCAAGTGTGTTCTACCTTCTCCTTAGCAGATTTGTGGCCTCGTATAATGGTTTGCAGGTGGCCTTCCTCACCATTGTTGGTTTGGTCATATCGTCATCTATTTCTATCATGACTCTCCTACTGCATTTGGCATACAGGGGCATTGCATTCTTGTTATTTGGTTCTCATTCACTCCATCACCTTATACATTACATTCATATCTCTACATTATAGTATTAGCTATGCGTTTTCTTTAAATCATTCATATATTTGTGTTGTAGTATTAGATAAGCCTCTAACGCTATGCTACACATTTTAATGTTGTTTTAAACAAATACAATTCAACAAAAAACCTCTAATGTGAATCTTTGGAGTAACATTTTCTATTTTTATTTAAAACGCCTCTTTCTCCTCTAGTTAATCTTTATCTACAGGTTTATCTTTAATAAAATTAAAAAAAACACTAATAATTCAACTCATTTTATCTTAATTCATTTTTAATTTTTGATTAAACAAAAAATGGTTCTCTTATATCTCTTGCAATATATTTTATAAAGTTTTTTTTTTTTTTTTTTCCTAACAAAAAAAAGAGATAATTTCAATAGTTATTCTTGTAATGGGTATCAAATTTTAATGTTTTTTTGTTCCCTTTTATAAGTAATTTCATCTAAATTGTTGGTCCTATTCAAAACCATTAAAATTAAATTTTTCTTCTTGCTTAAGTTCATTTGATCAAAAGCTTATAATATAGTTGATATTATCTTTTTCGTGTCAACTTGGAAGATTTAATAGCCATCTTTTAATTTTTTTTGGCAATTCTTTATCCTTTTCTGGCTCCCGTTTCTTTCTTGATATCTCTTTTGCACTTCAGCTAAGTTTTTTTAGCTTTCTTATCACTCCTCCATACCTCCTTTATTTAAGTGATTTTTTCTTGCCTATTTGCTTTCTGGAGATTCACTGAGCTTTCATGGCACAATAACTCAATTGTTGCCAAATTTAAACTCACGTCAACCAATTACTATTTATGAAAATTGCATATGCAATACATATTCATTTTTAAACATTTGGTTGACATAGTAGATGACATGGACCCCAAACTCGATGAAAAGACTACCACTGTTGAAGTTCAAGAGAAATATCAAACAAAAAATGATGAGGCCTTAGGATTGATTAGCATGGCTACGACCCTCAAAATGCATGTGCATATTGATGATTGTCTTCTTGCTTCCACTACCTGGTCTTCCAAGCTCCTTATTCTCTTACAACCATCTCATGGAAAGGTGACCTTTGTCTTTCGTATATTCGATCATGTTGAAGCCACCATAAAGAATCTAATGCACATCTAGAAGGGAATCAACCAACCATCTCCAAAGCAAGGTGTGTTCCACAACATCATTAGAGACGTATAAGTTGATAAGGCCAATGATGCGATCATCAAAGTGAAAAAGTCCATACCACCTGATGGGTGGCATTAGAACCCTAGGGAATGATAATTTGAGACATGTCAGATGCCAACAGGGTGATAAATCCTCCACGACCAAACTTGTGATAGGTGGCCTGATAAAGGTCCCCATGCCAGATAGTGCGTGCTACACATTAAAGTAAAAAGACACAAATTTTGACTTCTTGCATGTATAAAAATTTCATTTGAGTAAAATGATGATAATTGTTCTTGACTGTATATTTACGAGTTAGATCAGTGAGTCCTCTAATATTCCAAGAATAAACTATCATTAGGAAATGCTTAAATTCATATCATTTTCCTTGGAGATGTCGGAGAGTGTTGCAAACTGATTGAAATTTGAGCCTGAAAGAACAAATTATCCAAGCTTGAAGGGTTGCCTTTTGTTTGGCACATAATCCTCATTTGCAGAGGGAGAGGGACTATGTGAATGATGCATAATAGACTTACAATTGAGGGTTACAAGCTTATGATATGAATCTGAATCATTCATCCCTGAAGGGGGTTGTGACAAAAGAACCATAAGAGTGAAAGATGGGGAAGACACAAATTGGGTGACTACATGTGGGAATCGGGAGATTGAGAGTTGGGGGTTTAACTTGTGACAATGTGTGAGCTTTATCGATAGGGACTGAGGAACTTGGCCCCCCTGAGGGTTAATATACAGCTGGATGAGGTCTAACATTGCCATGAGCAACATTATTTTTCCTATTTGAAACCATGGTCCATGCATCAGAGGGTTGGGGTTTTGCCTCAGACCCACTTTTGTCTTGAAGGATTGAAGGAGTAGGGACCATTAAAGGACATTCTTTAATCATGTGGTCTAAAGCTTGGCACTTGAAACAAGTGTTCATGAGGTTAATATGGAGCACACATTGAGAAAATCGGTTTTTATCCACTTGAATATCGATGGATTCTTTGAGATCTTTGGCTAGGTCTATTTTGACATAGACCCTTTTCTAATGTTGGCCTGCATAAAACTTTGGTTGCTCATGGGAGATAAATCGACCTAGAGGCTTGATAAGCTAGTTAACAAAATTCCACAGAGGAAGAGGTAAGCCTAGAAATTCTACACATATTGGAATATTAAGCTTAACTTGTTTTGAGACTTGAAAATCTTGGGTCTAATGGAAAAGAATAACCGATGTTATAAATAAACCATGGGCCATGGTTAACAATAGATTTGCAATGTACAGGGTTTGTGAAACAAAACAAGAAGAAACCCTTAGTGAGGTTTTGGACTCCTTCCAGTGTCACCTTATGGCCTTTCCAATGGTTGTGAACCCATTGTTTCAAAATGCTTTTCGGAAGAACTCGACCCATAAAGTAAGCAACTAGGGTTAAATTTTCAAAATATGATAGGGTTTATTAAACTCAGGTAAATCCAAAACCACATCTGGTAGAGGAGCATGAGAGTCAAAATCAATATCTTGTAGTAGACCTTCGGGACAAACTTCCAAGCTTATTTTGGTGCCATGGTTTCTCTAATTCTTGTCAGTGATATTTACATCAAACGATACATAAGAGGTGGAGACAACCATTTAATATAAGGAAGATAACAAATTGTCCAAAAAATAGATGACAACCCTGACTCAACACAATAAATACACTATCATAATAAAAATAACTCTCACCTAAATCGAATAAATCAAAAACAAGAAAAAACCCTAAAAACCTACAAACATAAATACTCAACTCTCTCCTCCAAAACTCTCCACCCTAAGGTATTCACGTTTTTAGATTAATACTTTGATTCTAAGTGAAAAAAATAAAGCTCTGAATTTTTGATGACTAAAGACACAATAATTGGCATACCAGACTTTTAGATCGTGACATTAAATATTTCCATAAGAACTAATAAAACACTTTTTTTTGACAGAGAAAACCGACGATGCCTAGACCATTGGATAAAAAATAATTGGACTAGATACTAGATATCCACGCCAAAGACACTTATATTAATGAATTGAACTATAAACTATCATACTGATATTGATAACACAAAATATTTAATCTAAAAATACACAAAACCATAGACAAACTAAACATCAAAACCTATAAAGACTAATAAACAAACTATTATAAATACATCCTAAAAATACCGAACAAACATAAACCTAAACTAAACATTACACATTAAATAATAAACTTAAAACCAAGTTTTATAAAGCTCCAATTGAACGAACAACACAACTGGTATGAAATGAAACAAACCAGATCATATCTTGAATGGCATATACATCAGAGTGATGCACTCCAATTAAAAAAAATAACATATGAACTGAACTACGAAGAGCCAAAGTGCTGGGAAAAACTCTCTATATGGCTTTTACACAATTGCAACAATGCACCATTACCACTGGATTTTTTTTTTTAAAATCCTCATTAATTGCAAAATAACTTCAAATTTTTCTACGCACCATATGCACATGAATATTTTAACTATGAATTAACTTCATGGATTTGGGACAACAAATGATAAGAGGGTTGTCCCTGCAAACAATTCATTCTCCCATCACAAATCAAGACTGAGGTTACTTGAGACCAGATGAAAGAACAAAGTTTAGATTATTTTATTCAATAAAAGAATGATTATATATATAGGCTGAGCCTCTACTATCAAGGAATTATTTACCATACAATCTTTATTATAGTGGAGTTAGTTATGACAACTCAACCCACTGATTATCTATACATTGCACAAATTACATGCACACACTAATACTTATTTAGGAATATTTTTAACATTAGACAATAACCTCCAGACAATATTGTTTAAATTTGATGGTTTCATTTTTTACCTAACAAAAGTCATATTTGAAAATCAAATCACTAGTATGGGGTCGGCACACCTATCTAACATGTTGATGGCATGAGAAATCACCCAAAGATTTTCATATTAAATACAAAATAAGTTTATGCTTATTGAGGAGTTAGCAAGCGTCTATCAAGCATACTCAAAAACTTCCACATTCCAAAGAATTACCCTATTCTTTCAAAATTTTAAATCAATCACAAAAAGTGGGTCTTTACCAAGTTTGAAGCACCTCAGAGCCAAGTCAAAGTTGTCATTTTATAAATATTGAAAGAGTTATATCACAGGTTTCATACATTCAAGGAGCACTAATTTCATATATAAACTTAACGAAGAGAACTATATACGATTTAACTTCTTTTTTCGGATTATTAGGTATGTAACTAGTGATTTCAATGGATAGTGGTTGGAGTCAATTTAACCCACCTTTCTTCCTTTTTTTCATGCCGAAGTTTATCATTATAAGTGGACCTAGGGTTTCAAGTGAAGGAGGCATATTTTTGTGTCACACACCTAATCAAACCTTAGGATCGCACACATAGTAATAATATAAGTAGTCACTCCAACCTATACCTAAATAAAAGTGCAAGATTATTACAGACATAACCATCAGATTAAGAACATAATGGGTAATGGTATTAACCCAAGGCTGAGGATACCATCTAAGTGCACATAAAGATCTAGACCCTGATCAAAATGGTCTACTCTCTAGTGGCATTCTTTCCCTACTAAATTTCTATAGTCTCAGTCCTCTACTGAACAGTTAACCACTAAGTATCGTATCTTTTGGTTGTACTTTTCATATTTAACTATTTAGAGTGCCAAATCAATTTCAATATTCTACATTTAGATTTATGCTTAATTTTTATACATTATAATCTAAATTATCACATTTTTTCTATCTTATTTAAGGTTAGCGTTAATCTAAAATAAGGTAAAACAACATAATAATTATTCAAGGACAAGAATCTTATATACTCATTTTTATCATTTTTTTTAAATTTCCAAGAATTTTTGTCACCTTCAACCGTGTAAATAACTCACAAGCAAGGGATTTTATCTCATTGGCAAGCAAAGGAAGCTATGGTTATCATTTGATGAATTTAAGGGTGCCCAGGAAAGATGTTACAAGAAAGAGGAAAGTTCGAAATCTTAATTTTCTCTCTAACAATTTTAGAAGCAACACTATTAGGAATGCAAATGCATCCCATACGAGACATTTGTATTTGATTGTAGCCTTAAGATGTTTTACAAGTATATTTGAGGTTATTAACTGAGTATCCATGTAAGTTCATAAAGTCTAAGAAGATAATGTATGTGCTAGAGCTTTTGTCAATGAAGCATCACCAATTTTAACATTAATTGATAGGGAAGGGTCATCAACATGAAATAAGATTTCATCTAGGATCATAAATTGGATTTGTAGCTTAAAGGAAATATTTTAATAATTTGTTTTATCAATTTGAATTGACAAATCTTCACAATGTTAGCATGATGCTCTCATTTGAATTTTGTAATGGGACTTCTTTCCTTAATGAGGGAGGTTGAGGATTGTTCATATATAATAAAGAGTTTTCAATATTTGATTGCAGTGTTTAGGAGATGCTCTTATGAGGTGGAGAAAAGGGAATTTTACTAGGAATGTTAGATAGCTCCACAATGGGGACACGTTCATCAAATTTGGTATGTTTTTTCAGATATACCTTAGGAGAAGTTGGAATGATTTAAGATTTGGCTTCGAGAAGGGATAAGTTTTTTTTTTCACCCCCCTCAACATCATAGACTCCACTGATGGCATTAATATGTTAAGACAACATCATTAACTTGATCGATGATATTGACAAATAATTGTTAGTTTTTCCAATGTTATTAGCCTAATAAATGACGTTGAAGAGAATTTTTGGTTTTTCCAACTCCATGAACTTGACCGATGACATTAGCAAAAAAATGCTAGTTTTTCCAATGTCATCAGGGCTATTGATGATGCCATATTTTTGCAGATGTTTAAGTTTTGATGTTTTCAAGGAGATTTCAAAAATTGTTTGTCTTTTTGGATGTGTTTGGAAAATTATGTAAGCTTTTTTAGTGATTGAGTGAGACCATTGCTTTGTGTAACTTGGATCAATGCATGGAATGACACATTTCATGCCTTGCACGTTTCATTCTATGCAATGATTTTGTATTTTCTTTTTTGATTTTTAGACATCATTGACTCCATTGATGGCATTGGTATGTTCAAACAACATCATTACCTTGTCCGATGTTGTTTTAAAAAACAATTCAATTTCTCCTACATCACTAACGTGATCAATGATGTTGAAATAGACTATTAGTTTTTCCAACTTCATCAACCCAATTGATGACGTTGACAAAGAACTGTTGGTTTTTCCAACATCATCAATGTTGATGAGGATGTCATATTTTTGTAGATGTTTAAGTTTTGATATTTTAAAGGAGATTTCAAAAAAAGTTTGTCTTTTTGGATATGTGTGGACAAGTCTATAAGTTCTTTGAGTGCTTGAAGGAGAACATTGCTTTATGTAACCCAAATCAATGCATGCAATGACAAGTTTCATGCCTTGCATTTGAAGTACATTTTCTTTATAGGTGGAAGCATTAAGGTTAACCATGGTTTAAATAGCATTAGTTAATTGAGTAGTATTAGGAAGGTTTTGATTATTTTGGTTGATTTGAGGTGTTTAATTTGTGTTCTTATAATGATTTGACAGGGAGTTGGTATAAATTTTTAATTAGGCATTATTTTGGTGAATTGCTTCATGTTTGTGTCTTGTTTTAGTGATTTTGGAAGCATTGAAAAAATATTGGTATCATTCTTTGGCCATTACATTGTGGTCAAAGTTGTTAGCAAGAAGGAAAGAATACGCTAAGATTCTAAGAGATCAAAATTGTTTATGAGACTAGGCCTAATTGGAATGGAACCAATTTGTTTTGCGTGTCACACCATAGAGGTGTTGGCTTAGTAAGATCTAATTCTTGAGAATGAAGCTGAGGTAATTTTTGTTTGAGTTTTTATTTACTTAGAGATTAATGTTTCATTCTCCTAATTAAAGATGTAGTTGAAAATAATTTCTTATAAGTGGTTAAGAAAGAACCACATTTTGAGAGGCGCTAAATATAACATATGAATAATTATTTTGGATGAAAAATTATGATTATGAATACCGATTTTTATTAGATTATTTAAAAAAAAAAGACAATAACTTATTTAAGGGATTAAATTACCTCCTAAAGTGATCTTATCATTTAATTTGGTCAAAAACATTTATAAGTAACGATTTATCTTTATATTATAATCTTAGTTTTAAGAGGGTAGTCTCATGGACAACTACAACTATTTTGTAGTTGTAGATGGTTCCATGCAAGTGCAAATCCATTGAATTATAAAAAATAGAATATTTCCCTATAAAATAGGAGCAACTACTGCATAGGAGGAAGATTTATCAAAATAAGTAGTAACTGGAAGCAAGAAATTACAGCCCCTGTAGAGAATTATAAGGCACTTTACAACCAATAAAAAATGTTCTATACCTCTTAAATTCCCTTTAAAATAGAAGCAACTATTACATAAGAGAAAGATTTATCAAAATCCGTAGTAACTGGGAGCAAGAAGTTCCATCCCATTTTGTGCTACCCAAAAGACTTCTAAATGTGATTTACAGAGTGCTGTAGCTGTAATCCAATCCATGGAAAGGATAATCAAACCACATTATTAAACAGCCACTAAAAGATGATAGTTAGCATAACATAGAAGCGAGGCAGAGGGATATTACAGATTTTTGTCAAGATCCGTTAAGGAGTTTCTTGGATCGAATTCGGTGCTGCAGACTGACGAGAGTCTCCATGCAGTGTAAGGCGGTCCTTGCTTGCCTCCTCACCAAACACCCGCGAATCACTGCCTGTAACTTCACCAACGCTTTCAGCGCACGCAATGCCTTCCTTGCCTAGAAAAACAATCAGATCTAAAATCAAATCAAAAGCAAATTCAGGGATTGGATTGAAATGAAGGCATATTTATTGTAATTCATTCATACCAGGTGGCCTCTACAAGCCGTTTGAAGCCTGGTAGCTGCATCATCCTCCCTAGACCACCGTGAGGTATTATTATTCATCTCATCAGTAAGACGAAATGCCACAGCCGTCGCCTCTTTTGCCACTGCAGTTGCCGTGCTTATTTCCACAGCATGACTGGTACTAGTAATTCCAGTTGTGTAATTCACTGTTCCTCTGATGATCCGACCACGAATTGACGAGTAGTTGAAACGCTGCCCACAACTTTTAACTTTTCTTTAGTGAATCTGCCCGCTGGCCAGTATCAAAGTAAATCGTCCGTGCGTTGGAGGATTTATTGTTCACTCACACCCAAAGGTGTAAAACAGGTAGGTTGAGACAAAGGTCTGAGCAATTCTTATTATTTTCTGTGAAGGTAGGTAGGCATATGGTACCTCAATTTTGTTGTTTTTGAAATTTTACTCAATAGTTATAGTCCACAACTTTTTGTTTCTCATGTTGGGTATGGGCCATAAATATATTTTGCCATCTGTACCGTGCATGCCATTATGTAATAATTTTGATTGCTTTCCATTCGGTAGTTTTAATATGCCTTGAAAAATCTAAAGAAATGTGACAAGTGATATTATTGGTATTGTGTTATATATTTTTTATTATGGTTGTCTTCTAATTTTAACAGGGTAACACACAATTTTGTTAGTAATGAGTATTTATTTTATTTGTATTTTTATTATTAAAATGTGATATAAACAAAATGTATTTATTGTGTAATCATCTAAAAGTGGTAATCGGATGTTAAGAGTGTCGCTTGAGTTACCTTATTTTTAATTTAGTTTTAGATTTATTTTAGTCTTAGACATACTTTTTCAGTTATTGTGCAGACCACATTCACCTACAGTCAATCAAAACACAGTCTCAAAATTGTCTTCTTAGATCCCAACCTAACTTACTCCAGCAATTTGCCAAGTGGACATTATGGTCACATTTGGGACATTACAACCACATGGTACTTCCCAACATATATTTTTTCAAATGTGTACCCCTCCTAAGGTCAATCTAAGCATATTTTCCTATTTGCACAAGCTACAGAACCCTATAAATACAAGTCTAATTGACATCTATTCACTAGATAGAAAATAAATGCAAAAACACATTCAAACAAAAGACAAGATAAAAATTAAGGTATTTGATCCTTATTCTGCTCTACTTTTGCATACTACCATCTACAATAACCTTAAGTCCAGTTTCCAAAGATTTCAAAGCTAATGCACATTCAAGGCATCCAAGTCCACTTTGATTCTAGCATTCACTTGCACTTACGTCAAATATTAGGTGGGAGAACTACATTGAGCTTGATCCCTCTTTGCAGTATTGGTACGTAGTTCTCTTCACAATGGGGTGTTGAGGATATCTAGCCTATCCTACTAACAAATACACAATTATTGCTCATGTCATACTTACAAAGAGAATTAAGGTTTGCATACTAAATCATGTTTTTTAAGCACAATTCAAAGCTTTTTAGGTTTTGTGCGTGCAGAAACATGACCTAAAAACATAGGTGCAAATGTGCCCAAAAAATAGGAACAATCCTGTAAAGGGGACATTAGTGCCACATTGAAGATACTACACAAGCAAATCACTACTGTCCATACAAGGCGCTATTGTCTAGTGAGAAAACAAACACTAGAACCCTGTTGGTGACACTCAAAATTGTCAAAAACTCAGTTTGTAGAACCCAAATCATCTACAACAATCACTTTTCAGATAAGTCTATAATTATGCCTATTTATTGTTATTTTTAGAAAGTCAAATATGGTCAAATGCTATAACAAATCAATGCTTAATTATTTTAATTTATTTAACTGCTTTAGACATCTCAGTCATTTAATCTGAACATAGCATTTACATAGTCAAACTCTAAAAGGCTAAATCATTTGGTAAACTTGACTTGTTTCAAATATTACTTAAAACCCTAGTTTGCATTCTCTAAATTTTTGTGCAGTCAATTAGGTTTACAAACTTTTAATTTTTGTAGAAAACCTAGCTAATTAAAATCAATTTCATATTAAGGTTTCAATTTATCTTACATATAATTAAAATTGTTGCAAAGAAACCTTTATTAAAAAAACCTTAACCCTAGACACATTTAGGGTTTGTATCTTTTTCTATTTATACTCATATTTTAGATCCATACATATTTTGATTTATATTTCATACAATCATGATCATAATGACAAAAGAAATTAATCACTTTTTATTGCAAAGTATAATACTTTCATTTGCTTGCTTATTCCTTTTACTTCAGAATGAACTCAGAAAAAACATAAACACATGTATCGATGATGTTTTATATCAATTACAATATATGTCATATCTCATAGCATGTTATCTTTCTCCTATGTGAAATTATCTTAATATGCAAACCCATACACACATAGAGGATTTAACACATAATCTAACAACTATGTTTCAAGTTTCAATGTCATATTTTATGCACAGGGAAGAATCTCCTTCTCCTCCTCGTTTTCATGAGGGTGAGAGATACTTTTCCTTTGACCAAGTCCATGCTATCATTTCTCTATGATATGAAGCAACCTATCCCAATGTCACTATCCCCCATACTTAGCCTATTCACACATCTTCCCTATAGGATGTGTGCCTACATGTTCAATCAGAAATAACTAGGGTTTACACTTGTGAAACTCTATGTGATCAAGTTATCAATATGAGCAAAATAATTGAAAGTTTAAAAATTAAAATCAACTATTACATGAAAATATTACAAAATTGAAAAATTAATTTACAAGACAAAGGCGTTCAGGGTGCAATAGTGTAAATCATGTATATGCATCATCACCTAGTAAATTTGTGGCAACCAATGTTACATATCCAAATCATAAATCACAACAAAACACATCTACAACTAGTGATTCAAAAAATATTCAAAGGTCAAACAAGAGTTCAAGTGAGATACTAAGAGATGTGATTAAAGCTAAGTTGATCAATCTACCTCCTCTATACCCAATGAGGAGATCCAAATATTTTTGTGCATATCATAGAATGCATGGGCACTACATTGATTCATGTTTAACATTGAAAAGAAAAATATAATAGATAATGGATACAGATGAATCATACAGTGACACAACATCCAAACAACATATAATGACACATATACCAATTTAAAAAGGGTCAAACTTAGAAATAATACAAAAAATGGTTACCAAAGCATAACTTAAAACAATACAAGGTTCCAAAACCACAATCACAATAAGAAATAGTACAATAAGCACAAATAAATCAAGCAAAGCTACCTCTCCAAAAGGAGGCTAAACATTTAATATAGTATAATTCTGGTCACAAATATCTATAACAGTTTGATTATCATGGTCAAGGTTTGAGAAAATAGGCCCAAGGCATCACTTATCCTATTCTAGTAGTTGATAATATTAGTCAAAAGGGTTTGAGATTTGTTGAACATCTTAAGACAAATTATTCACAGATACAATTTATCAATGCAAAACATCTAGATACATATGACATGATATAAAAAGAACAAGATTTTAAGTTATAAATTCAAAATCATGCTCAATGAACAAGCATTCTCAAACAAGGATTTATAGCAAAAGAGCCTCCACAACACTGTATGTCTATAACAAGCACAGTTTCAAAGGAAAAAATCATAATCAATATTTCGAAGCACAATTTAGAAAGATCAACTCCACAGTATGAGGCAATTCCATCTAGCATTCTAGGTTATCATGATTCTAATGTTGAACATTATTATGATTTTGATGATGAACAATACTTAGAGTCCTAATGCAACAACATTCAACTACAACATAACAATCACACCACATAAGAGATTATCATTCCTATTTTTTACATAGACCACGATGATAATGAGTCTCTCATGAGACTCATTGGTTAATATGGTTCCTAATATTATATATACTTCCTTCTCTCTCTGATTCCTTGTACATAGTTTATTTTCATTTTCTTGTACATAACTTATATCCAAAAAACATTAAAATAATATAACATGTCAAAATACAGAAATATTCAAATATTTTGAAAATACAAAATTTATAGATTGCATGCATTGCTATGTTTATATTTCTACTAATTACCAGATATTAAATATTGCTAGCTATCTTAATATAGTTAGTTTTATCATACACATATGCTTCACTTGTTCTTGTCGAGTGCGTGCATATTCCAGATAGGACTCTCATCCACTACACTAATCTAGATTAGCTATCATCTACTCACTAGGAGTATTTATAATGATCCAAGTTTATACATTTGATACATCTGTCCACTCAAGGGCATCTCATACACAATTACTATAATTAGGTTCTATCTTACATACCATACATTCCAGCTTACGCATTGATTTATCTAGATATTGATCATTGCTCCTCATTGCTCAAAATTTTTACCAGCTATCATTAGTTAGACTCAGTAAATATTCATCCTAGCATCTACACAGATTTTTACTACATACTTATACATGATTTCATTTGTAGTTTTCCTATATTAGACTTGATTGTGTTTCCTATGCTTCTTCCATCTTTAAGGGCATTTGAATATGCCATTTTAATTTGGATCTATGCCACTTCTTTATTTTTATGCCTTCAACATGTGCTCATGTCGCTTGCATTGTGGCCCCTTGGCCAATATTTTGCATGCCTCATTTTCTTGTATATATGCTTCCTTGTATGATTCTACACCATGACACTTATATTTGCTTATTACACACACATCAATTTTTGATGCGATGAGGGATATCATGTATCTACCCTTCATACTTGGTTGTCGTGATGGATATCATGCCCCATCCCCCTAGGTAGTTACTTAGATTTGTTGATATATACATTGATTACATCTATATTTAAACCCTTGTGAAATGATATATTACAACATACATATTACTTAATATACTTATGCTCACATACACTTAAATTTTGTTGTTATGTTTATACATTGTAGTGGAATATCATACAAAAAATCCAGCTAACACATTTTATAAAACTACAAAATTAAAGGGAAGTTCTTACACAGATTTCAAAACTACCCTCAAAAGAGGGGGCATTCACATGGGTTTGTCATAGAGATCAGCCTCCTACATTACTATTCATAGATATATTTCAACACATAGGCTTAGTTTCAAACACTAGACTGTTAGGATCTTAGAGTACAATTGATTACTTTTGTATAAGCAACCAAACATGGAATTGAAACCAGAAGTAATAAGTAACTAGAAATCAGAAACATATAAAAAACACACTCAGATTGCTATAGCAATCATGGAACAATTTTTTTTAATAATCTTCTTGATTCTTACAGATCTTCTTGATCTTGCTTATCTTGCTCAAATTACAATACTGCCACATGGGTCTCTTAAATAGAATTGAAAGCAAACAATAATTAGAAAAAAAACTCAAGACTAATTTTAGTCTTTACATGCAAACTCACTATTCTCCTAAAAATAGCAATTTTGGAAACGCACAAAAGTCGGTGTCAGTCTCAAGATGAGCGATGCCGATCGACCCCTAACCGATGTCAGTTGGTTCTAATCGATGTCAGTTACTGTCAACAACCTCAACATTAGCTCATTAGTGAAGCTTTTAGCTCCACAACTCAACAATCTCCCACTTGGAGATAAATAGCTGCACCTGTACCTGTACAACAACATCCTCTAAACATCTCTGGCTTGTTTCTCCCTCTTCAAGTTCAATCTTGAAGACCGACAAAAGTTGAAGGAAGATTCAACTTCTCCTTTGTTACCGGCTTTGTTAACATATCAGCAGGGTTCTTATTTATATAGATCTTTTCCAGCTTCAACTGTCCATCCTCCAATACCTGTCTAATGAAGTGGTACCTAAGCTGTATATGTTTGGTTCTTGAATGAAAGGCTGAATTCTTTGCCAAATGAATTACACTTTGACTATCACTGTACAATCTACAACTCTCTTTCTCCTTTTTCAACTCTTCCATGAACCGAGTCATCCAAATCATTTCCTTAGTAGCCTCTGTGACTGCAATGTATTCTGCCTCTGTAGTAGACAAGGCAACAACCTTCTGCAACTTTAAAATTTAGCTAACCGCCATTCCACCAACAGTGAACACATATCCTACGGTGTTTCTCCTACAATCCAAGTCACCTGCCATATCCAAATCTACATACCCATGTAGAGAAGTGTTTGACCCTCCATAGCATAAACGCCTACTGCTGGTCCCTCTCAGATATTTGAGAATCCACTGAACTGCTTTCTAGTGTTCCTTTCCTGGATTGGCCATAAACTTGCTGACAACTCCCACTGCTTGGGCAATATCTGGTCTAGTACATACCATTGCATACATCAAGCTCCCAACTGCTGAAAGCATATGGAACTCTACTCATGTACTCAACCTCATCATGTGATTTAGGACACTATTCTTTGCTCAACTTGAAGTGTCTTTCCATAGGTGTGCTTACCGGTTTTGCATCCTGCATATTGAAGCTCTCCAACACCTTATTCACATAATCCTCTTGAGATAAAATCAAACTGTGATTTTTCATGTCTCTCTTAATACTCATGCCAAGGATTTTCTTTGCTGCTCCTAAATCCTTCATGGCAAATGTGTGAGCTGATTTTACCTTAAGCTCAGTAATTTCCTGCATGTGTGAACCTGCAACAAGCATATCATCTACATACAATAACAAGATAATATAACTACCATTATCCAATCTATTAAAATAAACACAATGGTCAGATTGACATTTACTAAAGCCATGCTCTGTCATAAACCTGTCAAACCTCAAATACCATTGTCTTGGAGCTTGCTTAAGACCATTTAAGCTTTTTTTCAACCTGCACACAAGTTTCTCCTTACCTTTGACCTCAAAACCTTCCAGCTAATCCATATATATCTCTTCATCCAAATCTCCATGAAGAAATGTTGTCTTAACATCAAGCTACTCAAGATGCAAATCCTCAATAGCAACTAAAGACAATACAGTCTGAATAGAAGTCATCTTTACTATAGGAGAAAAAATTTCACCAAAATCAATACCTGGTTTCTGTGCAAATCCCTTTACTACCAACCTGGCTTTATGTCTCAATTATCCATTCTCTCATTCCTTTAACCTATATACCCATTTGTTTTTCAGTGCTTTCTTTTTGGCTGGCAACTCAACCAAATCCCACGTATGGTTCTCTTCCAAGGAATCAATTTCCTCATTCATGCCATGCTCTCACTATTTCCTGGATTCTACCTACATTGCCTCATCAAAACTTTCTAATTCTCCAACATCAGTGAGCAACAAGTAGTATAAAGAAGGGGAATAATGAATTGGAGGTTTACTTACCCTTTCAGACCTCCTTATGGGTATTTGAGACTCAGTTATAGCTTGCTATCCACCCAAATTTTCTTCTGACAGTGACCGATCTCGGTCATCTCTGATCGATGTCGGTCTGCACTTGACCGATGTCGATTCTTCCTGATCGACATTGATTTCCATATGACCGATGTCGGTCTCCTCCTGACCGACATCAGTCTCTGTGTTTTTCTGTGAGTGATGATTTTTACCTGTGAGCTCATTTTGGATCATAACCTCTTCCAAATCAAGAATTCCTTGCTTAGAATTATTCAGCCTCTTGAGCTAATCACTATACATCACCTTCTCATTGAAAACTATATGATAGCTTCTAATAATTTTGTTAGTTTCTAAATTCCACAACTGGAATCTAAAATCTCCAAAACCATAACCAATGAAAGCGCACCACATAGATTTAACATTCAGCTTCTTTCTATTTTCTTTATCAAAGTGCACAAAAGCTTCAGAACCAAAAACTCTGAGAAATGAAAGATCTACCTTTTAACTTGTCCAAGCCTCTTCTGGAATTCCAACATCTAGTGCAGTAAAAGGTCCTCTGTTAATCAGATAAATTGCAGTATCTATAGCTTTTGCCCAAAATTGTAAGGGCAAACTAGCATGCAACCTCATACTCTGTGCACGCTCCATTATTGTTCTATTCATCCTTTCAGCAACTCCATTTTGTTGAGGTGTCCTTGGAACCATCCTTTTCCTGTGTATTTCACTCATAGAATAGTAACTATTGAATTTATTGCTACAGTACTCTTCACCATTGTCAAATCTAAGGCACTTCAGTCTCAAACCTGTTTCATTCTCAACCAAAGCTTTCCATTTCTTAAATGTGTCAAAAACATCAGATTTCTTCTTTATGCAATAAACCCATACCTTTCTTGTAGCATCATCAATGAAAGAAACATAATACTGTGATCCTCCAATAAAAGCTACCTGAGTTGGTCCCCACACGTCTGTGTGAACAAGCTCCAACTTGTGCTTCTTCTTTGTTGACCCAGTTTTGAGAAACCTCACTTTCTTCTGTTTCCCAAAAATACAATGCTCACAGAAATCTAGATCTATGCTTTTCAAATCTGAAAGCTTACCTTTTGACTTAAGAATATTCATTTCCTTCTCACTCATGTGACCAAGCTTACAGTGCCACAACTTTGCATCTACATCTAAAGTAGATAAAACAGAAAGAGAATAATCAGTAATACAAGTAGATAGATAAAGTGTACCTACTCTCTTACCTTTTGCTAATACAAGTGCACCCTTGAAAACTTTCCAATATTCAGCTGTGAGAGTTACTGTGCAACCCTCATCACCCAACTTTTCTGTAGAAATCAGATTCCTCTTTAGGATGGGTACATGCATGACATCCTTCAACACCCATGTGTTGCCATTTTGTAATTTCAGCTGCACTTTTTCTTCGCGAACAATTTTACAAGGCTTATCATCCCCTAAATAAACTTTTCCAAAATCTCCATGGACATAATCATTGAAAAATTCTCTATTTGGGGTTGCATGGAAAGAGGCACCAGAATCTAAAACCCATGATTCTACTTTATTATCCAAAGAAAATGTAAGAGCATCCTGTGCAACAATACCTGCAACTTTTGCTTCTTTATTACCTTCATGCTGATTTTCTTTGTTATCCTTCAACCAACAATCTTTCTTTGCATGCCCTTTCTTTCCACAATTCTAGCAGGTTATTCTTTCATTTTTGGATTTGGATCTACTTCTCATCTTTGACCTTGATTTCCCTTGCTTGCCCTTCTCTCTTTGCCTTCCCCTGCTTTCAACACTTAAAGCATTACCTGATGTTTCCCCTGTATTTTTTCTGTAAATTTTTTCATTCAAGATTACACTAACAACATCATCAACTTTCAAGATATTTGAAGCAGATGCAGTATTACTAACTACCATTACCAAACTATGCCAACTTTCAAGTAAAGAGCATAAGATTAAGAGAGCCTTAATTTCATCATCAAAAACTATTTTGACTGAATTTAACTGATTTACTATTGTATGGAAATCATTAAGATGACTAGATACAGATCCACCTTTCTGCATTTGCAAATTAAATAATTGCTTCATAAGATATACCTTATTCGAAGCTGAGGGTTTTTCATATAAATTTGCCAAAGTATCCATTAACTCTACCGTTGTCTTTGCCTGTGATAAGTTGGAAAACACAGAAGCTGCCAGGCTCAACCTTATAGATCCAAGAGCCTTTCTATCAAGAACATTCCATTCTTCATCTTCCATATCTATGGGCTTCCTTGAAACCCCACCCAACGGTAAATACAGATCTTTCTGATACAGATAATCTTCAATCTGCATCCTCCATAATTGATAATTCTTGCCATTGAATTTCTTCATTCTTAGTTTACTTTCTTCTGCCATTGCTTTGCTCTCACTCAATCAAAAACCCCTGTGAGTGAATTCTGTAATCAACAAATACTAACACGCTCTGATACCAGTTGTTAGGATCTTAGAGTATAATTGATTACTTTTTTATAAGCAACTAAACACGGAATTGAAACCAGAAGTAATAAGTAACTAGAAATCAGAAACATATAAAAACACACTCAGATTGCTACAACAATCATGGAACAAGATTTTTTAATAATCTTCTTGATTCTTGTAGATCTTCTTGATCTTGCTTATCTTGCTCAAATCACAATACTGCCTGATGCAGGAGCATCTACATACATCTTCCTGCAAGACATGGGTAAGTTGGGATTGGTCTTCAACTAGGCATGCAATCTCTAGTCATGTTTAAATTAAAATTCCAATTATTATATTTTCCCTCCAAAATTTTATCTAAGGAGGAGTAATTGTAATTGTTAAAATTAAAAAGAGTGGAAAAGGTAAAAAAAAGTAAATGTTGAGGCTATTGAGGAAATAAAGGAGTGGTTGAAAATATTTCAACCTGGGTATATTGTTAAAAGTTAAAAACTGTATTTGTTTTGCCTTCAGCCAAGTTGGGCATAGAAGTTAGGGAGGAGGTAAAAAGAGCAGAAGAGAATTTATTTAGGGATAAGAGGATAAGAAGAGGGACATAGAAGAGAAGGAGAGAGGACAGAAGGATGTAGAGAAGAGAGAGAGAGCGGGGATCTCTCATTCAAGAGGAGAGAATGAAGAATGGGCCTTTAGGCCTCTAAATGATGATGAATTCTTGGTTGTAATCTTAGTGTCTCGATTTAATATTCTAAAGAAAATGAATTTGATGTTTCTAAATGAGTCGATGTATTTATTTGAAGTACAATTACAAAATAGTATCAAAAGATTTGATTCTTACCTTTAGTTAGGTACGCAAAGTTCATTAGCGAATCGTGCACATGCAAACATGTAATTGAAATTGGTATGTTGTATTATCTTTATGTATTGAAATCTGAAAGTGTGGTTGAACATTGAATGGTAAAACGTGAGCAATGGTAGTGAAATGTTTTTGATACTGATTTAATGAATGATTCGATATCAATGTTCTCTCAATCTTTGAGTCCCTATTTTAAGTGCATGTAGTTATCTGTAATCAGATTGTGTATGCAAAATCCTCTACTGAAAACTCTCAAGTCTTTGAGATCAAAACATATGTGGGAGTTATAGTGTTCACTCAGTCTGACAAATGTTGATTAATAGAAGAAAGGGAGGCTCTCTTACGTGACATAAGCTACTACCTAGAATTGGGATTTGCCATAGAAGAGCCAGGTAGATATGCTGATGACAATTTATGGAGTCATATTTATACAACCTAGAATCATAAATACTGTAGTGACTACTGGGGAGATCCTCAGAGCATTGAGTAAGATTCCCCAAAAGCAAGGAAAACTTTTTTTCCCATCAGCAGTACCCCTATTAATGCTGGTGAAAACTCGACCAAGTCTCCTTCAACTGATGTGCCAAATATAGGTAATAACAGTGCATCAAAAACTATAGGTATACCTAAGGAAGAGAACACTAGAAATGATAAGGCTGTCAATGTCATACAAGGAAAATTCATTACAACCACAAGTAGCAGGGCTCTTATTAATGGAATTGAGTCGTTCAATATGGGTGATATCCGAGGCATATTTAATGATCAGGATAACTCAAATGATGGCAAGGGAGGAAGAGTAGTAGCAGAATGAGACGTAAAGGATAAATGATTAGTGAGCTTCATGATCACTAAGGTCGACTACTATCATTTTTTCTAGATTTATCCTTTTATAATAATGCTTTGTTCATTAATTGAATATACATGACCTGGAACAACTGGCACCTTTGAGAGGAAATTATTATATGCTAACTTGTAATTGCTGTCTAGGTGATTCTTTGCTACCACTCTCTCTCATCCACCCAAAGTACATACCATCTACCCCAGTTGACGGTATTAAGATATGGAGGTTCAGTCAACCTCTTGAGTGCATTGATGAAGGATCCTCCAGACGAAACCACAACAAAAGCTCCTCTCTGGGTGATTATTAACTGTGATAATCTAGCAACATAATCTGCTAGGGATTTGGTAATTGATAGTGAGTTTGGTAGCTATCATTATGGTATTAGAGCTTGAAGCTCTTGGGATTAAGCACTAGAAGACCCTACTAAAGAAAAGGTATGAGTAAGATTTAATATTCAGTTTAAAGTCTATGTTTTGAAGATTTTTTGAGAACATAACAAGAAGTCTTGAAGCTAATTAAAGCTTGGAAAAGAGAGATAAGAGTTCATGGAAGCTCAATAAATGGTGACCCAAGGTAAAGTAAACTTGGATTTGTGATTTGTGTTTATTGAAGTGTTGTATAAAGAATTGCTGCAGGATTGAGAAAACGATCAAAAGACTAGGATGCAAAAGACCTAGGTGAGATCAAGGAGATTGTCAAAAGACCAGTCAAGGAGAAAGGCTTGGGTGAGACAAGTGGGCCTATAGGGATCAAGAGACCAAGGTGGAAAAGACTTGGGTGAAGATCTCAGAAATGAAAGTATTATTGAAGGCACTACAGAGCAGCAAGGTATATGAGGACACCAAGAAGAAAGCAAACATCCAAAAGAAGAAAGGTATGGACAATATTGCAATTGATAAAGAGATTGATAGTTTGAAAAGAGATTTAGCTAATTTTGTAGATAGATATGAGTCTTGGATGCAGATGGATAAGCAAGCATGGGTATGGCCAATGAGAAAGAGGTTGAAGTGGCCAATAGATCTCCTAATGAAGAGGAGAAAAAGACAAAAGGATATTGCCAAGAAGAGAGAAGCCCATAGAGGCAAGAGGATGAGTAGGTTGCCAAGTGAGCAACAAGAGAAAGAGGTGGAGAAGAACGTTCTCATTGAGGAGAACAAGAGAAGAGAAGAAAGAAAAGATGAAGTGCCAGGAAGAGCACTTGAAAAAATAAGAGTGTTGGTGAAGAGAGCACTCATAGAGACCTTGTGGTCTCTTGTTTTTATTTCTAATGTTGTCTTTGAATGGGTAATTGCAGGTATGAGCAGCCTTATGAAGGTTAAGAGAAAGGCCTTGAAGAATGAATAGATTGGTGCAAGAGAAGACACCAAGTACACAAGTGAATGTGTAAGAGAAAATAAAAAGTTTGCTATTGTTGATAAGGAAGAAGAGATGCATTGGTTAATGCATAAAGAAGGTGTTGAGGAACCCATACAAGCAAGAGAAGAGATAGAAGATGAAGATGAATTCCATGATGCCATTGAATGCTAAGAAGAGGCAAGAAAGCAGTCAAGCATAAAGGAAGAAGAACGTACAAATAATCAAGAAGCTATGCAAGTCAAAGAACTAATGGAGCAGCCCATTAAGGAGGTAAAGGTGAAGTCAAAAATTGATTTTTCTTATTCTTATAAGCATGAAACTATTGATATGCATGTTGAAGAAGCAAAGAGAAAGGTGAAGTTTCCAATTAACCATGGATATGTGATGCCTAAATGGTGGAAGAAGCAAACTCCCAAGCAATAGAAAGTGCTGGTACAAGAGCATGGATGTAGGATGCCTACATGGTTTGAGAAGACAAATATAAAGGACATAAAGCTCAATGAAGATGATGACTCAAGAAAGAAGCAAATACAAATCATGAAGGAAGAGGTAGAATGCAAAGTGAGCAAAGCCAACTATCAAACAAGACAACTTGAAGATGTCAAAGAGCAAAAATTGGTTGGTGAATTGAACAAGTGTCATCTTAAAGCTATGAAGAAGGTATGGATAGCTAAAGGTGAGAAAGAAAACTTCTCAAAGAATAATGAGGTAGAGCATGAGGATACAAATATGAAAGGGAAGTCAATTGCTTGCAATGAATGGGATAATGATTTGTTTGAATCATTTAATGATATTTTTATGGAAAATGAGGAATGTAAAATGTCTATGAAAACTAATGTGTAGCAAGGAGAGAGTTTCAAGAGGATGGATGATAAAAGTGGAAATGTGAAATCAGTTCACAGTTTTGAAAAGAACAAGGAGAGACAAGGTAAGAGTGCTTCAATTGTATTTGATGAGTATATTGAAGAAGTCGGTTTGTATGAAGACAACTCAAAAAAGGATGAGATGAAGAGTAAGGCTAGTGAAGGACAAGTAATCCTTGTGAGTAATCAGCCCAAGTTTGATGAAGAGAATAGTGAGATATATGAGATCTTACTAAAGGAAGAGTTGAAGATGTTGGAGGAGCTGTTTGGTCATTCAAGAGAGATGAATGAAGGTATAAGCCATGGTGAGGACACCATTGGGAAGAGTGAAACAAGATAAGAGCAAAGCAAAGAGGCCAAGACAATTTTGGTCAAAGAACAGAAAAGTGGAGACAACCAAGAGACTTTATGGTCTCAAGTTTTTACTTCTAACATTGCCTTTGATGTTTTGAATGCAGGTGTTAAAGTTGTGAAGATGAATGAAGTCCATAGTTCAATGGACAAATTTTTGAACCAAGAAGAAAAAGAAGATCTAGAAGACATATATGAAGATGAAGAAGCATGGAAGCGGGAGATGACAGCTGAAAAGGAAATAAGGAGAAGAATATACCAGAAAAGGAAGAAAAGCAAGAAGATGAAAGACAAAGACTATCAAAGACAAACAACAGCATTGGCATTCACAACAAGACCTTGGGATCTAGGCATATAGTAAAGGCTAAAGCATGGAGGAAGCATTTCATTTGAACTAAGGTTCAAATCTTTTCTACAGGGAGAGTATGATGCAGGAGCATCTACATACATCTTCCTGCAAGACATGGGTAAATTGGGATTGGTCTTCAACTAGGCATGCAAGCTCTAGTCATGTTTAAATTAAAATTCCAATTATTATATTTTCCCTCCAAAATGTTATCTAAGGAGTAATTGTAATTGTTAAAAGTAAAAAGAGTGGAAAAGGTAAAAAAAAAGTAAATGTTGGGGCTGTTGAGGAAATAAAGGAGTGGTTGAAAATATTTCAACCTGGGTATATTGTTAAAAGTTAAAAATTGTATTTGTTTTGCCTTCAGCCAAGTTGGGCATAGAAGTTAGGGAGGAGGTAAAAAGAGAAGAAGAGAATTTATTTAGGGATAAGAGGATAAGAAGAGGGACGTAGAAGAGAAGGAGAGAGGACATAAGGATGTAGAGAAGAGAGAGAGAGTGGGGATCTCTCATTCAAGAGGAGAGAATGAAGAATGGGCCTTCAGGCCTCTAAATGATGATGAATTCTTGGCTGTAATCTTAGTGTCTCAGTTTAATATTTTGAAGAAAATGAATTTGATGTTTATAAATGAGTCAATGTATCTATTTGAAGTACAATTACAAAACGGTATCAAAAGATTTGATTCTTACCTTTAGTCAGGTATGTAGAGTTCATTAGCGAATCGTGCACATGCAAACATGTAATTGAAATTGGTATGTTATGTTATCTTTATGTATTGAAATCTGAAAGTGTGGTTAAACATTGAATGTTAAAATGAGAGCAATGGTAGTGAAATGTTTTTGACATTGATTTAATGAATGATTCGATATCAATGTTCTCTCAATCTTTGAGTCCCTATTTTAAGTGCACGTAGTTATCTGTAATCAGATTGTGTATGCAAAATCCTCTACTGAAAACTCTCAAATCTTTGAGATCAAAACATATGTGGGAGTTATAGTGTTCACTCAGTCTGACAAATGTCGATTAATATAAGAAAGGGAGGCTCTCTTACGTGACATAAGATGCCGCCTAGAATTGGGATTTGCCATAGAAGAGCCAGGTAGATATGCTGATGACAATTTATGGAGTAATATTTATACAACCTGGAATCATAAATACCATAGTGACTATTGGGGAGATCCTCAGAGCAATGAGAAGGATTCCCCAAAATCAAGGAAAACTTTTGTTCCCGTTAACAGTACCCCTGTTAATGCTGGTGAAAACTCGACTAGGTCTCCTTTAACTGATGCACCAAATATAGGTAATAACAGTGCATCAAAAACCATAGGTATGCCTAAGGAAGAGAACACTAGAAATGATAAGGCTGTCAATGTCCTAAAATGAAAATTCATTACAACCACAAGCAGTAGGGCTCTTATTAATGGAACTGAGTCGTTCAATATGGGTGATATCCGAGGCATATTTAATGATCAGGATAACTCAAATGATTGTAAGGGAGGTAGAGTAGCAACAGAATGAGACGTAGAGGATAAATGATTAGTGAGCTTCATGATCACTAAGGTCGACTACTATCATTTTTTTTCTAGATTTATCTTTTTACAATAATGCGTTGTTCATTAATTGAATATACACGACCTGGAACAACTGGCACCTTTGAAAGGAAATTATTATATGCTAACTTGTAATTGTTGTCTGGGTGATTCTTTGCTACCACTCTCTCTCATCCACCCAAAGTACATACCATCTACCCCAGTCGATGGTATTAAGATATGGAGGTTCAGTCAACCTCTTGAGTGCATTGATGAAGGATCCTCCAGACGAAATCATAGCAAAAGCTCCTCTCTAGGTGATTGTTGACTGTGACAATCCAGCAACATAATCTACTAGGTATTTGGTAATTGATAGTGAGTTTGGTAGCTATCACTTCCCCATGGGTCTCTTAAATAGAATTGAAAGCAAACAATAATTAGAAAAACAAACTCAAGACTAATTTTAGTCTTTACATGCAAACTAACTGTTCTCCTAAAAATAGCAATTCTAGAAATGCACAGAAGTCAATGTCAGTCTAAAGATGACTGATGCCGACCAACCCCTAACCGATGTCGATTGACCCCTAACCGATGTCGGTTGGTTCTAACCGATGTCGGTTACTATGTAAGCCCAACAACCTCTACATTAGCTCATTAGTGAAGCTTTTAGCTCCACAACTCAACATAGACTTAGGGTAGACACAAAAAAAATAAGAGACTCAGAAGTCAGTTTAGATCACTCAAAATCAAACTAGACAAACATGAGCACCCAAATTGGGGCACTAGTGCCACATGGCACTACTGTCCACTACAAGGTGATACTATCTAGTAGCTCTAGCTTTAGGATAGTCCAGACCATTCATACTAGTACATTAGGTATAATATAGATTTGCATAGATAAAGTCACATGTTTGATAGTTATGTTTAGATTTTTCTTAGATACATTCATTTCAAATTAGATTCATATTAGTTAATTATATTTAGGGGCATCATGTGTGCCATGATAACTCCCATATTCAGTTTAGTTACACAAATTTAGTTATTACATGCTCAATTCAGATTCAGTATACTTAGATACCAGATTGGAAACATGTGTGTGGCACATAGTTTCCATATACTCAGCTACATATAGGTTAATAAGATGGAATGACAAAATTCATTTCATTCTCTATGTTGTATACATTTGATATTAATCCATCTACAGTGGTTGGCATTCTTGATTAGCCTAGAACTTCCTAATATACTCGAGCGACTGTGGAACTACCATACACTGTTAGATTTATTCAGTTAGATAATTTTAACATTTTATGTAGTTCAATTACATATGCATCTACTTCACACAGGTATGAAATGATGGAGTCATGGCCTACCTGAGTTCTTGATCCACCTACATGAGAGGGTTAGACACCCTTATAGTCTTATCCAAGCTATTCATAAATAAAGATCCACCGAACAGGGGTGGGTAATGATGGAGTTAAAACTGGATTGAGTTCTTGAGCCACCCATATGAGGATTGATCAAGCCATCATCTCAATCCAAGTTATTCAAGGATATGATGACTATGTACATTCACATACATAGGAGATTTCTTTGGATCATATTTCACATATGTAGACCTAGATTTGCATACTCAAACTCAACTACACAGGCTTCACTTCCAAGGTAAGTTTAGGTATGCTTTTTTTATTTTATACTATTCATTTCACTTTGTTACATTACTATCATAAAGGGGGGGCAAATGTAATCACCTAAAATTAGTAATTGGATTCTAAGAGTGTTGCTTGAGTTACCATATTCTTAACTTAGCCCTAGACCTATCTTAGAGCCTTAGACATACTTTTATAGTTATTATGCATACCACAATCATCTACAATTAGTCAAAACACAGTCCTAGAACTATCTTCTTAGATCCCAACCCAACTTGATCAATAGTCTACCAAGTGGACATTAATGCCATATTTGGGACACTAAAACCACATAATGCTAGTGTCCTTAATTGGATGCTACTGTTCTTAGCCCTAACTCTTCCCAACGGATAATTTTTCAAATGTGTGCCCCTCTTAAGGTTAGACTACACATATTTTCTTATCTGTACAAGCTATATAACTTTATAAATATAAGTCTAATTGACCTCTATTCACTAGATGAAAAATATATGCAAAAACACATTCAAATCAAAGAAAAGTTGAGCCAAATTAAGGTATTTAATCCCTATTATACCCTACTTCTACATACTACCATATATAGTATTCCTAAGCCCAGTTTCTAAAGATTTCAAAGCTCAAGCACATTCAGAGTATCCAAGTCCACTCTCATTCTAACATTCACTTGCTCTTGTATCAAACACTAGGTGGGAGAACTACATCGGGCTAGATCCCTTTTCAGAGTATTGGTATGTAGACAATTCTCTTCATAGTGGAGTGTTGAAGAAGTCCAACCTATCCTAATAAGGAACACATAATTCTTGTCCATGCCATACTTGTAAGGAGGATTAGGTTTTGCACACTAAATAAATTTTTTCAAGCACAACATAGAGCTCCAAGTTTCATGCACATAGAAATAGGACCTAAAAACATAGGTGCAGGTTATCTAAAAAAAATAAGAACAATCTTGAAAAGGGGAGATTAATGCCACATTGAGGACACTACACAAGCATGGTGCTATTATCCATATAGGTCACTATTGTATAGTGGGCAAACAGACACTAAAATCCTATTGACGACACTCATAACTATCAAAAACTCAGTTTACAAAACCCAAATCATCTATGATGGTCACTTTTTAGATAAGTCTATATTTATGCCTATTTTTAGAAACTCAAAGAAGGTCAAATTCTATAATAAATTAGTGCTTAATTATTGTAATTTATTTAACTGATTTAAACATCTCAACCCTTTAATCTAAACATAAGATTTACATAGTTAAACCCTAAAAGGTTAAATCACATTGTATATATGCATTATCTGTGAAAACAGTCATGTAAATTTCCAAAAATACATATGGATACCTATTTATATAATACCCACAATGGTAGTTTTGCTTTTTTTAATAGTTTTTATTTTTTGTTAAAACAAGTTGTCAGTTGTATATTTTACTCACTGTGTTGTGTATAAAGCATGAGTCTTCTTAAGTAATATTTGTTTATGTATGTTTATGTTTACCTTAACTTTAGTTTTACTCAAAATAAAAATAAAATATTTGTAATTAAATAGATCCAAGCATACATCAATGAAATTCCATAGTTGATATTATCTAAGAAGCTATACTTAGCACCATGTCTAAGTGTTACAAATGTAACTAGGCTATGCAAGGTAAATCCAAAAGATTAAGGAATGATCAATCTTGGTTACTATTCTAGGATTCTAAAACTATAGAATGATTGTGCAGAATGTCAAGATTATACTCTTGAAATCTAGGACTGATCACCCTCTCTTGGGTAGACGTGCTTTGTATGGGATTGACCTAGGCAGACTCATCATGTTCAAAATCACAACTTTTAGGTTTTCTCTTTGTCACTAATTCTACCCTTCACAGGATTGCTAAACTTTATTTTTCTATCACGAGTGCACTATCTCTTTTATTATCCTCGTGTATGGTCACTTAGATATTTTACTAGGAAAAATAATTATTGTTATTCATCTTTGACCTAGTTTAACACTCTAAAACAATCAAAGAGTTATGGATTCAGGAAATCATTGAAGATGTATTGTAAAATATATATCACACATTCTTAGAATCAAACCTTTATGTAGTTTTATGAGTGTATGGATATAATAGCTATAGTGAGGGTTTTTAACTTCATCTTCCCTAAATTAAGTATTTCTCTAGGAGTACTAAAATTAGATAATAAATCATATTTATTCACATCACAACAATATTAAAGATTCATTATGTTAATGTTTGTATTGAAACTAGTTTGTTTTTAACTTAATTCTAATGTGTTTTTATCTCATTGAATCTAGGTATGTCTTTCTCGGGCATAACCAAAAAAAATGAATCATCTAGTATATAACCTGTTAACTATTTCTAGTCACCATTTGGTTGTAGCATGGATGCAAGTTTTTTTGGATCATCACGACATGACACAGTGCTTACTATTGGGAGGGGAATTACTATTTACCAAACACTATTCATAAAATACTATTCATGTAGTCACTATTCATGATGAGTGTGTATAGTGATGTGAAATAGTTGTGATGTGGCATAATGGTGAGGTGCATTTTAGATGATGTGGAAAGGCCCACATGGAATATTTTATGAGGAAAAGCTGATATGACAAGATTGGGGCACAATTTTTAGATGGGTCCATAATTATGACATGTCTTCACAAGTGTTTCCTTTCCCATGTGAAAATGGGGTGAATTAATGTAAGTGGCCCTATATTTTATTGCATCAATCAAAATTTAATTTCCATTTATCTTGGAATATTTGAAAGAGTGCAATAAGTTATCATGTAATTTAGCTCACACATGTGAGAGTGGGGGACAAGATATGGAATCACATGCAAGTGATTGATAATGGTTATAATGGAGAATCATCTTTTTGACCTCTTACACATGTTGACAAGGATAAAATGTGTTCATTATTCATGAATAGGGAAAATGGCATAGCACTCTTGGAGATTTATTTTCTCATGTCCCTTTTATTTATGTAAAAAATTTATTAAATTTTTCCTCTCCTTTGAAAAGGCTTGTTCTTGAAGTTTTGGCTTTGAAGCCTTAACACTTGTAAAAAAACTCTTTGAAGAAGAAAAAGCTGATTTTTTACTTCTCACTACTTGCATTTTGTGTAGATCCATGGATTTTTGATCTTATCATGTGATGAATTTGTTTTTATCCTTGATATGTTGTCCAATTCTCTCACCTTTATGCATGAAATTACAAATTTGTAGGTTGTTGGTTATGTGATGAGGAATTTATGCAATTTTTAATTGTGGATTTTCATTTTTCCATTCCTTTCAATTATTATCACAAACTCCATGCCTTCCTAAAAGACACTTATGCAAGTTTACATAATTTTGAGTTGTGTATGATTTTAGTTTATTTAACTTAATTGTGCATAATCAAGTAAAGAGAAGAGTCAAGCAATTTCTCGTGCACCACCTCCATTTTTAGTTTCATTTACTTTGTATTATGTTCTCATATCCCTTTTCTTGGTTGTAGTAGTAGAGTAGAATATAATTAGGTGATTTACCAAGGGAACCATCCCTCTCTGGAGATTCACTTCTCACATAAGGTCACCCATAATTTGAGGAGTGTTTCCATTGTGTCAGTTGAAGGGAGAAGTCTTAAAACCACTTCTCTAAAGGGTGCAACTTCATCTTGACAATAGTTTCTATCACACTCTGTGGGACACTGAACTCCATTGAATGTAGAGTTTTGAATAAGTTTCAAGCTAATAAATTGGTGTTATTCTTAGCAAGTTGTAATATTGAAGACATTCTACAAGCACGTGGCGACTCCACAGCTTTCTGGTTCTAGATCATCCCAATACTTTCACACCAAGAGAGATAACAACTTATTCAAAAGGTAATTTTCATTATTTTGAATTATCTTTATCTCATTCAAGAATAAAGAGATTATCCAGATCTCCCATAAGAAAAACTAGAGGTTCAAAACTACTTCCCCCAAGATCCCAATCTACACCTCCATTTGGTAGATTTCCTCAACCAAGAAGAAGGCTAAACCCTATTAATTTCATCAATAAGTCAGGTTTTTGTTCATTTTAATGGTGGTAGTCACCTAAACCTAGATAAATATGATGACATACCTATTTCTTCCCTTAAAATTGTTCCATATTTCACTGGAGAGAATTCCACCACCCCTGTTGAACATATCCAAGATATTGCTAGTATATGTGTTGTCCATAATATTATTGAAGATAATGTGGCTGTTAAACTCCTTGCTTCCTCATTGAAAGGTAAATACCTACAATGGTATAAGGGTTTAATACCAAATTCAATCCATAATTGGGATGAATTGGGAGAACAATTGTGCAAGCAATTTGAAGATAAAAGCGACCACTTGTCACTAGTGGAGCAGTTGACTACTATAAAGAGAGCTCCTCAAGAGTTCATGGTTGATTTCAACTACAAATTTTATAAGATTTAGGATAGGATCCCATCCATGGTCAAGTATACTAATAGTTATGCATTCTTGTACTATCTGAAGGTCTTGAACAATGATGTATTAGTGATGATATAATCAATGGGAGGAAATACATTCCCTGATGCATATGAAGTGGAAATAAGGGATAAGAATTGTCTTGTCCAAGCTGGAAGATTTTACCAAGGCCTCCTATGCCTTTATTCCTAGAATTACATCCCCATACTCCTTCTACACCTCTTTCTTAACCCACATTAGCCCCAATTCCAACTCTATCTAACCAAGTTGTAGCTCCTTCCAACCAATATAATGAGTTAAGTGAAATAAAGAGTCATATGCAATCATTTGTGAATGAGATGGTGGCCATGAAAAGAAAATTTTCTCAACTTATCAAATCATATCAACCTCCTTATCAACAATACCAATTTAATAGGCATCTTTTTCAAAACTATCAACCAAATATACCTCCCTACCAAGGACAAGGAACCATTACACAAGCTAGACCATCTACCACTGTTGATCCATATAATACCTACTCTTCCAAACGTATTTTCCCTACCCAAAATAACCTCATGAAATATCAAGAATGTTGTACTCCATGTAACCAACCCCATAGTCAAGATTCTTGCCCAAATGGAGTGTTGAATCAAGCTTTAGTTGTGTAAGGAATGGTGATGCCTCAATTTTCACAAACTAAAATTCCAACTCAAAGAGAGATCCATGATGGTCAAGGACATGTTGATGCCATGTTTATGAATTGGTAAGAAGGAGACCATTATGACATAAATCAACAAGTGGATGCAAACATGGTAAAATTCATCATAAGAATAAAGATGAGAGCAATGGATGATGTAAAAGAGGTAGTACAAACTCCTGATTTATCATATTCATTTTATAAAAGGATTAATGAGTCTCTTTCATCACCAAAAGTGCTGGAAAATCATAAAAATCAGCTTGTTGGAGGCCATGTAGTGTCTCAAATTCATCATAGTCAAGAGAACATTATTGTTCTAAAGGGGCAACCAAAGGTTAGCAGTTCTTCTCTCAACATTATAGACCAAATGAAGAAGGAAAATGTGAGCATATAAATATGGGACACTTTAGATATTCCAAGACAAAATGATTTTCTTCAAGAAGAGCTCTCTAATCTGCATCTCTCAGCTAGACCAACAAGGAAGGAAGGTGTGGTTCTCACCAATTCTAGACAGCCTATTAAGCAAGAAGTCCAACCCATTAAAGAAAAGGTGCAGCCAATAAAGGATGAATTAAAACCAAGTATATATGGTAAAACACCTCCCTTATACATCTCTTTGATCATTAGAAACAATATAGTTTATAATTGTATGGTTGATAGTGGTGTTAGTAGCACAATTATTCCAAAATAGATAGCTTATAACCTTGGTTTGAAATATGAGCCAAATGCAAAAGGAGTGTTGCAACTAGATGGGATGGATACCAAGATAGTGGGAGTGATCAAAGGTTTGGAGTTGATTTTGTATACTTTCCCAAGTATT
The DNA here is from genome assembly GCA_037957365.1 of Torreya grandis. Classification (NCBI taxonomy): domain Eukaryota; kingdom Viridiplantae; phylum Streptophyta; class Pinopsida; order Cupressales; family Taxaceae; genus Torreya; species Torreya grandis. The sequence continues at coordinate 2,364,851 of JARHVA010000430.1, forward strand.
TATATTCTTCAAGATGTTGTGGTAATTGATTTTCCACCTTATTTTACATTATGCTTGTCAAGAGACTCCACAACAAAGATTAGATGGTACCTTTCTTCAGATTGATCATATTTATTTTTTAGAACAAGGTATGGCACTAAGGTTACTATAAAGTTAGAACCTCTTTCCAAAATTCATATAGAGCCTTACATGCCAAGCATTGCCAATGCCAATTGTACTATACTTGATGATGAATATCCAAATGGAGATCCAACCACTCTTCTTGAAGGTATTCCTAATATTTTTCTTGGTGAATGGGGGGTTAAACACCATGAATTTGATCCTTATAAAATCATTAAGTAGACATGTTTAGGCACCTATACTCTTCATGAAGAGGTTTATGAACTTCTAAAAGTTGGTTCTAACAAGTTTCTTGAAAAGGTTGCTTTAGGCAACTTTTTATTATATGAAGAGGATATCATTGTTCCAAACTTTGTTAGGAATGATGAATGTGATGTGGTAGTTGTCTAAATGTATGACAAGTTTAATGAGCATGAAGAAGGTATGATTCACATTGATAATCATCTCAAAATCAAGGACTAGCTTGGTAAGTCATGGTTTCCACTCCGAGCACAATCTTTCACGGGTTCTTGTCATTCATATGGAGATATGTTCACATGGAGTCAAGAGGATTCCAAGAGTTTTTGCTTTGATCCAGGATAAGTGATATGAAATGTCATCTTGTACATAGTAGTTTAGTGTCTTTTTCATTCCTCTAAGATATTTATGCACATTGTTAGTTGTCTTTATTCTTCTTTCCTCCAAGTGCCTTCGTGCACATGTTTGGTTGTAGTTCTAGTAGTTTGTAATTCCCTAAGTGCTTTTGCACATGTATTATTGTTGCTTTGAGGACACATGGTTCAGTTTCAGTTTTGCATAAGGTAAAATGGTATTTATTATGTTCAAATGAAATTTGGTGACAATTTTCATGACTCCATGCCCAATGGATTGCATAAGGCTACTGGTATTTGCTTAGTGGGCAAGCAATTTGAATAGTTCGCCAGTAATGTTAACTATTTCCAGTCACCATTTGGTTATAGCATGGCTACAGGATTTTTTGCATCATCATGATATCACATAGTGCTTACTATTGGAAGTGGAATTACTATTCACCAAACACTATTCATGTAGTCACTATTCATGGTAATTGTGCATAGTGATGTGGCATAGTTATATATCAAGTATTATTATTTATTTTAATCTAATTTTATTTATTATTTTTAATATATAAACATTCTCAAATAGAATATTTCAACCTATCAAAAAATATATTTATACTTGCAAAAATGATATATAACTGACTATCATAAATTTAAAAATAATATAGTAAATGAAAAAAAAAATCTCAAATGTGTACATATACATACGTTTTTTATGTCACGACATTAATTTCTATATAATTATAAAATATAAATTAATAAAATTATGTTAATTTTTTATGTCACTATGTTAATTTATACATAATAAAATATATATTCAAATATATTTTATTATTATTTATTTATTTATTTATTATAATCCAATTCATTTATATATCAAGTATTATATTTATTTTATTATTTTTAATATATAAACATTCTCAAATAGAATATTACAATCTAAACAAACACATATATATATGTATATGTATATGGAAAATTGTATATAAGTGACTATCATACATTTCAATATAATATAATAGATAAAAAAAATTATACCAACTAATGAATTGTGGTCTTAACCTACAGGCCTCCTCATCCTCCTAAGTAAAATTGTTACATTTTTTTCAATTATCTTTACATTATAGTAAGATCTGCACAACTCTCTAAACCAAGTTTTACACTTAACTAACAACTTATTTAATTCCTAGCGGTAATTTTTTTGAAATAAAACCTTTGTTCTGAATACTATTTTTTTAAAAAGTACATATAACAAAATTTAAAAATTAAAATATTTTTTGTTCTTTAAATATATATGATAACATAAATGAAATTAATTAATTTATATATTTATACAATATTTTTAATAATATAATTATTTTCTTCGAGCACTTTATAAAATTTGAATTTGATAATTTGCATACAAGTTTTACCTTAAGAGTTCCTAACACTTGATGTCTATATTCGTCTACTATGAGATGAAATAATCAGCCGTCATCAAACTTGGGTGAGACACATCATTGTTATACCCCCTTAAACCTAAAGGGATAATCTCATCAAGACTGAGGACCTTTAGTTGGTTTAATTTATGAGCACAAGAATGAGAACTAGAAGGTTATGACAAAGGCACAAAAGATGATCTGTATTTAAATAATAAGGTTAAAAACTAAGAAATTTATACTTCATTAACATTTAAAAGACTAAAAATATGGTAAAACATTTACCAATGTCTTTCCCTTGAAGTAATCTATGGTCGAAGGGTCTCATTGTCTTGCCCCATCTCATCGCTATGAAAATACACATATGTAGTAGACCTATCACCAAAACCAAAAACATTGTATTAATAAATATAAATGATATACAATAATAAATAAATATAACATACCCAACCTCAATCTATATCATCACCTCCACCATAAATATATGAGTATTGTTACTTACCACTATGTGCACAAAAGGTGAGATGGGATTAGTGTCATGGGTTTCACGTGAGGAGGTGTGATGGTGCGAGCATGAGGGAAAAAGAATAGGGTTTCTCAAATCCTGATTTCACTCCTTTCTCAGTATGCAAGGAAGGAATACTAGAGGCAAATAAATGAGGAAGTTAGGGAAGCATTGGAGTGGCATGATGATGAGTGGTTAATAAAGGCAGATAAGGAGTTGGATCATCAATCTAGGTCAATGCCCTCATTGGGTGAGTCTAAAGATCATGGTCAATAAGTCTAGTCACAGTCGATACAGGGATGTGATTGACCTGTGGTGTAAGGGTTTTCCTATAAGTAGGTGGATATGGGTGCTAATATAATCCTCTTAGGGAGGGGTTTCCTTCACTTGATATCTACCTTCCATAGAGTGTGATATCCCTTAGAGGTTGCTTCGATTCATAAGCCCTCTCAGGAGAGTATTCTCTTCGATAACCCCAAATAACTAGTATGAGAAGTGGAGGACTTTAAAATAGTATCCATAACCTAACAAACATGGCCTTTATTGGTAAATTTTTTAAGAAGTAGATGAGAATTGGGGTAATTAAAACATTGGTCTCTAAGGAATGGGGGAATGAAATCTCTCTCAAATTCCTTCCTAAGGGTTTCTTTGTTGCAATCCATCCAAATGCTGAAAAAACAAGAAATTATGGCTATACCTTTATGTTTTATGGAGGGAATAGGCTTGTGGATCTGATTGTGGTTTCCAAATTTTGATGTTCACTTGGTTAAAAGGGGTGAGTATTCCATTTGGATCAATTATTTGGACTACTAGTGGAGTATTGGGATCATAATTACCTCAAGGCAATATGAGACCTATTGGGGTACCTTATTCAGTTGGATCCCAAAACTAAACACAAGAACCTACCTTTTTATGGAATAATATGTGTGGTTATTGATATATACAAGTAAATAATAGAGAGTATTTTAATCAAATCACATGGAAGGGTTTGGTTACAGTTGGTTGACTTAAAAAAGTTGCCCTTCTGACGCTTCAGATGTTAGAGGTAGGGGCACATTCAAAATGTTTATCTTTTGGGCCGAACTACTAAGTGCTCTTTGATTCCCAATCAAATTTTAAAGGTCAAGTAGAGGCCCACCTTTGAATATTTTTTTCTAATAAATGGTGGATCTTTTTTTTAAACCACTATAAAATTTATGGCCTTGACTCCCAATGCTTGAAATTTGTCAAAATTGAATCTCTTTTAAAAAAATTAGATAAACATGATGTTCTGTCTCTTATTTCATGTTAAAAGGCTATGACTTGATCTGAGAGTAAACTCAAACTATTAAATCTCTATTGCAATCCTCCTATCATGGGGATTCATAATAGGAGAGGCATATTACAGAAAAGGTGAGGTAATTAGGAAATCCTCTATCGAGTAGAGCTATAATGGAGAATGAGGCAATGCTTTTGAAGAGGAGCTCAACTCCAATGCATTCCTTTCCATTTATAAAATGAAGTGCAATGTTACATGACCTAATGTGGGTTTGCTATCCAAACAAGGTTGAAAATTAGTCAAATATTAGTTTGTAGGTAAAGTCTCAGAGGGTAAGCATAATAATTTATCCAAATTATTTATTTTGATTAGTGGGGGTGGGGGGTGGAATTCCCTTCTCTAGAGATGTGGAGAAAATTTCATGGAATGTTAAGGACTTAAATTCCCCTAAAAATATATGTTTGGTCAAGCATCTACTATTGTCCTCTTCTTCGAGCTTGTTTCTCCTTCAAGAAACAAAATTAGATAAGGTGGAAGTATGTTCCCTTATGAATAAAAGATGGAATAGGTAAAAAGGTCATTTCTTGGAAGCCACTGGTGCTTCTTGTGGTTCGGTAGTTATTTGGTCACCTGATCAACTCAAGTACAAATTGGAAGGTGTGTTCAATTTCCAAATTAGGATCAGATGTATGGTTTTTTTCTTAAGTAAGAACTCTAGTTTGACATCTCTACTCTTTTCCCTTTATCCTGGAGAGAGATTTATTCTTGAAGGGGACTTTAATGCAATCTTCTTAAATTCTAAAAAAGAGGCAAAAATATGATTGGATTAGAAATTTGTTCTACTAGGGTTTCTCATGGTCAACTTGCCTTCCATTGTGTGATTTTTTGCCCTCCTTACATACCACTTCTGTAGGACTTTATAGGGGTCTTTAAAATTTATTAAGCTTAGTGTTCTACCTTGTGAGCAGGCCAACCCTATATAATGGCTTCCCTACTCTCAACTACAATAGATGTTATAGGAGACAAGAGAAATGGCACCCAAAAAAGCTTGGAAGTTTGTCCCAAAGGTCTTTAATGAGGTACTCCCTCTACCATTCCTTATCAACCAAATGTATATCTTGTTGGCCATATTATTGAACAAGCATGTAAATGGTATGAATTTTTTTCTCTTATTCCTTAATTTGTTGGCCAATTCCCCTCGAAAGAGTCTCTCTAAAATTGGTTTTTCCAACACTAGAAACCATTAGGAATCCATGTGGTTGGTGTTAGAAAACTTACCAAAGGGTTTTTCCTACTTACCTTTAAAGAGATGTCTAAATCCAAATCCCTCCTTGCCAAATCATGCTTCTAGTTTCTTCAAATAATGCTCATGATTTTGTCCAAGTGGTCCCATGATTTCAAGGTCATATACCAAGCCTCCCTTTGAGTCCCCATACGGGTTGAGATTCCTAGCTTACCGATGCACCTATGGTCCTTTATAGATTAAAATTATTTCACCCATTAGACACATTATTTTCCATGAGCAGCTGAAGTGGTTCTTTTCCCACCTTAATAAATGAGTTTGCATTCAACTAGACCTTTCTAAAGACCTGAAGGAATTTATTGATATTCAAGTAGGTGATGCCTGTTGGTCACATAAAGTTGTGTACTTTAACTTGCATAACACTTAATTTTGGTATCAAGTGTCTAATCATCATATCAAATATTTCACCTTTATGGGATGTTCAAATCCTTCCTTGGTCCCTTTACATCCTGCAAATCCCAAAGTGGTGGACATCGGGGATAACTAGTCTACAATCTAGTCCTATAAGCCTTATCCAGAGCTAAAACCCTCATCCCCTATTGCCTTCTCCCTAGGAATCAAGCCTTCTCAGGAGATACCTAATCCACCTCCCCCCATTGTTTCATTCCCCCAAGCCTAGCAGAACATAGTCTCAAATAGTTCCCAAGATTCATTGGTCCTTACCACTAGGATATCCTTAATCATTGGTTCATTCTCAAGGAAATCATGTAGCCCACCCTATAGTGGTGGTGGCTCTCCTTAAGATGACCATGGGGCTAAAAGTCACTCCATTTTTTCAATAAGTTTTTCTTGCTCAAAGTAATGTAGTAATTTTGTTGTGCTAGTAGTTTTTGAGAATAGACAGGGGAAATTCCACATGGATGATGTCTCCTAATCAACTGTTTGTCATGGAATGTTTGAGGTCTTATAAATTCCTCCAAAAATTACTTTGTGCACATTGCCTATCATCAAATAGGCTCTCTATATTTTGTTTGTCTTCAAGAAGTTAAAGTTGTAGGTTTTCTTTTGCAGACTTCTCTGTATTGTATTTAGCATGATGCCACCCAACTTTCCACTTTACATGAAGATATATGTGGAAACACCAACATATTAGTGTCTCCTAAGTTTTCCCATTAATTATTTCCATGGGGATGACCTATCATACCTAATGTTTGGTTTATTTTAGACATTTATGGCCATTCTTTTGGAATTATCAACATGTATGCCCCTAATTATGGTCCTAACAGATCTATGCTTTGGTTCTCTTTAGATGACAATCTCCCCCTACCACGTGTGTCATTTATGGGGATTTTAATATGGCTGAGAGTTTTAAGGATAAAATTGGTTCCTTTACTATATGGTGGTACATCAGAGAACGTGAAACATGGTATTATTTCAAGAATAAAAGGGGTCTTATAGACCCTCTCTATGATATCACTCAATTAATAACATGTCTTAGTTTATGTGGTGTAATTTCCATTTTAGGTATCACCATGTGCTAAAAAGGTTCAACCTTTATATGTTATTAGAGCAAAATATTTTCTCTTTATCCAAAATTAATGGCCAACCTATCACTGTCCATTTGGATTGGTTCTCTTTGATCATTCTCCTATCTCTTACAGAGTGGAATGGGTAAAGGGTCAATACAAGGTGCCACGTAATCAGTTCATCCTTAATACTTATTTTTTAAGCCGTGTTGACACCATTCATCTAATTACCCAAATATGGAATTTGGACCCTTGCCCTTATGATGCTACCAACTAGATTGAGTGGTGGAATGAGGCCATTATATGCACCACCAATTTCCTTCACTGCTATGGGAAATAATTTGTGCATATTAAGAAATTCAGTGAGTATGCTACGCTCAATGATTTTAAAAGGGTCTTCTCCCTCCTTAAGCTCAATCCTTTTGACACTACTTTAAAAAAAATGTTGCCTTACTCAAACACCACATTAAGGTGGCAAAATCCATGCTGTCAGAGGGGCATAATTATGTGCTAGGTTATATTATCTCAAGGATAGCGATATGGATTCCAAGGACTTTTTCAAATCCATTAGATCCAAACAAGAACATGATCAGGTCAAGGACTTAAATACAACCTGATATAGGCTCATTTCCCTTCTTGACATCTCTTCAGCCTTTATGGATCAATACAAATTAGTGTTCCAAGCCCAGGAGATTACATCAAAAAGAGCTCAAGCTTTACAGGAATGCCTTGATGTGGTTCCTTGAAAGGTTAAATCAACTGACCAATGACTTTGTGACTCTTCCCTAAACCTCTAAGAAATCTTAGAGGCTATCCAATGCATGAGTAATGATAAAGCTTGAGGCCTCGATGGATTTCCATGTGAATTTTATAAAGCCACATGGGAATTTATTGGGCCTGACCTACTTCCAGTTTACAAAAAATCTATAAAAAACCATTTTTTGGGAGATTTAATTAATCAAAATAATATTAAATTCATATCCAAAGTGGGCAATCTAGAGCTTCTATCCAACAGGCAACACATTACCTTGTTGAATATCTTGTAAAAAATCCTTGCCAAAGCTTTGGCCAACTGGCATTGTTTTATTCTTCCTATCATTGTTCGACTTGAACAAACCAATTTCATTAAAGGGAGATATATTTTAGATAACCTTATTTCTATTTAGGAAGGCATAAAATGGGATAGAGTTTCTCATCAAAGAACCATTTTCCTCAAGCTTGAATTAGAAAAATCCTATGACAGGATTGAGTGCTCTTTTATTCTAGCGATGCAAGCAAGCTCTTGGTTTTGGCTAGTTCTTCATTTTAATAGTCCAAAATTTTATTTCAAATGCCTCAACCTACCTTGCCATTAATGGATTCAAGTTTTATAGCATTGACCTTCAATGCTCCATTAAGTAAGGATGTCCTCTAGTTCTGGCATTATATGTTCTTTTTACAAAATCTTTAGGATATCTCCTTGCCTCCAAAGCTGAGTAGGTTTTGGTTTATGGTATCTCTTTTACTAATTACTCTTCCTAGCTCATTAATGGTTACTTTGCAGATGATAATTTCCTCATGCTATAATAACAAGAGTGAACCTTTTGAGAAGCTATGAAATGCCTTGATATCTTTTATTTGGCCTTGGGATCTAATTTGTAGTGGAATAAGACATAATGCTTCAAAGAAAAATGATACTTATGCCCAAATGGATTCTCCATTATAATTGGAAATGGATTGTGTGTGAAGAATAGTTAAAATTCCCTAGCATACTTTTTTCCTTTGATAATTCTTCGATCGAGCTATGGTAGTATGTCATCAAAAGAGTGTAGAAGAAGGTTGAGTACTATATTACCAAATTGTTATCCCTAGCAGTGAAATTTTAAATTTGTACCAAGATTCTAGTAGCCACCCATGTTTATTATTTCTCTTGTTGGGTTCCCTCTAAAGTGTCTTATGATAGTTTAGCCAAAATCCTTAAGGATTTTCTCTGATCTAATTCAAAACATGCCAAGGGATTCCATCATTTCACCTAGGATATTTGTTGCCTCCTTCAAGACAAAGGAGGCATGGGAATTATTGACCTATATAGGTAGAGTGCAACCTTATGTGCTAAATGGGTGGTTCTCACTATTAAAGGTAATGAGGCATGTGAAATCCTGCTAAGACATTGTATCTCTATTAGGCCCCCTATGCTAAGTCTAATTAGAATAATATAGGTTTTTAATCCCTTCCCATCACTATAACTCCTATCAAAATTGCAGGCTACTTTATGGCCAAAATAATATGGATAACCTTCAAATTTTTTAAGCTTCACATGAAGTGGATTGGGGATGGTTTTTATACAGGTTATCTTTCAATGATCATAGAATTGGGTGGTCTCCTATTACGATAAGCACTAGTGTTCTACTAGCTAAATTTCCAAGAATAAAAGCATTTAAGCTATTTTGGAAAGGTATTCTTACCATTTACGATATGGTTTCTGATAGGGACTATATTCCTTGGACTCATTTTAAAGCTAAATTTTAGTTAAATGATGTGTGCTTATCTTCTATCCTTCATATTAATGAACAAATTCTTGATTTTATGCTTCATAAGCTTAGTTTTTAGCCTCCCCATGCTTTGTGGAAAGCATGGCATTGGAATTGTGACACCCATTTCAAGAATTATTCTCTAGGCCTTATGTATCAAGTCATGAGCCCCTTATATCCTAATCTCTACAAGCTCAATAGGCATTGGGGACTTAAATCCTCTTCTGAAACTTGGCTTGCCAGACTTGATAGAATTTAGCACACCGGGATCAAACCTAATCTTTCCCACTTTTTATGGTGCTTTATCTATAAAATCCTCCCATTTGGGGAGTGGATCTCTCATAAGAGTATTTCTCTACCCAAGTGTCTTGCATGCCATTGGCCTAAGTATTTCAAACACTTATTTTGGTTCTACCCACATGCCCAATCTACTTGTAAATGGATCCATATCCTATGTCAGCATTATCTCCCTGAGCAAGTTTCTTGGTGGCTTATTTTTTTGGAGGACTCAACGAACTAGCCAACTTATATTGATTTTATATATTTTTTTTTAGATCATCATTCTTTTCCAATTATGAAAGGCTTTAAATAATGTTATTTTAAATAATTATACTTTTTCTTGTGAATTTACACTTAATGATAAGGTCGTTATTATATCTTCAGCTTATATGTAGATTCAATTCCAAATAGATAAGGTTGTAATGGAGGTCTACCACTTCCAAAAGTTGTTGGATCACTGGGGAGTGCCTTTTGCACTATCAGTCTTGTGCCACTAGATGGGGTGCCTTAGGGACCACCATTGGTTCTTCCCAAAATGAACATAATGTTGGAAGTGAAAAGACTAAGAGGCGGGGAAAGTGTGAATCAGTCTTCACAACATTTCTATCAATTTCACTTAAACAATCATGAACCATTCAAACAAGCACATATATAAAGCAAGCATAAACACCTATCCACATAAGCATGAAACACATGAACACATCAAATATGTGGGAAAAATTCAAGGGGAAGAAAACACAATGATATATTTAAATGGAATATAGTCCTATAATACAAACACCAAATTTAGTGAAGCACCCACTTCATAGGGAGCACCAACCCCAACTAGCAAAGCACCAACTCAGCTAGGCTTTAACAAGAACCAACTTGCAAGGAGGCATCAACCCCTTAGATGACTCAGCACTAAATCAGCCACCTCAAACCCTTGATCACCTTAATAACAATTTTTTTATCATACAATAGATGATGATCTTATTATTTAGCTCTTCTCTCTCTTCTATCCCTCTCAAACTGCCTTCTTGGCTTTTTCGCTTAACTAATCCATTTTTTGACTGGATTAGGTCATATGATCTTGATTTTAATGCACATAAGCTCTATAAATTATTCATAATAGATCCCATAAACTCTTATTATGGTATAGAAGATCTTATTCTACTCTAAAATATGTTATTCTATTTTCTTTTTCACTCATCTATACTCAATAAGCCTAAAACTACCTTATACAAGTCTCTGGTTTATATCCTTCTTAATCGACCAAACACCCTTAAATTTTTAGATCAGACATGGAAAATATATTAGGGTGTATCATATACATAGATAAAATGTGATTTTAATCCCTTTAGGTCTGACCCACCTCAATTAGGCCATATCTAATCTTTAGGTCTCATGGAGACCTAATCCCATTAGGTCTACTTAGGACACATTATACTCAACCTTCCTTGGGACACGTTAAAACACCTCACATGGTAGGAACACATCATATTATAATAAAATATACCCATGATAAGATATTATAGGCTTCATAACACTTTTTAGCTTCAACCACCACTTGAAGCACACCATTAACACAGTTCACAATTAGCCCTGTGCATACTCAGAAAGTCTGTCTTGAATTACTAAAGCATAAACACAATTTTTACAAATAGACATGGAAAAAAATCACACACATATAATATAAATGAAATTAGAGTCATCACCATGTTTTTTATACTTCACAACTCAGGTCAAAAGGACTCAAACTCTTCTATACAGATAGCTCACTCAGAACTGTCAACTAGCCTTAAAACACAGTCATGGAAACTTGAAATTATAACATCTAAAGGAACACACTCAAGGAATTATAATGCATGAATATGATCCTAAAACATCCTTATAAAAAAAATATAATAAAAATATCATAATATCTAATGGAAACTATTGGTCTTGTAGACCAATTTGTTGACCTTCTCTCTCTTAGACCTTACTCAGTCAGACAAGCCATTTTAGCTTCAATGTTTCAACCTCTTATACTAAATTATAATATTTTAAAAAGAATTTATAGGACATAAAATTTATAAATATAAACATAATGTACAATATATTATTTAAATCAAGGTATAGAGCTTCAAACTCATTGTTGCAACCTACTTACCCAGAACTCCCAATTTGCCTTAAAGATTAGTCATGGTGATTTTGACCTTCAACGCCTATATGAACATTTTCAAAGACTTTAAATGAATTTAAATGATATTATGATATCATTAGGTAACTATAATATATAAATATATCATGGTCAAATGGAAATATTTGTCTTGCAGACCAATCTCATAACTTTACACCTTTATTGTCTTATCTATACTAGACATGGCAACTTATGAGCAACATTTTCATCATACCTATTGACCTCAAACACTTATATCCAAAATTAAAATGTATTAAAATTATTGATAAATGTATCTATGTAGTTGAATTCATCCATAATCCATAATAATGTAGCCCTAATCAACTTCTCTCTTTTGCTTGGGTTTCTCACTGTTTGCACCATTAGGCCTGTTAGTGATTGGTCAACTTGTATGACTAGTTTAAAAAACCTAAGGGATATAAAATATCATAAAACACCATGGAAATAAAATAAAAGTCTCATTATTTTTCCTCCATCCATTTATCAACTTTGACTTGGTCAACTCTGACTGCTACAATAAATCTCTGAGAAATAAGGCCTTTTCCATAGATTTCACTCACTCACATATCAAACCAATCACACCTAAAGATGCCTGGGAGAGTTTAATATAACCTTAAATCACTTAAATAATCATACCAATTTGTTTTGATCACTTTAGAACAACTTTTTTCATATCTGGTCACTATTAGGGTTCTTTGAGGGTTTAAACCATCTTCTAGTCTTAAGGATCATTCATAAAGCTTAGCCCCTCATTTCAAAACCAATGCCTATAAATTTTATCTATGACCCTTAATAATATAATATTAATATATTATGTTCCCATTAAGAGGTTACATGTGCTAATGAACACTTGAAAGTCCTTCTCGGGTTGAGAACCCTTCATTCTGTGCACTCGAGAGACATCAAAACACTTTTTCATGCCTTTTATTGCAAACCATGACTTAAAATTTTGTGAAAATGATTAAAAAAACACATAATACCTATAAAATCACTCACTTTTCCATAATATACTTGAAAATAGAAACTCATACCCAATTAGGCCATGTTATCTCTCTTTGTTCTCTAGGCCTTGCCCTGCAGGTCATATTAGGCTTGAAAATGACCTTCTATCCATTGTCCAAGTTATAAAAACCTCATATAAAAACTCACACAACATATCACATTCTCAAAAAATTCTTTAAAACCTTTATAGGCCTTTAATACACCTCATGAAACCTCATTAGGTCAGGAAGGGTCTAGAACTAGTTTAGTTGCAGATTTAGACTTAAGGTCTTACCCATATAGACTTACCTTGAAGTACTCTTGAGTCATAAAATGCCTCATATACATGTTAAATCAACCCTATAAAACCTCTTATGCCTATGTTCATCCATATCACCATGCCACCAAGCTCATACCTTCTCACAAGGTTTGTTCATGCAATGACCAGTGTCATGACTAGGCTTCTCAAGCACTTAAAGCTTGACAACTGACCTTGAAACACTCCTTTATGATTATACACATTTATCACATTAATTTAATGTTCCTTATATAATATCATACCTCTATACATATATCTTCATGCTCATCATGTATATGTTTATGATATGACTATGCTTGCTATGATTAGGCTTCTTAAGACACCTTATATTCGAGAACTAGTACTCAAAACATGCTTACCTTAACCTAAAACTTAACATCAACCTAATAAAAATAATTAGGTTAACTTCAATTTCTCTCTCAATAAAGAGACATTAGGTTGCCTTCAAATTCTCTCTTGTCACATGGATTCCTTATCACATCAAGCACACAAGCTCATATCTCACAGATCACTCACCATGCATCTTTACTAGATTCACCTTGACATCAATGACAACACTTCTCAACAAAAATCTCATTTTTCATTTATGGAAAAAATATTATTCATTCTACTCACTCTCATCTCCATTTTTAAACTTTCTCCCCCTTTGACATTAATGACAAAGGTCTTCCATAATTGTCATCTAGAGTCACACCTTCTTTGCAACAAAATATCAACATACATAACATGAAGCATTAAGGAAACATGCTCACCCTTATTCCATGCATACATCATTCAAATGAACTCTAATTATAAGACCACTTATCAACATAGATCAAGCTCAGTCAATAACCTGAATAGCTCCCCCTCAAACCAAGCATCTACCATGCTTCTGCTAACTGAATAATGTCTCTATGAAGCCTAATGGATTCACTTCTTTCTAGAGAGAACTAAGACAACACAATTTATAAAGATTCCAGATATCCATGATCTCACAAGAGTGAACAAACTTCAATATCATTTTAGGCTTGATTGGCACTATAGGCTTGACATCTACATCAACTATTTGATCATTAATGTGAGCTAACAACAAACATTCCTGACTTGATTTCATATTTGAAGTATGATTTATCACAACAAATAGTCCACTTGAGATTTTAGATTGATCATGACTCATCTTTACTATTTTTGGTTTTCATACACTCATTTTCCTTCTTTTCACTCTAGAGGCTTCAAACCTCCTATTTTGACTTGATGACCTTCTAACTTTGTTAGGACAAAATCTTGCAATGTGTCCTACATTATGACAACTATAGCAAATCACCTTATACATAAAACCACCTTATACATACCATTTGACTGATGGGAACTGTGACTCCTTCCATATTCCCATGAGTACTCATTCTTAGAGGATATTCTATAGTTTCTTGATTTATGACCAAATTGACTACATACAATATCGTAACCATTGAATGAACTAACATAACTCATAACATTAGGATGTTTAATAGGTATTTTCATGTTGACCTTCTTATCTTCAACAGCCTTCTCCTTGAATTGATCTCCTTCCTTTTGGTCTTCTTTGAAACCAAGACATATCTTATCATTTGCAAACTTTTGGCTACTTAAGATGTCATCTAGAACCTCACTGCTCTTTTTAGACTTCACAAAGGTCTTCACCTTGATAGATGCTTGATCCAACTTAGCTTTCAAGGATTCCACTTTAATTTCATACCTAGTGCATTCTTCCTCTTTAGCCTTTAGGTTTGCATTGACTATCTCCATTTGTGCTTCAATTTGATTGTTGATCTCATCATACTCCTTGGAAGTGTTAATTAGTCTCTCGTCAAACAAGCCAATCTATTCCTCATAGTCCTTAATTAATGATCTTAGTTTATGATTCTTTCTTTTTTGGAACTTCAAATACTCTAGAGAACTTACCAATTCCACCTCAAAGTTCACTTCAGATTCTTCTTCATCTGATTATACATCAACCATAAGGCCTTTCCCATTTGAGCAACCCTCATTATTTGATTCTATGGCCATGAATAAGGTTTTATTATTGTCATATTTAGGTTTGTTACTGCCATCATCACTATTAGATGTTCTTGTATCACTTACATTAGATGAGTTGTCTTCTTTAGTATAAAAACTTTTCTTATTTTTTAATGACCCTTTCCTACCTTCATTCTTCCTAAAATCTCTCTTGTTCTCATTAGGCTTATAGAACTTCCTATATTCTCCATAAAGTTCATCATGTTCTTAATTATGCTTAGTCTTATCCTTTTTAGGACACTTGAATGCAAAGTGACCAATCTTACCATAGTTTAAACATTTGAAAGGCAACTTACCCTTGTACTTACTTGAGCCAAAACTCAATTTACTTGCAAACATGGTTATTAGTTGATCATCATCAACATCTGAGCATTCCTCATTCTTTAACTTCTTGTATTTTGACTCCATCTTTGCTTTGAATTTTGTTTCCTTCTTGGGAAGCTTTCCTACATTTGTTCTCATCTCATAGACAATCAAGATGCCATGAAGCCCATCCATCTCTAGCTTATTCAAATCTTTCATTTCTTCTACTACAGACACCTTAGAGTCAAACTTAGGAGTTAGATATCTCAACACCTTTTGAAAAAAATTAACTTCTTTCACTTCTTCTCCTAATCCTCTAATGGCATTGACAACTTCATCAACATTCAATAGATAAGATGCAACGGTTTTATCTTCATTCATCTTTAGGCTTTCAAACTATCTCTGATGGGTCTACAATTTGGCCATATTCACCTTGGTGTATCCTTCATAGATATTCCTCAATTTTTCACAAATCACCTTGGCTGACTCATAGTGCATCACCTTCACAAACTTTGCATTTGATATGCCACATAGAATGGTATTCATTGCCTTGGAATTGATCTCACTTTCCTTCTTGCTTGTTGCATTAGTTGGTGGTGTAGGAGGTGGAGCATATCTATCCAAAAATGACTAACATATGTCATGCCCCATTGACATTAGATATGTCCTCATTTTGATGCTCTAAAAATCATAATTAGTTCCATTGAAGAATAGAGATATACTAGTAGAGAAACCACCTTGAGCTTACTAACTAGCCATCATTGCTTCTAGGATCTCCTTTAGGTTATTAGACTTACTTCAAATTATTGGTTATAATAAAAAAAATTTGAAGCAAAAAAATTGAGTGGGGGTGAAACAATATTCAAAACCTTTCTATCAATATCACTTAAACAATTATGAACCATTCAAACAAGCACATATATCTAGCAATCATAAACACCTATCCATATAAGCATGAAACACATGAACACATATCATATATAGGAAAACTTAAAGGGGAATAAATACCATTAATATATTAAAATGGAATACATTCCTATAATAAAAATAACAAACTTAATGAATCACCCACTTCACATGGAGCACCAACCCCAACTAGCTAAGCACCAACTCAACTAGGCTTTAACAAGCACTAACTTGCAAGGACGCACCCAAACCATAGATGAATCAACACAAAATCAACCACCTAAAACCATTGATCACCTTTATAACACTTTTTTTCTCTTACAAATTATGATGATCTCCTTCTTCATCTCTTATATCCGTCTCAAACTACCTTTTAGGCTTCTTCGCTCAACTAGTCCTCTTCTTGACTTGATTAGGTCATATGAACTCAATTTTCATGAACATAACCTATATATATTATTAATAATATATATTATACACTCCTATTATGGTCTAAAATAATTTATTTTTCTTTGCAATATGTTATTCTATTTTATTTTTCCCTCTTCTACACTCAATAGGCCTAAAACTGCCTTATACTTATACAAAGTCTCTTGTTCATATCCTTCTTGGTCAGAAAAACACCCTTACATTATTAGGTAGACCATGGAATGTATTTTAGTACATATCATATACATGGATAAATTTTCTTTGAGTCCCTTTAGGTCTGACCTACCTTAATTAGGCCTTATCTCATCTTTAAGTCTCATGGAGACCTAATCCCATTAGGTCTAATTAGGACACATTATACTTAGCCTTCCTTGGGACAAATTAAAACACATAAAATGATATTAAAACATCATATTAAACTCAAATATAACCCTTATAATATCATATAGGATTCGTAACACTTTTTAGATTCAACCACCACTTGAAGCACACCATTAACATAGTTCACAATTAGGCTTGTGCATATTCAAAAAGTTAATCTTGAATTACTGAAGTATAAATACAATTTTAATAAAAAATCATAGAAAAAATTTACACATATATAATATAAATTACCTTAGGTTCATCACCATGTCCTTTATACTTCACAACTCAGGGCACAAGAACTCAAATTCTTCTCTGCAAATAGCTCATTGAAAACTACCAACTAGTTTCAAAAGACAGTCTTGGAAACTTGAAATTATGACACTTGAAAGAGAAAAAAAAAGGAATTAAATTGAATTAATATGATAATAAAACATAATTTTAACAACCTCAAACAAAAATTTCATAATATATAATGGCAATTATTGGTCTTGCAAACCAATTTGTTGACCTTCTCTCTCTCAGACCTCAATCAGTCAAACAAGCCATTTTGGCTTCAATGTTTAAACCTATTATACTAAATTAAAACCTAATTAAAATAATTTATAGGACATAAAATTAATAAATATAAACATCATGTAAATTATATGCTTCAACTCAAGGCGTAAAGCTTCAAACTCATCATTGCAACCTGCTTACCCAAACTGCCAGTTTCCCTTGAAGACCAGTCATGGTGATTTTAACCTTCAACACCTATATATATAATTTTATAGACTTAAAATTAATTTATATAATATTATTATATCATTAGGTAACTCTTAAATATAAATATATCATGTTCAAATAGCAATATTAGTCTTGCAGACCAATCTCATAACCTTACACCTTCATTGTCTTATCTATACTAGACAGGTCAACTTATGAGCAACATTTTCATCATATCCACTAATATTAAAAAATTATATCCAAAATTAACATGTATTAAAATTATTTTAAAATGTATCAATGTATTTATATTCATCCCTAATCCATGATAACACATCCCTAATAAACTTCTCACTTTTGCCTAGGATTCTCATTGTTTGCACCATTAGGCATGCTAGCGACTAGTCAAATTGTATGAATGGTTTAAAAAAATTTAGGGATATAAAATTATAATAAACCATCATGAAAATAAAATATAAGTCTCAATATTTTCCTCCATCCATTTAACAAATTTGACTTGGTCAACTCTGATTGCTACAACAAATCTCTAAGAAATAAGGCATTTATTGTAGGTTTCATTCACTCACCTTTAAAATCAATCACACTTGGGGATGCTTGGGAGAGTTTAATACAACCTAAAATAAATTAAATAACCATACCAATCTATTTTTATTAATTTATAATAACTTATTTCATATTGGGTCACTATTAGGGTTCATTGAGGGTTTAAACCATATTGTAGTCTTAACGATCATTCATAAATTTTAGGCCCTAATTTTTGAAACCAATGAATAAAAAATTGAGATAGGACCCTTACCCATCTACCACGATTATATTAGGTTCACATTTATAGTTACACGTGCCAATAAACACTTGAAATTCCTACTTGGGTTGAGAACCTTTCATTTTATGCACTCGAGAGACCTCAAAACACTTTTTCATGCATTTTATTTTAAACCATGACTTCAAACTTATTTAAAATGATTAAAAAAATATATCATACCTCTTAAAACACTCACTTATTCATAATAACCTTGAAAACATAACCTCATACCCCATTAGGCAATGATATCTCTCTTTACTCTCTAGGCCTTGACCTATAGGTCACATTAGGGCTTGAAACTGACCTTCTAGCCACTGTTCAAGATATAAAAACCTCATATAAAAAATCACACAACATATAAAATGATCATACAATTATTTTAAACCTTAATAGGCCTTGAAAACACCTCATGACACCTCATTAGGTCAGGCAGGGTCTAGAACTAGTCTAGTTGCAGATTTAGACTTAAGGTCTTACCTCTATAGGCTCACCTTGAAGCTCTATTGAGTGTTTCAATGCCTCATATGCATTATAAAGAAACCTTATAAAGGATATTATAACTCTATGCATCCATATCACTAGGCCACCAATCTCATACCTTCTCACAAGGTTTATTCATGTAATGACTAGTGTCATGACAAGGCTTTTCAAGCACTTGAAGCTTGACAACTGACCTTGATGCTTATACACCTTATTAGATTCATAAAAAAGATTGAGAAATTTAATTAATCAGAATACTAAAAAATACATGAGAATATTATTAAATAGGCAAAATATCCACCCAAGAAAATAGGGGGTGGGAGTAACCACAAACATTGGGTAGCATAAAATAGCTAAGCCTATAAAAAAAACATAACCTATTAACCCAAGTGGTTAAAATAACTAACCAAGGTGCATAGATAATATACCTTATTCAATAACCCAAGGTATTTATAATAATACACTAACAACCTCCCTTAATGACTAAACTAGAAATAAGACCAAGTTTATCTCTAAATTTTATGAACTTGTCTGCACCAAGTGGTTTGGTCATTTTATCAGTTAGTTGCTCTATAGTGGGGTAGTAGAAGAGATTAATGTCTTAATTCATGGCCAACTATCAGATGTAATGATGGTGAATCTCAATGTGTTTGGTCTTGGCATGGATTATTGGATTCTTCACCATCTTCAAAACACTCTGGTTATCACATAAAATTGG
This sequence comes from Torreya grandis, assembly GCA_037957365.1. Taxonomy (NCBI): domain Eukaryota; kingdom Viridiplantae; phylum Streptophyta; class Pinopsida; order Cupressales; family Taxaceae; genus Torreya; species Torreya grandis. The sequence continues at coordinate 2,384,510 of JARHVA010000430.1, forward strand.
AGTAGTTTTTTATGACTCAAAAATATCACATAGTTTCACAACCTGCACTGATCACAAATTTATACTCTACTTTTGTTGAAGATAATTCCACTATATTTTTTAGTTTGCTTTGACATGAGAAAACTCTTGAACCAAGAGTAAAAAGATAACATGTTGTAAATTTTCTTAAATCTATTGATCTTGCCCAATCAAAGTCAGAATATCCTAAAAGATCAAAATCTATAGTCTTTTCATATAGTATGCCAAAGTCAAGAGTACCTTTAACATATCTTAATACCCATTTTGCAGCTAACCAATGTACTTCCTATGGTTTAGACATGAAGTGAGATATAAAAATCACTACAAAACAAATATTTGGTCTAGTGGTAGTGAGGTAAATGAGACTACCCATTAGTTACCGATACACTGTTTCATTCACCGGAGGTGAAGTAGTGTCAATTGAAATTTTAGATCCAACTTCTATAGGTGTGTGAGTTGGATTACAATCCATTATTCTAAACATTTTTAGTAATGATTTGGCATACTTATTTTGTGACATGAATACAACACCAAAACTCAACACCTAAACAATATTTTAGTAATCCTAAGTCTATCATATCAAAAGTATAACAAATGTCAACCTTAATCTACTATATTAGACTAGAACTACTCCCAGTGATGACTATATCATCAACGTATACAATGACAATCAAGATATCATCACCAAACACCTTTACATAGAGTGTTGGTTCAGAGTTACACCTTTTAAAACCAGACTCCCTAAGGTATGTATCTATCTTCATATACCAGGCTCGAGGAGCCTGCTTAAGCCCATACAAAGACTTGAACAACCTACAAACAAGATGTTCCCTTCTAAGAACCTAAAAAACCCTATGGCTGAACCATGTAGACTTCTTCCTCCAGATCTCCATTTAAGAAATCACTCTTAACATCCATTTGGTGCACGTGCCATCCAAACTGAGCAACAATAGCAACAATCAAATGAAAAGTTAACATCTTTATAGTAGGAGCACAAGTCTCTTCATAATCAACCCCTTCATCTTGTGCATAACCTTTTACAACAAGTCTGGCTTTGTGTTTTTCCAAGGAACCATTTGCTTTGTAAATCCATTTACAGCCAATGGATTTCTTTCCTGGTGGTAGCTCTATGAGCTTCCAAGTCTTCTTTTTCATCAAGGAATCATATTCTAATTACATGGTTGATTCCCACTCATGCTTCCCTTTGGCCTCTGAAAAATAATTAGGCTTAAATACATGTGAAACAATAGTTTTTAGAGCAAAATTGTCATGCTCACCTCTATTACCAAACTGCTTTCCTCTTCTCAATCTTTTTCCTTCCACACCTTGTGGCAAGTCTCCCTCCTTTTGTGATTCCATAGTGGCATAATACCACTTTGGATTATTTGGTTGTTCTATTGGAACCTCACAATGAACTGCATCAATTCCCTCCCTAGAATATGATTCCACTGATGAACTAGAATCCTGCTCAACTTTCACACCATAACTTATAATAGAATCATTAGGAGAAAACAATGACTCAATATCTAAAACTATACAAGTTGATGTAAAGTATGGAATTTGTTCATTTACTATGACATCTCTATTTACCACAACTTTGTTATTAGAAACATCAAGTAATCTAGAGGCCTTTGGCTACTCATTGTACCCAACAAACATGTATGCTTTGATTTTTGCATCCAAGTTACTTCTCTTTTGACTAGGAATAACTGCAAAAGTTACATAACAAATATTTTGAAAAGCACTTACATCTAGAGTTCAACTTGACCAAGCCTCCTCTGGAGTCCAATTATGGAATGATTTTGTAAGAATTATATTGAGAATGTACACCGTCATATTCACTACTTATGCCCAATACTTATATGAGACATTTTTTCTTTATACCATATAATGAGCCATATCCATCACTGTCATATTCCTCCTTTCAAAAACTAAATTTGGTTGCATAGTGTAAGGGGTAGAATATTTTTTGTGTATGCCTTTCATGTCATAAAACTCTTTCAGTTGCTTTGAGGTGAACTTACCCCCATTATCCATTCTGAGATATTTCACTGACCTTCCTACCTATTTTTCAACCATAGCTTTTCAAGTAAAGAAGTTAGAAAAATAATCAGATTTCTTCACTAGAAAGTATACCCACTTTTTCCAAGAGAAATCATCGACCAACAATAGAAAATAATGGGCTCCAGAAGGGGTAGGTGTTTGCATTAGACCATGAAAATCTACATGTACTAGATCCAATACTCTTGTAGCTATTGAAGCTTTACCAACATCAAATGAATGTCTAACTTTCTTGCCCAACTAACATCCAGTACATACATGATGACTATACCGAATAGGAAGAATCCCCTTAACCATCTTAGTCTTGCTCAATGTAGTCAAATAATATAAATTTAATTGCCCATACTTTTCATGCTAGAGTGAACTTGTGCTATCAACCATTACAAGTGCACTTTCATTTACCCTCTGTGGATCTCCAAGCTTATACAAGCTTTTTTCACCAATTCCAAAATTAATAATCTTGTTATCTCTGGTAGTGACTTAACATTATTGTCCTTGAAACTTTACAACAAAATCATATTTTTAAGTGATCTCACTAATGGAAAGAATTTTTTTGTTCATATCAAAAAATACCTAACATTTTCAAATGTATACTGAACTACACCATTAAAATTGATATAAACATTACCATATCCTTTCACAAAATGAGTCCTATCATCTCCCAAAGATACAGATTCACTATTACTATTATTTTCAACAAAATCCACATACCAATCCTTATAGCATGTATAATGGTGAGATGCCCTTGAATCAAAGTACCAAGCTCGATCTACCACAAAATTACCACTGGAAGCCATGAAATCAAAATCAAGAGATGATTTCTTGCCTTCACTTTCATCTACATTCACATAATGAGATTTATTTCTAGGGTTAGCCATATCTTGTTGTCTTTTCCTACAATCTTTTTTAAGGTGACCAGGTTGCTTACAATAAAACCATTTCCACTTAGATCTCTTATTATAACCACTTGTGAAATTTATGTTGGAGAACTAGTAGTTTTACCAAACTACTTACCCTTTCCTTTGATGAAGAATGCACTCTCTGTAGAAGTAGATGTAGACAACACTATCTGCTCCTATCATCTTTCCTTCTGCAATAGCAATGTGGATAACTTTTCAAAGTCCAAAGTCTACATCTCAGCAATCATGTGCAAGGACTCCAAAAATGACTCAAATGAAGGTGGAAGATTCTGCATAAACAAAGTAATCAAATCTTGCTCATCAATAGGCTTCTATATAGCCTTCAACTGATCATTGATGTCCTTGATTTGCAACAAAAACTTAGAAATGGAACCACCTTCCTGCATCTTAGTATAAAAATATAAATTCTTCAAATATAATACCTTATCGGCTTCAGATGCATGGTATTTAGAAGTAAGACTAATCCATAAAATTGATGCAATGGTCACATTTCTAACATTTGAGATTAGATTATCTTCTATTGATAGTTTTAACAACATAAAAGCCTAACTATGGCATTTATCATAGCCATCATAACTAGTGGCAGGCCTTTGTTCTTTATTGAGCACTATTTGATCAAGATTTCGATATTCACATATCGTCAAAACCTTGTGACTCCATAAACTTAAATTTTTGCCTATCAATTTTTTTGAATCTAGTAACACGAGGTGTTGTAAACTAGCCATTTTAACCTAGTTTTTCAAAAAAATGAATATACCAAAAAAACTATAATGACTTTACACAAAATTCCTCCTACCCATAGACTCAAATCTTAAACTAGTCAATAACTTGAGTTTCAGCACAAAACACCACACCGTTTGGGAAATTTTAAAATTTCTATCTTTAAAAACACCAAAAATAGACAAAATAAAATTTATCTAGAGATCTACAATTTCAATTTAAAAAATGCCTTTTCCACCAACATCTATATTAAAAACCCAAAAAATGGTGAAATTTTCACCTTCCAAAACCTTTTCGAGATAACTAGTCACCAATAGGTCCTCAATAACCCTTATAAGCTAAATTTTTTAATTATTTAAATTAAAAAATTAAAATTAATTTAAATAATAAAACTTTAGATTAATATTTTCATAAAAATAACTGGTCAATCAAAAAATTAGCCTGCCTGCAAAACTTTAGATGCAGATTCTGGGAGAAATACTTGGCCAAATTGAATTATGTCAGTTTCTATCATCTCCTCTTAAAAAATATAAAATCTTAGACCCATCACTCACCAAAAATAATGCCCAAATTAAAATATGGTCACTTTTCAAATTGAACAAAAATGGCCACCTAAAAAACATAGGAAAAATAAAAACAGACCTATGAGCCTCTTATGCTACTTCCTACCACTTTTCTTTTGTTGAGATAAGTCTCTTGATGCTTCTTTCTTGATTACTGGCTTTCCCACTAGTCACAGGAAAAAAATTATCTTCATGGCTCTCCATTGGGCACTTCATGCTCTTCCCTAACAAGACCATAAGCTCTAATTACAATATTAGATTCAACAAAGAGATTGAGAAATGTAATTAACCATCATACTAAACAATACATTAGAGGCCTATTAAATAAGAAAAAGAGCCACCTGATAAAATAAGGGGTGGAAGCAACCACAAGCATTGGGCAGCATAAAATAGCTAAGCCTGTAAAAACAAACTAACCTATTAACCCAAGTGGTTAAAATAACTAACCAAGGTGCATAAATAATATACCTTAGTCAATAACCCAAGGTATTTACAATAATATGCTAACACACCTTGCTCACATGCCTTTCATGATCCTTAGATAATATCATACCTCTTCACATATCTCTTCATGCTCACCATGCTCATGCTCATGCTCATGATATAACTATGCTTGTTATGACCAGGCTTCTTAAGACACCTTATATTCAAGAACCAGTACTCAAAACATGCTTACCTTAACCTAAAACTTGACATAAACCTCATAAGAATCATTAGGTTGCCTTAAAATTATATCTTAATAGAGATACATTAGTTTGCCTTCAAATTATCTCTTATCACATGGCTTCCTTGTCATATCAAGCACATAAGCTCATATCTCACAGATCACTCACTATGCATCTTCACCAGATGTACCTTGACATCAATGACAACACTTATCAACACATAAGTCATTCATGTATCCATGGCCACTTCTTCCCTTAATTTCATATATAATAGTTGGGTTCACCATTGTCGCATGGAAAATTTGACACAACTCCCTCTCGTAGAGTATCTCCTATGGGTATTGGTTCTCAAATGCAACCTGCTGATGGATGGGATATTATATGACCATGGATCCCTTGGATGGCTGGGTGATGTTGGATTCTATTTATGTATATCCTTTTTCTTTGGAAACCCAAAATTCTAAGGATAATCATTTTCCCCTCCCTTGGGTGCCATTTCTTGTGCTTAATATTGGTGTTTGTTATTGAGTGTCGTATTTAGTCTAGCTTTTTTTTTTGCTCCAACTTGTGTTTTGATCTGAATATTTTCCTCCAACATAGAGTGTGAGCCATGAAAATCAACCAAATACCTTACTATGTAACCTTCTTGTATTTTATTTTAACATATGATATCCTAAAGCATTCCAATAGTTAGAAAAAGGTTGAGCACAAAGGAGTTCTCAGTCCCAAATCAATTTTGTCAAATTTGTGGTGGATAATTATCTCTTTGATACTGAGCCAAATAATGGATTTTTATACTAGATGAATAAAATAAGGGGTTATAACAATATCATATAAAGTTTGGACCATTTCCTTACCTCTCATGAATGGCAAGAAAAAAATTGGGTGATGGAAAGTCTTATCTTTCCTATCTCTGGTTCATATCATGCCCTAATTGAGCTCAAGATCTTAGTTGATTTGACTCCTACCAAATGTCCTTTCAAGTTTGAGTTGATGTGGTTAAGAGACGCTTTTATATATGACTTAATCAAGGATTGGTGGGTAAAGGCTCCCCCCCTAATCGTGCTCTAGAATGTTTAAAATGGAAAAAAAAAACTTCAGTATATCAAGAACTACCTAAACTAGTGGAATAAGGAGCATTTTAAAAACATCATTTAGGAATTTTCTCACATTGAAGTAGAATTTATGAACATCGATGAGAATATTTTCACTATGGGCATGGATGTTGAAGCTTATGTCAAAGAAAAATGTCTATTGGTAGATCTTGATGAATTACACTTTAGAGAGTAGTTATACATGAGATAGAAATCCAAAGATGGGTGGCTTAAAGTAGGTGAAAATTATACAACCTTATTCCATAACTCAACTATGGTAAAAAGGAATATCAATTGAATTTCTAATATAGTGTCAATGGAGGGGAAATAATTAACCCTTATCTCTAAGGTCAGGGAGAAAGTGGCCTAGTATTTCAATAACATTTTGGTGTGTCATGAGGCATTGATGATGGTTGCCTAGTCAAGTAGGTTGGTGTAGATCCCTTGATTGGTGGAGGATCATCATAATCAATTCCTAATGGCACCCTTCACAATGGATGAAATTGAAGAAATAGTCTTTTCAATTAAAAAAGATAAATCCACTATACCAGATGGATTCCAAGATAATTTATTTTAAGACTTTTGGGGTATTGATGGTAGGGAGGTAACTGATATGGGTGAAAAACTCACAAGAAAAAGAATGTAGCACTTGATTTGAACTACACACTCATTGACCTGATCCTAAAAGAGGACTCTCAAGTTTAAATTTGGGAATGCAAATCAATTTATATCTATAACACTATATAAATAATCATTTCCAAAGCAATCACAAAGCATTTATTAGAGCTTACAATTTCCAAGGAATAAGGGAGCTTTGTCCTAGGAAGAAATATCTAGGAAGGGATAATGGTAGCACATGAAAATTTTTACTCTTTGTCCATCAATCTCAAGAACGAGATGTTGCTCAAATTGGACATTAACAAAGCCTATGATATAGTTAATTGATGCTTTCTTATGAAGGTCCTAGATAAATTTGGGTTCTACAAAGATTGGTTTGATTGGGTCTTTATTTTTATTTTGGGAAATCATTTTTATATCTTGGTAAATCACAATTCCTCTAGCTTCTTTGAATCCACTAGAGGGATTAAATAGGGAGACTTGATGTCTCCCTTTATATTTATCTTAATGGTTGAAATGCTGGATCACGCTACTCTAGAGGTAGAGACTTTGGGGGAGATCAATGGCATCAAGGTGGTAGATGGCTTGGAAAATCTCATGCACCAATAATTTACAAATTATACCTTCCTTTTTTGGCACAACTCAGTTCAAGAAACTCGCACTTTCAAAATATTTAATCTTGATTATGAATCAATGATGAGTTAGAGTATTCATGAGAGGAAATCTAAGTTTTTTTTATAATCTATAATTTGGACTCTTAGTAAATAATCATTAATATTCTTGGCTTCAAAATAGGACAAATTCAAAGTAAGTATTTAGGGGCATTGATTTTCACTGGCACCAATAATGGGTCTTTGTGGGATGGTATGATTAGTTATTTAAAATTAAGACTTTCCTCTTAGAAGGGCAAGTGGTTATCTTTTGCTAGTAGACTTACCCTTATCAAATCAATGCTCAACACCATTCCCACATTACTGCTCAGATCGACACTTGAATAAGATCATGTAGGACATTATCTAGAAGGGGGCAGAGGAAAAATGAAAAATCCCTCTTTTCAAGTGAGAAAAGGTGTGTCTCTCTAAGAAGGTGGGGCGATGTAGGTGTGAAAAATTGAGTCTGCATAATTTGGGTCTCGAAGTTATGTTGGTTTGGGGTATGTTCTCAAATCCTGACTCTTCATAGAGCTATATTTTAAGTAATAAGTACTTTGGGTAAGATAATGTGATAATATAATTTTAGTGGTAGATCCCCCTAAAGGATCCCATTTCTATAGCTTTCTCATAAAACACAAGCCTCTAATCAAGGAGAATATCTCCTGGACAATCAATAATGGTAGGCAAGTGACATTCTAGGAAGGTTTGTGGAATGGTCACCCTCAACTAGTAAGCTATCCATATCTTTACAAATCTCACATTTTTATTTATTCTTCATGGAGATCAAAAGTCATATATTACTTCGAACATAAGTCTCTTCATGGATTGGTTTCCTAGAAATGGATGCCCATTCTAATTGATCAATGTGAGAGCCTTATATCATTGTTATTCAAAATGAAAATTTTCATCAACTCCAAAATAAACCCTCTACATTGGATTGGGGATTTTTTTTGAAGATATACAATTAACCTAGGGTATCATATGGTGGTATCCATGGATCCCATGGCTAATTATACAATTGTTCTTTATTGGAACAAGGTGGGCCTCCCCAAAGCGGGAGTGTTTACTAGGATTGCAATGAAAAATAGAGTGTTCACTCAGGACCCTCTCCAAAAAATTAGGTTTATGGACTTGTCTTGGTGTTGATTATGAAAGATGATGGGGAAAAATGTAGATCACTTATTATTCTCTTTCCCCTTTATGAAGTTGTGTTGGGATTGGATTTGTAGGAAGCTTGGTTGTTCTTGGGCAAGACATCCTTCATTACTTCACTTTTTCTTCCTGGCCATTGGGGTTCAACCAAGGATACATTCCTTGGGTTGTGGAAGGCTAACCCTACTATTTTTATTTGGTACATATGGAAGGAAAGGAATCGAAGGATTTTTACAAGTAAGGAGATTCCCTTACATAGTTTTGAAAAAGGCACAAGTCTTCATTTTGGAATTTGTTTCCATTCATGCTCACGTATATAAAGGTAATTTATCTCAATGGGATATGAAAATTTGAGTGAAGTGGAACCTAATGTGAGGTCATTACTTTAATATGTCATTGACAAAGACGAATGGCCTTATTAGGGATGCAAATGTGGATTATATCCCACACCCTCCAGGCTAGTTTAAATTGAATTTTGATGGTGCTTCTTGGGGAAATCTTGGGGCATTTGGTGTTGGTTACATCATTAAGGATTGTTGCAGCTCCCTTATCATAGAAACATACCTAAAATTGGTTGATGGTATGAATAATGAGGCAAAGTCTTAGTCATTGGTCTTGGGTATTGATTTAACACTTTTGTGTGGCCTCAAGAATCTATTCATTGCAGGAGATTCATAGATCATGATTCAAGGACTGCACAAAAATGATTTAAAGGTTTAATCATTTAAAAATATCCTAGAGTGGACTTGATCCTTTTTGGATTATTTTTCTTCATGAAATGCCCAAAATTGCTTTCATGAAGCAAACTTGGCTACTGAATTTCTTGCTAACCAAGGCATTATGCAAGTTAGAGACCTTATGGTGGATAATGTGGTGACTATTTGGCCTTCTTATTTTTAATATCTTTTGGTTTATTTGGGTTAGGGGTAGCGTTTGATTTCCTATCCTTCTCTCCTAGTTGGTTAATTTTTAACATGTTCATGTTATTTTTATTTGTTTGCAACATTTATTCCATGATTTTCAAATCATGTCCCTAAATTTTGTTCTTTCTTTCTAGCAGTGGTACTTTGGTTGGCTTTACTTGATTTAACAGAGCACTCATGCAGTGGGTGCAGATAAGTTAATCCTCCCTTGGTCTGTGTACCCATCATAATTGGGTTTTTGGCTCTCGTCTCTCCTCGCCTCTTTGTCTTCTTGCTCTCAGTTGTCATAGATCAATTTTGGATGGTCAATGTTTCATAATTTCTATTGTGTGCTCAAGGGAAGAAAAGGGAGATTACATTTTTAGTGAGCTAATAGTGAATAGGGTGAAGAGTGTCTTATAGGTACTGACACCACACATTCTTCAGTCTATCATAAAAATCTTGTGTGAGGCCTTTTAAAATTATTTCAATAAGGTCAAGGTTAATTCAACCATGCTCTTAGTGTTTTCAAATAATATATTGTTGTTTCTAGAAAATTAAAAAAATCATAGATTTGGTTGAATTTTTCATAAAAATTGTTCATAAGTTGGGTGTGGTTGAGATAGTGAGTGCATTTAATATGGGTATATGTATTTGTATACCTTCTCAAGTCAAGATGAAGTTGGTCTAGTGTCGTTATCGATCTTCAGGGAGCTAGAAGGGAAATTTATGATCCTCTTCAAATTTTAGAGTAGGTTTTAGTAGCTTGGAAGGAAAACCCATCCTAAGTTGGGAATATTTTCTTGTCCATTCCTTTGGATGCTATCAAAAATCTTAACCCATATTTAGAAGATATGTTGCATGCCAAGCACTCTCTAATCAATATGGCAATGAAATTTATTTTCTAAATTATGGGCATGGCAGCTATTTTCTCTCTTAGCTGGGTAAAGACTCTTCTTAGGTCTTGCTTCTAGGCCTCCTCAGGTCTATTACAAGCTAAACTAGACTCAACTAGCCATGGATCATCTACAGGAGGGGAATTTATACATAACAGATGATGGGCGGGTGGTAATTCATATTCGGTTCACCCATAATTGGTGAAAATAGATGTGGGGTTAGACTCTGAGGTGGCAGGGGCACTTGAGGGATGGGACACTAGCAGTGACATTTCAATCCTTCTATATGGTGACTGTGTGGTGGTGGATTTTGACTCCCCATATGAATCTTGATGGTCATCTTTATGAAGCTATATACTATACACGTGCTTTGCTCTTTAGTGTTTATTTTCCCATAGGTCTTTCTAGTAAAACTTCTAGTTATCTTTGTATGGCTTTGCCTCCTTTACGATGGTTTTTTTTAATGCGATCATTCTTGCCCTAGGCTTGCTGAACCTTATGTTTGATATTTCACCTGTGTTTTTGAAATGTTTTTGGTAAGCTAATATATGGGTGAGGGATCCATTTAAATACTCAATTATGGATAAAAAATTAATTCAATGTAATTTTGAATTTGTTATACCTTCAAGTGAGTGTCATACCCCCTATAGATCATCGATGCCACTAAGGGATTAGGTACTCCTTCATTCATTGACATGAAAATGACCAACAAGGTTGTGAGAGATTTTAATACTTCTCCTATATATCTCAACATGCAAATAATTGAGGAGATTGTGAGGGCGTGTAGAGCTCTCATCTATATTTAATTATGTGGTTGCACAAACACTAGAGTTATCACAAACAATACTATGCAAATCCTTTTTACAAAAAAATGACATAAGTCATGAGACTGTGATTTTTTACATCCCTACTATTAGAAAAAATCATTATATAAACTATTTTTTTAATATGTAATATTTTTGCTAGAGTTATTTCTTAGGATTTCTTCCAAGTTTTTTACTAAGATTTATGCTACGATTTTTTTCTATAGTTTATACTAAGGTTTATGTTAAGTTTTTTCATAGGGTTTTTGCCTCTGGTTTGTACTAGGGCTTTAGTTTTGGGTGTTTAACTATTATTTTTGTCAATGTTATTTTCTTATGGTTTATGTTTCAATCTACATTTTGTTTTGAAAATTAAAATAAATATAAATGCATAAATTAATTACAAAAAAAATATACCTCTATCCTTTGATTTCTAAGGGGTTCCATGCATTCCTCCTCTTTTGCAACTTCGACCACATTGACTTTCTTGGATATATATAACCATTGTCTCCATAACTCTCTTCTTGAAAACTCATATCTATCTTCTTATAAAAGTGACATTTCCATTTCCCATCTAGATTTATTGTTGCCGCCTCTAAATTTTACACACATTTGTATTGTTAAATGGGCCTTATTTTTTTTTTAAATTTCTTTCATGTCAATTTGTTTAGTGCACTATAATTTTCTTTTCTCCTTATCCATAAAATTAAAAAACAATAACAATGGGGAAAGTTGATGCTCATCCCTTCCCACCCTTATTTTTATTTTTATTGTTTTTTTTTTTGGGCAACCTTAACACAGCGTGTATCGGGTTTACACCACAATTATTTTTTGAATTACAAAAATATATATTAATTGGAAACAAAAATATTAAAAAATAGATTATTTTAGAGTAATTTGAGAAATTTGGGGACATTGAGGAAACTACTAATAGAAATTTAAGAAAATTAGTAAGGGACTAGGATAATTTATGGGAAGTAGATAAATTAAAAATTGAATTAGGATAATTTGGAGGAATTAGGGGAAATTAAGAAATTTTGAGAAATTTGGCAAAATTGGATAAATTTGGAGAAATTGAAATCTTTAGTAATGGAATGAGGGTAAATTGTAGAAAGTGGGGAAATTAGAAAAGGAAATTAAGGGAAAATGGGAAAATTAGTGATGAGATTAGGGAAAATTAGGGAAATTAGTAATTACATTTTAGAAAACTTAGGGGCTAGGGTAATTTAGGAAAATTAGTAACGGGTTTAACATAATTTTAGAAAATTTAGGAAATTCGAGGAAAATAGAGGAGTTTAGAGAAATTAGGGAAATTTAGAGAAATTGGAGAAAGTAGTAAAGGAAATTTGGGAAAATTGAGAAAATTAATGAGACAAATAGGGTAATTTAGGAAAATTATTAATAGAAATTAAGTAAAATTGAAAAAATCAGTAGAGAATATAGTAATGGATTCGGTTGATTTGCAAACAAGGGAGAAATCATCTAGTTATTTTGAAAAAAATGTTATATGATCAAGATGAATACATTAATTTAATATTTTTACAATACTATTATACAATTTATAATTTTCATACAATTTCGCAAAAAAGATTTTTATCCAATTGAGGTGTAGGTGGTTGTATCCCTTGTTTTTTTCAAAGAAGTCAACCCATGATTCTTTCTTTAGGAAAACAATTGATAATAGGATCTATGATATAAAATGACATAGGAAATGATGCCAATGGAATTGAATATGAATGTCTTAGAGGGAGAGTGGACGTTTCAACTAGTTCATTTATTGTTCTTATTGATCTTCTATGTAGTTATTGGAGTACAAGAGGTTCATATATTTGACCATGTCTTTTGAGTGTTGTTGATAATGGAGATGATGGTGTGGGTGGTGAAACTAGAAATTGAATAATGTCATCCTTATGAAGAAGAAGAAGTGACGATGTGCCGCAAAGGAAATATTTATTCACTTTGGTGATAAATTTCATTGTATTCATTTATTGTACAAAAAAAAATATTATATTGTGAAATGAATTACATTTTACATATTAAGTAAATTCGATTTATATATCCATATATTATAAAATCAAAATTAAATAATAATTAAATGTATTTGAAAAAACACTAAGAAAAATAATTTGTGTACAAAATAAATCTTGAGCATATATTATATAAAATTAAATATATTTTATACAAAAAAACATAGTTATTAATCAGTTTTAGGTACATTTTTTTCTAATAAAAATATTGGTTTTCTCCTTTTGAGTGTAGATAATCAATAAGAAGTTATTCATGAACACTTATTATATTAATAATTACTTTCACCATGATATATAACAAAAAAATTGAGGCACATTGTTCTCTTTGTCATTAGCACATTTCATATATTAACAATTGGTAGAAGCTAAAGAATTTATAGTAATGTGGTGCTATTAATGAAACATGCAATATTGTTAAATGTATTGGGATGACTATTTATGTATATATGATTGTGCATCTTCCAATTATCTTGTAAATTCAATTTATATATCTATAGTTTTTACATTTGAACATATATCACACTGAAGATGCCAATCCCTGCATTTGAGATATTTAATGATAGACATATCATAAAACTTCACTATCAAAATACAAATTCTTCATTAAAAAATGATAATAACTTATTTATTAACCACATCCCATAATCTTATCAATTAGAGAAATCAAAACTTACATATATTCAAAAATTTATTAAGAAGTCCTTGATCACCTTTGGACTCTTCATCATAACTTTGAATCTTGAACCGTCCCCTTATCTTCAAACAATTGATTCAAAATTGATACCATCCTTATCCATACCTTCATATATATTTTAATTATTCTCAAAATTCATTATAACAAATAATACTGTGGAATACAAAATATATTTATTTAATATTTAACATATCTAAAATAAATAAATATATTGTGTATGTACACACAACCCTAATAACCCTGGCTTATCAAACAGGGAAGTTCCCTCGCCATCGACGTGGCGTATGTAAGTTGGCATCAAGATGAGTGAAGGAGTTTCTTGGATCGAATTCGGTGTTGCAGACTGATGAGGGTCTCCATGCAGTGTAAAGCGATCCTTGCTTGCCTCCTCACCAAATACCCCCGAACCACTGCCTGTAATTTCACCACCGCTTTCAGCGCACGCAATGCCTTCCTTGCCTAGAAAAACAATCAGATCTAAAATCAAAATCAAAATCAGGGATTGGAGTGAAATGAATGCATATTTATGGTGAATCATTCATACCAGGAGGCCTCTAAAAGCTGCTTGAAGCCTGGTAGCTGCACGATCCTCCATAGACGCCCGTGAGCGTGCGTGGATATTATTTTTCATCTCATCGGTAAGACGGATTACCACAGCCGTCGCCTCGGCGGCTGCAGCGGCCGCCTCTTTTGCCACTGCAGTTGCCCTGGCTATTTCCATGGCACGACTGGTACTAGTAATTCCTTCGCTCAATGGAGATGTTTGATTGGGGTAATGTGGCCGAGGCGAAGAGAATTTTATCCTCTTCACATGACGTTTAAGCCACCTCTTTTTCTTACCCATATTAATGCAATTCATTTCAATTCAATTCAATGCAATGGAATGGAATTGAATGCCTGTCTGATAATCTTGACTCCATAAAATTATTGAGACGATCGACATCCTACGTGCCGTGGGAAGAAAGAAACTTTATTAAAAGAGAAGTGATGAGAGATGGATCCGAAGACGAATTGGTGAGTAGTTGAAAAGCTGGTGATGCTATCCACAACTTTAACTTTCTTTAGTGACTGGTCAGGCCAGAGTGGTATGGCCGTATTTATGGGTTTTCCCTGTAAAATACAATCAACTTGTTTTGGGGCCCGTATCAAATGCAAGGTGATTTTTTTATTTATTTTTTCAATTTTTTTTCACTTCTAATTTTTTTAATTAAATATATTCATATATTAATTAAAAAGAAATATATAATTAATTCACAAAAAATATAGGTGGTATGAGAGCATGCAACGCAGTCATATTAGGAAAAGTTTAGGATCCAGAAACGAAAGTATCATAAATAATTAGACAAAGCCTAGGAAAAGGTCACATAATAAAAGAGAACTTTAAATAGCAAGAGCAAGGTTAGAAGGTGGCGAATCCATATCATCTGTTCCCAAACCTGAGCTTGGCAAGTCATTGCCATCTGGAATAGGCTCCTAGCCAATAAATTGAGTTGTGTCCCTATCATCTTCTTCTTGAGTCTGAGTGGGCAAAATGCCCAGAGAACCCATGGGGAACTCATCTAGCACGTCGAACGGCCCCCAGGTTGTGGCCCCCAAACATCCGGATGCAGAGGAGGAGTGTCCCAGCCATCTTGCCTAGTCGGGGAAGAAGGTGGCCGCTGCCACCCTTGTTGTTGCCCAAGAGGGGTCATTCGCTAGTATGGGGTGCTACTGTGAGAGCGACGTCGAGAATGGCTACGACGATGCCCACCACAGGGCAGTATAGCCACTCTGTCCTCTAGTCTGGGATCTCTGGGAGGAGATGGCGGAACTTGAGCCATTGCACAAGGAGCATCTCCCCAATAGGAGAGGAGATCTTGAAGATGCCCAAGCTCCATGGCCACTTTATTAGCTTGGACTTGAATCTTTAAAAGCACATTAGAGATGATAGAGGACATATTTATAGCAGAAACATTACACTCAACATATGCATTATTAAACACATAATTATTTCTTTCTTTCCAAAGCCAGAAGAAAATATCCACTCTAAAAGTATCCTAGACTTGTGAGTATTTGAAGGGCATCACGGGTTTATCTCCAAGGAGGATGAGTTGTCAATGAAAAAATTCAGGATGGAAAGGTTTGAAAAGATCATGGATCCAAGTCCAGACCGTTTGATCTTTGAATCAGTACCAAAAAAGATGAGGAAGCGTCTCAAGGTGGCCATAGAAAGGGCAAGTAGGTAGGTGGACTCCTAGTTGGACGAGTCTTCTGCGAATGGGTAAGCCTTGGTGCAGTCTACACCAAGCAAAATGAGCAAGCTTGGGCTCCACACAAGCCCCCCAAATAGTGTTGAAGCAAAAGCTCCACGTAGTAATAGACAAGTGTAGCCCCCAATGGGCATTAACCTTGTCCCCCTGTTAGGATGTGGAGCTAAAAGCTTCAACTGGTGCAAACATGGAGGAGGTTACTGAGTTCCAGGGAGACCGGCGTCGACGAATTGCAGTGCAGAAGGAAATCGACATTGGCAGGTGTGAGCTGAAAACAACCGGCGTTGGCAGGAGGTCGACCGACGTCGGTCACCTCCAGGCAGACAGGGACCGACGTCGGTCGCCTGTGGCGGTTCCAGAACTGTTCGTTGCACAGACAGTTAGTTCGTTGAACCGAGAGTTTGCATGTAAAGGCTAATTATAGTCTTGAGTTGCGTGTCTAATTATTGTAATTAGGATAGTCTAATTATTGTAAGCATGAGATCTATATATGGATTCATGGCATGTATTGTAAGTGTAGCTAGAGAGTAAGAGAGCTAAATAAGCTCTTTCTGAGAGAAGAGAGCAATGGAGTGTTCCTCCTAGTGCCACAGTACCAAGGTGGGTGTTGGTTTGGAGAATCAGAAGGGTTCTTCGTATTTTTATGATCTTGGTCAGCAGGTGAGCATGGCTTCTTTTGGAGATCTACAATGGTGAGTAAGGTCTAGTGATTTGTAGGTAGCAGCAGAGAGCAGGAGATCTACTTGGAGTACGGTTGTGTACTTGGTGTACTGGTAGCGTGTTACTGACTGGTGGAGAGGTGAACATCAATTCTGTATTGGAGTTGATTGTTGGGACCGAGAGAGAGAGGGAAGAAGGTCTTGAGGTGTGGCGAACCTTTGAGGTGGAAGAAGAAGTGGCATCTTCTTTATTGTATATTCTTTTGAGTGATTATTAATACAATTGTGTATTGTCTCTCATATTCCTGTGTTGTTTCATATTTCTAGATACTTATTGATTCTGGTTAAATTCTGTGTTTAGTTGCTAATACAATAAGTAATCATATGTGCTCTATTGGTGGAGCAAGATCCTGACAATGGGTAAGCCTTGGTGCAGTCTACACCAAGCAAAATGAGCAAGCTTGGGCTCCACACAAGCCCCCCAAATAGTGTTGAAGCAAAAGCTCCACGTAGTAATAGACAAGTGTAGCCCCCAATGGGCATTAACCTTGTCCACCATGGGTAAATGGGGGGTGAGCCATCCATAGCCAAATCGAGGAGTGTAATTGCGAAAAGGGGTCTCTACATACCACATCCAGTCCTTCCACCATGGTCGAGTGGAGTGGACCGAGATCTTGTGGAGCATGGACGCTGGGATGACATTGAGAATCTCTTGGTAGGATTCCTAGTCCATATTTGCTAACCAAAATTTGGGTTTTGCCTCCTCCTAGGATAGCCAAGAGAGAGATCACCTGCAGAAGATATCCTGGATGATATGAATTCCTCTGTAGAAACGCTTGAGAGCGTTGATCCAAAGGACTTCTACTAAGGGCACTTCATTGAGATTGAAAACAAGAGACCACCAAAAAGAATAGACGTTAGCAGATAGCCCAATATGAAATCTAGAACCATTCCAGAGAAGCCATGGCTTAATATTTTCCCAAGACTTCCAGATGCTTTTGGCTACAAAGGGCCCTGTGATTTAAACGAGAGACTGAATGAAGAGCAAATTAGGGAAGCCGAACCCTTTCCAAGCCTTCTTGCCCTTATGCAAGCCTAAGGAGAGACAATGTCTGAACAATACCTTCCAAGCTTCTTAGCCCTCAATGGCCCCCACAATCCATTTAACACATAAGGCATTTCCTTTTCAGGTTATGTCAATGAGCCCCATCCCTCCGACATCACGCATGAGGCAACAATATTCCCAGGCCACCCTATGGAATCCTTTACTTTGGGGGGGAGTGGCCCAAAGGAAATCTTTGAGCAATTTCTCCAACTTTTGTTAATATTTTTTAAAGGGAACCCAACATGATGAGTAGTACACATGGGTGGTCGCAAGAATTTTCAAATGGATTTGAAATTTTCCTTCTAACAAAAGAGACTTGGTCACCTAGTATTCTAGTTTTTTAGTAACTTTGTCAACAACATATTGCCACAACAAGGGTGTGAAGCATTAAAAGCAAAGGGGATGCCAAGAAATTTAAATATTTCATCATGTTGGATCCACTTCCAACCAAATTTGGTAGCCCATGTCAGCCAAGGGAGCTAAGATTGTCTGTATCAACGAGTTTTCTACCATTGGATGCTGGAGCCAGAGGCCAAACAGAAGGTGTTGAGACAATGTAAGTCATTGTCCACATTGGATTCATCCTCAATGAGAGTAAAGAAAGAGTCAAGTGGCCATTAAGCAATTGTATATCTTCTTACGGGTTTGTGATATTGGGAGGGAGATAAATTCCCTTAACAAGGCCCCTAGCTTGAGTATTCCTAAGAAGATATACAAAACCCTCAGATGCAATCACATACAAGGTGAGAGCTAGTGCGCACCCTTGAAGAATGGAGCAAAACAAGCCAAACTGCTCAGAGGTGACTCCATTAATGGAGAGGACGGCCAAGGCATCTGTAAAAAACATCTGGATAGTTTGGATGAAGATGGGCCAAAAGCCCAGAGCATGAAGTAGGGCTAGAATGAATGGCCATTCAATGCGGTCATAGGTTTTTTCAAAGTCAATTTTAATGAACATAGCTTGTTGTTTAGATTGCCTGGCCCAATCCATCCCTTCCCAGATGGCAATGATGTCATCCAAAATATAATGGCTTCTGATGAAACTTGTTTATTTCAAACGCACATTGAGAGATAACATAGTATGCAGGGGAAGCCATCAATTCCAGGAGCTTTGTCATTAGCCATGTAAGACATTTCCTTATACAAATCGTCAACAGTGAGGGGCATGTCGCAAACCACCCACTAGACAGGAGTGAGCTTGCATGACACTACTACAAGGCATTGTTGAAGGGCAATTTCACACTCAGCTAAAGATGCTTGAGCTTTGAACACTTGTTGATAATGGTAGATAAAATATTGCACTATTTGCAAGGTCTCTATGAGTTTGTTGCCAGTGTCAAAGATGACTTGAATTTGATGCTGAGTTCTTGGATAACAACATTTGGAAGAACTCTTTTGAAGCTTTGTCCCCTATCTTAAGCCAATGAAGCCTGCCTTTGACTTGGGCTCCTCGAGCATTGTAGTTGTCTATAATCTGAATGTGGTATCACAAAGATGCAACTCTCATCTACAAGATCTCATTGAAGGGATCCTTTCCCAGGGCTAAAGCTGCACGGCTTAGCTCTAAGGTAGTATCAGAGTAAGAGTGTCTCTGAATTTTAGCAAGTTGGCGGCCATGGATTTAAAGAAAGTGACAGGTTCTTTTGATGGCATCATCCCACCAAAGAATCCAACCAGATTCTTGGGAAAGACATGGATCCAAATTCCAGACCCTCCTAATGTGTGCCATCGTGGGCCCATGTTTGAGCAAGGAGGTGTTGAGGAAAAATTATGTTTTGTGGACTTTAGGTTTCATAAACTACCATGTCACTCAAAACTAAATAAGGGAGTGGTTGGAAAGCCAAAATTTTGGAAGCCCCTGCACCGAAGGAAAAAACTGTTATCAAAAGAGAAGAACATTTGGGAGGGCATCATTGCCCTATCTAGAAACTTCAAAATCTGAGCAGGGCCTTCCCTAAAATTACTCCAGGTGTACCAAACTCCATCTGCAGGCTGATGGATTAAATTGGATTCATAAAGACCCTATTTAGTACACATGTAGAACCACACCTCCCTTTCACCAACTGCCCACTACATAGGCTAGTGGCCCACTTTGTCCTCGAGAGATGCCACCATATTAAAGTCACCACATAATACCTAATGGGCATTAGGGAGATCATTTTTTGTCCACCACCATAAATGAGTATGCTCCAAGGCATCATTCTGTTGTTCCCAAAATTTGTCACTTGTTTTTGTGGACAACATGCCAACCATTTTGGTCCTGCAGGCCAAAATGCTCTCTTTCTTTCTTTCAAAATGTTCTGAGCAGTTAAGTTTTTCAAATAATCAAGCCTTTTTAGCTAAGGAAGTAGCATGTTCAATAGGTGGGCTTTCTTCAAAGGAAGTTCAAAACACTTAAGGCTTTTCCTTAGTGTTTTGAGGATGGTTCAACGCCCAGGTTTGATCAAAAGACTTAACGGCAGGCTTCAAACAAATAGAATGAACCACTTTGAACCATTGAATCATTGAACCCCACCTCCGCAAGGTTCAAAGGTTCAATGGGTTCAAAGGTTAAAATACTTCGACGGACTTAAAGAAAAGAAGGATTCAAAGAGTTAAGGTTGAACCGTTGAACCTTGAACTTTGAAAGGTTAAAAGGTTCAACGAGTTCAATAAGTTTGACGAACTTAGAAAATAAAAGGATCCAGAGAGTTCGAAGCTTCAAAGGATTCAAAGAAAGAGAATGAACTGTTGAACCTTGAACTAAAATGGTTCAAAGGTTCAAAGGGTTCAAAGAGTTCAAAGTTCGAGCGGAAGCTTTGATCGAATGAAGGAAGCGAAAGATTCCAAAAATAAGTTCAAAGAAATGGTTCAACCGAAGAAGAAAAAGAGAATGAACGTGGCCCTGTACAAAACATTGAACCTTTGAACCAAAAGAGTTCAAGGTTCAAACAAGTTCAAAGTAACCAGTGACGTCCTCGTGGACATCAAATTTAGGGTGATGGAATAATCATTGATTTTCAAAAGACTTGAGAACAAGCTCAGTGACCAGCCCAGAAAAGAGCCGAAGAAGCTAGCTGAAAGCGAGAAGATAGCCTTGAGAGCTCAGATCGCCAAGAAGAGAAAAAACGTGGCAAGGAAAGAGAGAACAACTACAGGAAATCCAAAAATATTTGCATGAGAGTTATTTCTAGTAGGTGGAATAGTCCACCAAGTGGACATCAGAGAACATAAACATTCAAAGACACAACCTATTTTTTTGCATTAAGTAAAGGTGAATGGACAGCCGTGTAAGCGTCATAAAGAAGACCAAACAACCCATGCTTAGGAGAAGCCATTTGAGATGATTCAGAACACCAAAGTCAAGGCCAATGACTTATTCCATCATGGCCCTTTCATAGATATTCAATGCATTCAATTTAGCATGGGCCATTTTCATGAAAACAAGCACCCAAGTCTTTCTTGTGATGCTATATATTGGGATCTCTCATTTTGTATAGGGGAGATCTCTCGGTTATCAGAAGTGAAGCTCTACCCAAATTGAAAGGCATTCCTGAGACTTTGAGCTCAAACTGTTAATCATATTTTATTAAATGAATGAGAAAGCAAGCGACCTTTCAGACTTTGTGTTAAAATAAGCTTGCGTCATCTAGAAAATTGTTCTTATGCCTGTTTCCTAAATACAGTCTTATCCATTTAATCAAATAAGCAGAACTAGTGGAAGTAAGCTGGAAGATGTCCTGAAGCTGACTGTGGGAGACTTTGTGCTACCATAAGTGTCTTCAGTCTGTGTTTTATGTAAAGGATACTAGAGAGACTTTGAGCTCTCTTTATCCTTCGTAATCCTTTACTCTATTGTAGTTGAAGTGGAAACTTTGGGCTACATTTCAAACTAATGTGTTCCTTTATCCTAATCAGTGTGAGAAACAACGAAAGACTTTGTGCTTTCATTGGTTTCTTGTGGTTTATGTTACTACCTAAGAAGAATCATGTTGTTTGTTGAATATCACTTCTGAAAGAAGAGAAGTGCCTTTTCAGTAATTACACTAGAATTCTCTTCTGTTCTGTGAACATCATCTCTGAACAAAGAGAGATGGATGGTATGATTTCACTCCTGAGTGTATTTTCAGCTTATATATATATATATATATATATATATATATATATATATATATATATATCCTATAGATTATAGGGAACCTCCCCTTGTTGAGAGGAGATATTTATCTCATTTTGGCTGTGGTCACCACACCCATTTTGATGCATAAATCTTCTTATGTTGTGGTTGATGTAACCATTTTGCCACCAGTCAGCTGGTGACAAAATATTCACCTAATAGTTTTTGGTGACTCTAGTGGGGATCAAAGAGCATTTTCAGTCCCTTTCTATTTTATTCAAATTAGAGCATTTCATATCTCGTAGGGATAAAACGAGCAGCTCCATGCCAACAATTTCTAGCGACTCCGCTGGGGATCAATAAGCATTTCTAGTCCCTTTCTATTTTATTCAAATTAGATCATTTCATATCTCGTAGGGATAGAATAAGCAACTTCATGCCAATAATTTTGGTGACTTCGCTGGGGATCGATGAGCATTTACAGACCCTTTTTATTTTATTCAAATTGGAGCATTTCATATCTCATAGGGATAGAATGAGCAGCTCCACGCCAATAATTTTTGGTGACTCCGCTGGGGAAGAACAAGCATCTTGAAGCCTCAAGCTTCAAATTGAAGCAGTTCTAGTTCTTTTCTATTTTCATTTTACACTCTGGCAGATCCATTGTACACGCGAAGCCAGAGAGCTCAAAGTATTGTTGACCCTGTATTTGAGTTGGTACAACTAAGTAATTTTGATCTTTTTCCTCCACCATCTCGCCTTTAGTGAACCAAGAGTTTTCCTCCTATAAACATCAGGTCCCCAATACTAGGCAAAGCCTCTCTTTCCTCTGCTAGTAGAGCTTTGTCCATACATATCCCACAGAGATTTATTATCCCTCCCTTCAACAGCCACATCATGGCAGCTCAAGGCCCCTGGGGTAATACTTTTGGTCCTCTGAATCTAACCCCACCTCTACATGAACTACCTCGTAGTTCAAGAAAAAAAATTTCCCAAGTTCTATGGTGATGGGAAGGTTCATCCTGATGAGCATATTGCAGCCTTTTGCATAGCTTGTGGTGTGATAGGCGTTGAATATGAAGACATTGCAGTCAGACTGCTTGTGAAAACATTGCAAGGTGCTACTATAGACTAGTTTTATCATCTACAAGTACAAATAGTGACTGACTGAAACACTCTCAAAGCCAAATTTGAGGCTAGGTTCAAACCTATAGAAGATGCACATACCCTATTAGCCCAACTTACACAAATGAAGAAGGAGCCTCATGAACCCATGAGAGACTTCATTGCTGAATTTGACAAGCTGAGGAACAAGATTCCTATAATTGCTCAGCTAACGCCTGAGAATCTCAAATGCTTCTTCATCAACTCTCAGCGTCTTGAAGTGAGTTTCCTGTTGAGGCAGGCTGGCCACATAGATCTTGTTGCAACTCAAATTTTGGTGACTGAGGTTGAATATGACCTTATCTTGGCAAGAAAGATAAGAAGATATCCTAATAGAAATAAATCTTCTTCATCTTCTAAATATTCTTCTACATGCACCACTGGTTCTATGGTGCAAAATCTAGCAAATGAATTACTAGCTCTAAAAAAATATATGGCACAATGGATGTCTGCTCCTCCTTCTTATCAGGGTATACCAAGGAGGATGTTTCCCAACCAGTCATATTAGGGCAATGCTACCAGAAATCAAGGGCAACCAAATCACCTTCCTCCCCCACCAGAGAAGCTTGCCATTGAAGCAACACCAGCTAACTCAGCTAACAACAGTTGGTTATCATGAAGCTTAATCTAATTTTTTTTCAACATGAGGTGAACCAAGAAGATGACGTTGATCTCTTTGTAGAAGACCAAGAAGAATCAACTGGAGACTCTAACATTGGTTTCTTGAATTACCAGGATGAACCTAAAAGTAAAAGAGAAGCGTTTGATGGATCATACGTTGTATTTACTAGGTCCCATAACCAGTCATCTCAACAAGCAAATAAAAGAAAAATAGGGGAAGAATCTCGATCAACAATTTCAATTGCTAAATGAGGGGCTTCTCTACCTTTCTAATCAAATGACCCTGTGATCACTATAAAAGTAAGTACCTCAAATATTCCTTCACCTTCTGCTTCAAATTTGCAGACCAGTCCTACACCCAGTAAAATCTAAATTGATGGACTGCCTTCCTTTGTCTTGAATTCATTTCAGTCTTTTGTTATAATTGACCATGCTAAGAAGACCAAAATTTAAATGTCTGAGTTTAAATTCTTGCAATCCAACCCTGAGTAGTTGGATAGGTTAGTTCAATGCGTCAAGAATAAAATCATCCCTACAAGACAAGAAAATTTGAAAGTAACTCTTGTTCCCCCAAAGAACACACCTGCCCAAAATAATCTTGTGATTACTCCTCCAGCTGCCCCTGGAAAGATAGAAATGTTTTATGTCTCCCTGCTGATAAATGGTCATTAGCTGAACAATTGCATTATATACTTAGGAGCTTCTAAAAATGTCATGCCCACCAAGGTGGTAGAATCTCTTGATCTCACGCTAACTAAGACCTTTAAGAGATGTTTCTCCATGGAAAACAAACAAGTGCCTCTTCTGGGATAAATCAAAGATGCTCAATTTGCATTTGCGGCCTTCCCAAATAAGAGAATCAAAATGACAGTCCTGGTGGCTGACATCCCAGCCTCCCATGGCATTTTTCTTGGGAAAATTTTTTGCAAGCACGTTGGTGGATAATTGAGCATGAACCTGTCTGAGGTGAGGATCCCTATCAAGGGCATCATGCAAAGGCTACTTCTTGAGAAGGAGGCAAAGTACATTGTCACCCAAACATCAGCCCCTAAATCTCAAATTCTATTTGAGTCTTTAGGCTTAGGTAACTACTTTTTGACTACTGAAGACGTTCCTATCTCATCAGATAAAAGTTCCATAGGTGACAATCCAAAAAATTCAAATAAGACATCAGAAGAATTGGTAGGGTGCAGTACACATGAAAAAGAATCTTCCTTTCTTGATGAGGAAAAATATGAAAGAAGATCAAATTCTGGTGATCTTTGGATTCTATAATTCAATGGTAGCAATTCTTCAACCAGTTCTAGAGCTGGAGTAGTTTTGATATCTCCTTAAGGAGATATTTTTCCCTATGCATATAAGTTGTAGTTCAGCAACACCAACAACACTACTGAATATGAATCATTGCTGCTCGGTTTAAAGGCTGCGGAAGATAAAGGTGTTAAGCTCTTTCATGGCAAAGGAGATGTTGAGCTGATGTTTTATCAGGTGAGGAACTTGTATCAAATGAAGAATGAGAGATTGTGACATTATTGCAATCTGGTGTGGGATTGCATTGAAATCTTTGATGCTTTTAGTATTTCTACCATGCCAAAAGAATTCAACAGTCATGCAGATACATTGGCTGTCTCTGTAACTCTCTTGGTCCCTCACCAAGATTTCAAAGAAGACAGGTACACTATCGAGTTGGTCTTTCGACCAAGTGTACCTGATAATGTTGACCATTGGTAGGTGTTCAATGGTGACAACTAAATCATTGCTTTTCTAGAACAAATATATAGCTTTGAAAAGCTTCATTTTGAAGGTAGTGAATCTCCACCGTGGGAATCAACACCAAAAACAAATTCAAAAGCTGATGAAAGGTTCCTTCAGCTCAAAGGGAATAAAATTCCCAAAGGATTAGTTTCTCTTGAGAAGCTTTTTGACAAATATGATAGGTTTATCAAGGAACAACAAATGGATTCAAAATCCTCCAAGGATTTTGATCAAATAAATTTGAGTACATAAGATAATCTAGAAATGGTCAACATTGGAAATTGTTGTACCCCTAATAAAAAACTTAAATTTATCACTCTACTTCGCCATTACATTGATATTTTGGCATATTCGTATGATGATTAGAAATCTCTCAGACCTGAAGAAATCTAGCATGAAATTTCTCTCAAGATTGGGTCATTACCTCACAAGCAGAAGCAAAGGCAGTACAATCTCAAGATATCAGGGATGATTTTTTTTGAAGTACAAAAAATACTGAATGTAAGAATTATTTTCCCAATCCATCATTCCACCAAGTTTGCGAACATAGTCCCTATGAGAAATAAGAATGGAAAAATTCGCTTATGTGTTGATTTCAAAAATCTAAATCAATCATCTTTAAAATATAACTATCCCTTACCCATCATGGATCAGCTGCTGCAAATAGTGAATAGCGTTGAGATGTTATCAATGCTAGATGGTTTTTTGAGATATAATCAAATGGAAGTTGGTGAAGCAGACCAACATAAGACCGTCTTCACAACACCCTGGGGCACCTTTACATATCAAAGAATGCCTTTTGGCTTGATCAATACTGGTGCCACCTTCTAAAGAGCAATGGATCTTGCTTTCAGAAATAAAATGGGGAAGTTCATCGTGGTATACCTTGATGATTTGATAGTCTTTTCTAAGCATCATCCTGATCATGTGCATCATTTACAACAAGTGTTGGAGTGATGTAGGCAGAATGGTGTTTCTCTTAATCCCAAGAAATTAATTTTTGGGGTTACTGAAGGGAAACTTCTCGATCACACTGTATCTCAAGAAGGCATAAAGATCAACCGAAAAAGGGTCAAATCCATCCAAGAGCTTGCTCTTCTTGCTAGTAAGACCGCATTCACTCTTTCTTTAGAAAAGTGATCTTTCTGCGAAGGTTCATTCCTAAATTTGCAGAGAAGACTTGCCACATTGTTAATATGATGAAGGGCAAAGCCACTTTCAGCTGGACTGAAGAAGACAAATCAGCATTTCAAGACATCAAAGAAGCTATCGCCCATGAACCCATCCTGGTTTGTCCTTATTACACCAAAGACTTTGTGATGTACAACTATGCTTCTGAACATACGCTTTTAGCTATCTTGGTTCAACGAAACAAATAGGGTGTAGAATCTCCCATATCTTTCATGAGTTATCCTCTCAAAGCTCATGAGCTAAAGTATTCAAATATGGATAAGCATGCTTATGCTATGGTAAAGGCGATAAATTACTTCCAATTTTACATCCTGAACTCACACACTATTGCTTTGGTTCCTGATACAACAATCAAGTCCATTCTAACTCAACAGAAGTTTGGAACTAAAAGGGGCAATTGGATTGCCCAAATTTAGGAGTTTGATCTTGTTATCAAACCAATGATATTATGCAGGGAAAGGGCCTCTGCCAATTAATTGCTAATAACATACCAGAAAAACCAGGGCATGAAGAAACAAAAGTTGAAGACATGCCAATAGTTCTTTTTGTCACCACTATGAATGAGTGGTATTCGAATATTGCTCATTTCTTTAGCTATGGTGAGTGTCCTACTCACCTATCTTGTAAGAAAAGAGGATTGTTAAGTTAAAAGATTCTAACTTTATCCTGTGGGACAACGATCTGTATAAGAGGAACCTTGATGGGGTATTCCTTCACTGTGTGGATAAAGTGCAATAGAATAAACTTTTAGATTCCTTCCACAATTTGGCTTGTAGAGGAAATTTTTATGCTCCTGTGACTGCCCATAAGATTCTATGAGCCAAGTAATATTGGCCTACTCTATTTCAAGATTCATATGCTTGGGTGCGTAGATGCGAGCTATGTCAATAGTTTGTTGGCAAACCCAAGTTGGTTGCATTACTTCTCAAGCCTGTGGTGATAGAAGAGTTATTTTAGCAATGGGGAATTGATTTCATTAGCATTATAAATCCATCCTCAAGTGCTAGACATGATTATGTCCTTACAACCACATACTACTTTACCAAGTGGGTGGAAGCCATTCCAGTCAAGCATGCTACTTCAGAAGTAGTATGTAGTTTCCTCAAGGAAAACATCATTTTCAGGTTTGGGCTCCCAACCAAGATTGTAACAAACAATGCAACCTATTTCTCTTCTAATGAGATCACCCAGTTTTGCTACTATTATGGGATTATTCTCTCCCACTCTTCTGACTATTATTCACAAAGAAATGGTCAACCAGAATCAAGCAACAAGAACTTGGTGACCATTATCAGGAAGCTAGTAGATGATAACCAGAGAACCTGGCATAAATCATTGTTTGATGCTTTATGGGTAGACATAATTACACCCAAGAGGGCAATTAGCATGTCCCCATTCCAACTTCTGTATGGTCTCAATGTTGAGATACCAATCACCCTAGAATTACTAGCATTAAAATTAGCAAAGGTAGTGGAAGATTTAACTTTGAAAAGTTCTATTGACAAAATGATCATGAGCCTGACTGAACTTAATGAGAAAAAAAATATGGTGGTGGACTAAATTGCTACGCATCAAAGTCTGGTGAAGAGACTCTTCGACCAAAAAGCAAGGATCCATGATTTTCAAGTTGGAGATCAAGTCTTGTTGTGGGACAAGAGGAGAGAACCAAAAGGAATGCATGGAAAATTGGATTCCCTGTTGAGAGGCCCATTTGCCATTCATCGTTTAAATGGTAAAATGGTTTCTTGCTGAGATATCAAGATGGAATGCCATTTTCTCTGCCTCACAGTGGGCAACATCTGAAGCACTTCAATCCTTGAAGTATCAGATAAGTCCAGTTGTACATATGTACATTTGTATATTCTTTCTTTGTCTTGTGTTTTTTGTTTATTTTTGGCACCACTTATTTTTGACACCATTATTTTTGGGTAAACATGACTTTGTAGCCCAATGACATAGATGAAGGCACTGAGATTCTGGATTCTACTCCCTTTAATTGTTTCAAAATTTTAATCGATGAAAGTTCCCCAACTAGAGCCAGCTGTTGTTCCCAAAATCTGTCACTTGTTTTTGTGGACAACATGCTGACCATTTTGGTCCTGTAGGCCAAAATTCTCTCTTTCCTTCTTTCAAAATGTTCTGAGCAGTTAAGTTTTTTAAATAATCAAGCCTTTTCAGCTAAAGAAGTCACAAGTTCAATAGGTGGGCTTTCTTCAAAGGAAGTTTAAAACACTTAAGGATTTTCCTTAGTGTGTTGGAGGATGGTCCAACACCCAGGTTTGATCAAAAGAATTAACGAGGGGCTTCAAACAAATAAAATGAACCACTTTAAACCGTTGAACCATTGAACCCCACCTCTGCAAGGTTCAAAGACTTTGGTGGACTTAAAGAAAAGAAAGATTAGAAGAGTTAAGGTTGAACCGTTGAACCTTGAACTTCAAAAGGTTCAAAGGTTCAACGAGTTTAATAAGTTCAACGGACTTAGAAAATAAAAGGATCCAGAGAGTTTGAAGCTTCAAAGAATTCAAAGAAAGAGAATGAATCGTTGAACCTTGAACCGAAATGGTTCAAAGGTTCAAAGGGTTCAAAGTTTGAGCGGAAGCTACGATCGAATGAAGGAAGTGAAATATTCCAAAAAGAAGTTCAAAGAAATGGTTCAATCGAAGAAGAAAAAGAGAGTGAATGCAATCCTTTAAAAAATATTGAACCATTAAACCTTTGAACCAAAAGAGTTCAAGGTTCAAGGTTCAAAGAGGTTTAAATTAACCAGTGACGTACCCACAGACGTCAAATTCAGGGTGATGGAATAATTGTTGATTTTCAATATACTTGAGAACAAGCTCAGCGACCAGCCCAAAAAAGCGCTGAAGAAGCCAGTCGAAAGTGAAAAGATAGCCCCGAGAGCTCAGATCACTAGGAAGAGACAAAACATGGCAAGGAAAGAGAGAACAACAATAGGAAATCCAAAAATATTTTTAGGAGAGTTATTTCTAGTAGGTGGAACAGTCCACCAGGTGGACATCAGAGAACATAAACATTCAAAGGTGTAGCCTATTTTTCTGCATTAAGTAAAGGTGAATGGACAGTTGTGTAAGCGTCATAAAGAAGACCAGACAAACCATGCTTAAGAGGAGACATTTGAGATGATTCAAAATGCCAAAGTCAAGGCTGATGACCTATTCTATCATGGCCCTTTCATGGATATTCAATGCATTCAATTCAACATGGGCCATTTTCATGAAAACATGCACTCAAGTCTTTCTTATGATGCTATATATCAAGATCTCTCATTTTGTATAGGGGAGATCTCTCAGTTATCAGAAATGAAGCTTTGCCCAAATTGAAAGGCATTCCTGAGACTTTGAGCTCAGACTGTTAATCATATTTTATTAAATAAATGAGAAAGCAAGTGACCTTTCAAACTTTGTGTTGAAATAAGCTTGTGTCATCTAGGAAATTGTTCTTATGTCTATTTCCTAAATACAGTCTTGTCTATTTAATGAAACAAGTAGAACTAGTGGAAGTAAGTTGGAAGATGTCCCGAAGTTGATTGTGGGAGACTTTGTGCTACCATAAGTGTCTTCAGTCTGTGTTTTGTGTAAAGGATACTAGAGAGATTTTGAGCTCTCTTTATCCTTCGTAATCCTTTACTCTATTGTAGTTGAAGTGGAGACTTTGGGCTACGTTTCAAACTAATGTGTTCCTTTGTCCTAATTAGTGGGATAAACAATGAAAGACTTTGTGCTTTCATTGGTTTCTTGTGGTTTTTGTTACTACCCAGGAAGAATCTTGCTATTTGTTGAATATCACTTTTGAAAGAAGAGAATTGCCTTTTTAGTAATTACACTAGAATTCTCCTCTATTCTGTGAACATCATCTCTAAAAAAAGAGAGATTTATTGTATGATTTCACCCCTAAGGGTATTTTTAGCGTATATATATATATATATATATATATATATATATATATATATATATATATATATATATATATATATATATATATATATATCCTATAGATTATAGGGAACTTCCCCTTGCTGAGAGGAGAGATTTATCTCATTCTGGCTGTGGTCACCATACCCATTTTGCCACATAAATCTTCTTATGTTGTGGTTGATGTAACCATTTTATCGTCAGTTAACTGGTGACAAAATATTCACCCAACACATTCGTGGCATAAATATTAATAAAGCCAAAAAAATGGATTTCAATGCTAAAAGAGCCCATACTAACTAGTTGGTGGGGTCCACACCATATTGCACTAAGTATGACCGCCACCTTGGATAAATGAATGTTATCACCCCTCCCTATCCTGCATCATGGTTGTTATGAAGAATGATACTGTCATGTTAGATGGAATTACTAACAGTCGTCAATAAAAAATCCACCACCTTGACTTCTTACAAATAGAGAATGTCCATCTTGAGAAACTTCCTTATGAAATCAGACATAACAAACTTGTGTTTTGAGTCTATGAGACCCCAAGCATTCCATGAAAAATAATTCATAGATGACGGGTGTCAAGGGACATGTCCTTTGAGTCTAGCCCTTCTTAGACATTGTACTAATTCAATAAAAAGTGCCCACTGTTAGCACTTAGAAAATCATCAAATTGTTTCCTCACAGCAGGGTCAACCTGGTACTCTCCTTCCCCTACCTCATCACTCTTCTAAGGAGGGCTGGGAGAGAATTTAGGCATATCCCATCGAGTAAGAAGTGGAAGAGTGGTTGGCTATGAGTCTAAAAATTTGGAAGAACTAGACACAAAGGCCTCAAAACCTTGGGATAAGATGTTAGCAACCAAAGGGGTGTTAAACACGCTAGGATTTTCTACCAATTTCAGGGCTTCAATTTGATGGGGCTCTTTGTCTGTAGGAGCCTACTCCTACGGTCCATTAATCAAAAATGGCTTGCCTCCTTTGGGATTAGCAACTATGCTTGTATCTTTGGAGTGGGTGTTTTTCTTCCCTACCGTAGTCCATCTGTTTTTAGCTAGCTTCCTATTAGCCTTAGGAGAGGGCTTGGGGTAGAGGATGAGCAGTTAGACACATTATTGCGAGCCAATTACAGGGGTAAATCTCATATCTTATGGTCTATGGCTTGACAATGAAAGCAAGTGTTAGGCAAGTTGATATATAAGACTCGCTAAGAGTGCCTCACATCCCCAACTTGAATTTCCACAAACTCCTTGAGGTCCTAGGAGAGGTCAACTTCTACACAGACCTTTTTTTGTGATCTAGCAAAGTAGAACCAATTTTTTCCATGACAAACCACATGGCCTATGGAAGATGCTATCTGGTAAATAAAGTGCCAGTAGGGGAGTGGGAGGCCTAGAAATTCTACCCAGACCAGGACTTTAAGAGCAGTGTGCTTCGAGACCACAAAGTCTCATGTCTAAGGGGAGAGAACCATAAGCAAGTACCTGACATACCAAGTGACAAACCTATGGAAGATTCTTCCTGCATGGGAAGGGTCAGAAAAATGAAATAGAAAAAAACCCTTGGTCATGTTTTGGATGCTCTCCAACTTAATGTTGTGAGCTACTAGTGAGTTTGAACCGAATACTGTAGCATACTTTTAAAGGGGATTCTCCCAAAAAAATATCTTATTAAACAAAATTGCTCTAACCATTGACACACATAATTAAATTTAGGAATAGAAAATATAACATCAGGTTTCAAAGCATTACCTCATGGTAAACCTTTGGAACAAACTTCTTTGAGCGCTTTTAGGGGGCCATTACTTGATGCTCCACTGTTCTTCTATGCAACTAAAACATCCAGGATAGAGTGGGGAGAAGTCATTATAAAGGTTAGCCTTGCCCAAAGGAGAGAAACCCTAAGCGGCAATAAATGTAAGTCCTATAGGCAACTAAGGTTATGGTATGACACAAGGTTGGGCAAGCAAAAAAAAAGGGCCAACTCAATGGCGTGCATGGAGGAAACCCTAGTAGAGTGAAAAAAAAATTATGTATTTTGCAAGGTCATTTTATTTTAAGAAAGATTATAATAAATATATATTTTTAAATTTTCTTTCTTCTAATCAATTTTTTTGGGTCAATAGTTAGATTTAGTACTTGATTTAATTGGTGTAAATGATGGTAAAGTGTAATATCACACCATTTATTACGATACAAGTTTCAAGGGATATAGAAAAGATGAAATAATTATTATAGATGATGATAAAGTGCAATGTTGTACCATCTAAACCAAAGACTATTATAAAACACATTTTCTTTAATTTACATATTGATTTCATGATATTCCAAACATTATTTTCTAATCATCCATGCAATATCATCAATCTAATATATATGGTGATCTCAAATCAGTTGATTTGTAAACGTAAATCCATACCAAACTGAAATATTGGGTAAGATGATGACCAAATTTTTTTTATTAGATTATTTATTTGCTTTTCATAGTGTTTCTATGGAAAAATTTATGTTTTCTACGTATTTATTGTGCTTGGCACACTACCCCTTTGGGCAGGCTAGACTTATTTAATGGCTTTCACACTCTCGGTTACAACTGTTGTTACAAGTAGCGATAACAATGACACCCAAATGAGCCAGTAAGTTTGTTCCAAAAGTTTATGATGAGGTAAC
The DNA here is from genome assembly GCA_037957365.1 of Torreya grandis. Taxonomy (NCBI): domain Eukaryota; kingdom Viridiplantae; phylum Streptophyta; class Pinopsida; order Cupressales; family Taxaceae; genus Torreya; species Torreya grandis. Next base: position 2,417,745 of record JARHVA010000430.1, read on the forward strand.
CCTTATGACCTTCCCTCTAAGCCTAATGTATGTTTGTAACCAAATTGCATTGATAATATGTGTAAATGGTATGATAATTGTTTTCTTAGTGCATATTTTTTTGGTCATATCCCCTCGAAAGAATCTCTCACTAATTGGTTTCATTACTAGTGGAAGCCCTCTTAGCCAAATTAAGTTGCTAGTTTCTCAAAAACACACTCTTGATTTCATCCCATTGGACATGAGATTTCAAAGTCACTAACCAAGCCTCCCTTAGGGTGTCAATCTAGATTGAACTTCCAAGGTTCCCTTAGAGTGTCAGTCTGGATCAAACTTCCAGGCTTGCCAATTCCACTGTGGATGTTTCTTGACCAAATTGTCTAGCCCATCGAACAAGTAATATGTAATGAATTGACCAAGTTCTATTCCTCAGGCCCTAACATGTGAGTTTACTGTCAGGAACCTAGAACAATAAACATGCTTTGATACCACGTGTCAGGATCTTGCTCCACTAATAGAGCACATATATGATTACTTTTTGTATTGGCAACTAAACACGGAATTTAACCAGAATCAATAAGTAACTAGAAATATGAAACAACACAGGAATATGAGAGATAATACACAATTGTATTAATAATCACTCAGAAGAATATACAATAAAGAAGATGCCACTTCTTCCACCTCAAAGGTTTGCCACACCTCAAGACATTCTTCCCTCTCTCTCTTGGTCCCAAAAATCAGCTCCAATACAGAATTGATGTTCACCTCTCCAACTAGTCAGTAACACGCTGCCAGTACGTCAAGTACACAACTGTACTCCAAGTAGATCTCCTGCTCTCTATTGCCACCTACAAATCACTAGACCTTACTCACCATTGTAGATCTCCAAAAGAAGCCATGCTCATCTGCTGACTAAGATCATACAAATATGAAGAACCCTACTGATTCTCCAAACCAGTACCCACCTTGGTACTGTGGCACTAGGAGGAACACACCATTGCTCTCTTCTCTCAGAAGGAGCTTATTGCTCTCTTACTCTCTAGCTACAACTTTTTGCAATACATGCCAATGGGTCTATAAATAGATCCCAGACTTGAACAATAACTTAGACTCTTAGTTTACTATAATTATCCACGCAGCTCAAGGCTTGAAATAGCCTTTACATGCAAACACTCCGTTCACTAAACTAACTATTCGTGCAATGAACAGTTTTGGAACACACAGGCGACCGACGCCGGTCCCTACTTGCCTGGTGCTACCAACATCGGCCGACTTCCTGCCATCGCCAGTGGCCTTCTGCTCTGGTCACGACTGACGTCGGTCATGATATCGACGCCGATTCTTCTGAATCTTCAGCAACCTGCTTTTCTTCATCTGCATCAAGTTGAAGCTTTTAGCTCCACATCCTAACATTTACATTGTGGTGGATTTATCCAAGTAGTTAAAGGAGTTTATGGATATCCAAGTTGACAAACTTTGTTGGGTACAGAAGGTTATTTAGCTCAATCTAATGAATACTTGTTTTTGATGTCAAGCTCTTGATCATTGTATCAAATATTGTCCCCTTGTGGGTCACTCAAAACCCTCTTTGAATCCTCTACAAACTAATAATACAAAGGTGGTGGCTAAAGGTGACTGTTGGACTATAATTGCCACAAAAAATTATAGTCAGGGTCGAAACCCTCCCTGCCATCACTTCTCCTCTAGTAATCCCACCTTTTCTGGAGGTTCCCACCTCTCCTCCCCATCCTGTCAAATCCTTGCATGCCCAAAAGAGCATCATTTCTCAAAATTTTCATCCTCTAAAAGGATCTTCTTTTGCTAAGATATCCTCAACAAGTGGTTCCTTCTCTAGGTGATCACACAACCCACTCCATGGATGATTGTCAAGGAGAGCTCCAATTCGATGACATTTCCTAATGAATATTCTCTCCTAGAATGCTCTAGGTCTTACAAAGTCCTCTCCAAAATTCTTAATGTGGTTTGCCTGTCAACAGATGGGTTCATTAGATTTTATTTGTATGCAAGAAATTAAAACTTTTGGATTTATTTTATAGACTACTTTATAGTGTATTTGACTTGACTCCACCCAATTCTCCACTCTATATGAGAAAGGATGTGACAATGCCAACATATTGGTGTCACCAAAATTTTCCACATTAATTGTTTCCACAAGGGAAGGCTCATCACACTGAGTGATTTGGCTAATTTTGGATATTTATGGTCATTCATTAGGTGTTTTCAACATTTGCACTCCAAATGATGGCCCTGACAGATCTCTGTTATGGTGATATTTGGATGATAATTTACCCCTCACCACATTGCTCATGCATGAGGCTTTTAATATGGTTGAAAACCCTAATGATAAGACTAGTGCCTTTCCCATGAGATGGTGCATGGGAGAACATGAACCATGGTATTATTTCAAGAATACGTGGGGTCTTATCAACCTTATCCTTCATTGGCACACATTAAATATTATGCCTTGGTTTAAGTGGTCCAACTGTCGTACTAGTGTTTATCGTGTTCTTAAAAGGCTTGATCATTATAGGTTGTCAGAACAAAATATTTTCTCTTTCTCCAATAATAATGGCTAGCCTATCAATGTTCATTTTGAATACGTTCTCTCAAACCATGCCCCTATCTCTTTCCAAGTGGACTAGATCATAGGTCAGTTCAAAGTGCCATGTAATCATTTCATCCTCAAAATGTCTCTCTTGAGCTTTTTGAGAATAACCGTCTTATGCACAACCATCCTATCAATTTATACATTCCTATATTCAATAGAAAAGTTGATGAAGATGTTATATATAACTTTCTGTATCTAATATGTTCATATTATGCATTAAATCTTTTATTTGACAAAGAAAAGATAACCTTTTCACTTTTGCAAGTTTCTTTATCTATAAAAAAATGGTGTAATAACTACGGTATTGCACAAGAAAGTGATGACCTAGACATTTTTGTATATATCTAGAATGGTTGCATAGAAGAATTCAAATCAACTTACTACCATATTAGAAACAATGATCATTGGTACATAAATTTCTCACAGTTATGCCAAGGTTGTGATCAATATATTCAAGAATACACATACATCTTTCATACTTTGGTTTCTAAATTGAATGTTTAGAAGTCTTTTTTTTTTCATTTTGAAGTATATGTCAAACTTGAGACCATATATCCAATATAATATGGATTTCTTTGAAATATCTTCCATTAGAGAATCCTATAAATTTTCTTGCAAGATTGAAGCAAAATCTCAACATAAGTCTAACTCAACTTAACTTTAATATATGGTTGGAAGAAAAAACTCTATCTATTGGGGTCGCCCCCCCTCTTTATATATATGGATTTTTTTTGGCCCTCTAGCTAAACTAAACTAACTCTAAACTCTAAACTAAAATACTATTCCAAGTCTTGAGAAAAATCATAAGGTAAGAATTTCAAGTGTAGAATTAAATAGAATCCTAAACAAGGGAATGGTCCTTTACACCATCCTCAAAAGAATCTACAATAATGTATACATCTAAATTTAATCATTCTTTCATTACACTAATTTTGTTTAATTTGTCGTAACATTAATTTAATCTAGTCTCCTAGTCACTAGCCTATCATTTCTAACATTTCTCTTGGCATACATCAACCTTATATCATCCCATGGCAATTAATCCTCCTATTAGTAATCCCACTTATCATTAATCCTCACTTATCTATTATTTTTAAATTTTTAATTCTAATCCTACTTACCTCCATTTTTTCCTACACAAATCACTTTCTAATCCCCACCTAATAAACACCTAATCATCATTAGTCCTATCTAATAAAATCTAGAGTTTTCATTACTCTAGAATCCTCCACACACTGTCTCCTCTATAATCTTCCAAGGAATTTTAAATTCCTTGATAATTCTCTGCATTCCTCTATAAAATAATGCACACCCCCATGCACAAAATAATTACTTCATTGATAAATATTATACTATCATCTTGTCAAACAAATCAACCAATCCATGTCTAAATGTTGTTCAAATCTTGAGGCACAAGATAATCCAACATTCAAGATATCACGTGCAATCATTTTGTCAAATTGAGGCACATCATTGCATTTGGAGGTAAATTAGTTGTAAGATTGAGATAAATTTAGATTTATTTCATTTTTTACATTTAATATACTTACCTTGTGCAATCATGAGTATTTAGTTGAATTTGGATTGATTTTACAATGATTTGGTTTACTTGATTTATCATTTTGTATTTGCGTTATCATTTTAAAATTTTATGTAATACATAATGACAACCACAGTGGGATCCTTATTTTAATTTAACGCTCTTAAGATTCTAGTGTGTGAGATTGAGCTTGCAGGAGAGAGTTGAAGAATAATTTGAGGCTAGAGTTCCTAAAATCAAGTAATTTTCACTTCCAAGTTGAAATTGCAACATCACTATGTGTAACCATGATTTTTTGATCACCAACCGTGACATTATCTCTAACCACTAGGCTTGACTATCAAGATTTAGGTTAACTGCTAACTTTACTTTAAAACCCTTTGTAAATTTACACTTCACGATTTGCAAGTTTATTCTTATTAAATGTGATTTCATTCATTTATGGTGTGACATTGTATTTGTATTTGTTGTGTTTGTGCAGGAAATAAACTCATAGTTGCATAACCATGACATTGAATTACATAAAAATGGCATTGTGACTTAAAACATGATTTTGTGTTATTTTGGTATTTTCTCAACAGATTTACGAACTCATGGTTGTAAAAATGTGACATTGTTAATGATAGCCATGACATATTGTTTTAATATGTGTAATTATCTTATCTATGTATGTGTTCGCAAGTGAAAACTCATGGATGTGTAACCATGATATTGTAAAGGAAAAGCATGAAATTATTGAATTTAACTGCTATTTTGATTAGGTATAACTTTTATATTTTAGGTTTTTTGAGAGTTACAATATCATGTTCCTCTGTCCCATGAGTTTTTTTTATTATCCATGATATTGTCTCTTTGAGCCAAAAATTTGTTTGCTGACTATTTTTAGCTAACCTTGTATTTTAGAAATATTATGTCTATGTAGCTGCAACATTAGACTTTGTAAACGTGACATCATCTTTATGACCCATGACATTGCTGTGATTATAATAATTCATTGTCTAACTATGGTTTTTTATAGATTCAATCTTTTTTGAAAAATCTAAAATTTAATTTTTTTTGGCAAAATCTGTCTAGGTGGTAGTTTTGGCTAGCATAAAATTGGTTTTGTTTTCTAATGCTTGTTTTCAAGTTTTAACCCCAAAGAGGCCAACTTAAAACTACTAATCATCTATTTTTTAAGTTGTTTTGTCGAAGACTTGGCATATCAAAACCATTTTGATATATTTTCTCATCACATCTTAATCGAGGCCAATTAATTAACTTGTCTAAATTTAAATTAATTTAGTTTAATTTTTGATTGTATGTTTGTCATCAAAGGCTATGAAAATGTATGTTCTTCTCTTTCACCCATAGGACAATTCTTGGGGATCATAAACCTTAAATAAACCTCTCATTTTTATTTTCTAATGGAAATGTGACATGGAATTGATACTAACACACTTGTCATAGTCTTAGAGGGATTGTGACATGGATTTCACCACCACACACAAGACCACACTCTATGTTCCATCAGAGTATAAATATTAGGGACAATTATCACTAAGCTAAGTAGAACTCACCATACAAGATTACGTGAAGTGAGGAGGTAACACTCCAACATGTAAGCGTCAAACAACACCCTACATGAACTTTGGCCCCATGTACCAAAATGTGTTTAGGGGATTCCCTTAGAGAAAATGTCAAACCTAGAATAATACCCCTTATCCAATACATGCATCAAATGTATGGAAAAAACCATTCCCAAATATCACTCACCAGGTACATACATTGAGAGAGAATTGAGAGACCAATATAGTCACCTCTCATAATAAGTCATTTGATGGCCTAAGTGTCGAGTTACACTCTTATGTAAATCACTAATTATAGGTTTGTGAGTTTTTTGGTATTGTTTTTTTGTTTTTGAGGCCAATATTATTTGAAAACCTTAAAATCTACACACAAAACAATTACCTAGTTGAAACTCAACTCTAGGTCAAATTTACCTAGTGATCCAATCTTCACCAATCCACCATCATCATCTTATCACATCTTGTCCTAGTCATAACCTTATCACTCTTCATCATCTTTTCCTATCTCACCTTGGTCAAAAAATAGTCATCCTCATCTCATTATAGTCTAACCCTATCATGCATCCTCTTGCCTAGTCCACCCCCATCACCCATCATCTTGACCTAAATATCCCATTGTCAAACCCTATAATCCATCATCATACCTAAGTTTGCCTTAATCCTCACCCATCATCTTATCATATTCCCCCTTATTCAAACCTATCATCCTTAACCATATCTAAAATATCATCTTAAATCATCACCCTAGATCCTTATCTAAGCCTACCTAAACATCAAGTCATCAGCCTCTTATTTGAACTTGCCCAAGACTAAATCATCCTTATTGACATAGCATCCCTATTGACATAGTCTAAACCCATATACATCCTAGGTACCCTTGTCCATTATCCAAAGGTACCCTTGTACATTATCCAAAATGCATTTATCCACATTGTCTAACTTGATAAAACTTGTCTACACCATCAACTTAAGCTAATCCTTATCAAGACTTTCTTTGATTAGCAATACCCTACCTTATTCAACATTTGGTCTAGACCCATCACCCTACTATTTTGAACCTTTAACTTGTCATTATCCTTTCAACCTATTTGTTTGAACCTTTAACTTGTCATTATCCTTTCACCCTATTAGTTTGAACCTAACACCCATCATTATCCCATCACTCTATTTATTTGAACTTAACACCCATCATCATTTTATTAATACCTATCATTCTGTCAGCTCTGACACCTATCATCCTCTTGCTATCACCCATCATTTTTCCAATTTAAACAAAACACTCATTGTCATCCACATGAATGTATAACCTATTCAAAACTTAGGGATCCATACCCTATTATCATCTAAACTAATCATACTAGCTACGATATTACCCCATTTCTAAAAAATGCACCTCATCTAAATCTTAGCCTATTTCATGTTGAATTAATCAACCTAAAGGCAATCCTAATCTATCATTCATATATCCAACACATCAATCCACATAACATCCCTAGACGTAGACATTCCCTCCATAATTCCTAAAAATCATAAGTACATCTCAATTATAGTTTGAACATCTAATCTACCTAATATCCCCTTGTCTTAACATCCCCTTTGTGTCACTAATGTCTTTAGTCCAACCCTAAAGTCAACATCCTAAACCAAGTCAATCCCATCCTCACCTCATCCAAAAAAATCACCTATAGCTAATCTTTTCCATACCCATCATTACCTATCATCCCTAATCCTCTCAAGTCTAAAAATTTTACCTTGGTACACATTGGAAACAACCCCTTTTCATATGACATAGTCACCATCATAAGCTTGCTTGCATATAAACTTAGTAAAGTTTAAACCACACCCCAAAAATATTATCATCCACTTAGTCCAATCTCATCATCCAAGTCATCTAATTCAAATTGATAAGATCATCTAAGCCTTGACCTAGTTTAAATCAAGGCAAGTCTATCAAAATTCATTCATGAGCTAATCATGTGTCTTTGGCTATTCAAACCTAGCCCCCCATCTTAGTCAAATCCTAGAGCTTATCTTAGCTTGTCATCAAAAAATCAATCAATTCTAATTGTCAAAAGTTTATCTGGCTTACATCCTAATCAAAGTTACTGTAGATCAAGCACTTTACACCTATCACATCTCATCATACGTCTCACATCACAAAATCAAACTAGAATCAAGCCTTCGTAAAATAGTCCAAGCTAAAAAATTGATCCAAACGCTCGATAATCATGTCATATGTCCTTTCTCCCATATTAATCCATGGCCTCTAAATTCTTTTTTAATTTCACCTTAATCTAAAAATACATCTTAACCAACAAGGAGGTAGTCTTCTTATGGCTCTTAGAAATGTATACTCGATTTCCTACAGACTTTGACACCATAAAACCTAAATTACCTTAAAGTTAAGAGTCTCATGTCCTTCCCCATCAACATCAGTCTACTCCTAGTATCCATACCAACCCATCACAGTCAAACTTTTCATCCACTGGTCATAGTCTTAGTCATAACATTCCCCACCATATTAGCAAAGGGAATTCTATCATGGCAAACATATCCAATACCAATCCACCCCTAAGATACATTGAATACCATCATCTCACTGTATATACCTTGAAAATTTATATGATATAGAGTCCAATGCTTTCATGTTAAATTAAAACTCTAAAGTAATTCAATATACTCCTCTCCCTATAGCTTTGAAATCCATCCTTCATTGACTAGCCATTGTAGACATGATTGTTTACCCTGACACAAGGCCTTTAGATATGACAAAATCTAAAACCGCATGGTATAGATGAATCCAGTGCTATCAATACCATATAAACTATGGGAATTTTATTAATAGATGTTTCACCTTTAAAAATTACATCCCAAACCTCATTAACCAAGGTGACATCAAAATTGAGACTGAATCAAATGGATCCTCATTTAAGGGTGAAAAAAGGGATATGATAAGATTCACTTCCTAATCATGATCAAGCCCTTACACTCATAAATCAAGGCCAACATCAAAAACCCATCTTTACCAAGCAAATATTTGATAACAAACCCATCATTTACCAACCATCCACCTTTCATCCATTACATCATATTCCTCATTTCTAAAATTCACTTTGTCCTAAATCCTCCATCACCAAATGAAAAGTGAAGAGGATACATGTGGACAACACTATCCAATAGGTCCTCCTTGTGGCCATGATCATAACATCATCTATTAACAAATCACATCATCAATATCACAATCAACATCAGAGCCAACATCAACATAATCTGCATTAAGATCAAATGTGTCATCAAAATATAATAAATATCAAATTCCACATCATATTTAATATTTGATTCCACATCAAAATCATCATCCATTATGGATGTCAAAGATCATGTTGAAACCCACCTTTTTTAGGATGTCTCTATTTTAAACTAGTAGCAAAGCATGTCTCTTGATCTATGTTAGGATGATAATGTCATAATAGTAACTTTGGGACTTGAAGATGAGATCTTAATTGATGATTATCAGAATGGTTTTGGTCCATATTTAGATTCATGTCCTACAATGAGACTTAGTGATCCTTTTGTGAATCTTAAGGAGGTTTTCTTTGACATTAAAATTCGGTCTCATAGTACCCTCTATAAGGACCATGCTACTCAACATACTCTCATTGACATCACCAACCCATTCCCTTCACCTTTATCCATTGTTGATCACTTCCTTTCCCTTGATAATCACTTCATCACACTCCTCAACAAGGATATATAGGAACATTCATCATTGGATCATTTTCAAATTAATAAATCACATGCTAAAGATGATGGGATCCATCATCAAACAATAAATCATAGTACTCAAGTCAACTTTAATCCAGCAACAAGTCAAACTGAAAATAACTCAAATACTCAACCAATTAAAAAAGCATCTTCCCCTTTTGAAAACCTATTTAAGGTGTTAAGAGGCCATAAAAATAAAAATAATCTTTAATAAAGTCCAAAATAAAATTCCTTTGGTAAAACCTTATTTAATGCACTAGGGGTAGTTAATGTCAAATCAAGTCAATAAATCAAAATGACTCCATGACACTAATTATTGAATAAATCAACATCAAAAGTAATATGTCCAAAAATCTTACAAATATTCATATCAAAGAACCAAAACATTTAAAAGTGTTGGATCCCTTAAAGCTTGTCATATGATATAAATTGAGAACATCAAAACAAACATCTCCAATGGCATATGTGATTGCTAGTCCAAACTTCCAAATAACCCATCACAAATTCATATGACAAAACATAGCCTAATATCCACATCTCCTTGGGCAACATCATCTCTCATAGGGGGTATGAAGATATCTGGCTAAGATGTTCAAAGGGATCAAAATCAAGAGTTAAGAAAGGTCACGATGGTTCTCTAGGACTAGCTTCATTTGTAGATCAACATCATCAACATCACACATCTCTCATGTTTCCAACATGAAGAGATGACATCAAATTACCTCATCCTTGTACAATATTGTACATAGTCTTATTCCAAAAAATATTGAAAATCATAAAATTTCAAAAACATAAATAAATAAAATCATTCATCCAATAGTGAAGACCAATTTTATAACATCTTGGGCAAGTACCATCATAAAAATTGGTTTCCAACATAATGTGTAAATAATCTATTATTTTAAGGTACATTAACACCTGGGGTCAAAATCCATTCTAAAATTCCTCTTTAAACCCCATCTAAATCACATTCCCATCATCCCTATCTATCATAAACATCTTGTGCTCTCATATTTTCCATCCTATTATGTTCATCTTTTATTTGTATCCTAACCTTAATATGGGAATGGAATATGTCTTGAGACATATTCTTGAAACATCCTTTGCATATCCTTCAAGTGACATTCCTATGGTAGGATATTTGGTCCCCTCACAATGCGGTCCTTTGAGATCCATAACCCATTCCTCATCATCCCTCATCCCCTTTGAGCATCACCTAAATAATTTCATCATTTCATCCATCATCATTCCCCATCTTGGTTCTAGGATTGGTTTTCCCTTTGCTAGTAACCCCCCATTTTATACATAGTCTTATTCCAAAAATATTTAAAATAACACAAACAAAAAATCCAAAAAATCATAAAATCTATAAAATCCAAAAATTTCCCAATTGTCTTGTCTTGCATCCTACAAAAGTCTCTATCCTTATCTAAAATCCAGATCATGACCGTTACTATGTCATTAATGTCCCATTTCAACCTCATAAGACAGTCCAATTCATCTCCTATCACTCATCAAAATCCTATAAGCTTGCTCAATAATCCAATCATAGTCACCCCTTTTTTCTAAGTCCACCTTACTATCAACGTATGTTATCAACCCTATCATTCTCAACCCATCCAAAATTGAACAAATCCCATTTAATATTTTATTTAAACTAGTCTTGTCAAAATCCACCTTGATTAGGATCAACCATGACCTAGTCAAACTTAGTAAAATCACATCCTTTCTAGTTTAAAAAACTAGCACCTATCAAATTACTAGCTTTAAGCCCCCATCCAAATCAAAAAATGTCAAACTTAGGGTTACATTACCCCACCCTATCTTAATCAAACTAGTTCCCATACTTAATTCAAATTTTCTCAATCACACCTTCTCCAAATCTCATTACCCATCACATTTCAATCCAAAACTTTGATCAATACAAGCCTATTAGTCCCTTATCTAACAAATAATCCAATCTTCCCTTGAATGTAACCTCATGTCTCATATCATTATCACATGGAATCATAACATAACCACTCATTATGAGGCTTTTCATTAGGACAACATAAAATAAACTGATCACATAAAAACTATGCATGTAGATACTTGTATTTTCTTTGATGATGTCTATTTTGTTTGAATCTCTTTTATCATGTATATACTTGTGTCTACTCATCTATGTTGGTTTGATTGTCTGCAAATGTTCATTTACCCATCTTTGGTTAAGCAATTTATGAATATATTTGTGTATCTTTTGTCTCATCATTTTTCCTTTTATCATCTTTGTACAAGAACATATGACAAACATGTTATCTTGGTTCTTTATACCAATGGTGCATTACACCACTTGCGAATTGTGCACTTTGTTTTTTATGTGGTCAAACATGTACTTTGGAAAAATGTCATTATGGTCATGAACATATCTTGGTGCATACTAACTAGTGTTACATTAAAAAAGATTACTTGCACTATGATGATCAATGAATTGTTATAGCAATGAAGAATGGATAGATATTTGAATACAATAGACATATATATCCTCTCATCAATCACGTATCGAATCATCTAATCAAATCATGTTAAAAACATCTAAAATTGAAAATCCAATCATTTATTAGTCACATCTATCAATCAAATCATTAAATCTAATACCTATGTCAAATCATCTATCTAACAAAAAACATCTCTAATAATCCACCATCATCATCCTCTAGTATATATTTTACTCTCTCATCATTATTCCCTCTTAAGGATAAATACATTACCCTGAGGTCTTGTAAGACTATGTAGGTAGTGTATGCAATACAAAATGCATCAGATCTATAAATCAATCCTAGCTCAAAGAAGATAGATGCTAATTACACTTCCAATTAGAGATACATTAGATAATTGGGGTCATAACCAATATGGATCTATAGACATCCAATTCCTAACACCATTTGAGTTGAAATTGTCAATCTTACTTGAATTGGACTCAAATACACATTTTAGGTCAAAATCCATAAAACACGCTAAATGGTTTGAGCTTGTCATTTACAAGTGTCAATTTAGGCTAATGTATCCCTAAATAGGAAATGACATTTTATATGATACCTAACTTTGATCAATTTATTTTGAGTCAAAATGATGATTTCACCTTTTTGTGCTCTAGATCACTCTTTTCTTCGAATTCATTGATACACGTCACGTACTTTTGTTATTTGGTGTTTGTAGCATCCTAAATGGGCATACAGTTTCACTGCATCTAACATCACCTTCTAATTCTTATCGATTCAAATTGCAACCCAGTAATCTAACTTTCTGACCATTTTGATTAATTGAGGGCCAATTTCCAAATAATTGCACAAATGTTAATTAGCCTTATTTAAGGCTAATTGATCCAAATCAAGAGCTTAAATGGATTTTATATGAGAGCTATTGAATATTTATTTTTAGAAACTGATTTCTATTAACCACATCACCTAATGACATCATCATATGGGGTGGCATCCATAAGCCATAAATACATAAAATATCAGGATTATGGGTCTCCCATGCCTCATTAAGACCCTCCATGTCTCTTAAATGTCCCTCTATCCCAAATATTTATGAGAGATATTTATGGATTTAATTATATAATTATATTAATTCATGGCCACACATCTCAATCTTGAGATAGATGGTCATGGTTGATCCTAATCAATCTCAAAAATCTATAAATAAAAGAGTCATGAACATCATTTTTAAGCTTGATTTGTGCAAAGTTATAATGTTAAATTGTCTCCACACTCTTTTGTGTTGATCATTGATTTTATTTGTAAGCTTCATTGATAGGCTAGTTTAGTGATTCCAAATCATGAGCCTAGGTTTTACAAGGAGTTCTTGAGACATTGGAGGAGTTGGCCACCATTGTTGTTGAAGACAAGATCTCTTGATCAAGGGAGAACTTGCTTTTGAGCCACATTTTTATGGTGAATCCACTTGGGAAGGTAATATGGTATTGCTTACTTTCAATTATTTCTTACTATTACTTTCAATTCCCAAATGAATAGATAGGCTTAATTCGGTTTACTCTTATGCATTTCACCTTTGATTTATTGGACTAATGTTTGACTAATCATTTTATGTAATCCTCTCTACATTTTGGCATGCTTGGTGGGACCGCACCCCATAAATTTGGTCACAAATCTCTTTCAAGCAACTTACTAACCATGTTTATACAGAATCTTGGAATGAGGGAGCTAAAAGAATGAAATTTTAGATTAAAAATCCATTTTTTGGTAAATTGTATTTTCATTCCTAAGTGTTGTAGTTTTGTTCTTTGTTTTAATATCATTGTTGACATAATAGCGATTTTATAATGAAATCAATGTTTGCTAAACAATGATTTTGTAGTTTAGAGCAACTATATTATTAGCCAAAATAATGATTTTGTATGCTAGAGCAGTGATACCATTCTTGGGGCAACAATATTATTGATTTGGCCAATGATTTCATCTAGGGAATAGCAATATTGTGTTTTTTTATATATCTAACCCATAATAGTGATATTGTTGTCTGAAATTGTGATTTTGTAGGAAAATAGTAGGATTGACTATGTAATAGCAATATTACAACAGAGAGTTAAATTTTTAATGTTATTTACTCAAACTCCTAAATATTTCAAAGTAGGCCCTTATAAGTGTGTTTTTTCAAGTTGAGGGATTAGTTTATAAGTTATTTTGATTACATTTGACTAACTAAACACACTTTCATTTAGGTTTAAAATGAACATGCTATGTTTTTACACATTTGGTATTTGGTGCCTAAAATGAACATAACATGTTAAATCTTAAAAACATTTCAAGTTTAGTGCTTAAACCCAATCTTAAGTCTTGAACATTTTCAAAATTGGTGTATTAAAATTGAATCTAAGATGTGTCTTGAATGCTTCAATCTTTGGGATTAAAATGAACTTAGGTTTTTATTTCTTCATGTGGTCATTTTGTGCAATCTTTTCCATTTTAGCAATTAAGACCAAGGGGTCAAAAAAACATGGACCAATTTTCATTTGGTATTTAAAATTGAACTCATTTTTTCAAATTTATATTCAATAGTTGTTTAAACTTATAATTTGATTGGCAAAAGGAGGGATGTTTCATGTATGCTCTTGCTTCTGTTCCCTTTAGTGAACTTTTAGTATCAAAAGTGTTGTCCTTATTACAAATATGCCTAGTCCAAGGTAGAGAAAGAATGTCATCTAAAACACTCCCCAAAAACTCATAATAGTTTGGGTGATCTTGAAACGACCCTAAACTCTTTCTATTAGTCATTTATTTTATTTTACATCTTGGTTTGTGAGGGGGACTTCATTACCTCTGACAAGTTCTATAGGGAATCTTTGACCTAGGGTTTCATCTCCTGAAACTAACTTCATCACTCCCACCAGGATCAGAGGTTTGAGTGATTAAACCACCTTCTAGTGTTGGAGTTGCACATAGGATGTATCTACACTTTGGACATCACACTACACTGAGCAAATGATAGATGCAGTTGTTCCAAAAAGGGCAAGACCTTTTTATAACAATCCAAGTGCCATGGAAACCCAATTAAAGTGTGTTTCTTTAGCATCATTTAGCATGAAAACCATTGTGCAATTAATCCATCTAGAAACATTTGAAAACTTGTAGTTTTTAGATGAATACCCATTTTTCATAAAATTATTATTGGTGTAAGGTGCACCTCAAGGTCCATGTCACCATATTATCATTTAGGAGAAGGGGGGTGTAAAAACTCTATTATATAATGCACATTTAATTTTGGATGAACACTTAAAATCCTCTCAAAATGACATATATAGACGGACTCCATCAATATCATGCAACCTTATCAGTTTAGACTTACGACGATTGTTTTTTGTCATTAGCTTAGTTGGTCTTGATTTATGTCTAAAACTGCTTATTAAACTCAAAAAAATTAACTAAAAGACATTATCCTCAAATTTATTGAGCAAGGGAGGTGTTACATTGTCCAATTGAAAAATTTATCTTTTCCTTATTCAAAATTATTATCAAAAGCTATGTCATGTCATCCATTTTGGCATAGTTATGCTGCCCAATCAAGTCTAGATCATTTACCCAATTGTTTAAGTCCCTCATTTATAATTCACATTTGAAATTGAACCGTTATAAAGTTTTAAGGGTTGTTGTGTTAAATTGGGTTTGCCATTTGCACACTAAACTTGTTCTAACTTGGGTTCAATTTTTCATTTGGATTGAGGGTCATTTATTAGACTCAAAATCATATTATCATCTTGGTGGACTCAAGTCATCTTGTATATCTCTCACACTTTGAGTCTTAGAACATATTATATCCTACTAGAACCATGTGGTGACATTGTGCTACCCATTTGGTTCTAGCTTTGTACTTAGTGATTCATGTATGTTTTTACATCTTGAGTTGCTTAGTTCATATTGTCTTCTTCATAATCCAGAGAGCTTTTCTCTAATTTTCTAGGGTCAACTCATCAAAGTTGAAACTAGATTTTATGGTACATGCATATCATAAAGATATAGGATTTGGTGTACTAGTTTTCACCTTGGATCTTTGAATTACCTTACCCTCTTCTAATCTATATGATTTCAACTTTACCAAAAATTGAGTAAATTCATGAGCCAAATCTTCTAATTGTGTGTGGTTCCAAGCCACCCTCTATTTGTAGTCTCTTTGGTGCCTTAGAAATTTGTTTGGAAAAGGATCAAAATCCATATCTTGTTTAAACATTTGCAAAACATTGTCCAAATCTTGCCAAACATTGAGAACACTCTTTTTTTAACAATGACTCAAAGGTACACTTGCAATAGGGTTTTTTATGACCCTAATTGAAAGGTAGAGCATTTTTATGATAGACATGAGCACTCCATCTTGTTTAAAGATGTTATCTTCTTTGGGCCTATCTATTGAAAACTAATCACATCCATGCCAATTGTTGTACATCATCCTCATTCTTCCCCTTCGATTTGCTCTTCACACTTAAAAGTTATTATTTTTGGGTATCCTTCTTCTCCTTCAGCTTGTATGAGCAAGCAAGATCTGAAACATGTGAAGGCTACCATTTTAAGACCTCCTCCTTTGGTTTGTACAAGCAACCAAACTAAGAAGCATCTAATTGTTACCATTTTAGGACCTCCTCCTTTGGTTTACACAAGCAACCAAACTAAAAAGCGTCTAGTCGTTACTATTTTAGGACCTCCTCCTTTGGTTTGCACAAGCCACCAAACTAAGAAGCATCCAGTCATTACCATTTTAGGACCTCCTCCTTTGGTTTGAACAAGAAACCAAACTAATAAGTGTCTAGTTGTTACCATTTGAGGACCTCCTCTTTTGATTTTCACAAGCAACCAAACTAAGAAGCATCCAGTTATTACCATTTTTGGTCCATCACTAGTTTTTGATGAACCTATTGTTGAAGAACCTCCATTTGATGAACCAGTTGTGTTTGATCCCTTCTTCAATAGTCTAATTTTTGGAGAGTCCATTAGTGAACTGTAAATCATTGTTCCTGCTAAACCAAATGTTCCCCACTTTAGAAATTTTATGCCAATCTTCGACCCAAAACAACAACCATTACCTCTCCAAGAGCCATCTTATGAGGACCAAAATATGTTCAAAATTGATTTTTCACAACAAATTGTGAACCAAAACCATGATGTTATTGTTAAAACACCCATTTGTGACAAGTTAACCTGTGATAAGTTACCTATTTTTAAAGAGCCTCATCTAGTAGTCTCTATAGAGTTATCTCTTGATCTTTTGCCACTTGTTAAGGAGTCTCACTTTGACAAACATGATTTTGTCGAGACATCCCTTGAATAGTTCCCTCTCTTTAAGGGGTTTCATTTAGACAAGCTAGTCTATGTTGAACCCTTCAAAGATGAATCAATTTTTATTGATCCCATTATGCCATCATAGGCCATTACTTGTCAAACATTTAGCATTCAATAAAACATTATCAAAACAACCATATCAGATGAAGAATCAGAATTAGAGTCAGGTTCTCTTTTTGAACTGACATCAGATTTAGCATCAAAAATAGAATCAACATCAGTTACGATAATGAATTTAGAGTCCTTTGCGTTGGAATCAAATTTAGAAATAGATTATAGTCATGGTTATTATAATATTGGTTACAATTGTCTTGTAGATCAATTTGAATATATTTGTGATCCTTCTATGGTTTTTTAGTATGATTACTTTAGTATCAACATAAGTTATCCTAATATTTTCTATGAGGATTGTGCTACCTTTCATCATCTCACCATTCTTACCACCCAACATAGCCATTACATTGACAGTCTACCTCCTATAAATGTCGATTGGGACTGACAAAATCACACATTGTTGAACTGTATCCATGATGACATACCATTTTCAAAATATCTTATGGGGAAAGAACACATTCATTCATAAGAAGAACAATCTTCTAGTGAAACCTTTTCAAAGGCACTAGGGGATAAGCAAATATCAAACTCAACATCTTTTAGTGAAACCTATTCATAAGCAGTAGAAGACAATCAAAGTCAAAGGTTAGCATCTCTTTATGAAACCTTCTCAGAGGCACTATGAGATGATCAAAACAAATTCATTTGTGAAAACCTCATCGAGGTGCCAATAGCTAAGCACAAAAGTTCTTCACTATTTATTGAAGACAATATCAAAGATCTAATCAAACTAGCTTCCAATCTACAACATAATTAGATGGTAGCTACTCTCAAGATCAAATAACAAAAAAAATTTGTTGTCTTATCGAGAGCATCTTCAAAGTTCTTTAGTCCTACCATAACCAAAAGTATGTCGAATCTAGTATCAACAACATTATGTGTGACTGAAACTCCTAATCTTCATTTGTTTCCCATCCATTATACATTCAATTATCATCCACCTACTCCTTACCCACTCACATCATTTATCACTAGAAGCACTTTCCTTTGTCAAAGCTATAAGGATATCTTATCTCAACATTTGAAGCAAGAAGAGTCGATTGCTAATGAGGATCACAATAGCATTATTGAGATCCAGATCAGTAATAAGTTCTTGATAGAGCAGCTTTTCCAAAAGGGAATTGGGTAAAAAATCTATAACTGATCATTTTTGGTGTCTCACATATTGACTAGGATGTGCATCTCCATTCAACAAGAGCAACAAAAGCATTTTTCATCTACCATTTACCCATTGAACATTGTCCTTGCCTAGTCTCTTGGGGGAAACCCCATAGACCATTTTATTCTAGGCATTATTATACCATTATGATCAATCAACCATGTTGTTGAACTACATTTACTTGAGGTCCTTTAGGACTATGTAGGTAGCGCTCAATTTCTATTAAGGTTAGCTCAATCACCTCTTCATTATGCTCTCACCATTTTATAAGCAATTGTTAAGTTTGAACGCTCTCACCATTTTGTGAGAAACCTAAGCAACACTCTCACCATTTTGTGAGCAACCTAAGTAATTCTCTCACCATTTTATGAGCAATCTAAGCCAATCATTGCTTGGGGATAACTTTGTTACCACTATAACTAATTATCTTCTTATCATTTCATTATACCATTTTTATTTTACCATTTCTTTACTATTGATCCAAGCTTGATTTTAGTCATCTTACCGATCCCATTTTGATCTTGGTTCCTTTGGTTCATCTTGCACTTTTTGTAAGGGGATTACAATCTAGTTTCAACAATTCTAAAATCTATATTGAATGATAATTTATGGTAGTAGTGTGACATTTGATCTGACAAGTTATCTTTCATCTATCATCTTATTTGGTATCACTGATTATAACCACCTATGGGAAAATTAGTATTGTTTTGGTCCCCTGATTATAACCACCTTTAGGCAAATTAGTATTATGGCATTATTTCCTAATTATAATTGCCTATGGGAAAATTAGGTACAATGCCTTTTTGTCATGTATTGTCGTATCATTTGGTCATTACTATTATCATTTGTATTGTCATTCACCTTTATTTATGAACTTATTATGCCCTGGTCAGTTTTTCATCACCTTTTGTATGGGTAAAATTACTGTGACTTGGGATTATTTTGGGGTTATATAGGTCATGCTTGATTCATGTTGAGGTCAACTCAGTCCCTCTTATCATATGCTCTCACCATATTGTGAGAATTTAAGTTGGCATGTTCTCATTGTTTTATGAGCTAAACTGATTTGTATATCTTAATCCTCAATCGAGTTGAGATACTTATAAAATTCCAAAAATATTTGTAAAACATTCAAAAAATTAAAAACATTTTATGTGTGTTTATTTGATTATTATTATTATGCTGGTCTTTATTTTCCTATTTGGTCTTGCTTATTTGTTTTATTTTCTAAGTACATCTTGATGGTCCACATAGATATCGATTATTCATATCTTGATCTCATGTTGTTAAGATGTCTTGTTTTCTTTTTCTTTGTCTTTGTTTTTTTGTTTAAATGTAAATATCTATAACTCTAGTTTTGGTCATTGTTTTACCATTATCCTTAGTTATAGGTATTCACATTTGAACTTACTCAACACAATTAGAATATTATGTCATTTAAAGTTATTCATACTTATGATGCCTAATTTATTTTGCTATAACAAGCACTTTGTGCTCAGGTTTTAAAGTATTAACATCAACATCACTTCGATAAATAGTTCTTAGGAACACTTTGCATAATATAGGCTCATCATATGAAAATAGGAATTCAGGTATCATGAATTTTAACACTTGAATCTATGCTTAAACATGCATCTCTTTGCATACATTATGAGTCTAATCAATTCTTGGTCAATTTTCATCATTCCTCATTCCACTCTCTCCCAAACTTGGGTGAACTACATTGGATTGAAGTTCGTGTTGGAACATGAGTCCATATAACTATGTAGGTAATGTCCACTTGTCTTATACATCTAGAGTCAGCTCAACCATCTCCATTCTTCTTCTCATCTCTCTCATCACTTTGTGCAGTCTCATATGCTAGGTTTTATGTGGCTTTCTAAACCATTACACCATCGCATGTACATTTGCACCCACTCTCTTTAACCTAAATTTTGGGTTATATCCTTGGCCTATTTAATTTCCAATTGCCCATGCTGGGGCACACCATCTAAACAACGTCAGAATCAAATCAGCTCTACAAGGGTAAAACCATTATTTATTTTTTGTCAATGATTAATATTTGCCCTACTAAGGCAAATTTTTTTAATCATGATCATATTTACTCTAATGGAGCGCTTCTTATTATCTTCTCTTTGGATACCACATTCTCTTTTCCTCTAATTCAAATCTCTCCACACTAATTCCCATGAAGGAAATATTTTAGTGTGTAACTTGTCTCGAGATTGATCAATATCATAATCACATAGCTTGTAATCTCAAATTGGGTACATTTAAAGTGTGTTCCTTACATTTATGGATTGTATCTTTCCTATTCCCACCATTTATGAGGTATATTATACCTCTAAATTATATTTTGATTATTGATGGTAATCACG
The DNA here is from genome assembly GCA_037957365.1 of Torreya grandis. Classification (NCBI taxonomy): domain Eukaryota; kingdom Viridiplantae; phylum Streptophyta; class Pinopsida; order Cupressales; family Taxaceae; genus Torreya; species Torreya grandis. The sequence goes on from JARHVA010000430.1 coordinate 2,438,709, forward strand.
TGTGCAATAATTAGCTCATCTAGATGTGATCTATTCCATTGGTTAATCTCTCACTTTCTCTCTCTTTTCAAGAGTCCATTCTTCTCTTTCATCTTAGTATGTCCTCTCGAGGGGGCATCCTAGGTCATTTCCATTTTTTTATTGATAACTCTTTTTTTAAAAATATGTTGCTTCATTTGAATGTCTCACTATTCCTTCTCAAACAGGGACAAAATGTAGACATCCAATTCCTAACACCATTTGTGTTGAAATTGTCAATCTTACTCGAATTGCACTCAAATGCATATTTTAGGTCAAAATCTATAAAACATGCTAAATGGTTTGAGCTTGTCATTTACAAGTGTTGATTTAGGCTAATGTATCTCCAAATAGGGCAATGCATTTTATGTGATACCTAACTTTGATCAATTCATTTCGAGTCAAAATAATGATTTTTCCTTTTTATGCTTTGGATCACTTTTTTATTCTAATTCATTGGTACACATCACATACCTTTATTATTTTATGTTGGAAGCATCCTAAATGGGAATACAATTCTAATGCATCCAACATCACCTTCCAATTCTTTTTGAGTCAAATTACGACGTAGTCATATGACTTTATCACCATTTTGATTAATTGAGGGCCAATTTCCAAATAATTGCACAAATATTGATTAACCTTGTTTAAGGCTAATTGATCCAAATCAAGAGCTTAAGTGTATTTTCCATGAGATTTATTGAATTTTTTTTTTTGGAAATTGATTTCTATTAAGCTATAAATACATAAAATATCAATATTATGGGTCTCCCATGCCTTATTAAGACCCTCCATGTCTCTTAAATTCCCCTCTATCCCAAATATTTATGAGGGATATTTATGAATTTAATTATATAATTAGATTAATTCATGGCCACACATCTCAATCTTGAGATGGACGGTCATGGTTGATCCTGATCAATCTCAAAAATATATAAATAGAAGAGTCACGAACATTATTTTTAAGATTGATTTGTGCAAAGTTATAATTCTAAATTATCTCCACAATCCTTTGTGTTAATCATTTATTTTATTTTCAAGCTTCATTGATAGTCTATTTTAGTGATTCCAAATCATGAGCCTAGGTTTTACAAGGAGTTTTTGAGACATTGGAGGAGTTGGACACCATTGTTGTTGAAGACAAGATCTCTTGATCGAGGGAGAATATGATTGTGAGCCACATTTTTATGGTGAATCCACTTGGGAAGGTAATATGGTATTGATTTTTTTCAATAATTTCTTACTATTACTTGCAATTTCTACATGAATAGATAGGCTTAATTTGGTTTACTCTTATGCATTTTTCCTTTGATTTATTGGACTAGCATTTAACTAATCATTTTATGTAATCCTCTACAAGATCCACTAGACTAAATTAGGTGATCTCTTACCATAATAATATTACTAGGGAGGGTTCCAAATCCTACAATCAAGAAAAATTATGCAATAACCCTAACTAGGTCCTATGTTTTCATATTCACTAAACTAGTAACAAGCAAAACAAAAAGTCTAATCTAGTGCTCACCAAATATTGTGGCATAAAGTGGGGGTAATAACTAATAAAATTAAAAATACATAGAAGACATATACTCACATAAATGTATACAAAATTCTAATGCATGGAATAAAAGTGAAAATGTATATATATCTACTCTTACAAATGAGGAAGAAAGTTAGGAATACTTACCTTTGAAGGTGAACCCACCGAGCCTCAATCTCTCCTTTCGCCAAGGTGTTTTGTAAGAGGTTGTTGTGGTATGTAAGGATGACAAGGATAAACTGGCTTTAGGCTACAAAACCTATCAATGCATCCAAAAGACTTCTCCATAAGACAATATTTGTATCTTTAAAGAAAGTATGAAACCCTATGTTTGTTCCTCAAGTAGAATGGTGGATGAGCAGATGCACAATATATCTTACTTCTTCTTCTCTTCTCTTAGAAATGGTGAAATGATTGTGTTTATATAGGTAGATCTAACCCTAAACCCTTCCTAAATTTTTGGCCAATAGGGTCGACCCAATTGACCTAGTATCATAATTGACAAAAACTCATTAGGTCATGAACTAGGTCGGCCATTGGCTGACCTAGACCTTAAATAAGTTCTGTCAAAAAGAGTACAAGGTTGACATAATTTACATAGTCATTTAAACTTTCAAAAGGGGTTTTAGTTTAAAAAAGGGATAATAAAGGTGGTAAATGGCTAAAGGAGTGTGTATAAGAGAAGGCCAAGCTTAGGAAAATGGTTTTTAGGAGATAAGTGTGTAGATAACAAGTGGCAAAAAGGACAACAATCCTACAAAGCACCAATGGTCTGCCCACTCCTTTCCTAGTGTACCCCTTAGGGTGTGTACTTAGAAAGATTAAGAATCAATGAGTTATTATAAGATAAAGAGCATTAATAATTGAAAAAAGTTTGAAAATATTATGTGTATATATATACCCCATTTGAATCTCATCACATGTCACATAGGTGCAACACGAGATGGTGACTCAGGAAAAAACATGATGACACATAATGTTGATGCTAAGTAAAGTGAAGTAAGGAGAAAATAAGATAAATGAAAGGACAAATTTGAGAAACACATACCCTTACTTACCTTAGTGTTGTAGATAAAGAAGGAGATGTGAGAGATGTGAAGGCATCCAATGTGAGGAACTTTAAGTGAACCTATAGAGATTAGCAAAAAAAGTGAAAACTCAAATTTTTTGAAACATATACATGTAATAGTTAGAAATATTCTCTATGATGTCAGGATTCCATAACTTTTTACAGTTTGGAAAATGAGTGAGTAGAGTCAAAGATATGATCAAAACAAGGATCTGATGGTAAATTTTTAAGGGTAAATAATATTGAATAATAAATATAAATAGGGTGAAAAAGAGTTCATTTCTGAGGCTCGATATGTGCATGGGTGGTGACCCCAAGGTTTTCTTTGATTGGGATGCATCCCATGGACTAGGTACTCAAAGGACAAGCCAATGTAGAGACCATGCTCAGTGGATGAGCAAATGGGGAGATGGTGACTCATGACACCAAGATAGGTAATAAATGTTGTAATTGTTAATTATCTTTGGGATAGACTACTAGTTGTATATGATTATAGATAGATATATTTTGAAATGTCTATGTGATCTAATATCTATCTATTTTAAATTTTACAAATCTTTTAGATGAGGAGGAGGTGAAATGTGGATCCCTTGTGATGGGATCACACCATGATATTTTGGATAGGGTGATGGCACCATATGACGCTACCACATTAGATAATATTATGGTACCATATACCCTAACTTAGTGGGCTAGTTTAAACTAGTAGGGGAGGTCATGAGGTAGCTACAGGCATGCAAAGATGGGCTACAACCATCAACAAGGGTGGGAGAAGGAGACACACAGGCATGGTAAGCCTTGGCTTAGGAGAGAGATACACATATGGCTACCATTATTTGGTTGGAATAGGTATAGGCCCAGGTGGCCAAGCTACAGGGATAGATAGCAAGATTGAGATCTCAGATAACCTCTTTATAGTGTATTATTCATAGGGGATAGTCTAAGGCATATATGGGTAGAATGGTTAGACCATGACATAGACATGATGGGGCCCAATGATAGATATTGAGTGATGTATTTTTGTACTTAGTATTAAAAACACATGATATATATAGATATATATTATTTTCATAGTTGGATGTTGATCGTATGTGTTATATTGTGGTTGTGGTTGTGGATGCATGGATATATTTATTTCTATCACATGTATTTAGTTTTTTATTATATATGATATAGGAAATATATGTGTTGTGTTTTTTCTAACATTATTTACTACACATGCATGGTTAAAAATAAAAAGGCAAAAAGAATTGGAAAAGTATAATTACTAAAAAAAATTCACTGCACATTATAACACGATGGGAAATGTGTAATAACAAAATATGACTAAGTATAATAAATGGAAAATAAGTAAACAAGAGGGAAAAAAATTATTTGTAAACCATGAAAAAGATTGGTACCAAAAACAAGTAAAATCACACTTAATCATGTTGGAAAGTATGAAAAGAATGTAATAAAATGGAAAGCATGTGAAAGAACAATGGTATAAATAAAAGTCAATTAAGTCAATCAATCACACTAAATCATGTTAGGAAGTTTAAAATAAAAATGAAATTGGTAAAAATGGTCTTAAATTAATCATACTAATTCAAGTTGTAAAGTATGAAAAACTTAAGAAAAGTGCTTGGATTCTTACATGCAATCAGAAAGCAAGAAGATAAAAGTAAAAGATTAATGAAGTAAGCATAAAACATACTAAATCAATATGGGAAACATGTCAATGATGTGTAACTCATAATCAATCACATCTTATCTCATATTTGACACATTTAATTTCATTGTGACTTGGATATTAGAAATTTTTGTGAGGAAGGCCATGTCCTATGCATGGTCTTACACTATAACTCACAAAGATAACACCAATGAGGTGGAATTAATGTGAAAATATGGTGAAAAGGGATGTGCAAAATGGTAATTTGAAATTTTGGTAATTTGTGAGGAAGTTCAGGTCCCATCCATGGTCTTACAATGCAACTCACAAATGAAATCCTTAGGGGGAATGATCAATAAACACAACAATATTTCTCAAAGAGAAATATTAGGTTTTTAGGGAGTGAAAAAAGGAATGTAAAAATAATACTATAGACATCTTATAAAAAGACCTTAGGAGACATGAAGCACACTAAGCACATGAGAAGGCACTAAGTGACTAATGACCATCAATATATAGAGGATACATGTTCACTATAGACACAAAGATGTCTAAGAAAATAAGTGTGGTACTAAGATCAACTCATATTAAATGTTTTAAACAATAAATTAAAATGGACTGACCTTCTCACAATGTTTTCCTTGTTCTTTAGGACCCCTTATAGAGCCATTAGTCTACTACAAAAATTGGGTACTTGCATGACAAAGTAGGTAGCACTAAAAGATTTTTTTAATTCTCTTTTTCTAATCTACTGGCTTACCACACCCCAATGGACCTTGGCTTTATCATGAGGCCAACTGTGGAGTTTGAGCTTTGATTAGAAAGAGGAGATGTGCTTAGAATCACATTTTTTAGTGTGATTTAACTTTTGAAAATTTTTAAATATTGCCTTTTAGATCATTGCTTTTCATTAAATGTTTGGGATTTTAAAGTTTTATGGATTTAATATTCCTCATCCATACGGACTTGAAATGACCAATCATGAGAGATATAGTGATACACACGAATGAGCCTTAGGCTTGGCCTAAAGGAAACTAAGTATCTAAAGATATGACTGACTAAAACACTTAGGCTTAACTATGAACCAACATGTTATCTAAAGTCTTAACCATGTGTGTTCTTAGTTTGCAAAAGGAATAGGGGAAGAAAGGGAGATCCAAAGTAGATCAGTAAAGGGAGATTGTAATGAGATGAATTATTTACTAACTAATCACCTGGTAAAGAAGGAATGACTAAAGGGAGAAAGTTTTGTATAACCAAGTGAGAACTAACAATTATCTATGTTTATAGAGATAAGATATCAAACAATTATGAAAAAGAACAAGGTAACCATAATAAATGAAATCAATAAGGACAAGGATGGAATTATGAAAAATAACCCATAAGAGAACATAAGAAGAATAATGACATCATAATCAACATGAAATTCAAAACAAAAAGTCACCATGTAAGATAAATAATAATTTGACACAATGTCAAATGATATAAAATAGATGTAAAGTTAGAGCACATGTCTAATCCAATGGAAAATGTGAGAACACCATGCATGTGTTTATATGTATTGATATATTTTTTCACATACATTATCCATAACATATGATAAGTCTCTATGAATTTGAATGTGAACTATAACTAATGTCTCATCGATCTTTAGTGAAAATTGAGAAAATACTTCACATCAAATCTCCTTGATAGAAAATGTAGGAATGCTTGAAGGATCATGTTGATGAGGGATATCATGTAAAATATGCTCAAGAGAATACATGGTAGTGGATTCTATGGGAGATGAAGGGGTCATCGGTGGATAAGGTGCCACTAGTGAAGGAGTCACCAATGGAGAGGGATCCACGGGTGAGGGACTCACAGATGGAGATGGAACCATAGGAGGTGAAGCCACGAGGGAAGAAGGGGGAGCCTTCGTACGAGAGCAACCTATAAGAGGAAGGGTAGAAGGTGTAGGAATGGTTAGGAGATGATTCTTGAGGTGTTTCTGAAGGATGTGGAAACTATTAGTGTGATGTGTACCGCATTGGTACCAGAGATAATATACCTCTCCATATTTAAGAAGATATTTAGGTAACATTTTCATGGGAAGTATAGCCTTTTCTAAGGGTTGAGGAGTGGTGGGATGAAAGGTGTAGATATATTGTTTCAACTTTTTATAATGTGTGGATGAATGGTTATCTATGTCTTGGAAGCAACATATACGCTTGTGAGTAGGCTTGGTGGGTATACTCACAGGAGGAGTGAGAACAAAAGTTAAGAAAGATTGGTATAATGAGTAGTCTGTAGTCTAGTGATTGGAAACTTTATGAATGTCATAGTAAGGCTGATCGACCCATTTGGTGGGTGAAGGAGCCAACTTTGGTAAAGGGAGGAAACCATCACCAAGATAAGGTTGGGGTTGGTGGAGAGACTGGATAAGGCTAGATTGAAAGAGCAATAGGAAGAGACTCATATATAGAGGGAGTGAGAATTTGAGCGAAATCGGGCTCTACTAAGGAAATAGTGGGATGCATAGAAGGCTGAAGGATAATCTCAAGCTTCTCAGGGGTAAGTTAGTTAGAGGGTTCTTGGTATCTAGCAAAGTGATAGGGACCAGTCATAACATGATCCACAAGCATACTCCTATGAGGTTCTTTATAAATTAGAGGTGTGCACACCATCTCTACCTTATGATAAAGAGGAAAAATTATAAAATTAGGAATGATATAGGATGGAATGTTAGAAGATATACTAAAAGATTAAAGCAAAGATAAATGATATCAAAATAATTTTAGCACCTTAGACCTAAACAAGACCTCCTAGGAATGGATCATCTAAGGTATAGCCATCATCATAATCAGGTATAGGAATATCGATAGCATAGGTAGGGATGACCTTATCATCCAATGTGGTGTGATGAATGGAATGTTGAGTCTTAGTTAAGATAATGGATATATCATCACAAGGTGGTTGATTGGAACTAGGTTGTAAAGAAGGGGAAGCTGAGAGATGAGATGAGGTAAGAGATCCAAAGTTTTAATCTTGATATTTAACTTGTAAGGCTCATCATCATCAAAATATAGGAGGTTAAGGGGTATATTCTTGATGAGTTTGGGATGACCATTGTAACCTCAGGTAGAATCGATAGGAAAGTGAAGTCATTGAGATTCATAAAATGGAGCATTGGGTAAAGGTTCAAGGGTAGAAATATTGAATACACCACGGTCTTGGAATTGTTTTAAATTCCAAGGATTAGTGTCACCTTGAATTTTATATATAGCTCCATTGTGAGAAAATTTGACATATTGCCAAGCAAAAGAGGCAACTGCTCTCATATGATGATTCCATGGCCTACTAAGAAAAATGTTATAGGATAGAGGAAATTTCAAGATCATCACATTAATGTGAATGGTAATAGGTGGGACTATAATGGGGAGCCACACATAACCTAAAGGAGGCATTTGCCTTCGGTCATAGCCTTGATATGTGTTGTGTGTGGACTTAAGATTACACTTTGGAATATCCAAAGGTTTGGATAAAATAAAGAGAGGAAACATAAGTGCAAGAGCCCTTATCAATTAAAACACACTTGAATTCAATATCATCAATTTGGATATTGATACAAAGAGGATGATCATCCACATGAAGTAGAATCTCATTAAGGATCATAGAAGTGATGGGAAATTTGAGGGAAAGAGAAGTTTCCATTGTTTCATCAACATGTATGGACATCTCTTCACATTGTTTTAAAATGATATCTTATGATTTGAATAAGGTGGCTTCACATCTATCTAAGGGAGGATGATGGATGTTCATTTAGAACAAAATCTACATAAGACAATTATGATGATGTGGAAAGATCTGCATAAGTTCAAGGAATGGGATTTGAGATGAGAGATTAGTAGGTTATGCAATAGGATCTCACTCATTAGAACCCCTAAGAGGAATATTGGAAATGGGTGCATAGTGTTGAAGGAGTCTTTGGAAGGAGGATCTGAAGTGCATGTAAAATTATGTTGATAAGATGTGGGAAGTTTAGCTATAATTCAAGTTTTTTGATCATTTTGATAAGATGGGGTAGTTGATGTAGGTTTGGTTTGAGAAGAAGTGTTGATATAAGTTTGAGTATCATTAGTGATAGGTAAAGAGATTGGAGGGATGGTATAAATGGTATGAGAAGTGCTATCCAAGGGAGGTGTTGAAATTGGTTCATCAAAGGATATGAGGTCTTCTTGCCCTGACTCAGTTAAGTGAGTTGGAGAATAATCTTGGATAACATGAAATGTGTGAGATAATTGAGGTATATGGATAGGATGAGGATCAATGAAAGAAACCACCCTTTACATATGAGTCATATTGACCACATTCTCTTTGGGAGCTGGGTCAAGAAGATTGTCAACATTATTGGTAGAAGGAGTAGGCTTGTCTTGGATATCTTGGTGATTTAGAAGAGGATCTTTATAGATGGCCAAATGAGCATTTTCTCAGTTCAAATCTTGAGATTCATTTTATGTTTCATGGGATTTGAAGGCAATGTCATAGGATTTTTGACATTTTTGAATGATATAATCATAGTCAAAATTAGGACCAAGAAAAAAATCCATAGCCAAATTATGAAGTTACCAACAAGTCTCATGAGAATGACCCCAATTAGCATGAAACCAATAAAATGTATTGGGATCATACCAAGATTTCATGGGACGAGTGAGATAAATTTATTTTGGGAGATGCCTTAGTAGAGGTTTGTGTAATTTTTCTAAGGAAAGAGGTTTATGAACATTGATGTTATTAGCTTAAGATAAATGAGGATTAGTAATGTGATCAGGAGGGGAAGCTTGTTCCGGAGTCTGGTTAGGAACAATAACTTGAATAGTATGAATGGTATCATAAGAATCAAAGACACCATCATTGGTAGTGTGATGATTTTTATTATTTATTAACATGCACGTACCCATATAATGTTGGGATGGGTCAAATTGATGCATGAGGACATCTTGATGATTGGCTTGGTCAATGGCCTCTTCTAAAGTTCATGGAGAGAGAGTCCAGACTTGATATTACAACTTGGGAAAGAGAGCATTGGTAAATAGATTAAAGAGGTTATCATCAGCCATATTATGTTCACATTTGTTAGACAATGTCTTCCATTATTTGATAAAATCTTATATAGTTTTAGTCTCAAGTTATTTCCAATTGATAAAATGGGCCAGGGTATTCTCATGAAGATCACTAGTTTGGAACTCTTGGACTAGAGGATTAACTAAGTTTTCCAAATCAATAATAGAGTGAGATTTGAGTTGGTTTTACCAACCTAAAGCATCATCTGTGAGATTTTTTACTAATATCTTGGTAGTGGCAAAGTTATTTAACTTGACCCAGTCTTTATATAGATTTCCAAATGTTTTTAAATGAAGAGTAGGATCGGTTGATCCATTGTAAGTAATGGTAGGGGTTATACCTCCTATATTGATATTAGCAATTTAATATGTAAGATACTCATTGTGAAGGTGTTTGTTTGTTTTATTGACAAGGGGAGGTTAAGGGATAAGATTACCATGGGAATCCTAAAGAGGAGTTGGGGGAACATTTTAGTTATGCATGCCCCATGGTATCTGTTGAGGGTGGGTTTGAATATGGATAAGGTGATTTTGTGTTTGCATCATTTGATTCGCATTGTTATCCTGGAAAGAATTCATTTGGCTAAGAATTTATAATAGGATTTGATGGGTTTGAGTTGCATTATTGGCATTGTTTGAAGTATTGGACTTGGTAAGAGTGGCTTGGGTACCACTATGTGTGTTAGTAGGAGCTTGAGAAGAACTGTTAGTAAGTGAGGTACTAGTGGCATAATTTGCTTATGTGGCAAAATATGGATTGGTAGAGGGATGAGAAGAAGTAGTACTAGAGGCATGATTACCATGGGTAGCAAATGATGCACTAGTAGAAGAATTGAGAAGAGCAGGTCTTGAAAGAGGCCCACTAGATGTAGAACCTACCATGTTAGTAAAAATATTGGGCATGGAAGTAGAGGAAATCAAAGAGGAAGAAGTCATGGTATGAGAAGGGGTCAAAATAGAGGGAAGAGGTTGAGAAATAAAGAAGCTAGTATCCCCAAATCTATATGAGAATGTTTGAGAAAGTGATTGGGACTCCTTGACTTCAACACTTATCATGAGATGGTAAATAGTAGAAGGATCCTTTCCTCAATGTTGAGGAAACTCATTGATGATGAATATCATTTATGGGTATACTCTAATTTGGGTTTATCTTTAAATGAGAAGAGAGGGTTGGGAAGCAAAAAGGAATGAGGAGGGGTCCCATAGTTTGTAGTGCGAGTGGCTATATGCACATTACTTTCATCTATGATAGGATCCAAAAGCTGATTTTGAGAGAACCTATTAGGATTGGTAAGACTCATCATATCTATTGAATTCAACTCAATATTGTCTTCAAATAGGAAGTTCATGATGAAGGAGAGAGATTAGAAAAGGCAAAGTTGATGCAAATCAAAAAGATACAAGAGACAAATAAGAGTAAAGAGTCAACTAGGTCGACCTAGTACTATAAACAAGAGATAGAAGAGTACAAAGTTGACCTGGTCAACTTAATACTATAACCTATTGGGCAAAATTGAGTACTAGGTTGACTAGGTCGACTCACTCTACAATTAAGGAAAAAGACAGTCTATAAGATACTATGTCAAATAGAATAATAATGTAATAAAAATAGGGAAAAAAAATTAAAATGTACTTGAAACAAGAATTGAAATCAAACACACAAATAATTGGATTAGTGAGAATGATCCAATTGGGGCACATAACACAAAACCTTGCACCAACATTAGCCAATGCAAGTTTTTTCATTACAACATACAATGAGCAAAGAGCAAGCAGTCAACTTGAAAACTAAATGCTAACTAATTGGTCATCATGAATGTTGTTAAGTTATTATAAAGTGTTATTTTAAGTGTGATAGATAAGTTGGCTAAAATTAGAGAATTAGAAAGCAATCTATGGATGGTTTTAGGATGTTTTAGGCTGAAAGGGATCTGTGTTGGCAATGGTATTGGCTTGGTATTAGGGCCTACCCTCTCAATTCAAAATTCCATAGTGATAAAGGTGTCAAGTGCTTAGCCAATATATACCATTATCCACATGTTTATACTTGGCCAGAAAATCAAGTTGATTTTCCCCTTGGAGATGAACTCTAAGTAGGTAGGTCATGGGAAGACATGTTAAAATGCATTCTAAAATTACATAAATTAATAGTGTGTGCAAAAAGAGAAAAATAGTACAACTAAACAATATATTAAAAAACCACCTAATTAAACTATGTGAGCTGCTCTAAGAATATAAACAACTAAAAGTGAAAGTGTGAATTAATTACTAGCATATAGTTTTTAATTTCTAATTTAAGCATGGTATAGAGTTGGTTCAGATGAAATTATATGAAAACATTATAGAATAGAGTCGACAGGGTCACTACTGTACTATAGATGTAAGAGTCCTTAAGAACTAAGTCAATCAAGTTGACTTAGTGTTTTAGAGAATAAGACATACTACAAAACTAGGATGACCAAGTTGACCTAGTTTGTTGTAGGATTGCAATTTTGAAGACTGTAAACTTACACAAAATAGAATTGTAATGAAGTACTGAATTGATAGAGAGAGAAAGAAAGAAACCTTGGTGGGTTGGAATATGTTGAGGACTGTGAAATTTTTGTTAAAGTGCCTTGAATGCTACTTGCAAGTTCTACCAACTATGTTGATTGGGTCAACCTATTTATATGAAAATCCTATTGCTGAAGCCTATTAAGATGACTAAGTTAACCTGATTTATTATTTGGAAGTTGTCTGGAATACTAATTTGACTTGCATGACTTAGTTTGTTGTCATAGAACTGAATAAGAGACTAAGTCAACCTATTTGACATAGTCTATTATTCGGAATTAAATAAGAGTATTATGTCAACCTGTTTGATCCAGTAACCTATCTCTGATGAAGGCCTACATAAAAAATAGAGTAATTTTGATAGAACTATGTGTAAAACTTGTGCATATAAGTTAGAACTATACCAACCTAGTCAACCTAGTATCGTAAATATATAAAAATAATAAAATAATAGGAATGAAAAGTGTGAAATAAAAACCTGTAAGGGTTAGATTCAATTTGAGTTCACTAGAATGTATGTAATAAGAAATTCATCATATCTACAAATCATTCCTATCTCAAAGAAGATAGATCCTACTTACACTTCCAATTGGGGATACATTAGATAATCAGGGTCATGATCAATTTTGATCCTCTAGACTGAATCAGGGGATCTCTTACCATAATAATATTACTAGGGAGGATTCCAAAGCCTCTAGTAAATAAAAACTATGTAATAACCTTAACTAGGTCCTATGTTTTCATATTCACTAAACTAATAACAAGTAAAGCAAAAAGTCTAATCTAGTGCTCACCAAAGCTTGTGGCACAAAGTGGGGGTAATAAATAATAAAATTAAATATGCATAGAAGACATATACTCACGTCAATGTATATAAAATTCTAATGCATGCAAGAGAAGTACAAATGCATATATGTACTCTTACAAAATAGGAACAAAGTTAGGAATACTTACCTTTGAAGACGAACCTGCTGAGCCTCAATATCTACCTTGGCCAAGGTGATTTACAAGAGTTTTTTGTGGTATGTAAGGATGACAAGGATAAATTAGCTCTAGGCTACATCACCTATCAATGCATCCAAAATACTTCTCCAGAAGACAAGATCCATATCTCCAAAGAAAGTATGAAACCCTAAGCTTGCTCCTTAAGTAGAATGCTAGATAAGCATATGCACAATATATTATACTTATTTTCTTCTCTTCGAAATGGAAAAAATATTGTGTTTATATAGGTTGATCTAACCTTAAACCCTTATAAAAACTTTGGCCAACAGGTTTGAACCGATTGACCTAGTATCATTATTGATAAAAATTCACTAGGTCACGGACTAGATCAGCCAGGGGTCGACCTGGACCCTAAATAAGTTTTGTTAATAAGACTACAAGGTCAACATAGATGACATATTCATGTAAACTATCAAAAGGGGTTTTAGGTTAGAAAAAGGGCTAATGAAGGTGGTAAAAATCTAGAGGAGTGTGTAAAAAAGAAGGCTAAGCTTAGGGGAATGGTTTTTAGGATACAAGTGTGTAGATATCAAGTGGAAAAAGGGATAACAATCCTTCGAAGCACCAATGGTCTTCCCACCCCTTTCTCGGTGTACCCCTTAGGGCATGCACTCAAAGAGATTAAGACTCGATAAGTTTTTGCAAGATAAAGATCATCAATAATTAATAAAATTTTGAAAATATTATGTGTATACAGGTAGCATTCAATCATATGGGGTATTTGAGGTCAACTCAATTGCAATCATGCCATTTGTCATTTTCTACAATTATCTATTATTTTTGTTATCTCATCTTATCAAATCCTATCCACCATGATATTTAATCATCATATTAGCCACTTCTCTATCCAACCCAATTTATCCAATCCAATCCTTTCACATTATGATCTATCATCACTAGTTCATACATCATTCAAATCCTTGAGCTACAATATTAGTCATCAATCAACCAATCAACCCAATTCAAGATCCAAAACTCTCCCCAACATGTATCATTGCATGTGATACATCCAAATCTAATGAATTTACTTGTATATTTAATGTTTATGACTTCCCCTTTCATATTTTTTTGATTGGGTTACGTCCAATGTCATAACTTTATCATCTCTCACTTCCTTGTGATGGAGGGTAAGAATGATCAAACTTACAACTTGTTTGAGAGAAAGATAATCGGGCCCAATACCTTCTTGACTAAAATTTAAACAAAAAAGAGTGTTACTAATAAAATAACCTCTTACACATTCATTTTATGTTATCACAACTCGTTATATTTTTTTCTACTTTTATCCAAACTTGAAAATGCAAGAAAAGATTAAAACAATGTTTCTAGACCTTAAATTTTGACATGTAGACTAAGTTTATTTAATAAATTTCTCTATAGGTGTCCTTAAACCTTTAAAAAAACTTTAAAACCTAAAATCTACCTTTATTCACATCTCTAAAAAGGTTCATTGCATTTGTTGGGTCATTTTCAAGTTATGATGATTTTAGTGTTTCTAGTACTCTAAATAAGCCTTGTTTTAGACCTGCAGTATGAATTTTTTGAGTATATTGAGATGTAGGTCGAAAAAATTATTGAAACCACTTTAAAACCTTCATGAAAATATTAACACATCTCTCTAAAAAAATTCATTTAGTTTGAAGGGTTCTTTTTTAGTGATGATGATTTTAGTACACTAAAACCCTAGCTGCTTATGTACAGGTTGAGAGTACTAAATCAAGTAATAATTGAGTTTTGAGACATGTTTTTGAAATATTTAAATTATAAATATTTTTTACAATATATATCCTACTCTTAAAATCAATTTTTCACCTTGATCAATCCTAAAATGTGAAGAAAACAAATTTTTCTTAACTATAAATGTATCTTTCTTTGACTGTAAAACAATTGTCTTTTATCTTGAGACCTAAAAATGAATGAACACTCTTTAAAAAGAAATAATATGATCCCAATAAAAAAATAACACTCACTTGAATTAATTATTATATTTAATTTTCAATAATAAACTTAAATGAAGCAACTTTTCATTATTTTGATGCAAATTTGTACACAGTCTTGTTTACAACCCTAATTTTCAGACTTCTCTCTTACTTTTTTCTCCAAATCTAGGAGTTTCTAGTCTCATTTATTTTTTTATAATAATTATCCAACACACATATATATCTTCTCACTGTTATTTCTTTCTTCTTTGCTCCAAATACTCCTAAAACTAAGTAAGAAGACTCAACCTAAGTCTTAACCTTTTTTGAGTTTGACAAAATTCGTTATAAACAAAGACATTAAAACTATTCAAAACATATATAATATATTCCTTGACCCCTAAAAAAATTATCATGACACTTATTTTCACTAGGAGATGATAAATATCCTTTACAATTTCAAACTTTCAAATAGGAAATTTTGGCGAGAAAATGGAAAACAAGCTATAAAGACCAAAAGAGCAAGGTGAAGCATGGAAAATATTAATAGAGAAAAAAAATTACTCCTAAAACCTATTCAATCCAAATTTAAAAGATAATAAACTAATCTTAATGCTCCTACATCAATCTCCTTGAGAACAAAAGCTTTTATGAGCTCCTGCTCATTAGGTCTTCAATGTTGCTCCCAATCAATGACATGTTCATCAACATTTGCAGACGCTTTTATTGTAGCTTCTTATCCTCTATAAATATATAGTTATAATACATTAAAATCAGTATTTTATCTTCTTTCCAATCTATTTCACTTCACCTTGTGATATTCTTTTCTCCCACCTTTAGTTGTTTCAATTTAAACTCCATCTTGTATATCCTCTTGAGAACATTTTTGTACCATAGTTTTATCATTTTTTTTGTCTATATGTTAATATAAAGACAATCAACATTGGCTATAACAAAAAAACCAAACATGTATCTAATTAATATTTCCATATACATCACTTAGTCAATTTATTTACTCTACCTCTCATACCAATGAACATGTTGAACTACTCCACACAGCCCTTTTCTTAGCCACTTGCTTTATAGTTGAAACTACACAATGCACAAAAATATTAGGTAAAAAAAAAACCTAATTCACCTCAACAACCACTTCTCATGATCCAAAGGTATGTTGTCCAACTCTTCTCCAATTCTAACATGTTTCTCATGTTTTTCACCCTCACAATGGGCTCTCAAAAGCTTCATATCAGCCATCTCCAAGGTTGTCTTCTCCTCAATCACACCTCTGATTTTAGATCATTTGCATAGTTGAACCTTCTCAATTATATTCTTATTTTTAATTAATCACACAACCTTTACATCCAATGCTTCCACCATGTTAACATGCAACTCTACTTGGTTTCTATCTTCCTTTATTTGTAACTCTGCATGGCTGTCATCTTCTTTCTCTAAATCTATCACATCTATCTTCTCCTTCATGAGAAATCCTTCCTCTATGGGCAGCTTACAAATTTATTTATTATGTACTTTCATTTGGATCTATTCATTCTCTTTAAGTGTAATTCTACAGGCTACTTTGTTTGACAAACTAGCTTCTAGAATGAAATCCATATAATGGCGTATACTGCTCATTGGTACCAACTCATTAGACAACTCATCAAACACTATACCCACATACTCATCCAAAAAAATTGAATTTATAATAAAAAATTAGTCAACTTAGTAGGTGTAATAATTTTTTTGGGTTTAGCATTCAATGCATAACCAACCTCTTATTCTTCAATCAACTACAAGAATTTATTTCTACTCATTATCAACACCTTATTATTATTTTCATCTTCACTACCATCTTTCGATGGTATAAAAGTATGCTTCATATAATATTTCTACAATTTATAGGTGTTAATCCTTCCATCATGTATAGACTTCCTATCAAACTACCAAGGTCTACCCAATAGTACATGGAAAACATCCATAGGCATAATGTCACAAAGTACATCATCTTTATAGCTACCAATCTGAAAATAAACTTTAGTAATTGATGTCTCTTTTGTAGCCAAGATACTTTGTATGGTGTAGGATGTGTCAATCTCTTCAAACCTAATTCTTCAACTATTTATGAAGAAACCAAGTTATCTATACTACCATTATTAATGATACCCTCATAATAGTTACCTTTTGATTTGCATGTAGCCCTGAACAAGGTCTTCCTTTGGGTTGGTTCCTTCACCTCTTAATTTGGCTTTAGAAATAATCTTTTCATCAATAAGGGCTCTCTCACTTTAGGTTCTTCCATATGTGATGGTGATCCTATAATTTATTTTTCAACTTGAACAACTTGATTACTACCTCCAGTTCTTTTATGGCTTGTTTTTGGATTCTCGAGACATTTATATGACCTATGGCTAGCATATCTGTTACATTTAAAACATTTTCCCCAAAAACCTTCTTCTCTGCCTCTTATATATGGCTTTCTTCCTCTGTATGAATAGTCTCCTCTCCTATTGTTGTCTTGACCTTAAGAGCTAATTTATTCTTCATTATGAACCTGAAATTGACTTCTACCACCTTGCTATCCTCTAACTCTAAAATTTTACCTCCTCTTCTAGATTTTTGAGTTTGTATTCTAGCCAAATTCTCTTCTACCTTGAGATAAAATTGATAAGCCTCTTTCATTGATATTATAGATAAAAAAAAAATTTGATCCTAAATATTTAATCTCAAACCATTGATATACCTAGATATTTTATCAACATCTTATTCTAAATGATCAGTTTTGATTGTAAGCTTGTATAATTCTTCAGTACAGTCTTTTACGCTCACATCTACCTACTTCAAATTTTGGAGTTTCTTAAAAAAGTTTGTTTGGTAGTCTATAGGCATGAATTTTGATTTGAGTTTTGCTACCATTCTATCCCATGATTTAATTTTCTCTTTATTTCTTTTTTTAATTTCCTCTTGGACATTATCCCACCAATTTGATGCATATCCCTTCAACCTTGTATAGGCAAACTTTACCTTCTTATCTTCAGTTATTCCTTCAAAGTCAAAATACTTGTCCATTACAGCCATCTAATCTACCAATTCTTTAATATTTAGGCTACCTCCATATACTAGAACCTCTAATTTGAGTTTGAATCATATTCATATGACTACTTTCAAGAATCTTTCTTCTATTCTCTCTTTCTCTTCTTCTTTTACAACCTCATCTTGTGGTTCTTCATCTCCTTCACTTATTAGGATTTGAAGTCACTATTCATGAATCGCTATTCACAAGCACTATTAATGGTCATTAATCATGGTGATGTGGCTTGGTGGTGATGTGTATGGTTATTGATGTGGCTAGGTGATGATTTGGCATTACCCACTATGGGTGGTATGGCCCACAAAGCATTTTTAAAGGTCAAAAGAGGAGGAAAGAGAAGTGGGGTGAATTTTTCCACTAATTCACATGGGTTAGCTTGTATAAATCATGTGAGGACATAATTGTTGTTCCTAAAAATTGTCACTCATTTGTAGGACAACATATGAACTATTTTGGTCCTGCAGGCCAAAATTATCTCTTCCCTTTTGGTTGAACATTTAGGTTTCTAACATTTAGGCAATTTCAAGGTTGGTTCAACACCGAGGTTCAACCAAAAGGTTCATCAATAAGCTTTAAACAAAGGAATGAATTATTGAACCATTGAACCTTGAACCAAAATGGTTCAACGGGTTCAAAGGTTCAATGGCATCGACAAGCTTAAAGAGTTAAGAGCTTCGGCAAGAGTTCAAAGTTCAACCGCTTCGGCAAGTTCAATAGCTTCAAAAGACTTAACAAAAAGAAGAAAGATTGAACCGTTGAACCATTGAACCTTAAACCAAAAGGTTTAACGGGTTTAAAGGTTCAATGAGATCAGTTCAAGTGGTCAATTGAAGGCTTCAAACAAAAGATTGAACTATTGAATAGATTGAACCAAGATTGGTTCAATTGGTCGATTTAATCGAACGATTCAAAGGAGTGCCCCAAAACCCAAAGGGCAAGTGCCCTTGTGAAAGGCAGTGAACCAAAGGCCAAGTGCCCTTATAGAGGGTAGTGAACAAAAGTGGACAAAGAGATATCTTTCGAAAGATTTTTGAAGATGAAATTTTACAAGGCAAAGGAAAGGTTTCCTTCAAACAAAATGTTTGAAGGAATTCCTTCAGACATTTTGTCTGAAGGAATGATCAAAATCCTGATGGAAAGTGGCTAAGGTAAGGGAAGATTTCCTTTAGACAAAATGTTTGAAAGAATTCCTTCAGACATTTTATCTGAAGGAATCAAAGACAAAGACCACCCAAAGGACCCCAAAGGGTAGGTACCCTTGAGGGGGGCTCTTAGCGACCAGGAAATGGATCTTCTCAAGGCCCGAAGGGACACCTTCCCTTCGAGAAGTTTCAAAGACATTAAGCTAAAGGAATATTTCTAAGGACTCTGCAGACCCGTTTCTATGGACTCATTTCTACGGACTCTGCAGACTTGTTTCTATGGACTAGTTTCTACAGACTCCGCAGGCTTGTTTCTATGGACTCCTCAAGCCTATTTCTACGGACTCTACAGGCCTCATTTCTATAGACTCTATAGGCTCATTTTTACAGATTCTATAGGTTGGTTTCTATAGACTCTACATGCTTGATAAAGATGAAGGAATTTTAAAGCTTCGAAAGACTTAGAGAAAACAAAGGCTTTTAAGAAAGAAGATGAACCATTGAACCTTGAACCAAAATGGTTCAACAGGTTCAAAGTTTAATGAGAGTGAATGAACCAAAAAATCGAATGAACCAGAGAAGCAATGGAATCAAGGAGCCGAGAAGGCCACCCAAACTATTGAAACAGTGAACTAATGACATCCCCATAGACGTCAAATTTAGGGTAATAAAATATCTGTTGATTTTCAAATGTGGCACGAAACCTGAAAACAAAATCAGTGACCAACTAAATGAGGAGCTGAAAGAGCCATCAAAAAGGGAAAAGATATCTCGAGAGCTCAAATTATAATAGGAAAGAGGGAAAGACCAGAAATATATGTGCAAGAGTTATTCTAGTAGGTGGAACAGTCCACCAATTAGATATTTGAGCTTGCAAAAATTAAAAGTGTGGCCTATTTTTCTCCCTTGGAGTAAAGGTAAAGTGGACAGCTATGCAAACATCAAGAAAAGGACTAGATGACCCAGGCCCTAGAGAAGACATTTGAGATGAATCAACATGCCACAGTTAAGGCAGATGCCCTGTTCTAGCATGGCCCTCTTTGACAAAACTGAAAATGCATTCAAGGCATTGAATACAGCATGGGTCGTTCCATGAAACAAAGTGTCAAGGCTTTCTTGGCTACTATATATTGTAATCTCTTATTTTATGCAAAAGAGAGATCTTTTTAGTTATAGAAATAAAACTCTGCCAAAATTGTGAGGTGATTACTGAGACTTTGAGTTCAGACTGTTGATCATATTTCTTTGAATGAGAAATCATGTTACTTCCAAACTTTGTGCTGTAATATCTTGTGTCCTTTAAGAGATTATTCTTATATCTATTTCTTGAATGCGTTCTTGTCTATTTTGATGAAATAAGTAGAACTAGTGGAAGTAATTTGAAAGGTGTCCTGAAGCTGACTGTGGAGAGACTTTGTGCTGCCACAATTGTCTTTAGCATGTTTGTTTTTCTATTTCTATTTAAAGGATCTTGGGATGACTTTGTGCCCCCATTATCCTTCGTATATCACTCTTTGGTAGTTGAGGGGGAGACTTTGTGCTACACCTCATTCTGCTGGTTACTGCTCCCTTGTTACCTATTACTTATCACTACCAGAAAGAACTCTTACGATTTGTTGTAAGACCACTTCTGAAAAAAGAGAAGTGCCTTCAGTGTTTCCAGCTTGGATTTATCCTTTGTTTCTGAACATCATCTCTAAAAAAAGAGATATGGATGGTGTGGTCCTACCCCTGAGTGTTATTTTTTGCATATATATAGAGTATATAGCTCCTCATATTTATAGGGAACCTCTCCTTGATGAGAGGAGAGATTTGTCCCCTTTTGATGTGGTCAACCTACACATTTGGCTAATAAATCTCCTTATGTTGTAGTTGAAACAACCTATTTTTCCCATCAATTAGTTGGTGACAAAATATTCACCCAAATTTTTTTGGCGACTCTGTTGGGGAAGAGCATGCAGTTTGAAGCCTCAAGCTTCAAGCTGAAGCAAGGCCAGTTCTTTTCCATTTTTATTCTACAATCTGGCAACTCCACTTTATACTAGAAGCTAGAGAACCCAAGGTGTTGTTTACCCTATTTTTGAGTTGGTGCATGAGGGAAATTTTGATTTGTTTCCTCCACAACTTCAAGTTCAACGAACTAGGAGTCTTCCTCTTACCCATACCAGGTCACCAATACAAGGTAGAGCTTCTTTTTTTGCTATTAGCAGAGCTTTGCCTATACATACTCCACCTAGATTTGTTATCCCCCCTTTTCATAATCAAATCATGGTGGTTTAAGGCCCCTAGGGTAACTCTTTTGGCCCGCTCAATTTAACTCCACCTCTACATGAGCTACCACACAGTTCAAGGAAGAATTTCCCCAAATTCTTTGGTGATGGGAGAGTTCACCCTGATGAACACATTGTAGCTTTTAGCATAGCCTGTGGTGTGATAGGTGTGGAGTATGAAGACGTAGCAGTCAGGCTATTTGTGGAAACACTACAAGGCACTGTTGTAGACTGGTTCTATCATTTGCAGGCCTAGACTGTGACTGACTGGAACACCCTCAAAGCTAAGTTTGAAGCAAGGTTCAAACCTGCATAAGATGCACATGCCCTACTAGCCCAACTCACACAAATGAATAAAGAACCTCATAAACCTATGAGGGACTTCATTGCCAAATTTGACAAGCTGAGGAATAGGATTCCTATAATTACTCAGCCAACAACTGAGAATCTCAAATGCTTCTTCATCAACTCTCAGCTACCTAAAGTGAGTTTTTTATTGAGGCAAGCTGGCCACATAGACCTTGTTGTTACTCAGGACTTGGCTACTGAGGTGGAAGATGACCTTATCTTGGCAGAAAAGATAAGGAGAGATCCTAATAGAAGAAAATATTCTTCATTTTCTGAATATCCATCTACAAGCACCACTGATCCAATGGTGCAAAAGCTGGCAAATGAGTTGCTAGCTCTCAAAAAGCAAATGGCACAAGGGATGTCTTCTGCTCCTTCGTATAGAGATATACCAAGGAGGACATTCCCCAATCAGTCATACCAAGCTAATGCTGCCAAGAATCAATGGTAGCCAAATCATCTTCCTCCCCCTCAGGGGAAATTAGCCATTGAAGCGCCTCCAACCAATTCAGCAGTTGGATATCTTGAAGCAGAATCAGATTTCTCCTTTCAGCCTGAGTTGAACCTAGAAGATGACGCTAATCTCTTCACAGAGGAAGAAGAAGAATTAGCTGGTGACTCCAACATTAGTTTCCTAAATTACTAGGATGAACCTAGAAGTGAAGGTAAAGCAATTAAGGGATCATATGTTGTGTTCACCTGGTCTAAGAATCAGTCAGCCTAGCAAGCTGATAAAGAAAAATAGAGTGACCTCAACCTACAATTTCAATTGCCAAACGAGGAACTTCTCTACCTTTCTAGCCAAAGGACTTGGTGATTGCTAAAAAAGTAAGTACCCCAAACATGCCTTCACCTTCAACTTCAAATTCACAGATCAGTCCTCCCCCTCTTAAAAACTAGAAGGATGAACTCCCTTCCCCTGTTCATAATTCATTTCAGATATTTGACTAGTCGACCATGTCAAAAAAACTAAAATTCAAATGTCTGAATTTGAATTCCTGCAATCTAACCCTGAGCAGTTGGATAAGTTAGTGGAATGTGTGAAGAATAAAACCATCCCTACAGGACTAGTTATTCTAAAGGTAACCCCCATGTCCACCTGAAATAACCTTGTCATTGCTCTTCTTGCTGCTCCCAAAAGGACTAAACCATTTTATGTCTCCTTGCTGATAAATGGACATCAACTGAACAATTACATCATAGACTCAGGTGCATCTGACAATGCCATGCCTACCAAAGTAGCTGAATCCCTTGGTCTCACACTAACCAAGACATTTGGGAGATGTTTCTCCATGGAAAACAAACAAGTGCCATCATTGGGACAGATCAAGGATGCCCAATTTGTATTTGTAGCATTCCCAGAAAAGAGAATCAAAATGACAGTCCTGGTGGCTGATGTCCCAACCTCATACGACATCCTTCTTAGGCAAAATTTTTGCAAATATGTTGGTGGCAAGTTGAGCATGGACCTATTTGGGGCAAGGATCCCAGTCAAAGGCATTATGCAGAGATGTTCTTTGAGAAGGAAGCAAAATATGTGGTCACTCAAACATCAGCGCCTAAAGCTCAAATTATGTTTGAGTCTTTAGGCATGGGAAATTACTTATTATCCATAGAGGAAGTTCATGAGGTGTCTGATGAAGCTCTTGAAGGTGACAATCTAAATATTGGTTTAGATGGAACAACAGAAGACAGGATAGAGAATAGTGTAAATGTAGAAGAATCATCCCCTCCAAATGAAGAAAAATCTAAGGTAATATCAGCTTTTGATGATGTATGGATACTAGAATTTGATGGCAGCTATTTCTAAACCAGTTCAAGAGCTGAGATTGTGTTGATATCTCCTCAAGAAGATATTTTTCCTTCTTCATACAAGTTGTAGTTCAAAAATACTAACAACATTACTGAGTATGAATCGTTGCTGCTTGGATTGAAGGCCGCTCAAGACAGGGGCATCAAACTCCTTCACACCAAAGGAGATGTTGATCTGGTGGTTTGTCAGGTGAGAAACCTATACCAAACCAAGAATGAGAGATTGTGTCATTAGCATAATCTAGTTTGGGATCAAATTGAAAGCTTTAATGCTTTCAGTATCTTTGTAGTTCCTAGAGAATTCAATGATCAAGCTGATGCTTTGGCTATTTCAACAACTCTTTTGATTCTTCACCCAGATTTTAAAGGAGACAAGTACACTATCGAATTGGTCTTTTGACCAAGTGTGCCTGACAATACCAATCATTGGCAGATATTCAATGGTGACAACCAAATCATCACCTTTTTAAAACAAAAAGATAGCTTTCAATAACTTCACTTTGAAGGTAGTGAGCCTCAAAAGCTTAAACCATCCCCTAAATCAAGTTTAGATGCAGGTGAGGAATTCCTATAGCTAAAAGGGAATAAAATTTCCAAAAGATTAGTTTCTCTTGAGAAGCTATTTGACAAGCAGGATAGGTTCATCAAATAGCAACAAATGGATTCAAGCTCCTCTTAGGAGTTTGATCAGATTAATTTGGGTACCAAGAAAAATCCCAAGATGGTGAACATTGGGAAGTGCTGCACTCAGAAAGAAAAGTTCAAGTTCACTGCTCTGCTCCACCAGTACATAGATGTTTTGGCATACTCTTATGATGATCTGAAATCACTCAGGCCTGAAGAAATTTGCCATGAAATTCCTCTCAAGAGTGATTTGGTGCCTTACAAGCAGAAATCTTAACAATACAATCTAAAGATATCATGTACTATTCTATCTAAAATATAGAAAATGTTGAATGCTAGGATAATTTTCTCAATCTATCATTCCACATGGATTGCCAACATAGTACCTATGAGAAAAAAGAATGGTGAAATTCACCTCTGCATGGACTTCAAGAATTTGAATCAGTCATCCTTAAAGGATAACTATCCTCTACCCATCAAGGACCAAGTTCTTCAAACAGTGACCGGTTCAGAGATGTTATCAATGTTAGATGGCTTTTCTAGATACAATCAAGTAGAAGTCGGTGAAGCTGACTAGCATAAGACTACCTTCACCACACCTTGGGGCACCTTTGCATATTGAAGAATGCCATTTGGCTTGATAAATGCTGGTGCCACTTTCCAGAGAGCAATGGACCTCGCTTTCAAAGATGAAATGGGTATGTTCATTGTGGTATACCTTGATGACTTGACCGTCTTTTCCAAGCATCGCCCTGACCATGTGTGCCATTTACAACAAGTGTTGGAATGCTATCGCTAGAATGGCATTTCTCTAAATTCCAAGAAGTCTATTTTTGGAGTAATGAAAGGGAAACTTCTTGGACACATTGTATCCTAAGAAGGCATAAATATTGACTCAGAAAGAGTCAAATCCATCTAGGAGCTTACCCTACCCACGAGTAAGACTGTAGTTCACTCTTTCTTCAAAAAAGTAAATTTTTTATGAAGGTTCATCCCTGAGTTTGCTGAGAAGTTTCACCACATTATAAACATGATGAAGGGAAAGGCCACTTTCAGCTAGACTAAAGAAGGCAAATTGGCATTCTGAGACACCAAGACAGCTATTTGCCCATGCCCTAATTTTGGTTTGTCTAGATTATACCAAGGATTTCACCATATACAGTTATGCTTCTGAGCACACACTTTCAGCAATTTTGGTTCAACAAAATGAAGAACATGTAGAATCTCCCATATACTTCATGAGTTGTCCTCTCAAAGCTCATGAGCTGAAGTATTCAAACATGGAGAAACATGCTTATGTAGTGGTGAAGGCAGCAAATCACTTTCATTTTTACATCCTAAATTCACAACTTACTACTCTGGTTCCTAATACCACAATTAAATCCATATTAACTCAGCAGGAGTTTGGAACCAAAAGGGGTAATTAGATTGCTAAAATCTAAGAGTTTGATATCATTATCAAACCAATGAAGCTTGTACGAGGAAGGGGCCTCTACTAATTAATTGTTGACAATAGACCTGAAGAAGCAGGGCATGAAAAAATAGAAGTGGACAACATGCCAACAGTCCTCTTTATCTCCACCACAAATGAGTGGTATTCAAGTATTGCTTATTTTCTTACTTATGGTGAGTGTCCTGCTCACTTATCTCGTAAAGAAAGGAGAACTATTAAATTGAAAGCTGTCAATTTTGTCCTCTTGGACAATGGCCTATATAAGAGGAGCCTTGATGGAGTGTTCCTTCACTGCGTGGATAAAGAATAACAGAACCAACTTTTGAAGTCCTTCCATAATCTAGCCTATGGAGGACATTTTTATACTCTTGTAACTACCTATAAGATTCTATTAGCTAGGTATTACTGGCCTACCTTATTTCAAGATGCATACAAATGGGTATGAAGATGTGAACTATGCCAACAGTTCATTGGAAGACCCAAGTTAGCTGCTCTGCCTCTCAAGCCAGTGGTGATAGAAGAGCCATTTCAACAATGGGGAATTGATTTCATTAGTGCTGTAAACCCATCTTTAAGTACTAGATATGATTATGTCCTCATAGCCACAGATTACTTCACCAAATAGGTGGAAGCAATTCCAACCAAGCATGCTACTTCAGAAGTAATATGTGATTTCCTCAAGGAAAACATTATTTCCAGGTTTAGGGTCCCAACCAAGATTGTCACCGATAATGCAGCCTATTTCTCTTCTCATGAGATCACTCAATTCTATTTTTATTATGGGATTACCCTCTCCCACTCCTCTAATTATTTTCCATAAGGGAATGGCCAAGCAGAATCGAGCAACAAGAACCAGGTGACCATCATCAAGAAGCTAGGGGATGACAACCAATGAACCTGGCATAAAGCATTGGTTGATGCTTTATGGGCAGACAAAATTACATCCAAGAGGGTGATAGGTATGTCACCTTTCCAACTTTTATATGATCTCAATGCAGAGATACCAATCACCTTGGAATTGCTAGCATTGAAATTGGCAAAGGTAGTTGAAGATCAGACATATGAAAGTTCCATCGATAAGAGGATCATGTGCTTAACTGAGTTGGATGAGCAGTGAACTATGGTGGTGGACCAAATTGATATGCATTAAAGTCTAGTGAAGAAGCTCTTTGACTAGAAAGCAAAATCCCATGATTTCCAGATTGGAGATCAAGTCATGTTATGGGACAAAAGGAGAGAACCAAAGGGAATGCATGGGAATTTTGATTCCCTATGGAGAGGCCCGTTTACTATCCATCAGCTCAATGGTGAAAATAGTTTCCTATTGAAGTATCAAGATGGCATGCCCTTTTCACTACCTCATAATGATCTGAAGTACTTCAATTCTTGAAGTATCAGATAAGATCATCTGTATATATGTAGATTTGTATAGTCTTTAGTTCTATTTTGTGCTTTTCATTTTCATTTTTGGAGCCTTTTTTTTTGGTAGCATGAATCCGTATCCCAATGGCATACTTAAAGGCACTAGATATTCTAGTTTCTACTCCCCTTAGCTGCTTCAAAATTTCAACCAAAGGAGGTTCCCCAACTAGAGCCAACTGTTGTTCTTAAAAACTATCACTCATTTTTAGGACAACATATGAACTATTTTGGTCCTAAAGGCCAAAATTATCTCTTCCCTTCTCAAAAATTGTTCTGAGCATTCAAATTCTTTATTATTCAAGATTTTTCAGTTAAGAGACTAGCAAGTTCAATAGGTTTAATGACTTCAATAGGCGAGGTCTCTCTAATGAACAAGTATTTAAGACATTTGAGATGAATCGACATGCCACAGTTAAGGCAGACGCCCTATTCCAGTATGGCCCTCTTTGACAAAACTAAAAATGCATTCAAGGCATTGAATACAACATGGGACATTCCATGAAACAAAGTGCCAAGCCTTTCTGGCTGCTATATATTTTAATCTCTTATTTTATGTAAAAGAGAGATCTTTTTGGTTATAGAAGCAAAACTCTGCCAAAATTGTGAGGTGATTACTGAGACTTTGAGCTCAAATTGTTGATCATATTTATTTATATGAATGAGAAAGTAGGTTACTTCCAGACTTTGTGCTGTAATAGCTTGTGTCCTTTAGGAGATTGTTCTTATGTCTATTTTTTGAATGCGTTCTTGTCCATTTTGATGAAATAAGCAAAACTAGTGGAAGTAATCTAAAAGGTGTCCTGAAGCTGACTGTGGAGAGACTTTGTGCTACCACAATTATCTTTAGCATGTTTGTTTTTCTATTTCTATTTAAAAGATCTTGGGATGACTTTATGCCCCCATTATCCTTTGTATATCACTCTTTGGTAGTTGAGGGGGAGACTTTGTGCTACACCTCATTCTGATGGTTACTATGCCCCTGTTTTAGTTATTTTTACTACCCAGGAAAGAATCTAGCTGTTGAGTGAGTATTACTTCTAAAAAAAGAGAAGTACCTCCAAAAATCACCCAGGATTTCTCCTTTGTCTATGAACATCATCTCTAAAAAAAGAGATGGATGGTTTTATCTTACCCCTGAGTGTTATTTTTTGCTTATATATATAGTATATAGTGCCTCATATTTTATAGGGAACCTCCCCTTAATGAGAGTAGAGATTTGTCCCCTTCTGATGTTGTAAACCTGCACATTTGGCTGACCAATCTCCTTATGTTGTGGTTGAAATCACCTATTTTGCTCATCAGTTAGCTGGTGACAAAATATTCACCCAACAATAATGATAGTGGATCACATGTTTCTACTTAGACATGTGCTTTTGGGACATAGTTGTTTATCAGCTCCTTGTTGCTGAGGTCAAAAGTGGGAATTTTTTGATTCACACATGTGTGCACATGGGAAAGTGAGAGACAAGGATCACTATGATAGATTGAGGTCACATGTGAAGTGGGGCATAGCACATGGGTGTGCACATGGAGTGGTCAATTGGGCATGATGAGATTCCATTCAAAGGTGTGACCTTACACATGGGGACATGATTCCCTATTCATGAATAACACTCCCACATGGAGTATGGCATAATTTTTTCTTTTCTCTCTCTATTTTATCTTTATGTTGTAAATGTTATTTAATAACATGTTTTCTCTTTTGTAAATTCATCTAATTATTGTATCCATGAAAGCCTTGGGATTGCATGCTTGGGGGTCGGATCCAATAGGCTAGTTTAGATTGGTTCAACACATGAATGCTTTAGGTAGAAACATTTAGTGCTTAGTATGTTAACACTAATGGAGTTACTAGAGGAGATGTCTTAGAAGAGAGATTGATGTTGTGAATTAATGAATTATAGAAGCTACCATTTATCCCATGGTTTTTCCTTGCACATTTCAAGGTTTCTACGTAATCTTTGTGTAATGTATCCTCTTGTTTCTATTTACTTTTTGTAGCTTGTTTATTCTACATTATTTACTTGCACAATAGGATATAGTTCATTGATATAACATGTAGTATTTGGGATTTATTCCTAATATTTGGTATCATAACCATGGTGAAAAACTCCATGTGTGAGTGACTTTATTATTGATTGGTTATGTGTACATTGAAGCTACTATCACAAGAGGAGATACTTGAAGATTAAAAAAGAAGAAGAAAAAATATGTTTTATTTTTGGCAAGTGTCTGTCTATGGATCAAAGTGGAGGATCTCTTGGTGAAGATAATGATCTCTTCATGTTGATGAGGAGAATCTTGTAGGAGAGTTAAAGATAAAGATGGAAAAACTTTGTCAGATAAGTCAGCATCCTACACAATATTCTTGTTGAAGATGGAGTAACTCTACAGCTTGAGCAACAAGTTAGAATATTTTAAAGGAGTGGAGGACAAGGCATGACCTTGTTGTAGTTATTAGAAATAAATAGAAGAGGTGTTGATGTGGCATCATACTGACCACATGTTGTTAGTTTAGATGTAGAAGAAAAAGAAAAATGCATGTAAAGGAAGAAGGCATAGACAAACCTAAAGTTATACATGTTTTGAAGTGGTTGAAGAAGATGAAGATGTAGATGAACAAGCAAGACCTAGTGTTCCTAAAAGTAAAAGGTCGATGTTGACCATTCGACTTAGGGTGATTGAGTGTTGTGTATATGGTTGTGGTATTAGCGAGGTAAATTGATGCATGAACTAACACTGTAGGCATATGAGTTGGTGTTTTGGCAACATTCAATAGAGAAAGATGCATTTTAGATGTTGGATCAAAAATGTGGTAGGTGCAATGATGCACTAATTAGAGTGATGACTTTCTTGGAGCTATTATTGGTCTACTTATATCATGATGATAGCTAAAGGCTATTTGGAGAAGTTTATTATTGACTTATATGTCATCCTATTTCTTCACTACTATCAAGAGTGCTATGTGCACTAGTTGTTGTTCAATGAGTGAAGCAACATTATTCCTACATGGTGATCTCTCTTAGGATAGATAATTTCCAAATGAATGAGTTAGACAGTTACTAGTTTATAGTTTAAAATCATTGTATGGGTTAGTGCAGACTTCACACATGTAGTATACAAATTTTAATATCTTTATAGAGAGCCAAAGGGGATAGTAGATGTTGTTACTATGTGTTACTGACATGTTGGATACATGCCCCAACATGATCACTATTTTTATGGCTCAATTAGGACTCATGAGATGAATGTGGTGTGGAGGAGCAAACCAAGGATGGAGATGAAAAATGATGTGAGAGCAAGTAAGTACCCCACTTTTTTCATTTTGAATTGTCTACCCAAGAGAGTCTTAGAAGAGGAGAAGACATGTTATTGTCTTATGTATTGAATTCATCAAGAGTATAAACCCTTATGTTTCCATGGTGAGTGCTAAATTAGATATTCCTAAGCATCAGGAGTTATGAGCAGTTCACGAAAGAATCTCATTTAGAGGAATGGTCTATTTGTGGAGAAGTGATTTGTCACTTCAGTGATACAATATATTATAGAGGAGTAAATGTTGACAAAGCTAATCAGGATAGAGAAGTTTTAGTAGTGCAATAAAAATTATACTGAGTTTGTGTCGGGGCAATAGAGGGCATGGATGAGCAATTGGTTTCAGAATACTTAGGTGTGGTGAAATCTTATGTATATTTACTTCAAATGAGAGAATGTTAGAATATGAAGTCACTATTCATGAATCACTATTTACAAGTATTATTCATGGTCACTATTCATGGTGATGTGGCCTAGTGGTGATGTGGCTAGGTGATGACTTGGCATGACCCACAGTGAGTGGTATGGCCCATGGATCATCTTTGAAGGTCAAAATAAGGGAAAGAGAAATGGGGTGCATTTATCCACTAAGTCACATGGGTTGGCTTGTGGAAAACATGTGAAGACATGGTGATAGTGGATCACATATTTCTACTTAGGCATGTGCTTGTGGGGTGTAGTAGTCTGTGTGTTCTTAATTGATGAGGTTAAAAGTGGGAATCTTTTAACTCACACATGTGTGCACATGGGAAAGTGGGA
This sequence comes from Torreya grandis, assembly GCA_037957365.1. NCBI lineage: Eukaryota > Viridiplantae > Streptophyta > Pinopsida > Cupressales > Taxaceae > Torreya > Torreya grandis. Next base: position 2,469,796 of record JARHVA010000430.1, read on the forward strand.
GACAAGGATCACTATGCTTGATTGAGATCACATGTGGAGTGGGGTGTAGAACATGGGTGTGCACATGGAGTGTTCAAGTGGCCATTCAAAGGATTGACTTTGCACATAGGGGGACATGATTCCCTATTCATGAATAGTTCTCCACATGGAGTATCTCATAATTTTTTGCTCTCTCTCTATTTTATCTATATGTTATAAATGTTATTTAATAGCATGAGTTCTCCTTTATAAATTAATCTAATTAGTTGATCCATGCAAGCCTTGGAATTGCAATCTTGGATGTTAGATTCTATAGGCTAGTTTAGCTTGGTTCACAACCTGAATGCTTCAAGTGGAAGCATTGAGTGCTTAGTGTGTTAACACTGATGGATTTGTTGGAGGAGCTGTTGTAAAAGAGAGATTGATGTTGTGAATTAATTAAGTTTGGAAGTTGTTATTTTACCCATGGTTTTCCCTTACACATTACGAGATTTCCACATAATCTCTATTTAATATGTCCTCTTGTTTGTCTTTATTTTTTGTAACTTATTTATTCCACATTATTTACTTGTATATTAGGATATAGCTCATTGACCTAACATGTAGTATCAGGGATTTATTCCTAACATCACTCACATCACCTGTCATAACACCTCTTTTTTGAACAATTTTTATTACCTCCAAGTGTGCCTACAATTTTATTATCTCCTCTAGAAATGCGTCTCTTGGTTGTCTTGTTGGACATCCTCTAGCACCACCTATGGCTACTTCTCTAAGTGCCATTCTTTCACTGTCTTGAAAGTTTATTTTCCAAAACCTTATTTTCAATATTTTTAATTAAATATATTTATTCTTAGGTCACCTTGAATCACAACTAAAACCCTACTCTAATACCAAAAATGATGGAGGGTAAGTAAGATCAAACTTATAACTTGCTTAAGAGAGAGCTAATCAGGGGTAATACCTTGTTTATTAAAATTTTAAAAAAAATAAAGAGTTTTCCTAATAAAATAAATCTTACACATTCATTTCATGTTATCTCAACTCAACATAATGATTTATACCTTTATCCAAACTTGAAAATCCAAGAAAAGATGAAAACATAGTTTCTAGACCTTAAAATTAAGCCTGTAGATTGAGTTTCTTTAATAAATTTATTTTTAGGTGTCCTCAAAACTTTAAACCAAATTTAAAACCTAAAATTTGCCTTCATACACCTCTATACAAAGTTTCATTGTATTTTTCTAGGTTGTTTTCAAGTTATGATGATTTTAGTGTTTCTTGTGCTGTAAATAAGCCTTATTTTAGACCTACAGTCTGAGTTTTTTGAATATATTGCATTGTAGGAATATAAAATTATTGAAACCAATTTCAAAGCTTAAAAAAAATACTAACACACCTCTCCATAAAAAAATTCAATTTGAAGGGTTCATTTTTGAGTTATGATGATTATAGTAAATTAAAACCATAGTTGTCTATGTATAGGTTGAGAGTACTAAATCAAGTGAAAATTGAGTTTTGATGCATTTTTTGTAATATTAAAATTTTATATGTTTCTTCCCATATATATCCTACTCTTCCAATCAATTTGGAACCTTGGTCAATCCTAAAACGTGAAGCAAACAAATTTTTTGGACTGTAAATGTACTTTTTTTGAATGTAAAAGACCTTCTTGTGTGTTGAGACCTACAAATGAGTGAAAAATATTTAAAAATAAATAATATTATTCAAATAAAAAAATAACACTTACTTGAATTATTATATATAATTTTCAAGAAGAAACTCAAATGAAGCAAATTTTCATTTTTTAATACAAATTTGTACACAATCTTATTTACAAACCTATTTTTCAGACTTCTCTCTTAATTTTTTATCCAAATATGGGATTTATTGGTCTCATTCTTGTTTTATACTCATTATCATATTAAAATCTATCTCTTCTCACTCTTCTTTATCCCTTACTTGCTCAAAAACTCCTAAATTTTATCAAATTGTCTAACTAACTAAGAAGACTCAACTTAAGTCTTAACCTTAGTTGAGTTTGAAAAAATTAGTTATGAATAAATACATTAGAACTATTCCAAACATATCTAAGACATTAATCAACCCATAAAAAAGTATCATGACATTTTGTTTCACTAGGAGATGATAAATACCCTTCATATGTCCTTTACAATTTCAAATTTTCAAATAGGCAATTTTGGTAGGAAAATGGAAAACAAGCTAGAAAGACCAAAATAGATCAAGGTGAAGCATGTAAAATATTCATAGAGATAAAACATGAATCTTAATTAAACTATTTAATCCATATTTTGTAAAAATAATCAACTAACCCTAATGACCCTGCATCTCCTTACATGTGTCTTTGTCAGAGACATCATCAATATCAATCAATATCATTAATATCATAGTTCATCGATTGGAAGAATTGAAACACATCCAACACATTTATCAATCATCCCTTTCATTTATTCATCATATATTATCTCGTCTATAAAATAATTCTTCCCTCTAGCGATAACTACATCAACCTGAGGTATTTTGAGACTATGTAGGCAACGCTCAGTCACATAGAGTGCCCGAGGACAACTCAGTTGTACTAACCAATTATTAACATATGTCCCTTATTCACTTATATAATTTATTACCCATGATGTCAATATCACTTGACATATGATTTTAGCTACAGCCATAATATATTTAATCAACGTTGTCAAATCATTATCTTATTTCAACTGTAGCTCTCCCTGGCATGTGCCCTTGCCTAGGATACGTCTAAAGCTTGAGACTAATCATACAATCTAAGTCTAAATCTCTCCTTGTCATGTGTCCTTGTCTAGGATATGTATAAATCTTGTGACCAATCACCAAATATAAGTTTACAACTCTCCCTAAAATGCATCTTTTCCTATAATACATCTAAAGCTTGCAACCTTTTATCATCATCCCATTATAGCTTGTTCCCATTTGGGGAATGTATAAAGTCATGACACCATAATTTTTTCTCCCTCACATATCTCTTTCCTTTTAGCATCATCAATTTTTATCTTGTTGCTTACATCAATATCATTCTTCATCCATTATCTTTATAGCATCCCAACAACTCTTTCGTCTATCCACACATCCTGCCACTCATTTCTTCTTTTGAGTGGCCATATATCTCATCCCTCCCCATCACCTCAAGGGAGCATCATCCATCTTAACTTACTAACATTCATTCATGAACATATTTCTTCTTTGTAATATGATTACTTCTAGTCACAATGCCCTTTCAAATAGAGGGAAAATATATAAATCTAAATTTGCTCGCTCCTTCATCATACTAATTTTGTCTAATTCATCCTAACATTAATTTATTATAGTACCCTAGTCACTAGTCTATCATTTCTAACATTTCTCGTCATACATCAAATTTATATCATCCCATGACAATTAATCCTCCTATTAATAATCCCACTTATAAATAATCCTCACTTATCTATTTTTTTAAAATTTTAATTCAAAACCTACCTACCCATAATTTATCCTACAAATCACTTTCTAATCCCCACTTAATCAACATCTAATAATCATTAGTCCTATCTATTGAAATTTAAAATCTTCTACACTCTATAATCCTCCACACTCTTCTTCCTCTAGAATCCTCCAAGGAATTTTAAATTTCCTTGGAAATTATCTCCATTCCTATATAAAATCATGCACACCCCCATGCACAAAAGAATAAATTAATTGATAAATCTTATGCTATCATCTTTTCAAACAAATCAACAATCCATGTCCAAATTTTGTCTAAGTCCTGAGTCATAAGACAATCCAAAATTCAAGCTATCAAGTGTAATCATTTTATCAAGTTGGGATACATCATTGCATTTGGAGGTAAATTAGTTGTAATATTGAGGTACATTTGGATTTATTTCAATTATTTTTTGTATCTAATTTACTTACTTTACTGAATCATGAGTATTTAGTTGAATTTGGATTGATTTTGCAGTGATTTGAATTGAATTATCATTTTGAATTTGAATTATCATTTTCAAATTTTACCTAATACATATGTGAAATGATTATAACACTCAATCCAAGACTGTCAAGGGGTTTTTAGTTCATAACTCTACTAATCATTCCAATGAATATTATTGTGTTAGTAAAACTCTATTTGTACAACTTGAGGAATCACATACTAACACTACAAAACTAGATAAAGGTACACATATGATGGAATTTGAATGTAGTTCTATGGTAGGTACTATAAACATTAGTTCTTAATCTAACACATTTTCAGAGGAAGCATAAAAATTATTCCATTATAAAATATGGATAGATGGTCCACGTGTACACTTCATCATTGAAAATGTTCAAAAAAATTGGATTTCTTCTAAAACATTTCATAGATTAAGTTTTCCCTTGATGCCTCACTCATAACCGTACTCCATTGGTTGGTTTGATTAAGGTTCCATTAAATGATTCACTCAATAATATCACCTAGTGTACAAAACCAAGCCTTTTTAATTTGTAGTCCTTTGTGAAATTATGCCATTAGAGGTATGTGATGTTTTATTTGGGAAACCATAGCTATAACATTGAAATGGAATTTATGAAAAAAATATGATAAATGTTGGTGATATGAGATACCGCATAACAAAAGTAAATCCTAAGTGCTCATAACTGTACTCCATTAGTTGGTTTGATTAAGGTTCCATTAAATATTTCACTCAATAATATCACCTAGTGTACAAAACCAAGCCTTTTCAATTTGTAGTCCTTTGTGAAATTATGCCATTAGAGGTATGTGATGTTTTATTTGGGAAACCATAGCTATAACATTGAAATGGAATTTATGAAAAAAATATGATAAATGTTGGTGATATGAGATACCGCATAACAAAAGTAAATCCTAAGTGCTCATAACCGTACTCCATTAGTTGGTTTGATTAAGGTTCCATTAAATATTTCACTCAATAATATCACCTAGTGTACAAAACCAAGCCTTTTCAATTTGTAGTCCTTTGTGAAATTATGCCATTAGAGGTATGTGATGCTTTATTTGGGAAACCATAGCTATAAAATTGAAATGGAATTTATGAAAAATGTATGATAAATTTTAGTGATATGAGATACTGTATAACAAAATTAATTCCTAAGTTTCACTCATTAATGCCAAGTAATACAAAACGCTGATTAGTTTTGGTAAGAATTTTATATTTTAAATGTATTAAATTACTGGAGTAGTTCCAAAATCGCTATAGATATCATAACACAAATACCCACAATATATAAAAGTAATGAAATCTAAAAGAAAGGCAATATACAAATTTATCCTAGGTAACATGACTACTTCTTTAGATTAAAGTTTTGGCCTAAATTCTCCAGCATTACAAATAATAACTCTCATCCAAAATGTACCTCGCCCACTAGCCCTCTATGCTCTTATATAGATTAGAAAGAAGGCAAGGCTTATGGTAAGGGTTTTGAAGTGTAATTATTTTTATAAAAAGTCTTTCCTATTATTAGTGGAAGTCAATTAAGTAAATTTTTGATTGAAAATATTCTCTAAAAATAAGTTGTGGATAAATATGAACCAATTAGTGCTTATCCACAAACTATATTACAAATGAATATTACATGTGCATCTTAAACCAAAAAAAAATTACATGTGTTATTAAATATATTAATTCCATTAATTTTTACTTTGATAAATAGGAGGACAGAGGAATCACTGAAATATCCTCCCTTAATGACTCCTTCACTTCTAAAAGTTGTTGGAACTAAAAAAATGGGCGTCAAGTAAATGCTTTGTGAAAAATAAAATATTTAAGATCGAGGATCTTATTATGTATTATTTGAAAAATAAAATACATATGTATATCAATGTGCATTGTCTATGTATTGTACTGAGTTATGAGAGATGTGGATAGAAATATAATTATCACCTAAAGCATTATGGGTTGATATTTTAGAAACCCAGACTTAAAATCATGTGACAAATATAAATTGACTCATCACCAGAAACAACAACTCCAATATACTCATCTCTCATAGTAGACAAATCAATAGTACACTGCTTCTTGCAATCCCAAGTCACGAAACTTTTCCTAAGATGATAGATGTATGTTGCGATCAACTTGTAATTGCATGGCTCCCCTGCCTAATAATTTTCTGTATAACCTACAACTATTATTTTTACACCAAAAGTGTAATTGGAAATCGAGATTTATTTATGATGAGTACTTAATTCCATGATTGATAGTACCAAAAAGATACCTTATAATGTTTATTATAACTTTCAAATGGCTATCACGGGGGTCTTGATAGAAGTGAGACACAATATTCATAATAGATTAGGATGCGTATGAGTGAAGTATATTAAAAATTACACCAATTATCTGTAGACTGTACTCTAAACCGAAAGAAAAGATCACTTGGTAGAAATCTTGACTCCATATTAAAAAAGAGTCAGTGTGGACTTGTGGTATTCCATGTTGAAGCATCAGAGTATGTATAGAGCATACTTGGATTGATTGAAAAAAAGCTATTCTCAGACTGTGAAATTTGAAGAGTAATGAAATAGTGTTGTAAACCCAAGTCAGTCATTTAATATAACTTTTTAAATTAAAAAGTGCACTTTCATTAATAAAATGATATATAGTACATTGTTGATCATTAATCATGCTTTTATTTAGAATTACTTCATTAACCATGCTTTCAAATCATGAATCTACTTGGTGGAATTCCATGTAATGATTAATTCATTGAAATAAAGTACCAAAATCAGGAGTTCCCCATCTAATTTATTTATGTACACTCTGGGATTTGAGGGATTCCATGTAAAACCATAGATGATTAGAAACATTTCAATTTTTTCAATACAAGCTCAAGGATTTTGTTTTAAACTATACAAGGACTTTTTCAATCCACACACATAACTAGAGTTATCACTACCAATGGACCTAAGATGTTGGGACATGTAGAATTCTTCCTCAAAATTGTCATGTGTTATAGTGAAATTTGGCCATCCAAATTTCACTACCTCATTTTTACATTTTCTCATCATTTTACCTTTTATCATGTTTTTCATAATATCTCATAGGATCCCATAGTCCAATGGACAAGGCAACATGTTTGATTAACTCACCTCGAGTATATTTTAGATTTGGTGTCGTGGGCTTGACTGGAAAATTTATTGACTTAATTATGTTATTAATTATTTTATAATTAATTAATGTTAAATAAAGTCATTAAATGGTTATATTTCTTTTTTTTCCATTTTATAGATTACTTATTTTTAGAATGAATATTTGTGTATAAATGCAAATTGAAAAGTTCATTTGGATATTGTAAATTTCCTAAATAAAAAGAGAAATCAAAATAGAGGCAAATAAATAACTTTTCATCTTCCAAAGGGAAAAGATTATATAAAGGGGAAAAATTTAGATTTTGTAGAGGGTTCTAATTTTTTTCAAGCTCTTGGAGAGAGTTAGTTGTAACTTTGTGTAGAGCCATGTTATTTCTAGATTGGAGTAATGAAATGCAAGCAAGCAAGTGGCACTCTTTTAAGGTGTTTGTAGATTTTAAAGTTCTTTGTTTATGAATTCTAAATTTTTTTTGTAGATGAAGACTCTATTAAAATTATGTATTAATTTGATTATATGCAACCTATGGTGTTTAAAACCCTCATATAAGCTTTCTTGATGTTCATGAGTTTATGTGTGTTTGATCTCATTAAAACCTTGTACCAAGTGTGTGTAATTAGGTTTATGAGGAGATTGTATGCTTCCAAGCATGAATTTTATTCCCCAAACTCCTTTAGCTTCTATGTACATTCTTGTGTGAGAGGAAGTATTTCCATTTCTACTATTTATTCTTGATTTATCTTGGTGTTTCTTTGTGTTTATCCTGACATGGGTTTCTCCCTCTTTTCTCTTTTTATTTCTATTTTGTTTCCTTTTGCGATTTTGGCTAAAAAGTACTCAAAAATATCTAAATTATTCATATCATATGAGTTAAGTAGCCTTCTCGAATGCAGAGGCTAATCACCATTCTATACAATGATATCTCCAACTGTTGGTGAGTTTGATTCGCCCCCTGTTGGGTGATTCATAAAACCAAGGTGACCAAATTTTACACCAATAGTTTTTGGTGACTTCATTGGGGATCAAAAATGTGCCTTTTAATTCCTAAAACTTGAAGGAAATCTTCCCCTTGAAAGATAAAATTGGTGACTCCATTGAAAGAGGCCTAAAAATGATGGAACACAACCCATGCTTCTAATTTTTTATTTTTTCTAGTGTTACCCATGGTCTGATTTTTGTTCCAGGCATGAAAATGTTTAGGCTGAAAAAAGAGTATGCACACTTGGAAAACATTAGGTGGAAAAAAAAACAAACTATTTAAAGAAAACATCTTCATAATGGGATAAATGGAAACAACATTATCTTCAAAGTAATTTAGAGTTGAATAATGTTCACACAAATGTAATTGATTCAAATTCTAAAGGGACTAAACCTAGTACAATTTTTACCAATTATAGTATTAAGCATGATAGTCAAAGAGAGGGTACATCAAGATTGATTACTATGACCATATTATTGGCATTAATATTTTACTAGTTGATATCCATATAGCCCAGCTTGAATCTGTTTGAAATCTATCTGACACTACTTTGAGAGTGGCTCAATTGAGAAAGGAAGTTGTGGGAAACTTGACAGAATGTCCTACCTAATTGGGAGATATAACATTTTACATATACTAACCAATATCTATGATTATTATTTCAAAAAATTAAGACAAGTAGGTTCTTTCAAAACTCATCTGAGCCATGCACAATTTTGACATTTTCTAGTAAAATATGTAGGAATATACACAAATAATTTATGCAAATTTAGATCAATTATCTTGGGCAATGAACATAATAGGGTTTTCAACAAGCAAAATTAAAAATTTTAAGCTTGGATTTAACTTGGTAACTCATGCTCATTCCCATGTGATTGGGATAGGTGAACTGGTTGCTAGTTAGTAGAATCGTGGCATGAGAGTAGTGGTATTTTGAGCAAGTTAGATGAGGCACAAGTCACTAGCATCTTCTAGAGTTCTCTTGCATTCTTTTAGGGAATGCAAACCCATAGTTGGAGCTAGTTATTGTAGTGAAATTTAGCTGTCAAAATTTCACTTCCCTACTTTTACATTTTCCTATCATTTTTCCTTTTGTCATGTTTTTCATAATATTTCATAGGATCCCATAGCCCAATGGACAAGGCAACATGTTTGATTAACCCACCTGGAGTATATTTTAGAATTGGTGGGTTTGACAAGAAAAATTTATTGACTTAATTACATTATTAATTATTTTATGATTAATTAACATTAATTAAAGTAATTAAATGACTATATTTTTTTAGTCATTTGATAGATTAATTATTTTTAGAATTAATATTTGTGTGTAAATGTAAATTGAAAAGTTCATTTGAATATTGTAAATTAGTCTAAATAAAAATAAAAAGTCAAATAGAGGAAAATAAATGACTTTTCATCTTCCAAAAGGAAAAGATTGTACAAAGGGAAAAAATTTGGATTTTATAGAGGGTTCTTCTTTTTCTCAAGCTCTTGGAGAGAGCTACCTACATCTTTGTGTGGAGCCATATTATTTCCAGATTGGAACAATGAAATTCAAGCAAGCAGGTGTGACTCTTTTGAGGTGTTTGTAGATTTTAATGTTCTTTGTTTACGAATTTTAACTTTTTATTTGTAGATGAAGACTTCATTAAAATTCTACATTAATTTCATTATATGCAACATGTGGTGTTTTCAAAATTTGTGTTGAAAACCCTTGTATAAGCTTTCTTTATGTCCACAAGTTTATGCATGTTTGATCTCTTTAAAAACTTATACCAAATGTGTGTAATCAAGTTTTTCAGGATATTTTATATTTCCAAACATGTCTTTTATTCCTCAAACCCCTATTTCTTATATGTTCATTCTTGTATGAGAGGAAGGATTTCCATTTCTTCTATATATTCTCAAGTTATCCCAATGGTTCTTTGTGTTTATCCCATTGTGGATTTCTCCCTCTTTTCTCTTTTTATTTATGTTTTGTTTCATTTCATGATTTTGGGTAAAAAATACACAAAAATAACCAAATTATTCATATCCTATGAGGGAACTGCGCTTCTCAAATGCAGAGGAGAATCACCATTATTTACAGTGATATCTCCAACTATTGATGAGTTTGCTTCCCCGCCTATTAGGCGAGTAAAAAAACCAAGGTGAGAAAATTTTACACCAACACCATGCAAGAAGGAATTCTTAATGTCCATCAGTTGGACTTCCCATTCATGCATTATAGCTAAGGAGAGTAATATCTTGATGGAATTCATCTTAGAAACTAGAGTAAAGGTTTTTGGGTAGTCAACACCTTAGAATTAGGAAAAACCTTTTTTGAAAAACTGAGCTTTGTAGTTATCAATGGAACCATATGCCACAAACGTAGTAGGGTACACCCACTTGTACCTCATTATTTTTCTTCCTTTCCAAATTGGAACTAAGTCCCAAGTATTATTCTTTTTAAGAGAGAGAGATTCTTCTACCGTAACCATTTTACACTCAAGATGCTTAGAGGCCTCATGCTAAGTCTCTTAACCTTGACTCACTCTAAATTATGTGAAGTGTACAACATAAAACTAATGTTCTAATCTAGTTATATGTTGATCTTTAGGATCCCATACCCATGCAATGGTATCTTTGCAAACTATGTCGACCCATAATGGTTGAGGTTGTGCTAGTTGTGTAGGTACAGTTTGACTGACTTGTGGTATTAATAATGGAACTATGTGTTTAACTATAGGCGGTGTTGTTCCCTTAATGAATAATCATCTGAAATATAGTGACTCTCATAATGGAAGTCATTTAAACTACCCTTTATTCATAAGAAACATCAAACTTGTGTTGAGCTTAGTAAAAACTATTAGAGGAGAAAGAGATATTGGATCATAAGCTTGGGATTTTTCATCAAACAACACACTCCACCACTAAAGTACTTTAGTGGTGCCCAACATAAGAAGACCATATACCTTCACATATTCATAGTACCCACCAAAAATATAAGGGTGATCCTTTAGTTCCATTTATTTATGCTTATCATCTATGATATTTACCCATAAAATACATTTAAAATTTATAAATTCAAAAACATCGTGTTGAAACTATATCAATTTAATTTAGGAGTCATGTCTTGCATGTTTAAGTGGGGAGTGCAATTTTGAATGTATTTTTCACAATGGATTGAATATTCCCAAATTTGAGGAGGCAAGCATTTGTAATGCACCATGTAATTAGCTATTTCCTTAAGTATGTAATTTTTTTACATTCAACTACATTTTTCAATGGGGTGTAGGGTATAATATGCTAAATTTTAATGCCTACATATTCATAGGATCTAATCATCTAATTGTTGAAAAAATATCCTCTGTGCTCTATTTTGAGATGCTATAATTTTCTCTCTAATAGGTTTTAAATGAGGGTTTTGAAAATTTTGCAGTGCTCAAAGACTTCATTTTTATTTTTTAGATACTATACGTAGGTTTTGAAAGAGAAATCATCAATGCATTTAATAAAATATGTATGTTTTTGAAAATATACTTGAGGAATAACATGAGATCATTGTGAACCAATTGTACTCTATCACTTTCCCTTCAATATTTTCCTTTTGGAAATGATACCTAGGTTGTTTTCCAAGTACACAACTTGGGCAAATTCCATTTTTGAAAGAAACTTTCAATAAACCAAGAACCAAGCTATGCTTTCTTAGGTCCTACAAAGAGTGATAGTTTGGGTGACCAAAATACACATGCCAAACTTTAATCAAGTCATTTGCATACACAATCATGACTTATATAGGGGGATAAAACATAAGTTTTTAAAATTTATACAATATATTTTGATGATCAACCTTACTAGTGGGTACAAAAGTGGAATGGTCTTTTAAGTTTAGGATAACAACATTGGTAGGTGTAAACTATATGTGATTTGATATATGGATAAGAGGTTTACAGAAAAGTCTGAAACATGAATAACTTTGTTGAATACACCATTTTCCATTGCAATGGACTTTGCCCTAAAAAAATAGAGGACTAGAGTTTTCCACAATTTTTAATTGTGCAGATTTTGTCAAGAGTGTTTAACAATGAGCCATATGAGAGGCTATTGGATCCAATCCATTCAAATATAGGTGACATGATTGTTTTTTGTAAAAAGTGTTGCTCCTATCTTAGAGGGAGGGATCAACATATTTTTAATATCAGATTCCAAGTTTTCTATTATATTAAAACATTGTTATTCAACATGGCTTGGTTTACCATAAAAGTTGAAACACTCTTTGTCAATGTTTGCATTCCATTTCCCTTTGACTTTATTTTGATGGGGGGAAGGATTTTTCACAGTAGATTTATTTCCGTTAGGCTTAGGTTTTGATTTCCCTTATCCTTTAGCAAAGCCCCTACCTTTTTCAAAATTGGGTTATGGTTTTACATTAGTAAAAATGACAACTAATGTTTGTTACTTAATACTTATCATATGTTACAAATTAAAAAAAAAATCCTAGTTCTTTTTGAAGTTGATCGTATAAATTATAAAAATTTAGTAACATATATAAACTACCCAAAGAATCTTGTTATTTGTAATGATTTGAAATAAATAATAAGTATGGATAACCCAATTTTGATAAATTAATCATAATGAGTTGGTCATTAATCTTATATTCATTAATCATAAATGCTTGACTTGGGTAGTGAAATCCTCAATCCATGGATTATTGCCTAGACTAAGAGTGGTAATCTCATTTTCTAATTGACATACCCACATCTCATTGTGATTTTCAAAAAGGATCCCCAAATTGTTCTAAACTACCCAAGATTCCATGACTTTTCAAAAGTGAAACTTCAACTCAAGGGATAATAACTAGCCTATGAGTCTTTTGGCTTCATCACAAAGACTTTTCCATTTCATTTGTTTGAAAATGTGTAAAGGAGCATTTTTTCCACTCATGACCATGCGATAAAGACCTTTACAAAGAAACACATATGCAATTTACCCTTTCCAACTGAAGTAGTTGGAATAATAGAGGACTATATTTTTATTTGACATTATTAACACAAAAACTTGTGGGTAAAATACTTCTCCTAATTTTTTGACGGGTGTCTGGAATTATATGTCAAAATGATCAGCTCAATGAGAGGATCATAATCAAATAATTGTAGAAAAGACATCTTTTTTAAAAATTTCTCTAGAGATACATGTTAAAATGATTAGCTCAATCAGAGGATCACAACAATGTAGTTACCTTATGGAAAGTTTTATTTTTTATTTTTGTATGGAGTGGTTTAGTCACTATTTTTTAATTTTTTTAAAAATCTGTGGAAACACTATTTTGGGTCCTTATTGAGGCATTTTTCAGTTAGAATTTTCAAAATCTGCATAGGTTAAAATTTATATGAGAATAATAATGTTTTTTCTAGATATATCCTTTACACTTCCCTTTCATTATAATATTCTAAAACTAAACCCAAAATAAGAATATCAAAACTAAATAGAGAATACTAAAGCTATGTGTAAGTCTTACAAATGTAACCAAGGTTGTTTTATAATTACCAAGTTATGTGTGTTTGAACTTTAGACTTTGTGATTAATAAATTTTAGGCATAAATAGTGAATAGTCCCAAAGGGCATCATACCTTTAATTGAATTATCTCATCTCTTAGGTACATAGAGATTAACTTCTTGGGACTAATCACTTACCGGTGAACTATAGCTTAAACGACTGATGAATGATTATTAGAAAAATGTCCTAGGTGCTTCTAACATAACGTGAAGTATGTGGAAGCTAAAGTATGTATAAAACATTTTTTTGAGGCATGGGAATTGGAGGAAGTCACCTCAATTTACACACTGACAACATCATGCTTATCTAGTAACAATTTTTTTTGTGATTTTGAAAACTCCTAGAATAGATTTTCTAACCTAGAGGATTTTTATGAAAAAAATAGCTTCAACCATTAGTACCCCACTACATTCACCAAATTATGATCAACCAAGGTTCCATATGGGTGAGGTGAGAGCATAAGATTGATTATTTACAGTAGGCCATTAGAATCATGGATTGAAACTTGACATGTATAAAAAAATGAAAACTATAGATCTAAAAAATGGAATAAAAACTCATGTTTTTTCCCTTTTATTTTCCATGTGGACATGGAGTATTTCTTGCCACTAGATCTCCATTCCTGCAAAAAAAACATGCTTATCACAAATCAAATCATATTTAGGAGACTCAATTGTCCCTTTAATGATCTTATAATCCTCCACGTCTTCTTTCTTTTCTATAATATTATTAAATTCCTTATAATACTCTCCTAATACTCCATCCTTCTAATCTCTTCATCATTGGCTAACGTATTTTCTTCCATGGTTTGCTTAATTATTCCTTCTTGATCCTTTGGTCTTTATGCTGGCTTAAAATCTTATATCTTTCCCTTTTTATTTTCTTGAGGTTTCTCCTCAATACAATGATCTTCACCATCATTTTTTTCTTCCTTTTAATTCTTGGTTACCCATACTTGTCTTTTCATCTTCTTGCATGGTTTTATGCTTGATTTGTTCTTGGTATTAGATATATATCTGCCCATAAATTCACTTGTTCCTTTTTTCATATAAACTTGCCCATCTTCTTCCTTCCTTATTACCTACTTTTCAACCTACTTACAATGTTCTTGTGAACCTTCTTCATATTCTTCATATTTCTTGATTGCCTCATAACCATTATGCAATTTGAAATCTACCTTCTTATTCATATTATGTACCTACTCTTTATATTTTTCTTTGTCACCTTTATCTTTGTTTGTTCTACTATCATCCTTTTGGATGAGGATTACTCTTTTCTTTGGGTCTTCATGTTTCACACATGCAACCAACTACTTGTGGTTCATTGACAACCTATCTTCCTTGTTCTTTTCAAGTTTTGAGGCCTCAAATTGGGAACTCTCTTCAACAAATAGCATAGCTTCAATCATGCACTTAAACATACTATTATAATCAAAACATTGAGGTTTAATTACCTCTTTAATTTCCTCCTCGGGTTGCTCTTTTATCACCCTATCATCTTTTTATAGATTCTAACTTCTTGTTGTCTCCTGTTTTCTACAATCTACTTGATTGGACACTTGAACGCCTTCCTAATTTTTATGAATAATCCTTGTTTTTATTGATTATATTTTTCCAAACATTTTATTAAACCTACTAGGACCTAATTCATTCCATCTATCTCTTCTTTAATGTTTACTTCTTTTCTCACTTCACTCTTTTTCTACATCTGGTTCTTTTCTCTTATCAGTCCTTTCATTTATTTTCTTTTTTATTCTTCTTATCACTCACCCAAAGTTTCTACTTGGTCTTTTGACACCCTAAGTATGTTACACCTTAGATTCATTCATATTTAACACCTCCAAATCTATTTCACTTTTGACTCTTTCCTCTTGAGCATCAATATGTTCATCTCTTCACCTTCTTAAGCCCCAATGGGATATAGGACTAATACCTTCTCTCTATAAGAGTTTAAATAACCTATTTCAACTTATCTATAACTTTAAATAATTCAAACTATACCCAAGATCTTCTATGGAGCTCTGATACCAAAATGGTGTAAGGGGATCCTTAAGATCTTTGGTCCTTTAATAGACTAACTTGATTTACTAGCTTGTAGCCTTCTCTTCTAGGTTTGTTTATTATTTTTGAACTTTAATCTATGAATAAAAATTTTATAATGATAAAATTTTATTCACACATTAATTTATATGCTATACCAACTCAACATATTCATTTATACTTTTATCCTAGCTTAGAAACGCAAGACATGCAAAACAAAATTTTCAAGGCATATAAACTAGGCCTGTAAACTATAAAATTGATATAAATTAAACTATGGGTACCTTAAAAATTTTAAATAACCTTCAACATGTCAAAAAAATCATCTCTCTCCCTCTACAAATTTGGAAACACTTTGGCTTTTTTTTTTTGAGATATACCATTTCTAGGACTATTACACAAGGGCTTTAATAGTAATCTATAGGTCTAAAGTACTAAAAAATTAATATATTCCTATGTATGGATATTAAACACATAAAAATAATTGGAAAACTTAATTACCAATATATTACACCTCCTTTTAAAGTTTTAGATCATTTTAAGCATTCATTTTAAAGTTGTGCCAATTTTACTCTTCCGAAATAGAGTTTTGGGCTTGTCTTTTGACTGTATGTCTGAGTTTTGATTTTAACTTGAGATACAGACATATTAAAACCCTTAAATCACCCTTAATACTTAATAAACATTTTAATATACTTATTTACAAAATTTTAACCAATTTTCATGATTATAAAGATAGTTTCAAAGACAAAGAAAATTCATTTATATGTTCATAATTCTAATAGTGTATCCAAAATAATAACAAAGTAATCTTTATTCACATATCTTCAAAAGTTGATACACATAATTATGTATATTGCCTCTAACCTCTCCAAAAACCTATAATTTTAAACTTTATCACTTTTTTGTTACTTTTCTTGGATCCTACTTTGATGGTTAAAAATTTATCTTTTTCTTTTCTATGCCTAAGCTTGGTTACTTCTTGTTTCATGCAACAAGAATCTCTAAACAATATAAGACTTGCCTTAAAACATACATAATTTGTTTTTATTCTATGTTATATGCAAATAAATGGGTGCTAAGACAAGTTTAGATTGAATAGAAGATTGATAAACACTTACAACATGTGACTAGACCCTAAAAAACCCTTACATAAGGATCAAAACCTTTAAAACATGCACAAAATATTCAAACTCTTAATAACAAATTAAAAAAATTTAATTTTTAATTTAGGTAGGAAATGGATTACAAGGTCAAATGATGAATTATATAAAGACTGAAATAAGAAACACTTCCCTAAAGACCTAAATAGACCTTTTAAGACTACTCACACCCAAAATCAGACCAATATTTACAAATATAGATCTCTTAGTTAATTCACTTGCATCACCAATGCTAAGCTGAAAAGAGCAGACATATATCATATTATGATGACTGCACACACAAGAAAAGGCAAACAAAGCCACATGGAAATAAAATATGTGGAAATTGGTGTTAAAATTCAAATGGAAATAATAAGGTGCAACAAATAGAGCAAAAAAACCATTATTATTTACATGAAATAGAATATTAATACATGAAATTATCTGCTATGACTATTTTGATGACAACTTCTACCACATCTATAGTAATAGTGTTGTTCCATCAACAACAGTTTTATGAATAATAGTTCCCACAAATATTATACCATAATTTTATTCTTCCAATGGTGTTACTTCAACATCCCTCTAAAAATACATGTATGTTCAAGTTTAGCTAAGTTGTAACATTGGTTCCTAATCTAGTTTTCATGTATATATTGTGTTTTAGTCAAAGAACTTTATTTTGAGAAATCACCATTGTACATGTATGCTTTACATGAGAGTTGACACATAGTTGTACTTTTGAACATGTATTTTTGCATGATGATTGGCATACATTGATATTTTGGAGATGTAATTTTAGACTTTGCTTGGAGATTAGGCCTTCCCCATCCCAAGCCTATATATATTTGTATCCTCCCAATCCCAAAGGGAGGAGAATTTTGGTGACTAAGATTAACAGAAAATTTTGAGGAAAGTTTGGCAATTGGTCTTGACGTAAAAATACTCATTCTTCTCCAAACCTATGGATTGTGTAAGAAGTGTTGTCACTTTGGTATCTTATTTTTCTAGTTGTGCATGAGTTGTCTTTCAATATAGTTATTATTATTATTATGCTATTGCTGATTCAAATTGCCTTTTGTATGTTAATCATAATCCGCCTTATAGATGTGCTAACATAATTTTTACAAACATGACAACCTTTGATTATATATGATTATGTTTACTATGTTTCTTATTTCCTTGGAATTCTGAATTATCTTTATTTTTGGTGTGCTCTTAGAAACTTACAACAAACATTAGTTTTTGATTACTTGTCCACCCTTTAGTTCAAGTGCTAGCCTAGAAAGTTTTCATTTTGCTTGACCCACATGGCTCTTTTTCTACCTTATATTTCCCTCTTTTTGAGTTTATTTTGGTCTTACCCACCTTAGGTTATATCCTTAATCAATCCACCCATCTCAAATATATTTATATTCATCCATATATGACCCATATATGGTAAATAAATTGTTTTGCTCATCGCTATTCCACTAATTAGTTATTTACAAAACTGAATACTTTGTAACTTGTGCCTTGGATTGACTTTTTTTATAGATCTTGAAACATTATAGGCTACCTTGTAAGGCTTTTGGGGAGTTCATAAAACCCACATAAATATGAATTTAATTTTTCACTAGAAGGAGGGCCTTCACACCTCTGCCTCTATTTCTTTGAAAAGAATCACTTGAGTTGCACTAAAATAAATCAAAATATTAACAATGTGTACCTCAGACTAACTTGATATATATTCCTTTGTAAATCCATATAAAGTTAGGTTTCATAAGGGAGTTAGGATAGGACCTAGGCTCAATCATTATTTCCAAGTAGACAACCTTGTCTTCTATTATTTCCAATGGCCCAAGTTCTAACCTAACTACTTAGTTTTGCTATTAACATTGTTGGGGTAGTGCTTGATTTACTAAGAAACCCTGAGAAGTATCTTCCTTCCTTTTCTGCCTCAAGAGGTAGGATTATTTAATAACACATAAAATCCTTCAAGACCACTCTAGGAATATTGAATGTAACCCATGAAAACATGGCATGCAAAAATTTTCCCTTGACATTATAAGATGTCACCCATGATTGGTTTCTTAATATATTGTAAGGTTTGCTTACATCTTGGGTTTGATGTCAAAACACCTTTTTGGTACAATTTAACCAAGTCACAATTGCAAGTGTTGTTTACCAATACTTTGTAAGTATGAGAAGATAACCAAATGAACCAATATGAGCCTTCAATGCTAGGGTTAAAAAGATATATACCTAGCTTGAAACTACCTATAAACCTACTGAGACTTTGGCCCTTAAAATGTACAAGAACACCCTAGACCCTATGACTATTTTTTTCAATGTAGATATATCGGTGTTGATACATTGCCTTTAGCTTATGTTAAAGCTATCAATGTGGATAAATAATTGAACCCACATATGCAATCATTTTCCCCACTTAGCCTTGAAACTATTTTTTTTGAATTTCTTCCCAATCCCAAATGCAAATCAAAATGTTTTGGCCAAAACCATAACTAGTTATACTCCCATGTGTCTTTAACCCATGCTCCAACTAATCAACACCTTAGCTTCCTTGCCCCTCTATTACAGACAATGTGGACAACTTCTAGGTATTTGAGGATGATCAAAATATTCTCTAATTAATGAGTAATTCTAGGACCTTCAAATCTTAGTTGATAGATGAGAAAGACATGGAATCCATGTATATTGAATACCTAGAAGAGGATGGTGTCATACAAGTGAAGGAAAAATGCTTCCTTCTAGGAATGATTTCCTTAAAATGAGCTTTTGATGTAGATTCACAAGCTCAAAAGTAGAAGTCTAGATCAACTGAGTCTGATTTCATCAAAGAGAATCTAGGCACCAACCAACATCCTTAATATGTGAACATCGATTTGAGTTGTATTGAAAGTGAGATACAAAATTGAAGAGTCTAATGATAGAATAAAAGGATGTGATCACCATGATGTATGAAGATTTGAAAATATTGACTCCAAATTCATCACCCATACCATTCCATTAAATCCAAAACATAAGCATTTCAGGTAGAGATAGAGCCCAGTTAATCCAATACTAGAACATCTCATCCAGATAAAGGTACATAAACTACTAGATGCCAAGATCATCTTTCCAATTATACATTCTACTTGGGTAGCCAACTTGGTATGGGTTAAGAAGTAGAGTAGAGAGATTAGACTCTATTTTGACTTTAAGAACCTGAATCAAGCATTAGAAAAGGATAAATAATCCTTTCCCTCCCTAGATGAGGTAATTCATAGGGTCAATGGATCTGAAATGATGTCCTTTCTGTATAGATTCTTAGGCTATAACTAGGTGTTAGGAGAATCAAAATACAGAAACATGATTAACTTTACTATTAAGTGGGGAACTTTGACATATAAAAGGATGCCTTTCGGATTGAATAATGCAAGAAAAACCTTCCAGAGAGTGATGGATTTCAGCTTTTAGGGACATGTTGGCAAATACATCATCATATGGATGACTTGAAAGTATATTCAAAGGATAGAGCTAATCATGCAAGTCATTGCAAAGAATTTGATAGATGTTGAAGGTATGGAGTCTCTCTTAATCTAAAGAAGAACATCTTTAAAGTTACTAAAGGGAAGTTATTGGGCCATGTCATCACTTATAATGGGATCTCGATTGATCCAAAATGAGTTTATGCCATCTCCAAGCTAATGCCCCCCAACAACAAGAAATAATTGAAGTCTTTCTTTGGTCAGATCAATTTTGTTAGGAAATTCATTTTTGGTTTTGTAAAGATTGTCAAACCATTAAATGTTATGTTGAAATAAGATGATAAAATAAAGTGGAAAATAGATGATAAGTGAGCTTTTCAAGACATTAAGATGATCATTACTCAATCTTTCTTGGTGTAGGTTTTTACTACACATGTTTACTTCACCTTACTTAGGTGGATAATTAGGATATTTAGGTCTATTAGGTGAATAATGACATCATCCTGATGTTATAGTGCACTTGTGAGTGTATGGATTCACATAGTGAGTGGATGGGGTTATCCATACCACTTGGTCCCCTAAGTACCCAGTCCACTCAGGTTCTTTTTCTATTATATTCCCCCATTGCTCTCTCCACCCATAGTGGAGGAGCCTAGCCACTCACCTTGTCTAGTTGAAGCATCCTTCACTCAACCAGCCTATTTATGGACCTCTCCTCCAAGACATTTAGTGTGGATTAGGGTGGATTATGTGGATAGAGGGAGCTAGTTAGTCATATGTTATTATGTCAGGATACTAGTGTGTTAAGTGTTGTGTAAGTTGTGAGCGATAGTGTTGTGAGCTTAGTGAGTTGTAAGCCATAAGCCTAGTGTGGCACCATTTTGATGTAAGATGTGTACTATTACTCATTATGAATACATATATTATAGTTATACTCTCTTCAAGATTCTAGCTTTATCAGTAGTGTGTTCATTCTACAGTCTTGATCTTAGTCATCCTCGATTTTGGATGATTCTCACATGGTATCAGAGCTCTAAGTTCTGGTAACAAACATCATTATTTTTGTTCTTGCTTATTCAAAATCTTTGAGTAGATTTTTTAATTTGTATTCTCCATCAATTTCTATGAGGTTTTATGAAATTTTAGGGTTGTTTTGAATTAAAAATATCAAAAACTTTTGGGCAACCCAAAAAAAATTTATAGGGGTCCTTGTTTAGAGGTAACTTATTGATCTAAGTATTAATCTATGATTTTTTCTCCTCTAACTGCTTATAGCAACATTTTCATGATTTTGTTTTGGATGTATAAGGTATATTTTTAGATTTGAAATTCCTTCATAGAATTCACTACCTTGAGTAGGAAACATGATTTCCATCTTCCAATTTCTTGGCGTTAACCAAAGTTTTTTGGTGAGTTTAGTGTTTGGATCATAGTGATTACAGCTTAGAACTTTGTAAGAAGTCAAATTCAGTTGTTAAAATATTCTATGATATTTTCAAAAGCCCTGATACTTGCTAGTCACACCATTTCAAGCCTTCACTTAGCCATTTGGTCATTTGCCTCTACATGAACAAATGGCTACACACGGATCAAGATTTCATTTTGCATGTTGGTTTGAAGATTAAAACTACCACTAACCCATAATACCACTCTCCAACATGGTTTCCATTGATGTTTGATGAGTATCCTCCGACTTCCAATTGAGACTAGCCACCCACACATCATGGCTTAACTTGTTGTTGTCACAACTCAACCTTCCTATCTCCAAGCGTCACTCTAATCCACATTAGATGCTTCAGGTTCTTCATGACCTTCCATTTCTCGCTAAAATTTTAAGTTTACCTTTTATTCAAATGTTATTCTGAATGTGTGAGCCAAGCATTTTTTCATTCAAACTAGTGGTCTTTGAGCAGCAGTTTCAAGTTTTAGTGGATTTTTTTTAAGAAGCAACTTCAAAGTCTTTGTGTTGTATTCTTAGCCACAATTTCGAGACCTCCCTCATCCCTCTCTCCCACTCTCATGTTGCCTTTCAACAAAAAAACCACCGTATGCATTTTTTAATCAAAACCACATTTTTTTCCACAAATTTATTAGTGTTTAAAAATGAGAGCCCATAGTTTTACTGAACCACCTTATTTTTTGTCATAATTGTGGTTTCTTTTATAAAGGTTTGATAAAGAGTATTTTTTTAAATAGTTGATATCATTCACATGAATGATATAAGTGGGATGCCTTGATTGTAAAAGGGGACAATATCCATGTGGATGGATGTTGTTTAAGTGGATAACATGGTAGAGATAACATAGTGGGGACAAACCTTCATGGGACGGGGTGGGGGAAGGGGGCTTTGTGTTTTCACCAAGTGGTGGGGACAATATTTGGGCAAGTGATGTTTTTTCACATGGGTGGGGCACACGATTTTTTATTTTTTAATTTAAAAACAATATATTTTCAAGAAGATAGTTTCATTGGTTTTTAATTTACCCTCTTCTCTCGCCTATCAAATACGAAGGGTGAGGCTTGGGTTGGCAAGAGGCCAATTCCACCTCACAATTAAAACCATTGAATTATTCACTTCATGTTGGTTCCAATGAGTAGCTATAAGGATACCATTTCCCCTTTGTTTGGATGAGTTTTCAAAGCTTCTAATGCAGTTTTATTAAATAACCCTGATTTATAAGAAATCTATTGTGACATAACTTTTGATCGATTGCTCAAAATTGAGCACCATCTTTTTCAAAAGTTAATGTTTTTTCATTTCTCATTTATTGGTCATATTTTGATTATAAAATTTACTAAAATATAAAATTATATATTCAAGGGGGGTTCCTTTTGCTATGGGCCCCACTACTTCCTACATTGTACTTCATGCACCTATTGCTCACATATGGATGTATTATTGGCTATGTCCAACATCCCCAATATGAGTGTGCATTATCCCTCACTCTAGAATTGATTACTCACATGAATATGTATTCCTAACTATGTCTGACATTTCATTTATGAGCATTCTTCAGGGATTCATTACAGCTTGTACTATGTAATCTTACACTTCTTTGGTATCTTCTCTCGGTCATGTCGACTCGACTTGAGAGATGCCAATTGAGGAGGAAGGTTGAGTCTACTCTAGTTATTCTTCTTGGTAATACTAATTATGCTTCTTGGTGTCCATATATAGAACACTTGCTTAGGAAAAGAATCATACTCCATTTCTATATGGACATATTCTTGCCCTAACTGATCATTGTCATTACATTAAGTTTGTGGTACCTTTTTATTGCATGTTTCATGAGATCTACATCATCATATGTAGGTTACCATGTGTCCCAACACCATTTTGAGCATTCTACAGTCTCTTTTTAGAGATCCTACTGAGATTTACATCACTCTTCCTCCTATTGTCTCTTAATAGACTATTGTACTCTTTCCTCCTGCTTTCATTCCCTATGATGACACATTTCTAGTGGACAGTGTTCTTCTTTTTATCGATCTACCACTATAAGACAAGATTTTGCCTAACCTCAGTTATCCTATTGTATATTTTAATTCCATCCCTATTCAAGATGTTTCTCTTCTAGAGTCTTCATAGATTTTCACTTCAAAGGACTCTATTGTTTACAATATGAGTACACACATTAAGAACTTTAATGACTCATATTTTCCTATGGATATTCATATTGCAGAGTTGTGTGCTTCATCTATATTATCATCTTCAATTTTAAGAGTTATTGAGACTTTCTCTCCTCTTCCTATGAACATTCTTTCAGTGAATGTTTCATATCTATCTTTTTATTTGGATGTTCTCTCCCCTTCATTGTATGTTTATTCATTTCCATCTTCTACATTTAATCATATGATACCTGATCAAACTTTGGCACATTCAAACATTAACAAAGAGACATTTGAGCATTTTCTAGAGATATACGTCATAATTCCTACTTGCATTCCACTTGAGTGGGAATTCAACATTTTGATTGCTCGGGGCTTCTTTATTTTGAAAGGAAGAGACACCATTTGTTGCAGAGGAACTTACTACAACATTTTCCATGCAACATTCTATGCTTACCTTCTCTTTCTTCTTTGTGGAGGCATATATCCTTCATTTTTATAGGATATTGGGGATCATCTCTATGTACTTGGAGTGTTTATTACTTCAACATCATCTTTTGGGGGGTCTTTTAGTATCCTCTTATTTTCTCTCTTTTGGGGGGGAGATTTTTCCCACTCGGTTTTCTCTTTTTACTTCATTTTTTGAGAGTCACATTGTACTTTGGTACCTGATCAGGCCTCATGATCGAGACCCATTTCTACTACCCACCTAAGTTATGCTTAAGGGGGGTTGTTGGTGTAGGTTTTTACTACACATGTTTAGTTCACCTTGCTTAGGTGGATAATTAGGTTATTTATGTCTATTAGGTGAATAATGACATAATCCTAATGTTATAGTGTACTTGTGAGTCCATGGGTCAAACAGTGAGTGGCTGGGGTCAGAGCCCATCCACTCACCTTGTCTGGTTGATTCATCCTGCACTCACTTAGCCTATTTATGGACCTCTCCTCTAAGGAGTTTAGTGTGAATTGGGGTGGATTGTGTGGATAGAGGAAGATAGTTAGTCATAGCTTATTGTGTTAAGACACTAGTGTGTTAAGTGTTGTGTAAGCTATGAGAGATAGTGTTATGAACTTAGTGAGTTGTAAATCATAATCCTAGTGTGGCACCATTGTGATATAAGTTGTGTACTTTTCCTCATTCTGAATACATATATTATATTTTTACTCTCTTCAGGTTTTTAGCTTTAACAGTGATGTGTTCGCTCTACAATCTCAATCTTGGTCATCCTTAATTATGGATGATTCTCACAATCTCTAGTTCTGATCAACCCAGACTTCAATATTGATTTATATCTTTTTTTTGTTCACTTTATAACATACTATAGATACTATACTTATACATAAGGTGGAAAAAAAGGAACATCCCATTGCCTTGTTGAACACCAATCTAAATGATGTAGAGTTGAAATACTCTATGATAGACAAACAAATATATGCCTTGATCAAAGATATGAAAAAAATAGTTACTATATTCTGAATAATGAGACATTCTCCATTGTTTTAGACCTAGTTGTGAAGCTCACACATGGCCAGAAAAAGTTGGGTGAGAGAAGAGGCAAGTGGATGGCCAAACTTTAGGAATTTGATCTTGAAATTAGGCCAACCATGATGGTGAAAGGCCAAAGAATCATCCACTTGATGACCATGCATCAATATTGAAAAAATTAATGAGACTCATGTAACTAGTGGTAAGTGGTACACTGAAATCATCTATTATTTTTGTATAGGTACATGTAACCATGAGCTAAACAAAGAGAAGAGATGAGCCCTCAGGATCAAATCAACTCATTATATGATCAAGAAGGGAGTCTTATACATAAAAATTCATAAGGGCATCTACTTAAGGTGTGTTTCAAGAGAAGAAGTTTCAAACATCTTAGATAATATACATCATAAGATTGGAAGTGGACATTTTTTAGACAACACTACAAATCACAATATTATGAGGATGAGATAATACTGGCCCATGATCTTAAAAAATGCATATAACCATGTCAGGACCTATCATGAGTACCAAGTATTTGGAAAAGGGGAAGTGAATACTGCCATGCCTTTGTAACTAGTCACTGAGGGATGCCCCTTTGCCTAATGGGGACTTGACTTTATTGGGGTAATTAACCCAAAATATTTAGCAGGACACAACTTTATCTTAACAACTACTAACTACTACAGTAGGTGGATAGTGTAGACACCCAAAACTGGCCACAACTAGTTCCCTATCAAACTTTAAATTGATTCCTACCAACCATTAAAAATTAAGTCTAAAAATCATTGAATGTCCCAAATTTATATATACATCATTCATCAAAGATCAGAATCATGTTTGGACATCCATAATTGGGGTATTCAATCGTATGAATCAATAACCTCTCACGGTTTCATCCCTAATCACCTTGCAAGCTAGCAACTATAAATTTGGCTTATGAACACTTTAAGTGGTGAAATTGCACACTTAAATAAAATCTTGAAAGAGTAAAAAATATAATCACAACAATCAACTAATTAAACTAGAATAAATACTTAACTAATTAATCCATTTGAAATTAATGAATATCCAAAAATGGAAATTCAAAAAAGTGAAATATCAAGCCTTTCATCATTATTTTTGTGAGTCACCATTCAACTTGTAAAAATATCTAAATTAAGTGGAGGAAATAATCATTTTGACGTATTATTGAGCATATTAATTGATGTTAGGTTTTCATTGATGTCAAAGAGAGCATGTGGTAGTAGTGCATGAATGACAAAGAAGTTGTGTTTGATAGCTTGGAGAGTATATGACATATGTGCATACTAGTAAGGACAAAGAAGAGGTTGTGAGACATACATAGATGTCTTGCTGAAGTTAGAGTGTGTCATTTGATCATTTAGAAATATAAACATGCATCTTATAGCTTAAGAGAAGCCAAACCATCACTACACATCATGCAAATATGAATGAACTAGCAATTTTGTGTATTTAGTGCAGGTACTCAAAAAGTCAACTATTGTCAAAGGTTTTCATGGAGATGTTGTCTATAGTGCCAAAAAGGTAATCTAAAGATTTTGAATCTTGAAGTGTTTACTAGCTCAAGTTATAAACCTTCAAAGTTGTTCTAGAATACTGTGATGCACTAGAGATTGTCAAGTTTAACTACATTAAAGTTTGGGGTCAAATAGTCAAGATAGATCTAATGATGAGTGTTTAAAACATCAATAGCACATGGGACTGCCAAATGGCAAGGGAGTAGGGATTGAAATAAATATGCTCATAAGGCACTCAAGGGTGAAAATTTTATTAATTATGAAAGCACATATCAAATAGAAATGGTGTGTATTAAGTTAATAAGTCAAAGGATATGTAGAGGGCACACAGGGCTGTCAAGTGGCTTGATCTCAGAAGCGAGGATCTAAGATAAATGATGAGTGATGAGATTTAAAGCCAAAAAAATCCAAAGGAGATAGGTTTATTATATTTTATCAAGATTTTAGGGAGCATGAGATGGAGACACGTGTCTGTAATATTTGCATTTATCAGTGACCATTGGCATTTGAAATTAACAAAAGAAAAACTAGTGCTGAGTATTTTGCTTATATCTTTAGATCTAAGATGAATTTGAAGGTGATATGAAAACTAAAGTTATAAAGGAATTCAAGGCACATATAATAAAATTTGATTATAATATTTTAATATTCATATAGTTGTAGATATTAAGCTCCAAAGTTGACTGTGTGTTTGACCATGGTCAGTAAGTGATCTCAGAAGGATATTTGAGTTATTCTTGATAGCATATTGATGCTTCAAGATGAAATAACTATTTGAGAGTGTTATAAAATATATGAGGACCATATATTTTTTTTGGAGGTTGACCAATCTATATTTAGTATGAACAAATGTCTATAAGTTGAATGTGTTTGTTGAATGCACTAGCAGATTGAGTGACCATGTTGCAAGAGTGAGTTGAAGGTGTTATGAGTAGAATTGAAGAAGAAAATGAGTATGGAGATGTTCTATAAGTATCTAAAAAAAATTATAAAGTATTTTATGTCATGATATGCCCCTAATCATATATGGAGAGGCAAAATAGTATAATTATATTTTGACTATGTGTGAACAACCTGAGTGGTCATTTTGAGAGAGTTGTTTTTAGTGATTATAGCTTGTGTTGAAGTGTATCAATCACATGGAATTTTTTTAGAGGTCTTTAAGGGTTAACCTATGTGATATAATCATATCTCTATGTGAAATATTTGATTTATTGCTTCATAAGTTTGAGACTGTGAATTTAGTGTTTGAATGCCTAAAGAGTGAAGAGACCTAATTGGTAGGTTCAAGTGTTGATTTGGTGTTCCAGGTGGCATAGACCCATATTATAGTTATAAAATGAGTATTATATATATATCTTATGTGTTTGAATCATTTTTAAAGGTTGAAAGTGGCCCAATGAGTTGAATTTGTAATGTATGAGTATGAAGGCCTAATTATTTTAGGTCTCACCAGGACCTAATGGTGGTTTGGGGATAATGATGTATTGGTCAACCTAAAGAGTGTTTTTTTAACCCATGTAACATGTTTATTGACCTATGTTAAGTTTGGTTCAAATATCTAAAGCATCTTGGCCAACCAAGATAAGTTAAAGGAAGAGAGTGGTATAAGTACAAGGTCTAATTAAACTAATTGTGTTAGTTGTGGTTGTGTGGAATCAAGCGAAGGAGAGAACCTTTGAAAGATAAGGTAAAAGTAATTGAGGACCAATAGAGAGTGAAGAGAATCATTAATTCTTTTTTGATCAATTTGATATAGGACACATAGGTCATTAGAGCTAATGAGCCTAGAAGAGGTAGTTTGAGTGAGTCCTAGAAATAACTTGAGAAAGATTGGAGGTGAAGAGTGAAAACAAAGGTGGTCATCATCAGTTAAAGAGAAAAAATAGGTGTTTAAGATGATCATTTCAAGGTAGTTGAGTGGGTTCTTAGTTTCCTATGGGGTTGGTTCCTCCTTGCAAGATAAAGCTTACTAAAGGTCTGGTTGTTGTGGGTTCTCAGCTAGATAGGGGCAGTAGCTCCTTATAGGATTAGTGTCTTACTAAACTAAGGGATGGTTGTTCCTTGATCATTTGGTTTTATTCTAAATGTTGGATATTTTTATTATAGGACTATATTCCATATTTTAGGGTTCAGTGGGTTTTATCCCCTAAGAGGGTTTTCCACATATATCATGTGTTTTATGCTTGATATTGTTTTATCTTCCATGTTCATTATTATGAATGATGTGTATGCTTCATGATTGTATTTGTTGAATGGCTAAGGGTTTAAAAAAAATTAATTGGATTAAATATCTAGAATCATTAATTCACCCCATATTGGACATAGTCATTTATGTCTAAATAATTGTCATTGATGTCAAAGGCAACATGTGTTATCATGCATTGATGACAAAGGTAATGAGTTGAATAGAATTGTGTGTGTGTTGATTTGAATAGACATGTGTGTTATTGAGTTAAACAAACTTGTGTGTGTACTTTGAATGCCTTTTCTCACATGGTTATCTTGACAAGATATGGCTAAGAGTATAGGATGATGTTATCAACATTTTTCACGTATGACAGCATCTGAAGGAAATGATCACAGTATGATAATCAGGTTTGGGTCTATTCTTTGTGGTCTAAGTTCTATGTCATAAGGATGAATAGAGAAAATGTTACATATGCATAAGGTTTTTCCTTAGCTAAAAGCCTACTAAATTTCCATACTTACTAAATTTTACACCTTTGTATTTGTCGAGGGAATTCTTTTGGAAATATTGGTAAAGACAATTCTTTCAAAAATATTGGTAAAGATAATTATCTCAAAAAAACTCCCACAACAAATAAGGGAATTATTTTAGGAAAATATTAAAGGCAATTCTTTCAGAAAAGGTGTTGAAGACCTTTTAGATAAAAATCCTGCATCAATTACTCTGAAGCTTTGGAATTCTTTTAGAAAAATTATCCCAAAGGAAAGTTCTGAAGTAAATGAGTCTCATGAAAAAGTTTTGAAAGGTACATTTGAAAAAAGTTGAAGGGCAAGTGATCCGATCAAAAGTTCCAAAGGGTACATTTGCAAAGTGCCAAAGGGCAAGTGACCCAAAACAAAATTTCTAAAGGCTACATTTTCAAAGTGTCAAAGGGCAAGTGACCCAAAACAAAAATTTTGAAGGGTATGTGGACCATTGTAAAAGTTTTGAAGGGTATGTGGACTATTGCAAAAATTTTGAAGGGTATGTGTCCTACATAAAAGTTCCAAAAGATATGAGTGAAGAAGTGAAGGACAATTCAAAAGTACCAAAAGGCACTTAGACATTTTGTTGAGTAAATTTTCCCAAAGGGAACTTAGACAAAAATCCCATAGAAATTATCTCGAAGGGCACTTAGACAAAAAGTCCACAAAAATTGTTTGGAAGGGCACTTAAACAAAAATCCCACAACAATATATATGAAGAATAGTTTTAATAAAGAAAGGACATTTGTAGAGTTTCTAAAGGATACTTCCAAAGGATAGAGGACACTTGCAAAGCTTCTGAAGGACATTTTAAAAGGAGAGAAGGACACTTGTAAAGTTCTGAAAGATAGTTTGCAAAATCTCAAAGGGTAGTTCGAATGAAGAGAAAGGACACTTGAAAATTTACCGAAAGACATAGAACACTTCCACAAGTGTTGAAGGACAATTGTGTAGCTTACAAGGCAATTTCAAAAAGCCAAAAGGCTTCCATGACAAACTCTCAAAAGGCATATAGGCAAAGATAAAGATCAAGCATGTTTAAGATAATCGAAAGGAGCAAAATCAATATATGAATGCCGAAGAAAATGAGACGAATTCAACATGTCAAATTTTAATGACCAAGCCAATATCAAGATCATGCATCTTCAAGAGATTGGAAAGCACAAAAAGATCTGATGGAAAGATCAACAAAAAGGTTTTAAAGTAAGAACAAAAAATAAATGAAGAATCATTAAAGTGAGTTAGTTACAAAAATCTAGTGTGATGGTTGAAAATAATCAACAGTCAATTTTTTGAATAACTATGAAATAAAATGATTAATCATTGATTCATTTCTATGGTGAAAATGTTGTATTTGAAATGACAAGGGTAGAATTTGAAGAAGGCTCAGAGAATGGAATTCAATTAGTCATTTGATTGGAATGAGAAAAGACAAGCAATGAATGCAAAATATATAAAAAGGAGACTCGTCTGAGTTTTTATTGATGCAAAATTCTCAAAGTGATGAATATTAGGGATGAAAAATAGTCATTTTTCATTTTTGAAATGAGAGGAGTCAAGCCATAGATGCAAAAATATGAGACTTGTCTAAGCATAGAGTAGTAATGGTCGAATTAGAGAATACCAGAGTGTCAAACAGATAAATTTAGACACAGAGAAAGGGTACAGGAAGAGTGAATATCACACAAGATTGTGTTGAATGAGAAATGAGTAGTTGTAGATTAGAAATGCAATAAAGAACAAAGACTTGGATTCTTTTGTGAATCTGATTCATTAATTTGAAGTGTAAATGTTTGATTAGTTAGTGTCATCAGATTAAGCTAAGTTGGTGTGCATTATAGGGAGTGGGTGCTTCCTTAGAGTTAGTGATCTTAAAATAGGGGATTGGTCTCTCCTTGGGATGGGTGTCCTTAAATGTAACCAGTGAGGTTCAGTTAGTGAGACAAACTTTGTAAGGTTGGATTAGAATAGTAGATTCTAGTAGCATTCTCACCATGGGTTTTCCCTTTGGGTTTCCACATATAAATATGGTGTTGTGTGTTGTGCCTTTATGCATGTCATATCTTTCATTTATTTCTTTAATATTGTATATGTTTAAAATTTATCCTAAAAGTTATAATAAATTCATTTTTGAGATCTATTGACTCACCCCCCTTCTCAGTAGATAGGTGTGTTCAACAATTGATATCAAAACCAAGGGTTCCAAAAGAGAAGCTTAATCAGCTCAAGTTGATCTTGAAGTCTGAACACAAAATGGCTAGTCATGAAGGAACTTCATCAAACAAGGCACCTTTGTTTGATGGGTATAACTATGCCTTTTGGAGCACAAGGATGGAATCATATTTGACCTCCATGGGGTTTGATGTCTAGATGTTCATTGAGAATGGATACACACCCTTTGTTGTTTCTCTTACTAATCAGGCAGTGAAGAAAGCATGTGAAAATAATGCTAAAGCAAAGAATGTTATTCTTTTTGCATTGTCAAACAATGAGTTTGTCAAATTCATGCATTCTAAAATTACAAAGGACATATGGGTAAAATTATAGATAATATATGAAGGAGATGACAGAGTAAAACAATCCAAGCTTCAAACACATAAGGGATAGTTTGAGAGCCTTAAGATGAGTGAGGAAGAGAATATTGTAGACTACCTCCTTAGGGTAGATGAGATTGTAAATGCAATTAGAGGACTTGGAGAGACAATGGATGAATCAATCATTGTCAAAATGGTTTTAAGATCTCTAACAATAAAGTATGATTCTAAAATTTTTTCCATTGAAGAAGCAAGAGATCTGAACAAGCTCATAGTAGATAAGTTACATGAAACTTTCATTGCATATGATATGAGTCTGGGAGATGCAGATTCATCCAAGAGAGAAGCTACTTTCAAAGTTTCTAAGTAGGTAGAAGAAGAAGAAGCTCCTAATTCTGAATCTGAGGAGGTTGATGATGTAGAGGCCAATTTCATTAAAATTTTGAGGAAGGGCTTAGGAAAATACAAAGGTAATTTACCCTTCAAATTTTTTAATTATGGAAAGATGGGTCATTTTACTGCTAAATGTCCACATAAAAGGAATGATGACTCTGATTCAGTTGAGAAAAATCAAAAGGATAAATCTTATTATCCAAACAAGAAGAAAAGCTTCTTTAAGAAAAAAAAGGGGGTTGTACTTAAAAGAATATAGTGACTCGATTGATGACAACAGTAGTTCAAGTGATGAGCATGATAGTGCTTTTATGGCCAAACAAAATGAAGTTATATTCATGACTTATGAATCAACTTCTTTATGCCAAGAAGAAGATGACTTAGATGGTGATGAAGAAGAAGGAGAAGTAAATCTGGGATGCGAATTCATCTATACTTTAAAAGAAATTGACAAGCTTATAAAAGAAAATTCTAAACAAAAGAAGCTTAGTCAAAAGGAGTTTGAGAAATTAAATAAAAAAATGAGGAATCAGATCAAATGATAGTGAGTTTGAAGACCCAAGTTGAGCAGGTAAAGAGGATAGAGGATGTGTTCAAAACTAATTTGCAAGCAAAATCCTTAGAATGCTTGAAGATGGACGTAAGAGAAAAGCTCAAAAAGGCCAATGAATAAATTGATAAAGGCCTAAAACTAAAAGGAGGGTCTACAATACTGGATGAGATGATCAACTCATAAAATCCCCTAAAAAAAATTAGGTCTTGGGTATGAGAAAGGCAAGAGTCCCATGTTGAGAACAACTAGGAATCTGTATGAAAACTTCAAGGTAGTAGTAGAATTAGGAATTAGAAAAGAAGAAAATCACATTCATGAAGAGAAGTAAAAAATTAATAGCTCTATTCTTATAAAGACAAAGGTTGTTGCTACAAAAAACAACATAACAGCAAGGAATGTGAAGATAGAATTCAGGAGACCTCTTTTATATCCCCAAAGGAGAATGATAACCAGGTATTCCTCATCATTTTATAGATATTGTTATAGTTGTATTCAATTTGGCCATAAATCAATTGATTGTAAGATTGTACCTAAGAGAAGTATAAGTTTATTAAGTAAGAATTCATTTACCCCTCTGCTAGATCTAGATGTTTTATGTTATAGCTGTAATAATTTTGGGCATATAGCAAAGCATTGTAGAACAAATCTTGTTAAATCAAATTCTAACAATGCAAAAAGGATTGAGACTAATAAATTGAATAAAGGCTCACAAATCAATGACACAATAAATAAAAGTATAGTCAAAAATCCCAAGGAGATATGGAAAAAGAAAAATCAGTCTATGATTGCCCAAACAACATTGCATGTTAAAGAGAAAAATCTATGGGTCATAGATAGTGGTTGCTCAAAGCATATGATCGGTAACAAGAGTAAGTTCACCAAATTGAGTCAATCCAAGGAAGGGACTATCAGCTTGGGAGACAATATTGTAGTCAAAATTAGAGGCAAAGGAACCTTGCACATTGATGGCAAGCTCCCTACACATGATGTTTTTTATGTTAAAAGACTAAAACATAATTTTTTGAGTGTCAGTCAAATGTGTGACAATGGATATAAATTCATATTTGATGTTGATGGTTGTGAATTAAGAAGGTCTAAAAAAGTTTTTGCTCAAGGAAAATGGAGTGAGAGTAACATATATAATCTGATTGAGGTAATTGATACAAATTATCTCATGGGAAAGATTGATGAGAGTTGGCTATGGCACAGAAGGATGGGTCATGTTAACTTTGGAAATTTAGTCAAAGTAAGTTATAACAAGTGTGTAAGACACATGCCTAAGATAACCAGGCCTGTTGACACAATGTGTAGAGAATGTCAGCTCGATAAACATACTAGGGTCCCATTCTAAACTAAAGAGTATACAACTACAAAACCTCTACAAATAGTTCATACTAATCTTTATGGACCAACCAAGATAAGAGGTTCTAAAGGAGTGTATTATTTCATGTTTTTCATAGATGACCTTCTTAAAGGACAACTCTCAAGCCTTTGAGAGATTCAAGATCCTTAGGGCCATGGTTAAAAATGAAATTGGTAGAAAGATCAAGTGTCTCAAATCTGACAAAGGTGGTGAATTCACTTAAAATGAATTCATAGACTATTATGAAAATCATGGAATTAAGAGGCACTACTCTGCTACAAGAATTCCACATAAAAATGGATTTATTGAGAGGAAGAATAGGACCATCAAGGAGATGGCTAGAACAATGTTGAAAGAAGCCAACTTGTCAGATAGTTATTGGAGAGAGGTAGTCCAAACATCAGTATACATCTCGACCAAAATTCAATTGAGAGTAAACAGTGACAATACCCCATATGAACTATGGTATGGAAAGCCTATTGTAGTTAAGTATTTCAAAGTTTTTGGAAACAAATGCTACATTCAAAGGAAGGATAAAAAGCTAGGCAATTTTGAGTCAAGATGTGATGAGGAAATATTCCTTGGTTATTCCACTCATAGTAAAGCCTATGTCTACTACAATAAAAGAGTACATATGCTAGTGGAGAGCATCCATGTTAAAGTTAAAGAAATTCTCAAGGAAGAGACTGAACATATAAAGGAGATTAGAATTAAAGAACTGAAAGAAGAAGTTGTGGATGAAATATCAGATAATGAAGAAGAGATAAAGAGGATTGAAAAGGCACCCTCAAGGTCTGTTCAAAAGGATCATCCTAAGGAGCAAATCATTGGCAACATGATTGAAGGAGTCCAAATGAGGAGAAGGGCAACAATGAGCAAAGAATAGATAAGTTTTGCTTTACTATCTGAAATTGAGGCCAAAAGCTATGTTGAGGCAGCAAAGATGAAAATTAGCAAAAGGCCATGGATGAGGAACTAAGTCAAATAAAAAAGAATAAAAATTGGCAACTAGTTCCAAGACCCACAAAAAAAAATGTCATACGCATAAAATGGCTCTTTTAAAAACAAGTTGAATGAAGATGGAGATGTTGTGAGAAACAAAGCTAGACTTGTTTGTAAATGATATGCTCAAGTAGAAGGTAAGACTTTGAGGAGACATTTACCCTAGTGGCAAGAATGGAAGCCATCAGAATGTTTTTAGTATTCTCAATCTTTAAGAAGTGTAAAGTTTATCAGATGGATGTTAAGTCAACTTTCTTGAATGGAACCTTGGAAGAAGTTTATATTGAACAACCTAAAGGTTTTCAACTGATAGATGAGGAAGACTATGTGTACAAACTTAATAAAGCACTATATGGTCTAAATCAGGCACCTAGAGCATGGTATTCAAGGATGGATCAATATTTACAACAAGGATTTATCAAAGGATGCGCAGACAGTAACTTGTATGTTAAGTCTAAAAATGGACATATGTTGATCATAGTTGTCTATGTTGATGACATCTTTTTTGATGGTAGCATCAATAATATATGTAAAGAATTTGCAAATCAAATATAAAAAGGGTTTGAAATGTCCATGATAGGAGAACTTTCATTTTTTCTTGGTCTATAGGTTGCACAATCCAAAGAAGGGATATTCATATCCTAGACCAAGTATGCGAAGCAGATGCTCAAGAAATTAGGTATGGAGGACCGCAGACCAGTTAGCACTCCCATGATAACTAGATGCAAATTGAGCAAAGGTGATGAATCTCTTGAAGTGATTCATACAATGTATAGGTCTATGATTGGCAGTTTGTTATATCTCACTACATCAAGACCATACATCATGCAGGTTGTATGCATAGTTTCTAGATTTTAGGCTACACTAATAGAAACACATATAAATGCAATAAAGAGAATATTCAAACATATAAAAAGCATAGTAGACTATGGCTTATGGTATCCAAGTGATGATTTCAATTTGATAGCATACACAGATGCTGATTGGGTAGGAAGCATAGATGATAGAAGTACTAGTGGTGGTGCATTCTTCCTTGGTAACAGACTTGTTTCATGGTTGAGTTAAAAACAAGAGTCAGTCACAATAACTACAGTAGAAGAAAAATATGTTGCACCAGTGACATGTTGCACTCAAGTGTTGTGGATGAAGAAGTCACTAAAATATATTTAAGTAGAGTTCAAAGGACCAATTCTCATTCTATGTGACAATTCAAGTGCTATAAATATATCCAAGAATCTGGTGATGCATTCCAAAACAAAGCACATATCAATCAAGTATCACTTTCTGAGAGAGAAGGTTGGTGATCAAGAAGTCACAATAGAATATGTTCCAACAAAAGATCATATTGTAGATATATTCACTAAACCTTTACCTAAGGACCAATTTGAATATCTAAGACAGCGGTTGGGAGTGGTAGCTCTTACACCACATCACTAGTTCCTAGTGATAAAGCATGTCTCCATGGGGAGTATAAAAGGAACATCACTAACTCCTAGAAGAAGAAGAGTTTAGGTAATTGTTTTATGGCCTAAGGGGGATATTCTCATAAATGGTTCATATCTTAAAGGTATGAGGATCATAACAATGTAACACCTAAAGAAGTGCACTTCAAGTGGAGCTAATTGACCTTTTTTGGTAGAAATGCTTTGTCATTAATGTCAAAGGGGGAGAAAAGAGTAGGATACAGGTGCAAAATAGAGATTGTGCTACTTTTTTTTGCCATCAATGACCAAGGGGCAGATTGTTGGACATAGTCATTGATGTCTGAAGAATTGTCATTGATGTCAAAGGTAGCATGTGTTATCATGCATTAATGAAAAAGGTGTTGTGTTGAACAGACTTGTGTGTGTGTTGAGTTAAACAAACGTGTGTGTGTGTACTTTGAATGCCTTTGCTCACATGGTTATCTTGACAAGATATGGCTAAGAGCATAGGATGATGTTATCAACATTTTGCACGTATGGCAACATCTGAAGGAAATGATCACACTATGATAATTAGGTTTGTGTTTATTCTTTGTGGTCTAAGTCCTATGTCATAAGGATGAATAAATCAAATGTTACAAATGCGTAAGGTTGTTCCTCAGCTAAAAGCCTACTAAGTTTCCATACTTAATCGATTTTGTACCTTTGTATTTGTCAGGAGAATTCTTTTGGAAATATTGGCAAAGACAATTCTTTTGAAAATATTGGTAAAGATAATTTTTTTAGAAATATTGATAAAGACAATTCTCTCAGACAAAAATCCCACAGCAAATAAGGGAATTATTTTAGGTAAATGTTAAAGTTAATTATTTCAAAAAAAGTGTTAAAGACCTTTTAGACAAAAATCCCACATCAATTACTCTGAATCATTATAATTCTTTTAGAAAAATTGTCTTGAAGGAAAGTTACAAAGGAAATGAGTCCTATGCAAAATTTCCAAAAGGTACATTTGAAAAATACCGAAGGGCAAGTGATCCGATCAAAATTTCCAAAGGGTACATTTGCAAAGTGCCAAAGGGCAAGTGACCCAAAACAAAAAATTTGAAGGGTACATTTTCAAAGTTTCAAAGGGCAAGTGACCCAAAATAAAAAATTTGAAGGGTATGTGGACCATTTCAAAAGTTTCAAAGGTTATGTGGACCGTTACAAAAGTTTTAAAGGGTATGTGTCCTACATAGAAGTTCTAAAATATATGAGCGAAGAATTGAAGGACAATTCAAAAGTCCCAAAAGGCACTTAGACATTTTGTCAAGGAAATTGTCTCGAAGGGAACTTAGACAAAAATCCCATGGAAATTATCCCAAGGGAACTTAGACAAAAAGTTTGCAAAAATTGTCCCAAAGGGCACTTAGACAAAAATCTTGCAACAATTTGTCTGAAGGATAGTTCAAATGAAGAAAGGACATTTGCAGAGTTTTTGAAGGACACTTTCAAATGATAGAGGACACTTACAAAGGAGAGAAGGACACTTGCAAAGTTTTGAAAGATAGTTTTCAAAATATCGAAGGGTAGTTCGAATGAAGAGAAAGGACACTTGTAAGGGACACTTTCAAAGGAGAGAAGGACACTTGCAAAGTTCTGAAAGATAGTTTGCAAAATCTTGAAAGGTAGTTCGAATAAAGAGAAAGGACACTTGTAAATTTTTTGAAAGACATAAAACACTTTCACAGGTGCCGAAGGACAATTGTATAGGTTACAAGGCCATTTCAAAAATATGAAAGGCTTCTATGAAAAACTCTTGAAAGGCATATAGGCAAAGATAAAGATCAAACATGTCTAAGATAATTTAAAGGAGCAAAAGCAATACATGAATGCCAAAGAAAATGAGATGAAGCCAACATGCCGAAGTTTAGAGACCAATCCAATATAAAGATCATGCATCTTCAAGATATCAAATGGAATAGAGAGCTCAGATGGAAATATCAATGGACACATTTCAAAGTTAGAACAAAAAATTATTGAAGAACTGTTGAAGTGAGTTAGTTACAAGAATCCAGCACGATGGTTGAAAAAAATTAGTAGTCAGTTTTTTGAATAACTATGAAATAAAATGATTAATCATTGATTCATTTCTATGGTGTGAATGTTGTATATGAAGTGACAAGGGTAGAATTCAAAGAATGCTCAGAGAATGGAAGTCAATTAGTCATTTATTTGGAATGAGAAGAGACAAGCAACGAATGCAAAATATATATAAAAGAGACTCATCTAAGTTTTGATTGATGAAAAATTCCAAAGTGATGAAGAGTAGGGATGAAAAACAATCATTTTTGAGTTTTGGAATGAGAGGATTCAAGAGGAGTTGAGCCGTAGATGCAAAAATATGAGACTCATCTGAGCATAGAGTAGTAATAGTCAAATTGGAGAATACCAAAATGTCAAATAGATAAATTTAGACACAAAGTAAGGGTGTATGAAGAGTGAAGATTGCACAAGAGTGTGTTGAATGAGAAATAAGCATTTGTAAATTAGGCATGCAATAAAGAACAGAGACTTGGATTCTCCTTTTAATTTGATTCATTAATTTGAAGTGTAAATGTCTGATTGGTTGGTGCTATCTAATTAAGCTGAGTTGGTACTCATTATAGGGAGTGGGTGCTTCCTTAGAGTTGGTGCTCTTAAAATATGGGATTGGTGTATCCTTAGGAGGGGTGTCCTTAAATGTAACTAGTGAGGCTTAGTCAATGAGACAAACTTTATGAGGATGGATTAGAATAGTAGCTTATAACATCATTCTCACTGTGGTTTTTCCCTTTAGATTTCCATGTATAAATCTAGTGTTATGTGTTTTGATTTTGTGCATGTGATATCTTTCATTTTTTTAAGATTGCATATGTTTAAAATTTATCCTAAAAGTTTTAAGAAATTCATTTTTGAGATCTACTAATTCACCCCCCTCAGTAGATAGGTGTGTTCAACACCCCCCCCTCTCAATGATTATACCTCTAACACCTATGTCTCCCCACATGGCCCTAACTCAACTAGAGTTAACCTAAACTTAATCAGGGTTAACCTAGACATAACCACGATTAAATCTAGCCTAGTTACACTTGGGTTAGATTTAATTCCAAAGGATATCAATTCAAGGCCTTACCTATTGAATTAAAAAAGCTATTTTGGTGCAAAGTTATTATGTACAAATGTCTTCAACAATATTTTCATGTAAATTTATCATGCCAAATTATTAAGCCAAGCTACATCACAAGCCAAAGTGCCAAGGAGAGAAGGAGCCAAACAACCTCCATTAATGAAGACTTCTTGATGCACAAGCTGATCAAGCCACTCAATAAACCATTTAGAAGCTCCAAGGAAGGTAAAAGAGTGTTTCTTTTATGTTTTTATTATGTTTTGATATGCATATTTTTAACTAAGTTGTCCCTAATGTCTAGGTTATAGGTGTTAGGATT
This sequence comes from Torreya grandis, assembly GCA_037957365.1. NCBI lineage: Eukaryota > Viridiplantae > Streptophyta > Pinopsida > Cupressales > Taxaceae > Torreya > Torreya grandis. The sequence goes on from JARHVA010000430.1 coordinate 2,510,161, forward strand.
CAGTGTGTTGTTTTGAGTTTTATTCCTTGGACTAACACAAAGACTAGCCTCCCCTCTATGTATTCCTTGTTCAAATATTGTCATGCCTAGTGGGACTTCAAGCATCCCACACACTCAAGGATATTAATATGTAACTTTTAGTTTTTCTAATAGATGCTTTAAAATCTTCAAAATTTGAGTTTTTAGTTCATTTTTCATGTATTTCTATTTTTAACAACTCACAAATTCCAGGTAACTGATGCCATTTTATTTCAACTTTAACAACAATCAATGTTGATTTTTGTCAATCGATGTCAATTCTCCTAGAATTGACTATGGTCCTTGTGTGAAAAGTAGAGCATGGTTGAAACATGACTAACGAGGGGTTTTTTGAGTTTTTTTATTTTTATTTTGTATCTAGGAACCTGCATATTATTTCCTTGACCATTTCCTTTCAAGATCTAGTGATAATTGTTAATTTTAAGCTCATTTTACTAACAGTCTTTTTGTGAAAATCATTTTATGTTTTTACAAGAACTGACGTCAATCTTCTCAACCGACATTTATATTTTTAGATTGACCAATGTCAATCTCTTTAGACCGACATCGATCCATGTGTAGATTGATGTTTTTCTCTCTAAGTCAAAAAAATAGGAAACCCAAGAGTTCATTTCAAAATATTGTTTTCTCATTCACTTTTAGGCTTGTAAGTAGGAAAACCCTCTAAAAAATTGTAGGTCCTAAAGTGAAAAAAGCCAAGTTTGAACATTATTAAATATTACATACTTTATATTTGGTGCTTGAAACAAATTTAGTTCTTTTCATACCTTAGTAAATTTTGAAGTTTTTACAAATTTTCCAAACAACTCATGCCAAGGGACTTAAAATTCATAATATACTTTATTTTGGTGCACTAAAATGAACTTTAAAATTTAGTTACATACTCTTAAGAGTTATTTATTTATGTTTATTTGTTGAAAGTTGTTTGTTTCTAGCAAATCAAGTGACATGTGTATGCTCTCCCCCCATCCTTTCTAGGGAACGTAGGTGACCAAAAGTGCTCATTTTTTGCCTTTATTGCTTTATTCCAAATGCATGAAAATAAATTCGCTAAGGTCCTCCCTAAATTTGTATGGTTTGGGTGACCCCAAAATGACCATAAAATCTTTTCACTTGTGTTTATTTTCATGCATTTTAGATTATGAGCAGGAGTTCATTGCCTCCTCACAGATTTTATAGGGAAGCATTGACCTGGGAATTCATCATCTAGCATCATTTCAATCTGACTCCATGGTGGGGTATATAAATTAAGTTGGTGAATCATTGGGACAGTAGTTTTAGTAGTTAAACTACTTTTATTAGTGATTATTGCCCTCAAAACATATGATCAACTCGGACACCGCACTACATTGAGCAAGTGACATATGTAGTAGTTGTGAAAAAGATAAGACCTTTCCACAACAATCCAATTGATGTGGATGCAATTGATGTGAGCATATCTTGTGTTAGCCACACTTGGTACCAATCTAAAAATGTGTAAAAATTAATAGTTTAGAACAACCCTACTTACTATAGACATATTGTTGATGCAGGATGAGTAGCCTAAAGTTCCATGTCATAGTACAAATTATTGAGAGAAGAGGTGGCCTAAAAACCCTACTTTTCATGAACTTTTAATTTTTGTATTAATAGTTAAAATCCTCTCAAGAGTGAGTAATTGATGAAATTTGACTGTATTATGCAACCTTGTCAATTTTAGGATTTAACACATTACACTTAGGTGTTGGTGTAATTTTATCCTTTATTGCATGGTTTTGAGTCTAAATTATCTATTTTTGTTTATCATACCACATCAAAATGAGTCTTGTTTATACATCACTCCTATGGTTGAGGAGGCATTATGCTACCCATTTAAAATTGTACATATGCCTTAGTCTTTTTATCAACTTTGTTTGTGTGTGTCGATTAAGAAGGGTGTCATTACGCTGCCCAATTTAATTTGAATCTTTTGCCTTTAAGTCTTGAAACAAATAACTAATCATATCTTTAGAGCACGATAATGTTGTTATGTTACTCAAATCATTTTAAAGACTTATTTGCCTTGTGTCCAAATTCCCAATTTTGAAACCAAAGCCACATGTGCCTTTTGGATCTTTACCTAGTGTTGTTATGCCATTAATTCTTATCTAACTTGTTATTTGCTCAAAGAAGCCTAGTTTTCTAAGTTCAATTTTTAATTAGCCTTGTCAAGTTCAAATCCAAGCATTGATTGATTATTGCCTATGCCATGTGTAATTTTGGCCTAGACATCGATCTTTCTCTTTTGGGTTATGTAACTTAGGTTAATTCTTTATTTAATTTGAAAACTATTGTTTATGCCTAGATTTGGGAGAAGTATCATGCCTTCCATATGCCTTTTGTTTCATGCCTTATACTAATTGACCATGTTCATGTTTAAATCCAAATGCTTGGTTTATGCCAAAGTGTTTCAAATTTGTTAGAATAAATATCATACCTTATTTTGTATAAATTATAGCTTTTGTGTCTTTTTTAAAAGACCTAACACATGCCTGTTTTGAGCCTACCTTTTGTGCCTTCTCTGAAAGACCCAAACGCTTTTATTTTCTTTAAATTAGACTTGTTTGGGACACTTTGTACCTAAGTTTGGAATGTTGATTTTTATTTATCCACTTGACCATTTATTTAAGACATTTGACATTATACATATGATGTTAGACTGTTTTAGGCCAAGTTTTATCATCGACCGTTTTGGAGATACAACTCTACTATTGGATTAAGTTAGACTATGTTTGGACCATTTCTCTTTTAGACCTTATTTTTTAGAGTTTGTTTAAATCTAGGTCTTTTTATGAAATGTTCATCATTGACTTGGATATGTCTCATTACACTCATAGTGGAGCCATGTACAATTTAGGTTATGATAACATAGTCACATATGATGACTTTGTTTAAGACCCCTACTAGGATGATGTTGTTTGTGAGACAGATCCTTACCCCCCTTACAATACTCAATCCAGGTAACAAAGACAAGATCCTCAAGAGTAGCATGTGGTGATACCTTCTTTGGGTTGGCTAACATACCAAGTTTGCCTTTTCATGCTTAACGGTACCTGACCCCCTACCAATACCATTAACCCATTTTCAGTCCGTGTGAGTCACCTATCTTCTAACATCCCAGGATTACCATTACAAGCCCTCATCCTTTGGATTGTGTGAGAAACCAAGCTCCACAACTTCTTACCATTACCATACTAGGACCTCATCCTTTGGCTTGCAATAGCAACCAAGATTTTTAATGCCCTATCATTACCATTTCAAGACCTCATCCCTTGGATCACAATAGAAATTAAGATTTTTAATGCTCTACCATTACCATTATAGGCCCTTTTATGTATGGCATCTCATTATCCCAATAAAGTTTTGTAATCACAACTCAGTGAGTCATAGTTACCATCCTAGACTAATAACCAGTTAATCCATTGCCAACCTTCCCCCACTTTAGAAAATGATGCCAATCTTTGAGCCACAACAAAGCCAATTAGTACCTCTCCAACAGAGCCTATAATTTGAAGAGCAAGTTGTGTTCAAAAATATTTTTGTTGAAACAACTTTTTATGGCAATTCAACATGTGATGAATCACCTTTTGATCATTTACTCATTATTAAGGAGTCTCACTCTGACAAGACAATCTTTGTTGAGTCACTTCTTAATGATTATAATTGCCTTTGGAAAAATCATTATCTTGACTATTATCCTATTTTAAATATCCTCCCTTTGATAAGCTAGTTTCTATGGAGTTGTCTCTTAAACTTTTTCCCATGATTAAGGAGTTTCACTTTGGCAAGTCAGTCTTAGTGAAATCCTTCTTATCTAAGCCTATTTTCAAAGATCCCATTATGCCATCATAGGCCTTTACTTATCCAATACCAAACATTCAATAAGACATCATTGTAGCAACATCCACACTAGATGAAGAATCAACATTGAAGGTAGGTTATATTCTTAAACTGACATTAGATTTAGCATCAGAAGTAGAATCAGTATTAGTCTCAACTTCATATTCAAATTCCTTTGAGTCAGACTCATCTTCATAATCAAAATATGTTCATGGTTGTTAAAATATTAGTTATGCATGCCTTACATATCAATTTGAATACATTTGTGATCCTTCCATAATTTTTTAGGATAATTACTTGCAGCATTGACACAAGTTCTCTTAGTATCTTCTACAAGGATTTCATTGCCTCTTTTCATTATATTACCATTCCACATGCCATTAACACCAACCAACCTAGCCATTATATTGACATTCCACCTCTCAATCGATTAGGACTGATATAATCATACCTTATTGAACTGTATCCATGGAAATATATCAGTTGAATAATGTTAGGGGAACCAAGACCACATTCATGTAGAAGAAGAACAATCTCCTAGTGAAACCTTTCTAGAGGCACTAGGAAACAATCAAAGTCCAAACTCAACATCTTCTAGTGAAACCTTATTTGAGGTGCTAGAGGAAATCAAAGTCAAATGTCTACATTCCTTAGTGAAACCTTCTTGGAGGTGATATGGGACAATAAAGACAAGTTTATTGGTGAAAATCTTTTCGAGGCACCAATAGCTGAGCATAAAAATTCTTCACTGATTGATGAAGACATTATTAAATATAACATCAATACAACTTCCAATCTACAACATAATCAAATAACAACTACTCTTAATCCCAAACAACAACAAAAATTGGTGGTCTTATTGATGGCATATTCAAAGTCTTTGGCCTTGCCACAACCAAAATTATGTCAAATTTGGAATCAACAACATTATGTGTGCCTAAAAATCTTGATCTTCATTTGTTTCCCAACCATTATACATGTCATTATCATCTACCTTTACATTTCCAACTCAGACCTATCATCCAATATTTACCATCCATGGCTGCGCTTTCCTTTGTAGAGGTTACAAATATATCTTACCTTGAAATTTAAAAGAAACATAATTAATGACAAATGAAGATCAAAACAACATTCTTGGAGTCTAAATCTGTAGTAGGTTCTTGATAGAGCAGTTATTTAGAAGAGGTGTGGGCTAGAAATTAACATGATCGATTATTCTAGTTGTATTATATGATGATCAAGATGTGCATCTCCACATCATCAGGAATAAAAGAAACATTTACCTTTGCCTTTCCATTTACCTTGCAATTTTCATTTTCCATTCATCTTGCCACTATTTCATACTCTACCATTTACCTTACATTATCACTTGAGTGCAACCTTATTACCACTATAGCCAATTTTCATATCATCATCTTCTTTGAACAATGCCATACCATATACCATTCTACCATGCCTTCACTATTAACTAAAGCCTATTTTTATCTGCCCTACCCTACCCCTTTTGATCTTGGTTCCTTTGGTTCTTCTAGCACCTTCTATGAAGGGATTTTGATCTAGTTTCAAAACTTCATGTTTAAATGATAGTCTATGAAAGTAGTGTGATAGTGGACCTCATAAGTTATCTTTTATTTTCCATATGACTGGTGCCACTGATTATAACCACCTCTAGGAAAATCAATATTCTACCTAATGTTACTAATTATAATAGCCTATGGGAAAAATAGTAACATAGACCTATGTCATTGTTTCCTAATTATAACCACTTATGGGCAAATTAGGAACAACACGTTTACCATGCATTATTGCATCACATTAGCATTACTATTATCATTTACCTTTCCATTCTGATCTATTCATATCTCACCACCTTTTGCGTTGATAGAACTACTATGACATGAGATCCTAATGGGACTATATAGGTTGTGCTTGATTTACGTTGAGGTCAACTCAGTCCCCCTTTTCCATACACTCTCATCATTTTATGAGAAACCTAAGCCAACACTCTCATCATTTTTTGAATGGTATCTTGTTAATTTATAATGAGTTAAGATACCTCAAAATTCCAAAAACATCCAAAAAGCCTCAAAATCCAAAAACATTTAAACCTAGTCGGTCATCCTCGATCCATCCTATTGGGGCAAATCAATTGTTAGTTCTAATATGTTACAATACCATTGGGGGCATGACCTTCCCTTTGCATGTATCCTTGCTTAGGGACACCACCCATTTATCGTTTCATTGAGCCTTCATGCATAGGTATTGATTTAGCTGATGACAGGATTCTTTTTATTGTTTTTTCAAGCTTTCTATGTGTTTGTTTGCTTAGTTGTTAGTTGTTTATTTGTTTATTTAATTTCATTTTTTTTCCTCGACTCAGTCTATATGTATTCATTAATTTATTCCTTGCACATTTTTATAGAGTCTAAATTCATTCATACGTCAACATTATCATCATGATTTTTATCATTGGTGCATTGTTTTCAATTATTTATTGAACTGGGAGTCGGTCTTTATGCATATGTTGGATAGGTTATCATGGTGTTTTATATCATGATTCATACTGACATGTGCTAAATTAAAAATCAGCTCAAAAATCTTATAATCAAGGGTGCTACAAAAACTTCTCCTTGGTAACCTTGGTAAATCCTCCCACCCTCTTTGATCGACTCAACCCATTAACCATTATGGCTATATTAATGCTAATAAATATGAGCATCTATGCATTTATATGTATAACTAAATCATTCTCATTGATCAATTATTCTCTTCTAATCCTCATTTCATTTTCTCTTACTTCTAGGTGAACTACATTGGCCTGAGCTCTATTTAGACTATGCAGGCATCACTTAGATATATGATATATCTCAGGTCAGCTCGACCACATTTATTTTTCCAATCATCTCTTTCCTAAATTTATGCATCCTCATGTACCTAGTTGTTTATGGATTCTTCAGTCATTATAACCTCACATCTACATTTGCACCTACTCTTCTTTAATTTGTATGATAGGTTATATCCTTGAGTTATGCTTGCCAATCTCCCCTACTAGGGCACAATAAAAAAAATCATTATTCAATCCAATTCATTTTAATGATTATAACCTCCTATGGGTAGATTATTATTTTGACTCATCTGCCCTAATGGGGGATGTGCCTATGTCATTGATTATAATCACCTTGGGCAAATCAATGTCTCAAACTTTGTTATTGATTATAATCATCTTTGGATAAATTAGTACTTATTTTTTATTCAATGCATGCAAGCATTATCTTTATTGGATTAATCTCACCCATGGCTTAATTTCATTCTTATTTTTGCTTCTTTTTTAGGGACCAACCATCAATCATATGTGTCAGCCACTCCTTCAAGCGGGCATCATTATAAGCTTCCCAAATGTTGTTTAGAGTTTCTTCTTCAATCACTCCTTCTTAACGCCCTATTTCATTCTTTGAGAAGATGTTATTGTGTTTATATCTTGCAATGCCTTCCCAAATAGGAGCAAACTGTAGACACCCAAAACTAACCAAAACTGGATCCCTACCGAACTTCAAACTAATTCCTACCAACCATTGTAAATTAAACCTAAGAGTCATTGAACATCCCAAACTTACTTGTGCATCATTCGTCAAAGATCAAAATCATTTTGAGACATCCCTAATTGAGGTATTATATCGTATTCAACAATAAACTCTCAAAAATTCATCCTTAAACACCTTGCAACTTTGCAATTGTCAATTTAGCCTATGAACACATTAAGTGGGGCATTTGCACACTTAAATCAAATCTTGAAAGAGAAAAAAGCTAATCAGAATCAATCAACTAATTAAGCCAAATTAAATACTTAACTAATTAATCCATTTGAAATTAATGAATATCTAAAAATGGAAACTCAAAAATGCAAAATATTAAGCATTTTATCATTACTTTTGTGAGTCGCCATTCAACTTGAAAAAATATTTGAATTAAGTAGAGGACATAATCATATTGAATTATTGTCTCCCCACATGGCCCTAACTCAATTGGAGTTACCCTAAACTCAACTTGCATTAATGTAGACATAATCATAGTTAAACCTAACCGAACTACACTTGGATTAGAGTTAATTCCTAAGGCTATAAATATAAGGTCTTGCTTATTGAATTCAAGAAGCTATTTTGGTGCAAAGTTATTATGCACAAATATCTTCAACAAGATTTGAAAATAAGATTATCATGCCAAATTCTTAATACAAGCTACATCATAAACAAAGGTGCCAAGGAGAGAAGGACCCAAACAACCTCCATTGATGAAGACTTCTTGATGCACAAGTCAAGAAAGCCACCCAATGAACTATTTGAAAGCTCCAAGGAAGGTAAAAGTTTTTCTTTTATGTTTTTGTTATGTTTCCATAGGCATGTTTGTTAGTAAGCTCTCCCTCGTGTCTAGGCTAGAGGTGTTAGGATTTAGTGTGTTGTTTTGGGTTTTATTTATTGGACTAACACAAAGCCTAACCTCCCCTTTATGTATTCTTTATTCATAGATATAAGATGTGGTAACAAATAAATCTAGAGTATTGGATGTTATCAAATTTTTAGAAGAGAACATACTGATCAAGTTTGGTACCCCACTTTCTTTGATTTATGACAATGGTCCAACTTTTCAGTCTACTAAATTTACTGAGTGGGATTAAAACAATCAAATCAACATCAAGTTCTCTGTGAACTACTACCCCCAAGGGAATAAAATGGCTAAGTCTACCAACAAGAATCTGATGGATGCCATTAATAAATTAGTCCAAGATAAACCAAGAGAATGGCATCTCTTATTAAAGTATGCACTATGGCAGACTAAAATAGACACAAAAAATCTCTCAAGGCTTCACATTTTCTACTAGTGTATGGGTGATAGCTAGTCTTCCCCATTACTCTCAAAATCTCAACGTATCAATTTATACAAGAGTACATGGGAGAAGATGATATAATAATATCTAGACTACTTGATCTAGTCTATATAGAAGATGCAAGAGTTGAAGCACTACACAGCTTCAGTAAACATCAAGATATTATCAAAAGATGGTTTGATAAGAGATCTAAGATCAAAGCTTTTAGTATTTCAGACCTAGTGCTTCAAGAAGAAATGACATCATTATAAGTTCACTCATTTTTGAATTGGGCTATATCAGATATTAGAGATCCTAGGTAATAATGCCTTCCAGTTGAAACACCTCCAAGGTAATGATCTCACCTTTCTAGTAAATAGATAATTTTTGAAACATTATTTCATGGTTATTGTAATTGAATATGCTTTTGAGTGACTATAAGTGGAGATGTAGACTACGATTAGATTAGATTTATTACTTTCTAGATTGGATTTCCTACTTTCTAGATTAGGTTTATTATTGTTTTAGCATTTTGTTTTGAGTAGATTAATTGTTATGCTTTCTAGATCAGTTTTCTAAATTTATAGAACATACCATCTAATTTCTTATGTTGAAGTTATAAAAAATTTACAAAATAAGGGGACAATACACAAGGATGCACATTTGGTTTTCACATGGATATATTCTGACAATACTAGAGCTTCTAGAATTGAGATATATGTTATGACTGAATTAGGTTTTTCTTGGACTCAATGAGTTTATTGGACCTCTGATATTTACTTTGATATAGTCATGAAAATTTTAGAAAGACTTTCCATTTCCAAATATTAACTACACTACTACATGTTAAAACTTGGATGAGAGATGATAAGTATACAAATGAATACATGTTGGTAGGGATGTATTGATTAAAATAAGTTTTCTTGTAAATACACCTAGCCAATGGTGATTCTCAACCTTTATTCTATTTATGTTTAAAAATATGATTATCATATAAACTAATAGAAATAGGTGATTCAAGTAATCTCTATCGGAGATATGAATGCTTGGCTAATAATAGAGAAAAATTTGAGTGGAATCAGAGTTATTTCTGTTAGAGCTATGGATGTCTAGCTGACAATAAATCAATGCCTAGGATTTCCTTACTATTTAGTAATAAATATTAAGATAAAAAAGAAAACTAATATCAAAATAGATGTCAGTATCTCTAGATCAAGTGAATGCACAATTTCTTGATAGGCATAAGTCAAGTAAGTACACAACACAATAGCTACAAGTAAATAAAATCACATACACGAGAATATTTCATAATAAGATAAGAGCCAAAATCAATCTTCTACTGAATAATAGCTCACCAAGAGATATGTAAAAATAGGAGTGTATGAGTAATTCCTCCAAAAAAGGTGATCAAAGAGACAATAATAGAAGAGTAACTCTCATACTTGGAATAGTTGGTCAAGGGATTTACTTCTTATTCATCTAGGCAAAATGTAACTTTAAGTACACGTAAACAATTTTATCCATTAAATTAAGAAAAATTCAAGTGAGGGAAAAGATCCCATAATAAACAAATATAGGGAAAAAGAAAACCCCTACCCTAACACCCTTCCCATAAGCACAACTTAGGTGGGTAGTGTAAAAAAATGGGTCTAGGCAACTAGGCATGATGAGGTACCAATGTACAAAGCAATCTCTCAGTAAAAAAGGGGAGAAAACCTATAGGAAAAAATCCACCTAAAAAGAGAGACACAAATAAAAGAGGCTAGAATCCCCTTAGAAGATGATGATGTAGTATCCCAAATGTTAAGAAGAGCCCATAAGTGAAAATACTTGATCTCCATGAAAGGTTTGGTGAAGATGTTTATTTTATACTATGTTATATAGCAGTATTTTAAATCAATGATGTCCCCATGAATGAACCCTTTGATGAAATGCATGTGAATCTCCATGTGTTTGGTCTATTGATGCTGGACAAACTTCTTGGAAATATGAATAGTACTCAAGTTATCACAATAGATGATGGTAGGTCATCTAAACTACATATCAAACTCTATGAGAATCCCCTAAATCCATATGCCCTCAGTGGTAGCATTAATATCCTCATATACTTTGATTCAATAGATGAAAAAGTAATATCATTCTAATACTTTCTTGACCAACTAATCAGACCTAAACCAATGGAGAAACTATAACCTAAAGTGGAATTGAGATTATGAAAAACACCATCCCAGTCTGAGTCAGTATAGTCAATTAATCAATGTCAGTGCTAGTTCTATAATGAATCCTGAATCTCTGTGTGCCCTAAATGTAGTGTAAGATCCTCTTATCTACTTTCTAGTTCCTACATTAATTTGAATACTAGGCCCACTACATATGATATATCATGTTTAGTATGTATTAAGTAGATAAGGTTGCCCATAAGTTGTTGATACAAGGTAGCATCGACCAAAGATGAAGTAAAATCTACCTAAAGATTAACTCCAGATAAATAGGGAGTTAGATTTGGCTTACAATCAGCCATGTGAAATTGAACAAGTAGATCGAGAGCATATTTAGGCGATGTAAGAGTGATCCTTGAGTCTGACTAAGAAATCTGAATCCTAAGAAAGTAATTTAGCAAGCCTAAGTCTGTCATGTAAAAACTATCTTGAAGACTTGCTTTCACTATTGTAATGAATGAAAAAGAGGTACAAGTGATCAAAAGATCATCAACATAAATAACTAGAATCTAGAGTGAATCATTCTACCATAATAAATAGACATTCAAATCTGAATAACATCTAGTGAATCTTGTTGAAAGAAGAAAGGAATCCATCCTGGCATACCAAGACCAAGGGGCATGTTTGAGGCCATATATGGATTTATAGATTCTGCATACAAAGGAAGAATCCTCAATAAATCTTGGAGGCTATTCTGTGTAAATATCCTCCTCAAGATCACCATGAAGAAAGGCACTCTTCACGTCCATCTAATGAACACCCCAATGATTAGTTATGATAATAACAAGTGTGAATCTGACATAGTTCATTTTGGTGACTAGTGCAAAGGTCTCTATGTAGTCAATGTCGGGCACCTATGAGAAACCTTTAGTGACCAACTGTGCTTTGAAATTGTCAATGGACCCATCTACTGCATATTTAATTCGATAAATCCATCTGCATCAAACTATATTAATTCCTTTAGGAAGAAGTGTCAAATCCCAAGTGCGATTCCTATTAAGGAATCATACTCCTCATGCATGGTAGAATCCCACTTAGGAATACCTAATGCCTCTCAAAAAATCTATGGATTTAAGGCAGAGGAATAAAAAGCATATGGACCACTCTAAAACTATGATCATGTCCACTTATCATATAAAGGATCCCCAACCCATGTACCTATGTTATGCAGTGTCTGCCTAGCCCAAAGAGGACTAGAAGTGGATGAGTTAGTTATAGAAACATCATCCTTTGAAGTGTGGTTATATGTGGATGAAGATGAGTCCCCATCATTATTCTCTCTATCAAAACTGAAAGAAGTATCCTCAACCTCTAGAATGTGCTCAGGATGATCTAAATCATCTAAAAATCCAAGTGAGTCCCATGAAGTGGAAATTGCTAAGCATCGAGTCTATGGGACTCCCCTGAAAGTGAACACTTCTCTTGATGAATAGCTCATGTGTGGTCGGATGAAGAATGTGGTACCCCTTGACACCATTTAGAAAACATACAAAGATGCAAGGCTTACTCTGAGGTTCCATAGTGTTACATTTTTTCTTCAATATGTGAGCCATAGTTGAAGATCTGAAAACCCTAAAATGTTTAACTGTAGGCTTCCTATTGTGCCAAGCTTCAAAGGAATTTACACCTTTCAAAGCTTTGTGAGAAACCTGTTAAGCCTTTTTTATCATCTCTTCCATTATGAAATCCATGTCATGTTTATGATTCTTCCATATTGATGACTTAGCATGATAAATCCTAAAACTATTGGAGGGATCCAATTTATTAGTATTGTTAGTGTGAAAAGGGTTATCATCCAAACTGGTTTCACCTTTGGATGAATTGGTTTTACCTTTGGATGAATTATACTCTTTTTCACTATTAAATTTACTTAGGAGTTAATAATGTGCACATATATTTAGTACATAATTAGATGGCTAATTATGTACACATGTGTTTGTAGATAATCTAGTCACTCCACATGTGTGGACCACACCCCACTATGGATTATCCACCACCTTATCCCCCACTTCGGTGTGTGCACATGGAGGTGACATACCCCACTTTGGTGTATGCACATGGTGATGACATGCCCACTATGGGTTGTCTACCCCTCTCTCCTTCCTATATATTGAGCGTTGTAAGAGGGAATTTGTAAAGAGTAAATGGGGAAATGAAGAATTAGGGAATTATAGAATTCATGCATTTGCTTTGCACATGAATTTTACATTCTAATAAGAATACATTTTATTTTTCTCATTCTTATTCCCTAGCATAAGTACTTCCTATACGACCATTAGATTCTAGCCTAATCTCAGATGGCACCAGAGTTGGTTAAAGTACTTAGGGTAGCATAGTAGGGTCATCAATCTATTAATTTCTTCCACTATCAAGTATGCTCTTCTTTTACATTTGTAGGATGGTCCTGAGAATCAGAAAGAGAGGAATAACTAAATTCTGGAAGGGGTATCCATTGTGTGTTTAGTTGCAAGTTCTCTTATTGGAACTTGATCGAAGAACATCGGAGCTTTGAATGAGAAATTTGAAGATTTTATTCCAAAATACATTTTTTCTTTCAAATTATAATTTTTTTCCAAACATCCTCCTCCAAATCTACTTTCTCAAATTCTAAGTTTACCAATCTATTTGTAATTTTTTTATTTTCAATATTTTTTGACCAAAAAAATACTATTATTATCAAAAATACATATTCTTTAATATTTTTAAAAAAAAACAATATCAAAACAAAAACAAAAAAAAAACGAAAAAAATATATATATTAAAAAATTAAAAATAAAAGTTTTTTGAAATATTAAAAAATAAAAACAACAAAACAAACCCAACCCACCTAATAAACTTTATTTTGCTCAAAATTCAAGAAACTAAGTTTCATATGGTTTGGGATTTATGAGGCATGGTGGAGCACAATTCTCAGCATGTAATTTACTCTCCAAATAGCTTTAATAGTTTTGGTCTTTATTCACAATTCTCGGCATGTAATTCTCAACCCTTTTTTTTTTTTTTTTTTGGGATGCCATTAAAGCTAGTTTGGCCTACCTTACCAAATACAAGGTTTTTTATATCTGTTTTTTATTCCATAAAACAAAAATTTTAAAAAAATGGATTTTTTTTCTTTTTAAATAAGTAAAATAAATTTGATCAAAACTGGATTTGTTAGGTTGTGGAGCTAAAAGTTTCACCAGGAGGCAAACAAGAGAAGTTACGGAGGTTGTGGAGGTTGCGAAGAGTTGCAAAATGAGTTACAGGGCAACCGACGTTGGTCTGATCAATCGACGTCAGTCAGACAGCAGTGAAGAAGTAACCGACGTCGATCACCAGTCGGCCGACATCGGTCATGGAGGAGCCGACGTCGGCAGCCTGTACGTGAACATGCAGTTTGCATGTTGATTCCAGAGAGTCTATTTTTGGACTGTTAGTTTGCATGTTAAACGCTAGTCATAGTCTTGAGTTGCATGTCTAATTATTGTAATTAAGATAGTCTAATTATTGTAAGCATGAGATCTATATATGGACTCATGGGCTGTATTGTAAATTTTGTTGCTAGAGAGTAAGAGAGCTAAATAAGCTCCTTCTGAGAGAAGAGAGCAATGGAGTGTTCCTCCTAGTGCCACAGTACCAAGGTGGGTGCTGGTTTGGAGAATCAGAAGGGTTCTTCGTATTTGTATGATCTTAGTCGGCAGGTTAGCATGGCTTCTTTTGGAGATCTACAATGGTGAGTAAGGTCTAGTGATTTGCAGGTAGCAACAGAGAGCAGGAGATCTACTTGGAGTATGGTTGTGTACTTGGTGTACTGGTAGCGTGTTACTGACTGGTTGGAGAGGTGAACATCAATTCTGTATTGGAGTTGATTATTGGGACCGAGAGAGAGAGGGAAGAAGGTCTTGAGGTGTGGCGAGCCTTTGAGGTGGAAGAAGAAGTGGCATGTTCTTTATTGTATATTCTTCTGAGTGATTATTAATACAATTGTGTATTATCTCTCATATTCCTATGTTGTTTCATATTTCTAGCTACTTATTGATTCTGGTTAAATTCTGTGTTTAGTTGCTAATAAAAGAAGTAATCATATGTGCTCTATTGGTGAAGCAAGATCCTGACAAGTGGTATCAGAGCCTAGTTATAGGTTCAAGAGCTGATACCATCAAGTGGTATCAGAGCTTTTGGTTGGGTTGACTAACAGGTGGTTCAGATCTGGTAGTGTTTGTTGATTACAGGTCACTCACAGGGGTTTCAGATTGAGTGGGAGTATAGCAATGGTAGAAGAAAGTAAGATACAAATGGAGAAACTGAATAGCATGAATGGTCTAATTGATGGAAAGAAGGAGTAGGTAAAAGGAGATTGTTGGTTGGCAGAAGATCAGCATGTAGAAGCAGAAGTTACAGGGGATGTTGCACAGGTTGCTCTGGATAAAGTAGAAACTTTGTTTACTGATACTTTTGCCTCTTTCCATGCAGCCCAAAATAGAGCATCTTTTCATGGGTATGTCTTTGGAGACTTTGGAGAGATTTATTTAGGGGTTGGAGAGCCTTGTCAGATTATTGACGAAGGGGAAGTGAAGCTGAAATTGTAGGCAGATAACACACAGGTGTTAAAGGAGGTTATGCAGGTACCAGTCTTGGAGATGAGTCTAATTTCTTTAGGAAATTTGGGTGATGGGAGATACACTGTAACTCTCACAGCAGATGCACTTGAATTAGATGGTGGTAAGAAAGTAGGTATCCTTTATCTATCTACTTATATTACTGATTCACCTTTTGTTACAGAGATGTGGCTTTGTAGGCTTGGTCACATATGTAGGAGGGGAATGCATGTTCTTAAGCGGAAGACAGATGTTTTTGACAAGCTAAAGAATTGAAAAGCCTTGCTGTTCATGGAGGAGATGACAGATAGAGATCAGGTGAGGGAACTAAATTATTCTGAGCAGGGCTATGTTGATTTGAACAAGATTTTGATCCATGGAGAGCTCGTGGGTAAAAATTTATCACTCACAGGCGAACACAGGTACCGGCATCGGTCAGATAGTAACCGATGTCGACAGAAGGAAGACCAACGTTGGTCATGAAGGAACTGACGTCGGCAGAAAGGATATCAGTGTCGGCCAGAGAAACGATGTCGGTAGTCAGGGTCAGTGCAGGGAACTGACATCGGTCGGGAGCAGATTGGGAGATGGTCGAGATCGGTCATTGGAACGGATATTGTGCGGACAATAAGCTGTCAATAGGTCTCAAACGCTCATATCGAGGTCAAAAAGGGTAAGTTAACCTCATATTCGTTGTTCACCTTCTTTATATTGCTTATTGATGGTCAAGAACCAGGAAGACGTGAAGAGGCAATGTAGGTAGAATCTAGATACAGTGAGAGCTTGGCATGGTTGAGGAGTGTGAGTCCTTGGAGAAGAACCAAACAAGTATTTTTTGGTGGAGTTGTCAGCTGGAAGTAAGCACTAAAAAATGGAATGGATTCCCAAGTTAAAGAAGAGAGTGGATGGATACGTGAGATAGAAAGGCCAAGGTATATGGTCTTGAGGTAGCTGCAGGACAGTGGTACAGGTTTGACAAGTGGATGAAGAAGCATGGATTTTGTCAACATCAGTGTAACTACTATGGTTTTTTCTTTACTAGGTGGATAATGATTACAACATTATTCTGTTACTATATGTGGGTGATTTGCTAGCAGGATAGTACATACAGGGTTTTGCTGAGCTAAAGGTAATGTTAGTTCAGAGGTGTGTCATGAAGAATTTGGAGCAGCAAAATTCTTTGGCATAAGAGACATGGAGATTTTATCTCCAGTGGGAGCTGGTGTGAAGACGGTGTTGGCGGGGTTCATGATGCAGGATGCAGAATCAGAAAGCACACCAAGGGCTGGACAGTTTAAGCTTAGCTTAGAACAGAGTTTGAAATCACATGAGGTCTAGTGTAGACCTGAGTTTTCCCAAGCAGTGGGAGTTGTCAGAAAGTATGGAGCCAATTCAGGGAAGGAGTACTGGAGGGCAGTTCAATGGATTCTCAGTTATCTGAGAGGGATCAGCAGCAGGGATTCTTGTTATGCAGGGTCAAGGTCTTCACTACATGGATATGTAGGTTTAGATGTGTCAGGTTACTTGGATGATAGGTGTAGCATCATAGGTTGTGTGGTGGTTGGTCTTCAGGATTGATCTTGAAGAGGGATATAAGCCAGGGAATAATTTAGATGGTGTACAAGTACAGGTACAGGTGCAGCTGTTTATCTCCAAGTGGGAGATTGTTAGGTTGTGGAGCTAAAAGCTTCACCAGGATGCAAATAAGAGAAGTTATGGAGCTTGCGGAGGTTGTGGAGAGTTGCAGAATGAGTTGTAGGGCAACTGACGTCGGTCTGATCAATCGACGTCGGTCAGATAGCAGTGAAGAAGTAATCGACGTCGATCACCAGTCGGTCGACATCGATCATGGAGGAGTCGATGTCAACAGCCTGTACGTGAACATGCAGTTTGCATGTTGATTCTGGAGAGTCTATTTTTGGACTGTTAGTTTGCATGTTAAACGCTAGTCATAGTCTTGAGTTGCATGTCTAATTATTGTAATTAAGATAGTCTAATTATTGTAAGCATGAGATCTATATATGGACTCATGGGTTGTATTGTAAATTTTGTTGCTAGAGAGTAAGAGAGCTAAATAAGCTCATTCTGAGAGAAGAGAGCAATGGAGTGTTCCTCCTAGTGCCACAGTACCAAGGTGGGTGCTAGTTTGGAGAATCAGAAGGGTTCTTCATATTTGTATGATCTTAGTCAGCAGGTTAGCATGGCTTTTTTTGGAGATCTACAATGGTGAGTAAGGTCTAGTGATTTGCAGGTAGCAGCAGAGAGCAGGAGATCTACTTGGAGTACGGTTGTGTACTTGGTGTACTGGGAGCGTGTTACTGACTGGTTGGAGAGGTGAACATCAATTCTGTATTGGAGTTGATTGTTGGGACCGAGAGAGAGAGGGAAGAAGGTCTTGAGGTGTGGCAAGCCTTTGAGGTGGAAGAAGAAGTGGCATGTTCTTTATTGTATATTCTTCTGAGTGATTATTAATACAATTGTGTATTGTCTCTCATATTCCTGTGTTGTTTCATATTTCTAGCTACTTATTGATTCTGGTTAAATTCCGTGTTTAGTTGCTAATACAAGAAGTAATCATATGTGCTCTATTGGTGGAGCAAGATCCTGACAGGATTGATGGTCAAATTAAAATGTGAGCTTTTTTTATTTCTAATTTTCTCACATGAAAAATCAATCCACATATAATTTTTTTTTCTTTTTTCTTTTTTCTTTTTTAAATTTTTGATTAAAATTTGGTAGTTTCGTTATATTTAGTAGATTTTACATTTGGTGATAGTTTGTTAAATTTAGCATATTCCTCTAATTTTGGTGGCAATTCTGTTACATTTGGTGGGCTTATAGATTTGGCATCCATTTTGTTAAATTTCGCAAATTTGTGGGTGACCTCTCCACTCGCAGTTTTGAAATTACAGTTCAATTTCAGAAGGCTATATCTTGAGCTTCAGACCTCCATTTTTTTAACGATTTTTTTTTTATTTGGGCTAATTTTTCATGCTCTCTACACTAATACAGATAGTTTCATATTTTAGTGCTTGCTTTTCCATAAATTATAGATTCTCACAAGGGACATTGTCTCGTTCTCATTTTGGGAACTTCAAAGGTGCATAACTTTTGCTTATGACCTCGGATTACAACACTTCTTTTTTTGAAAGTGCATAATTTTTTATGCAATTATCATTGGTATTGATAATTTAACTTGGTATTGTGTCAAAGTTTTACTTTCAATATACAGTCATTTCATAAGAATTTGTAAAACATTGAAGTCAAGTCCACTTTGCATTTGTTACAAGTGGAATTTATAAATGCACTAATTATAAAGTGCCCAAATTATTTTTTCTTGGAGGTACTTCTTGATTTAGTGGATTCGGGGGGGTTATATTAGTTTACTTATCTTTGCATTTTGTGTGCTTGCATTTTTTTTACCATGGGTAATTTAACCTTTCCTTTGTTAACTTTATATAATTATAATATATGAAAATCGTATGTGTAGAGTGTACTAATGAGAAAAGGATACACCTAATATATCAAGGGTACATTTTTAGAGCCGACTGATCCTAAGGAAAAGAATGTATGGTTGATTGAACACACCAAAACAATTGGCTATTTGCACACATTCATTTCCCTAGATATATAGTTTCACATTGATCAATGTAAAAATATTAAGCCAACATAGGACATCCTTAAGAAACTGTATGGTAAAATGGATGAGGTTAGAGGGTATCAAATTGATATTGAACTCTCTAATCTCAATCCATCTTGTTTTAACAACATTCAGGGCTATGTCACTGAGGTAAATGAACTCCGCACAAAACTCAAAGAATGTGGACTTGATAAAAAGGAGGTTCAAGTAATTTTCAATGTGCTTGGCAAACTTCCTATTGAATATGTTGCATTTGTATCTAGCTTTAATACTCATCAACTGACAATGAGCCAGACCTATGTTATGCCCATATTTGAGTCATTTACTAAAATATTAATGCTTGAGCAAACCAAATTGCTCACTACAGGTCTTTTCAAACCATCTAATTCATAGGTATTAATGGCAAGACCTCCTCAATATTCATGAGGTCCTAAGTAGTAGAAATAATAACTACCCAAGCCAAAGAAAGCACCTCCATATTCTTCACATCCTATGCTAGTGGCATAAAAATCCTACAAGAAGCAAAAGGTTTTTTAGAAGAAGGGACGACCATCTTACTCATACTACAAGAAATTGGGTCATGATGAGCATCAGTGTCATGTTAAACAACTTGATGAATTGAAGCATTTTCTCAAGAAGAGCATCATCAATTTGCCATCCTCTTATACAAAGAAGTCATCTCCTTCTACTTCTTCACAATCAAAGAAAAGGAAAGGTCCAGCACTTGTCGCACTAGGCTAGTCTTCTCAATAATGGATACTTGACTCTGGGGCCACACGTCATATGGTTCTAATTGAGAATATTTTTTCTTATTAGAACCTTGTTCGTTGCCTCACATTCTCACAGGAGATGATACACCGATGGAATTTGCTGGAAAAGGATCAGTTTCAATGCAAGAAGGCACTTTTTTAGATGTACTCTATGTTCTAGATTTATGTGCCAACCTTCTCTCAATCTACCAGATCACACATCTTGGGAATGGAAAGAAAGTTGAGTTTTTCTTGATTCAATAGAAATTTGAGATCTCGAGGATGATGCCTTAGTTGCAATGGGAAAATTTGATCATGAGTCTTGGATATATGTATTATCCCATTTTGTGCCTCATTCCCCTTCTATTACCTTTCTCACTCATACAGATTCGGTGAGTAAACTATGGCATGGGTGGTTTGGCCATCTCAACTACCATTACTTTCAATAGTTCAATTCAAAAGATAGGGTACAAGGACTCCCTCCTATCCAATTTTCCAATGGCATATGATTAGGCTGTATAATCAGTAAGATTCCAGAGGAGAAATTTGATAAAGGGTTATCTTGGAGGGCTTCACAAGTCCTTGAATTGGTTCACAATTATCTTATTGGTTGATTGCACACATTGTCTTTTAGAAAAAACCCATTATATCCTCACTTTCATTGATGACTATTCATGGTTTACTTGGGTCTACTTCCTTCATCAAAAGAGTGAAGTCTTCAATTGGTTTCTAGACTTCAAGGCTTATGCTGAAAAACTATTTGAAAATCCTCTCAAAATTCTCTACATAGATAATGGCCGACAATATGTGAATCATCACCTTGAGAAATTCTATGCACTAAAAGGGATCAACCTTAAACATTTTGTTGTCTACACACCACAATATAATGATGTTTCCTAATAGAATAATCATACCTTGAAGGACATGGTAACTTACATGAACCATGCTCATTCTCTTGGACCATAATTTTAGGCTAAAACTATTAATTATGGCACTCATATTCAAAACTGCATTCCTAAGGTGTGACTCCTTTTATAGCTTAGTGTGGTTAGAAACCTATTGTAGGGCATTTTTTAATCTTTGTCTCCCCTAAATTGTCATGCATTGCTTTAGAGAAATGCAAGGCTCTACAATAATAGATTTGACATTGTCTCTTTGTTGGTTATTATGATGTTGTCAAGGGATATCGTCTCTTTGATCCACATACTAAAGAGTTTTTCATTGCTAGGAGTGTTAAGTTTGAAGAGACAATTTATCCCTTGGCCTCTAATACTCCATCTCCTCCATATAAAGGGGAATCATATGACATTGATTCAGATGATGCATCTTCACCTCCACTGGGGCCATCTTCAGCAACTAATGCAACCCCATCTTCATCATCACCTCAATGGATCTGATAGACTTTTCAATTAGTAGGCACCTTTGTTGGGGATCATTTAGACACTTAGAGGACTATGTCACAACATCACCATCTTCTACATGTATATATTTCACTTGATTCTAATCCACAATCTTTTCATGAATCATTTGGTCATGCTGAGTGGGACTCATCAATGGAGGAAAAGTATAGTTCCTTGATGAGGAACAACACTTGGGATTTAGTCCCCCTTCTAAAGGGAAGTAAAATGGTTCATTGTAAATGGATCTACCAAACCAAATATGTAGTAGATGTAACTATTGATAAGTTTAAAACATGCCTTATTGCCAAAGGTTTCTCACAAGTTCTTGGTGTAGACTACACCAAAACTTTTACACTTGTTACTAAGATGAACTCCATTTGCTTGACTCTTGCTACTATTATAGATCATAGGTGGGTTGTACATCAGATGGATGTGAAGATTGTATTATTCATGGGTATATTCAAGAATAAACCTACATGGATCATCCATAAGGGTTCATTAAGGACTCTTCTTTGGTCTATCGCTTACAAAAGACTTTATATGGCCTTAAATAGGCCCTTTGGGCTTAGTATGCCAAGATGGACTCATTTATTATCTCAATAAACTTGTCATGTTGTCACTCTGATCCTAATGTCTACATTAAGAGACATAATGACTCACATTTACTACTAGTCATCTATTTTGATGACTTAATACTTACTAGAAGTTCTTCATCCATCATTGACAAAGTCAAAACAACTTTGCATAAGCACTTTGCTATGACTGACTTGGACCTTTTGCACTACTTTATCGAGATTCAGATGACTCAATCTTCTTCTAGGATCATTCTTTCTCATCCCAAGTATGCTCTTGATCTTCTATATCAATTCAACATGGCTAATTGTAAACCTGCACCAACTCTGTTTCTATTTAGATTTAAGTATGAGGTGAAGTGTTCCACTCCACTAGTTAATGTTACTTTGTATCATCAAATTTTTGGAAGTCTCATCTATTTGATGCACACTCACCTTGACATTTATTTTCTAGTTGGTATGGTCTCTTGATTTATGCAAGAGACACATGAACTTCATTAGAAAGTGTCTGAATGCATCTTATATTACATTCAACACACTCTTTGACATGGGATACACTATGCAGCAGGGATGAGTCTAGACTTGATCAGATATACAGATTCTAATTAGGTTGGTGATTCTAAGGATCATAAGTCCACATCTGATTACAACTTTCACCTTGGTTTAGGCCCCATTAGTTAATAGCACAATAATCAACATGTTATTTCTCTATCTTTGATTGAAGTTGAGTATTAGGGGGTTGTTAATGTTGCTACTAAGGCTCTTTGGCTTCAAAATATTTTGTCTAAGTTTAAAATTACTATTCCATGGCCATATGTTGCAATAAAAGTACCATTCCAATCTTGAAGAACCTGGTTCATCATCAGTAGACCAAATACATCAAGATCCATATGCACTACATCAAGGAGCTAATTCAGTATCAAGTCATTGATCTACACTATTGTCCTATGATATAACAAGTTGTAGATATATTCACCAAACCTTTTATTGAGAGTAAGATCCATCATTTGCAAACTCTATTATGGGTACAAGGCACTACTTCGGGGGGGTCACTTGACCTTTCTACAACATCCTCTCATGATAGGATTTTTTTCCTATGAATTTTCTCCTTCATTTATGTTTTGAGGGGATTTGTTATACATGGGTACCTCATCAGGCCTTTCTTCTAGGACATATTTATTTTTTTACATGATTGTTTAACCCCTAAGTTGCAATTAAGAGGGGTGTTAGTGTGAAAAAGATTCTCATCAAAACTAGTTTTACCCTTGGGTGAATTGGTTTTACTTTTGAGTGAATTTTACTCTTTTTCACTATTAAATTTAATTAGGAGTTAATAATGTGCACATATATTTAGCACATAACTATATGTGTTTTTGCACCATCTAGTCACTCCACATGTGTGGACCACATCCCACTATGATTTGTCCACCATCTTGTCCCCTACCTTGGTGTGTTCACATGGTGGTGACATACCCTACTTTGGTGTGTGCACATGGATGTGACATACCCCACTTTGATGTGTGCACATGGTGATGATATGCCCACTATTGGTTGTCCACCCCTCTCTCATTTGTATATATTGAGTACTCTAAGAGTGCATTTGTAATTAGTAAATAAGTAAATAAGGAATTAAGGAATTCATGCATTTGCTTTGCACATGAGTTTTGCATTCTAATAAGAATACAATATATTCTTCTCATTCTTATTCTCTATCATAAGTGTTTCCCATAGGAATGTTATATTATATCCTAATCTCATAAGCATTCATTTGCATATTTGTTTTTATGTGTTAGGAATATTCATGACTATTACATCGAACATATTTTTTAACTATTAAATATTAATTAAGTGGTTTTGAAATCATAAGTTATTATTAATGAAAATATATTCAGTACATATATGATCTTTTTTGCAGTTATTTCATAGTGACAGTGGTGAAGTGTCAACAATTTCTTTTCAATTTTAAATATTACAGTTCCAATCTATATTGATTCAACATGTATGAAAGTAACAAGTCAAAATTCAAAAACCTTAGAACTTTCATATGGAGTTCAATTGATATCAAAAATTATCTTCAGAGGTTTGAGTCTTATGTTATTGGACCTAAAATATATTCATGTTGATATGTCTAAATTTTAGTATATCCAAAGTTTTCATATCTATCACCTAAGTGTTATTATCGAAGGGATCAAGTTATAATGTAGATTTTATTTTGACTATATCATTTTGGATATACAACCATTGAAGTGGTCAAGGACATGGTGTTAATATTATGATAAAGTTAATTAAATTTGATTATTATGGTGGTTTGGTGATGATTTCAGTAGCCTATGGTTTCATTGAATGCATCATGTGTAATACAAGTGTAAGATATCAATTCTAGATTCATTAGGATTTGTTATGGTTGGTAATAAGAGAGAATTTATTATGAGTCCTTGCCTTGATATCAGATGTTTATGTGTTAAGTTAGTATAGAGATTATGCTTTTTTATATCAGATAGTAAGACCACAAATTTCACTTAACCTCTAGATTTATCTATGAAAATCTTAAAGCCAATAATAAATAAACACATCATGATTGTATGTTAATGCTTACTTGATGATAAAAAAAGGTGGTTATTTTGTTTGGTGTTTTCATTTGTGCAAGCTTGGAGTGAAAGCGAAACTCTGTAACTTGGAGATTTTGGACTAGAGAGAAACACATAAGTTTTCAATTGGTTGTGTCATTACGAGGTATGGATGTCTGTCTATTCAAAGCTTGCTTGATAAGTTTTCATGTTTTTTTTTACATTTAAAAACAAAATAGTGATACACAGTGTTTGAGATATGTATGTATTATAAGGTTGTTTGGTATATATTTTATAAGTTTTTGATACTATTGCATTTGAGTTTATTTCTCCAAATAAAATAGTTTTCTTGATGGGTTTTGGTAATATGATGTGGAGAGGTTCTTGGTGTCACTTTGAATTTTACCCTTTGAGGAGGTGTTTCAAGTCTCCTCACCCAAGTGACATAATGGAAACACTCATAGGTTGTGGGTGACCTAAAGGTGGAGTGAATCTCCAAAGAGGAATGGTTTCATTGATGAATCACCTACACTAACACTAACTCTACTACTGTAAGGAAAAATGATAGAAGAGGAAAAATGATAAAAGGAAACTAAACTAAAAAAGAAGAAGAGGTGATGCACCAAAAAGTTGTTCCTTAACTTGATTAAGCATGCACAATGAAGTTAAAAAGAGATAATGGCATACACAACTCGCTCTTGAACTATCTAGCATAAGTGTTTCATAGAGAGGTAGAGAGAACTATGGCAGCATTAGGAGGGGAAGCATTCATCACCACAGCTAAACATGCACAAAACATAATCTTACACATACTATGACCTATAAAAGAGATGTCACTTGCATAGAGGTGAAGTGAAATTGGACACAATCAAATGCAAAAAACTTCACCATGAGAAGAGCATCAACAACCCATAGAACACACACAGAATGCAAGCCATGAGAAGGAAAAAATCAGCTCCACTATTCTTCAAAGGCATTCCAACCTTGTCCAGAATGAGAGTTACAAAGGATTCATCATCCTTATATAAAACATACATGAGGAGAGAGAGAGAAGAGGGAGAAGATTCAAGGAAAGAGGAAAATATGTGCCACATTCCTTCATGCATAGTGATCAATAGTGGTCTTTATCTCCATGTGCAAAAAGGACTCAAAAATAAGAGTACCAAGGGGGACAAGATATACCACTTCCATGTGAATTATAAATTGTGTCCCACCTTCACATGTGTTGCATAGTGATCAATAATGTAATACATGTCCTCACATGTTCAAGGTCAAAAGATGCTTCCCACTTTTGAATTAGAGACCCACCACCATGTGACACCAAAAATGGTGCCCCACTCTTCTCATGTCATCTTTTCCTCAAAATATTCCTTATGGTCTATGCCACATTATTTAAAATCCACCTAACCACTATGCTACATCACCATGCATAGTCACTATGAATAGTAACCATGAATAACATCTACATGATTAGTGTTTTTTGAATAGTGTTAAGTGAATAGCAATCTTACTCCCATAAGTAAACATAGTGTGAGCTTGTGAATATTAGGTAAACCTTGCAATCCATGTTGCAACCAAACGGTGACTAGAATAGTTAATATTTTGGCAACCTCTACATATTACTTGCCTACTAAGCAAAGACCGATAGCCTTATGCAGTCCATTAGGCATGGAGTCATATGTGTTCCATCACAAATCTTATTTTTATCATGGTTTAAATGCTTGAAACAATCTTTATAGCTGAAAATTACCTTCCCCACAAGAAAGGAACAACAACTACTACATGTGCACCAAACACTTGGAGGAAAGAAAACATAATTAAACTACTAATATGATGTGCACACAAGCACTTGGAGGAAATAAAATACAACTAACCTACTATTATAATGTGAAATAATCAATTAGAAGAAATAAAAACATCTAACCTACCCTAAATTAATAATCAAAAGGCCATCTACATAAATCAATTAATTAGTTGTACAAAATAGCTACTCTTCCTAATCAACTTAATATACCTTACATGTCTAAGGGAAGACAACCAAAGATAGAGAAGGAGTGGATATTCAAAAAATTGGTGATACACTTCTCCAAGAATAAGCACATAAATAACTCTCTTACCCAATCCAATTGGCTAGACATACAACTGTCTTGGAGGGGATAGGTAAGTTGATCATGTTCTTTTTAATGCTCAATTTTGTGCTCTGAATTAAACACATGTGATGGATTCTCCTTGTCAGCTTCCAATTGATCCAGGTACCTAATAGGACACCCTCTTGTCAAGATAAATATTGAATAATGAGAATTTCCCTACCTTTTTCATTTTATTACTCCATCATTATGTTGATTGAGATGTGCTTGTCCTAAAAACACATCCATTTCCTACTATTGTGTATGCTACTCATAAGTTTATTCTTCATTAAGATCAAATCCATGCCAACTAGACTGATCTTTCTCTTCTTCCATGTATAATGGAAGCTCATTTGTCATGTCATTTTCTTCTTGTCTTACAACCTCTGAAAGTTCACTAGATACAACTGATGCAATTTATTTAACCTCCTTACCAAGAACATGCCAAAAATATTGATTTACCTTTAATTTGTAAAGAGAGATGCCAATGGTGATATCTTCATCATACTCACTTGAGATATCTTCATCATGGCCTTCTTGAGTCTCATTTTTAGCTACAAACTTTTCATCCACCCTTCATAGAACAAGTTCTTCCTGAAATATGGGATACTCCTGCTCATGAATAGGCTTTGGGGTTGAAAAAGTACTCCTAAAACTTGTAAATTTTATTGGCTTGTATTCTAAAACCTTTCCTCTCTTTCGATTTTAGATTGATACATGAGTATTAGATAATAATATTATAAATTTCCTTGGTTGTGCCTCTACAACCTTCCTTTGTTCTTGGTTTTGAACTGGGATGGGAGGATTGATCCAAAAAGGTTGACATGGGGATAAGGAAGACTCATAGGACTGATTGTATTGAGCTTGTTGATCCTCCAAATCCAATATCCTACTACGAATGGTTTTAATTAAGCCTTTTATTTCATTCCACTCATTAGAGTAACTATGTGTAGCTTGAAAAGGTTGGCTAGGTTGTTCATACTGATAACTAATAACTAGAGCCATATGGGGAAAAAATAAAATCATTGTAGGAATGATATGGCTCAACATATGGCTGGTATGGATCATTATACTATTGGTAAGAATAAAAAAAGGCTTGATATGGCTCACCAAATTGAGTAAAATATAAATCCACTCCAAACTCAACCATGAAATTTTATGAGGCAAATAAAATCAATCGAAACTGTCAACAATTCCTTGAAATAGGTACCTGGGCTGCTAGAACTAGGTGATTAAACTCAAAGTCACCATTGATTCTTATATAAATGCCTCCAAAAGTTGATGTACTAAATAAAAACACCAATAATTCTCTATTAAATGATGTAAAGATCATCAAACCATGCCCCATCGGGTATGCTAAAAATTGTTGTCACTTTGAGTTGCACCCTTTGAGGAGGTGTTTTAGGTATCCTCATCCAAGTGACATGATGGAAAGACTCCTAGGTTATGGGTGACCTAAAGTTGGAGTTAATATCCAGAGAGAGATGTTCCCTTGATGAATCACCTACACTAACACTAACTCTACTACTGTAAGGAAAAGGGATAGAAGAGGAAAATGGATAGAAGGAAACTAAACTAAAGAAGAAGAAGAGATCATGCACCAAAAAGTTGATCCTTAACTCACTTAAGAATACATAATGAAGTTAAAAAGAGCTAATATCATACACAACTCACTGTTGAACTATCTAGCATAAGTGTTGCATAAAGAGGTAGAGAGATCTATGACAACATCAGGAGGGGAAGCATTCATCACCACAACTAACCCTGCATAAAACATAAGCCTAAATAGACTATGACCTAAAAAAGATAGTTCACTTACATAGAGGTGAATTTAAATTGGAAAAAATAAAAGGGAAAAACTTCACCATGATAAGAGCATCAACAACCCATATAACACAAACATAATGCAAGCCATGAGAAGGCAAAAATCAGCTCCATTATTCTTCAAAGGCATTCCAAACTTGCCTAGAATGAGATTCATAAAGGATTCACCATCCTTAAATAAAAAATACATGAGGAGAGAGAGAGAGGATGGAAAAGCTTCAAATAAATAGGAAAAAATGCACCATATACCTTTATGCATAGTGATCAATAGTGGTTTTTGTCTCCATGTGCAAAAAGGAGTCAAAAAGAAGAGTACTAAGGGGGAGAAGATCCACCATCTCCATGTGAATTAGAAATTCCACCCAACCTTCACATGTGTTTCATAGTGATCAATAATTTAATACTTGTCCTCACATGTTCAAAGTCAAAATATGCTTCCCACTTTTGACTTGGAGACCCACCACCATGTGACACCAAAAATTGTGCCCCACTCTTGTCTGTCATCTTTTCTCCATAAAGATTCCTTATGTGCCATGCCACATCATCTAAAATACACCTCACCACTATTCCACATCACCATGCATAGTCATTATGAATAGTAACCATGAATAATGTCTATGTGAATAGTGTTTAGTGAATAGTAATCTTACTCCCATTAGTAAACATGGTGTGAGATTATGAAGATCAGGTAAACCTTACAATCCATGTTAAAACCAAATGGTGACTATAATAGTTAATAGTTATATTACCATGCATGTTTACGTAACTCATGTTTATAAGTTGAGTGTAAAGCTTTGGTTGTGATCAAAGATGGGTATTCTAGTTTAGTTGTTGTAGTGTTATATCTTGTTTCTAGTGTATAGGTTCTATATATGTCTTTGTTACATGTTAAATAATTATTTTAAGTTATTTGATGATAAGATTAGATATTTCATAAGGATAATGTTCATTTTTGAAAGTTGCTTGTAGATATTTTCTAGATGAGATAGATGAAAGATTTTCTAGGAAATGATTTTTTCTAGTTTTTATCATACACAATTTTGATTTTGAAGGACATATGAATATGTGTTATCCTGTAAATAAAATATGGAAAATTGAATTCAATTCATGGTAGGGTATGATAAAATTTTGGTGAAGTATTTGGTTTCATCATGGTTATTATTGAAGTTTTGGTGCTTATTGAACTTCTATTTCAATGAATATTGGTTTATTAGTAAAATCAAAATCAGTTTTGATTTTTAATATTTGGGAACAACGCATGTATGTCTGACATAAATATATAAAATTCATCAAGGTCAAGAATCATATGGATTTGAATTAATATATTTAATTGATCCTTTCATAAATATATAAAGGATTATAAGTTTTGATATTGGTATTTTTGGTTTGCATAGGCTATTTCAAAACATTTTTTCAGATGTACCCTGTTGGCATTTGGTAATGATTGTGGTTGACTAGAATGCTTATTTTGCATGTTTTAGTTGAATTTGAAGTTTAGAGCATGTGCAAGTTTATTTTGATAGCATATTTTACTGAATTATTATGAAAAATGCTCATGGAATTTAAAGTTTTATAGTATTTAATTTTATTTAATTGTTATAGATATTATGTTTGTTTTGCATAGTTTAATGCTTATTTTAAATGATTTGCAATTATTAAGGGCCCCAACACTCTTGATTTATTATTGGTCTATTATTATTTGATTTGATTTATTTAGACTTTATTTGAATTCTAAAATTATAAGTTTATTTAAGATAACTAATTGACTTTTTAAAGTTGATTAAAGTTGACTAAAACTAACAAATAGTTAGTTATAACTTATTTTATAACTATCTCCAAAAGAAATAACTTTATAAGTAGATCAAAGTCATCACACAAGGGAGGAACACAACACATATTGAAGAGTTCTAAAAATTTTAATTTTTGTCTTCTTTCTCTTTCTATGCAAACAATCTCTAAGATTAAGTAGTCATTTACAAATAGATCAGATAATATATTTTTTGACAGTTGAGTGACCCGCGTGTTTAGTACAGGTGTATCTAAGTTTCTTGATTGATTTATAAATTGATTATCTGAAGTCTATCAAGCCTAATATATTCTAATGTTTGTAATTATGTAGTCATATGTGTATAACATCAAATACTTAACCCGAACAATGATGAGTACATCAATTTATGTGACATTTGTTAATCTCTCATTTGTAAATGATTATCTTGTTGAAGACAATTTGTACTAAAATTTGATTTCTCAATAATATATCTTCCATTTTCTTTTAAGATGACTTTATTTTTAAACTAACATTTCTTTCATTTTTTTACTAGACTTAATTTTTTTTAAGCTTTAATTTCTTTATTATATTAGAATAGACTCTTAAAATCTTTTTCATTTATTGTTTCTTAGTACATAGTTTTCTTTTCTATTTTTCTTAGTTTTAGTTTCTTGTAGATTCTTAACCTTTAGTTTTTTTCTTATTATCGTATCAATATTATTCTAAATTTATTAGTTTTGTAATCCATTAATAATAGTCTTAATCTTAATTGGTTATAACTTTAGATTCACTTTAGGTCTCTTTCTTTTCTTTTCTTTTTAGGTGATAGTTTGTTTTTCTTAGTTGTTGTAGGTTTCTTTCATCCTTGTAGTGTGAGCATGTATATTAGATACAAATTCTCAATAATCTAAGTATTATGTCATTTAAGATATTTTCCTAGTCCATAGGATTTTCTATCAGATAGGTCAAATAATAATTACAAATCAGATTTAAGAATAATTAATAGTACATTGAAGTAGTGATCAACATATTGGATCAATGCATTATTTATAACTATATTCTTTTTGACATGAATGATAATAATTTTATTTTTTATTGATTTATATAAACATGATTTAGACTTATTATTGAACATATTAATCCCTAGAACTTTAAAAAACACCACCTATAAATCTTTAGAATCAAATTTATTCCTAAGACCCTTACTATTAGACTGGTATGATTCTATTTTAACCTTCATGATATGTGAAAAGGTTCATTCATTGATGTGACTTTTTTTTCCATGAACAAAACCTTATTCTGAATGTAGCTAGCAAAATTGATTGCTTCGACCCAATACTATGGTGCAAGTGACTTAGAGTGAATCATGCAGTTATCCATATATTTCAAGGACCTATTCTTGCATTTTACAACTTCATTCTATTGAGGATTGTATGGGATTGTCCACTATAAATCAATCCCCTCTATTGTGCAAAACTAACCAAACTTATTGTTGACATACTCCACCCCATTATCAGTTCAAAGAACCTTAACGCATTTCTTTGATTATTTATCTACAAGAACCTTGAAGTCTCAAAACTTGTCAAAAAACTTTAGATTTCTACCTAAGGAAGTGAAGCCATGTGTATCTCAAGAAATCATTAATGAAAGTAAAGACATACTTAGCCCTTTTGAAAGATAGACTAGGAAAAGGCTTAGAGACATCACTATGCACTAAATCAATACATGTGAATCCCTCCAAGCTTTGCCTTTGTAAAATTTATCTTTAGAATGCTTTCAAATGGTGCAACCCTCACAAAGACCTTGAAAGAAATAGACTTGAGGTAAGCTTGTGACCATGTCTTCTTTATTGAGTTATTTTAAGTAGTAGTAATTGAGGTGGCCAAACCGGTCATGCCAAATATTGATAACTCCATTTGAATGAGTCATCAAAGTAGTCAGAGAAGAATTAGGTGAAAAATGTGAGAAGGTATATAACCTAGCTTGTTGATTTGCCCTACCCACTACCAATGTAGAATCATTGTATAACTCTCTAATTGTGGCTAAATCTGATGAAAACTCTACCTTCATACCCTTACTTATCTGAGTGATTTGGTACATTGATAGGAGATTAATTGAAAATGATGGACCACTTAGAACATTATTAAATGTTCATCCATATATTTCAAAAACCCTCTCCCTAAAAATTATACTGAAGTGTCATCACCCAAAGTTATAAAAGACATGTTACAAGGCACTAATAAAATTAAACCTGTGAAGATCCCATGCAATGGGAAACACTCAATTCAATAACCCATGAATATGTCAGAGCTATAACTACTACAAGATCTTTATCATTTTCTTTATTTTTACCTTTGAATTTTGCCTTAGAATAATCCTGAGTTGATGAATTCTAATTGATAGACTCAAGAAAACCTCTATTGTTTTTATATAGAAGATGATTTAGGTGATCAATTTGTTTCTTCATGCACTTGTGTTCAGCATGCACATTTTTATTGAAATAAGCACACTTAACCTTCTCTTTCTTAGGTTTATCATTAGAAGAGGAGGTTTCAATTGTTGTTCTGATACAAATTGAATTTTTCTTCTTCTATTGATCCTTATTCTTCATATTCTTCTCTTTGTTTGAAATCTTTTGTTTCTCATTCCCAATAATTAGGGCTTGATTTTTTGAGGACTTCAATGTGTCCATCTGTATTAGCTTGTCTTGATCCCTAGTCAAGTTGGTAATGAAATCATCTAAAGAGGGCATTTTTTATGTAGTGTCTAAATAAAGTTTAGTGGCATGGACAATAGAGACAAAGATTGAGTAATCAGGACCTAGCTTATAGAGTATATAAAGAATAAGTTGGTCATATTTCCTTTTTATTCCACATTATTTCAATTACAATCTCAAAGACTTGAACTTGATGACGAAATCTTTAAGGGTGTAAAAGTTGTTAAAAATAGACTAATAAGTTCATTTTCTAGTTCATGACCTCAAATCACATCTTGCTTCTGAAAGAGTTTTTCCAAAATGGTCCACACTTCATTGGGTGATTTGGAAAGAAAGACACAACAACCCATAGGCTTCATCACTTCAATTATACCACTTAATTTTATTTTTTTCTATAGTTGATTGAGTTTATAACCTTATTGTTATGTGATGTAAACCTTTGATCATAAGAATAATTTGCATTTTAATTTTCCATTCATGATAATTAAATGGCGTTAGATGGTTAATTAAACTTGTATCCATTTTATGCAAAAATTAAGTGCAGTGATTGTTGTTGTTGTAGAAATAAAAATACAAGCAAAATAGAAAGTGACTCAAAAACACAATACACCCCCCCACCCAAATTATGAAATGGTTAATCCCCCATAAATTTTGTAAACAATGCATGCTCAAAAGACATTGGGCATAACTAAGAATGCATCTAGAGCAACCCATATAAATGTCATAAAGACATGATTTGAAAGACAAGGTGAGGACATCGAGCTCAGCCAAAAATACACTTAAGATGAGTACACAAAGTGAGAAAGAGAAATAAAGAAGTATTTATTTGAATACATGGGGATTTGGCCACCTATCAAACCCAAGCTTGCCCTCTGATGTTCATTGAGTGAAAATATGTCAAAGAGGTTTTAAACAATAACAATTTCTCTTTAAATATTTCCCACAATATATTATTTTTATAAAAAATAATCCAAAAATATCCTCTAACAATGCTAAACTTGACCAATCCTCTTATGCATTACTTGTGCATTAAAAGAAGAGTAGTTTATTTGACCTTGTTTTAAATCAAGCTATTAAAAAAAAGTTATTTAATATGCTAAATTATTTTTTCAAAAAAAAACTTTAGGGCAAACTTTGAATAGACTTAGCTTATTTTGGAAGAAACTTTTAAGCCTTTTAAAACTATAGGAATCTTTTGTGTTACTGGAAAAGAGGCATCTTATAATGTAGATTCTAATTAGGTAACAATGAGATTAGACTCATCAAATAAAAATATTATAGCCAAGGGCCATCTAGGAGTAACGTAGAACCAAGGTTGAACATGTAGAACTAGTTGATCAGTCTCCCAAACATGCAAAACTAGTTGAGGCCAAATACACAAGATAATACCGAACATAAAAGACCAATCTTGAGGCCTGAATGAAATAATAAACAACACACATGATCCAATAGGGTTGAGTTAAGTAGCACCGATGGAGTAGATCTTAAGTATGTAAAAACAAATAATACCTGAGGCTATATGGAGGCACATAGGTCTTTCATAGGAAAACATACCAAGGCATGCAAAACAAACATTCATAAAGAAACCAAAAAATATATGTTATTGCCTACCAATGAACAAAGTCTATAAACCAATAATGGATTATGAAAATTATCTTTTATTTGTAAATGATAAATCTCATGATATCAAATGAAACTAATAGAAATAAAAAATTGAATACCAGAGTGTCTTTGATACCATATTGGAGTGGATTTCAAGATCTATGGATCAATTGAATTCAAAAATTTGTCATAGACATAAGTAAAATAAGTACACAACACAATAGCTGCAAGAAAATGAAATCACATACATGAGAATATTGCATAAACTAGATAAGAGCCAAAACCAATCTTTCATTGAACAATATCTCCCCAAGAGAGATGTACAAATAGGAGTGCATGAGTAACTCCTCCAAGAAAGATGGTCAAATAACCAATAATATAAGAGTAACTCCCATACCCAAGATAATTGATCAAGAGAGTTACTTCCTTTTTATTTGGTCAAAATGTAACTCCAAGTACATCTAAGCAAGCTTATCCATGAAAGTAGAAAAACTCCAGAGGTAAAAAATCCCATAATAAATAAATATGGGAAAAAATAAAACCCCTACTCTAACACTTACAATGTTTATTCAGGATTTTGTTAAAACTCTCATAACTAGGAGAAATTAATTTCCCAAGAAATCCCACACTTGAATCCAAGGAATGGAAATATTTAGTATGTTGCATGAGGAAGTAAAGATCTTTTGTTAGGATTTGGTTTGTTTATTATTTTCTTGTTAGAACTAAAGTTTTGTTATGATGAATTACTAAGATTTTGGGTTCTCAAATACCTAAAAGTATTCTCCGTATTGAGTTGTCATTTGTTGTGCCCCAACACACACACCCCAATTTGAAATCTAAATAAGGACCCACTATTATTTGAATGTCTTTATTCAAGGTCCTCATAGCCTTAGAAATTCATGGCATTATTCTCAATTTGCATAATTATAAGGTTATCATAAAATTTTAAATTTATAGAAGCTTGAATTATGAAAATCAAATCTTGAACGATTATTTTGATTCATTTTAAAATTTGGGTTTTAATAATTGAATCTATGATTTGTTTGGACTAACAGAACTAAAATTATTTACCTTGGTATTCCTATGATCATAGAATTGTTGACAAAGGTTTGTAAATTATTCACTACCAAGACCTACTTTATTTATTTGAGACAAGTGGCATTACTACATTACTTGGAACCTTCATGCCTTTGTAAAAGTTTCTAAGTCTCTAAAGCCCCCAAGCTCTGAGAAAGAGAATCAAAGATGTGCATAAGCCCATATTATATGATTTACTTTTCACCTTTGATTTTATTTTAGCAATGTGCTCATGTACATGCCAAATTTTTTATTTAACAACTAACTAGGCTAACATGTTTTATTTTTAGTGGGTTATTTGCCTTTGTTTTATCTTAAATAGATTATTTCATACTTAGGTATTTCTCAAAACATCTTGAATCTCATATACTTTTTCCAAGTGGCATCATTTTGCTCACCCAAGGCCAAATTAAAGAACGAAAGTTATCTAAAGGTGACATCATCAAAGGTATTTGTACGAATAATCCTAGGAAATCAAAACACCAAAAGTCATACATGTGTTACCATCCTCTTAACTTGAAGGTGATGTTATCAAAGTTTGTCATACAAATAAACCTAATAAAGTGAAATGTTGAGAGTCATCTATGTGTCACCATCCCACTAACCTGAAGGTGACATTAGTAAAGTTCATCATATAGATAATAAGGCAAGTTGATCACCAAAATCTGTCTATGTGTCACCATCCCACTAACTTAGAAGTGACATCAGTAAAGTTCATTATACGAACAATCTTGGGCAAATGAATCACTAAAATCCATCCACATGTCATGGTATTGCTAACCTAGAGGTGACATCATCAAAGATATTTTTATAGATAATCTTAGGGAAGTAGATCACTAAGAGTCATCCATGTGTCACCATCCCACTAAATTGGAAGTGACATCAGTAGAGTTCACTGTACATATAATCCCAGGTAATTAGAACATCGAGATCTATCCATGTGTCACCATTATGCTAACCTAGAAGTGACATCAATAACGGTATTTATATAGATAATCCTAGGTAAGTGGAATATTGAGAGTCATCTATGTGTTACCATCTCACTAACCTGGAGGTGACGTCAACAAAGTTTATCATGTGGATAATATTGGGCAAGTAGATCATTGAGATTTATTCATGTGTCACCATCCCATTGAGCTAGAGGTGACGTTAGTAGAGGCATTATACGGATAATACTAGGCAAGTGGATCACTATGATCTTACCAATTATTACCATCCCATTAACCCATAGCCAAAAGAATGAAACACATCAAGCCATAACTCAGTTACAGTCAGACCACCAATACATAGATGTGTGTCCCTTAGCCACAAAATAAAATAACAAAGTTACCAATGTTAAGCCTAAAAGAGAAAAAAATAGGCATCTATCATATTAGAATGACTGTGCACCTAGAAGAAGGCAAAAGAAGCCACATGGCAATAAAATCTATGAAATTGGCATTGAAATTCAAAGGGAAATAACAAGGTATAGCAAATGGAACAACTGAATTCATTTTTATTCACATGAATTTAAAAATTAATATTTGAAATTATCTTTATGACTACATTGACAACAACTTCTACTACATATGAAGTAACAGTGCTTGTTCCATCAGCAACAGTTATATCCACAACAGTTCCTACAACTTTTATACCATAATTTTCTTATTTCAATGGTGCCATCTCAACATCCATCTCAAAATGAATATGTATGTGCATGTTTTTCTAAGTTGGAAATTTAGTTCCTAATCTATTTTACATGTATATATTGTATTTTAGTCAAAGAACTTTACTCTGAGCAATCACCATTGTACATGCATGCTTTGCATGAGAGTTGACACAATTTTATTTTTGAACTTGTATTTTACATAATGATTGACATATATTGTTATTTATAAATATGCACTTGTATATTTATCTTGGATATGATCCCTTTCCCATCCCAATCTTATATGTATTTGTATCCTCCCGATCCCAAAGGGAGGAGAATTTTGACAATTCAAATTAATAGGAAATTTTGAGGAAAGTTCTACAATTGGTTTTGATGTGCAACTTGATTATTCTCCAAACCTATGGATCATGTAAGAAGTGTTTACATTTTGGTATCTTATTCTTCAAGTTGTGCATGATTTGTCTTTTAATAAAGTTATTATTATTTTGCTATTATAAATTTAAATTGCCTTTTGTATGTTAATCATAATCCCCCCTTGTAGATGTGCTAACACAATCTTACAAATGTAAAACCCTTTGATTATATATGCTTAATTTTATTGTGTTTCTTGTTTCCTTGGACTTCTGATTGTACTTTATTTTTGGTGTGTTCTTAACAACTTACAACAAATATTGGTTTTTGACTACTTGTCTAACCTTTAGTTTAAGTGTTGGCTTAAAAAGGTTTCATTTTGCTTGACCCACAAGCCTCCTTTTCTACCTTACCTTTCATTATTTTTGAGTTTCTTTTTGTCATACCCACCTTAGGTTAGATCCATCATCAATCCACCCATATCAATTGGATTCAGATTCACCCATATCCAAACCATCTATGGTAAACAAATTGCTTCACTTGTTGTTATTCCACCTTCAAATTATTTATAAAACTCAATACTCCATAACTTGTTCCTTGGAGTAAATTTTCATTAAAATATATTTAAATGTTATAGGCTACTTCGTAATGTTTTCAAGGTGTGTATAAAAAGCAAATAATTATTACCCATTACTATAAATATGGACACTTTCAAATCATAAAGTTATTCATGGGTTTAAGGCCACATATCAGTTGTAAGGTGGATGTACATGGACCTAGTTCTGTGCATCAAGTTTTTAGAAGGCCATTAAGTAGGAGAAAAAGATAAAATATCTTAAAAAATTTAGAGACAAGTATCCAAAGAATCTCATTGGCCTAAAAACTTCTTTCAAAAACAAGAATTGGAAGTGAAATGAAAATTTTAAAAACAAATTTAATAATCATAATTCTAGGTTTAATAATGCTTTAAGGGAATATGAAACTAGGTAATGGATTCAAGGAGGGGAACAAAGGAGGTAACTATTTAAACCTAAAAAAATAGATGTGGGTAATATAGAGTTAAGAATATAGAAATGAATAAGCACAAGGGTGATAAACAAATCTATAGCAAGCCAATTAATTATGAAAATCAAATAGAATATATATTGAATTTATTATGCTAAGATATGCTAAAAATGAAAGTACAACTATGATAGATATTGAAATGATAATTAAAATAAGGTATTTAAATGATATTGATGTTAATACATATCTAGATATAGATTAGGTAAGAAGTAGATTGGGATAATATTCTAAAATAGTCACCAAATTCTAGATTTAGTGCCTCTGTAACCTCAGACACTTGCATCAGCCCTGGATGGTTACATCAATATTAGTGTATGGGTTGGACATAGGTGTCCCATATATAATACATGATAGAACATGATGTGACCACCTAGATGCTTCTAGTTATTTCATCACCTTCACTCTAGTTCATTCAAATCTTAGTCATGGACTATCACTCATCAAATAGCAAAACCCTAGTTTTTCCTCCTCATAGTGGTTATGAAAAAAATAGGTTAGTGGGCACATTGTGTCAAGCTTTTCCAAATAACCCTATATTAATGAGTGATAACTGCATATCTAATACTCTGAAGAGGGCCTTAGACTTATGTAGTTCTCCCCTATATGTTGGTTTTTGTGTGAATCATGCAATATACAGAAAATAATTACAATAATGACCTAGCTTTTAACTCGGAAAATTGAGCTCTTGGATTGATCCTTCATTAATTAAGACTTGTGTATGTGTTTTTCATATGACTAATGTGAGAATAGGGAAAAATAAGAAATCTTTACTTTATTGAGTGTTTGATTGAATACTTTTGATAAGTTGCCTTAGTCTGTGTTAGGTGTAGGTGGGCATGAATGAGGATTGATCTTGTATTTACACTAATCCCTTTGGAGAAATAATTCACATTAAATCAACTTATGATTACCATTAGGATACATTTCATTTAAAAATTAGATGACTTTAGGTAATTAGACACTTATGTCAGAGCAGGACACATATGTTGACATAGGCATTTGGCTGAGATGCAAGTGTCCAAGGAGAAAATAATCAAGTATAGGCTCAAAACTTGTAGAGGCATAAGATAATTTAGTTTTAATCATTTTGGGAAAGATATAAGGCCTAGGTCATCAATATAATACTGGTCAAACTAAGAGATAGTCCAAGGGGCACCAAAGAGCAGATGCGAGACTTGTAAAATTAGGAAAGGTCTAGAAATGAGAGGAACAACCAAGGTCTAAGTTTTCTAAGTGTACAAGACTAAGGTGATATATAATTCATAAGTAGTATCTATATTTCCCCCCTTTAATCTAGTAATGAAATTGCTAGTTTAAAGAAAATAAATGCATACATGGGTGTGTGTAACACACTTTGTATTTACTTGAGTCTAACTTGAGTGATTTGTTGGTGATTAACCTATAACCAAGAGAATGTTATAATATATAATCATTGCATATAATCTAAAATTAAAATCATTTTAAATGATTGAAATTGAAAGAGCAAGGTTTAGGAATACACCTATGTATTGATGCAAATGTCTTGCCTATTAGCAAATTGATTTGAAAGATTTATCATTATGAATCACTGAAACTAAGATTAGGAAAAATATATAAATCTATAAAGTGCATATATCTAAGGAGATTGATATATATAGAGAGAGAGAGAAGGGCACATGCCCCTGACCTTGGAGTAAATATGAATTACCACTTGGTAGTTGAAACTAACTCAACTGTGTAACCCAATCATACTTATAACATGGTGAGTGTAAGTGAACAAAGTTAAATCATACTATCAAATTGGTGAGGTTGGATGATATAATCAAGTCCAACTTGAAATTTTGGTAAGATTGAGTGATTTAATCATCTCAACCATACCAAAATGTGAACCAACTACTACAGTATATTGGCTCAATATATTTCATAAAATTCTAACCTGGTGGGTGGTGATAGTCTTTAAGAGTGTTTAAAATCTAAAACTGATTTGGATTTTTTAATATTAGGTGTACATTTCATATCATATGCACATTAGATATGTCTCATACTAAAACTATGTATACCAATGGTACCAATGTATAAAATTCTACCACAAATATGAATATAAATCATGTAACTGTGTGCTTTGGCCAATTCAGAACTAATGTAAGTGTGGAGAACATGATACTAGAAAATACCCCCACTATATATGGAGAAATATGAAAACTGATAAAAGTGCCAATGTAGAGAACATGTTTCCAAAATAAAACCTCATTGTAATCTGGGTATGTTGAATATTGAATAAGTATGGATAACATGTTTCCAAAACATGCCCCTACTATATATTTGAAATAATGGATTTGTAAAAACCATGCCTCTATGACATGCCTCCACTGATATGCCCCCATTTGAGTTGAGGGAAGAATAGAAACCAGTAGTTACCTCACCTCAAAGGGATAAGATAACCATATAAGTGTGAATGAACCATGTAAAATATATGAGAACATGTCTAGGTAAATGTATCATTGAAGTGCATAGAGAATGATCATGTTAAGGTCTAAGATGCATGATAAATATCATGGAAATATCTAGATAGTAAAAATATAAACTCAACAAGTAAATCAATCACACACACAAGAGCACTCAAAATCAATTTAAAAGGTAATGGTCCAAGGAGACCACAAACAAAGGGCATGTTTAAATTTTGCATAATCGAATGGACATGATTTAGTCAATTGTACACAAAAGTAAGAATGTCATATTCAAAGGTTCATACAACAAGCAATGACAAATTAAATGTCAAAGAATCAAACAAAGGCATGGGGGTCATAAGTAATGGAGCATATTCAAATGCTCAACAAACAAGATAATAGTAAGGCAAGACACTCAAGGAAGTGAATAAAGGGAATTAAAATCAACCAACATAAACATATCATAGTAGCCCATAGATCCAATGTGTTAGCAAAAAATGTCAAGTACATAACATATCAAATACACTATGAAAGGTATAAGCATAGATAAAGGTATGTGTAAGTACTTATTAGCTAAAACATGATAATGTAAAGTGACCATAAAATAATATAACATGGAAGTATCATGATCATAGAGGTGGATGCCCCCAATATCCTAGTGGCATGTGTACAAAAAAATCCCAACATCCAAGAGTGCATAAATCATGTATATGTGTATGCTTGTATCACACTCAAATAGAAGCATGAAATATGTGTATGTATAAGTAATTGATACGCTATCCATATATATGGAACTGATACATAGATGCCAAGGAGCCAATAAAATATGTGTTTTTGGTATTTTTGATTTTTTGATCTTTTTGTATTTTATCTCCTTAGTTTGGATCATTTGCATTGATGTAATGATAACTGAGGTAACCAACATATGTAATGAAACACGTTTGGAAATAAGAAATCTCAACTATAATGATCAAATGGTAACTGGGTTTTTACTTTTAGTTTTAACACTGTAATTGATGTATCTATGGTACTATCAAGTTTATCATATTCATATGTTGTGTAATTAGTATCATCAAGATCATACTAATCTATACTATCATTATGATGATAATCACCAATGTAATTATTGTTAAATGAAAAATTTAACTTATTAAGTTGTTCTTGAACATGTGATATACCATTTAAAGTATCTATATATGAATAAGTAATTTTACCATACTATGGTGGTGATTTTTTTGGTATGTAATTATTTGTATTTATATGCACATCAGATGTAAATACCTTATTAACATCTTGAGTTATATGGTTTTTCTTTCCTTTATCTGTATTTTGTTCTATACTTTTTGAAGATAGATTCAACCGATATGTACCAAGCCCTACAGGTATAAATAAATCATGTGGTAAGGTATTGAGTGGATCAAGATGAAGTTTTCTCAATTTTTATTATGCCATATTGGTATTAGGAATAATATCAACACTATCATAATCATTTGAAATTGTGTCCTTTTGTTGTTTGGTATTGACCAACAAAGGGAGCTCACTGGTTTATTTTCTGGTGGTTTTGGTATCATTAGTTCCTTAGGTAATTATATATCATTTATAATTTTGAAAACCTTTGGTAATGGTATTTTATCTATTTATTTTTCAGTATACCCTTCTTTTGATTTTAATTATCTTTCAGTAACCCTTCTTTTGATTTTAATTATCTTTTGGTATCCATATTTGTTGTTTTGGCACTTGTGCTTTAAGAGAGGTGCTCATAGTGTGAGTGATTTTATTGGTTGATGTATCAATGATAGGATCACCACTAAGTTTGTAACTTTTTATTTTCTTTATAAATTCAAAAAAATTATCTGTATGATGCCCATGCACCCTATGATATGCACAATAGTAATTGGATCTATGTATATGATGTATAGGAGGTAATTTGATCACTTGGTTTTGAAGCATATCTCTTCGGATTTCACTTGGTCTTTTAGTAACCTTTGGTATAATATTTGGATCACTTGTTTTACATGTGTTTTATTATAACTTTGAAT
Organism: Torreya grandis; assembly: GCA_037957365.1. NCBI lineage: Eukaryota > Viridiplantae > Streptophyta > Pinopsida > Cupressales > Taxaceae > Torreya > Torreya grandis. The sequence continues at coordinate 2,553,288 of JARHVA010000430.1, forward strand.
TTAGATAAGAAAATTTGTTTGGAACAACATTGGTAGATGCAGATGCAAACACATAATTAACACTACCATGTGTTGGATTTTGCATGCATGTAATCTGATTTTGTAAGTCTTTTATTAATTTGCCCATACTGGTGAATTGATATTTTAGAGATTCAAAAGCACAAAACTTGGGTATTTGAGATTTATTACCTTCATTTGAAACTATAGGGTTGGCCACCTTACCCATTGTATAAGTGATAGCCTAGACTTGGTTAGAGGGATGAGAGCATGTTTTTTGGTGTCTAGATATTGGTTCTATAATATTACAAAGGAATTATGTAGAAATATCAAGTGTTGGCTACATTATAAATCTCTCTCATGATGCTTATGAATATGTTTAATATATTTGATAAGGGAGGTTATATAGAAAATCATGAAAATTATTATTAATTGGAACCCAAAATGGGTGATAAATGTGTCAATAGTGCACATGTTAATAAAAAAACAAAAATTGATTTTTTTCAAATTTTAATTTTTCTTTTTGAAAAAAATAAAAAATCTGAGTTTTGTTCAGAAAATAGGAAACCCTAATGTATCTAAGGTTTATAAATCAAAAATCAATTTCAACAAATGTTTAATCCTAAATATATATATGTGGGGGATCTAAGGTTAAGAATATAGAAATGAATAAACACAAGGGTGATAAAAAAATCTAAAGTATGCCAATTAATTTCAAACCTTAGGTAGAACATATACTAAATTTATTATGCTAAGATATACTAAAAATATAAAGTATAATTATTTTATATATTATAATGATAATGAAAATAAGGTGCTTAGCTGATTTTGGTGATAATACATATCTAGATCTAGAATAAACATGAAGCAGACTAGGAGAATATTTTAAGATAGTCACCAAATTCTAGATTTAGTGCTTCTATATCCTTAGATAGTTATGTTGATGCAAGTGTTTGGATTAGACATAGGTATCCTATACATAATACCTACTAGAATAGGATGTGACTACATGGATGCTTCTAGGTTTTTTTTCACATTCACTCTGGTGCATTCAAATATGGGTCATGGATTGTTGTTCCTTGTCAAATAACAAAACCCTAATTCTTCTTCCTTATAGTGCTTGTAGTAAAAATGGGTTATTTGGAACACTATGATAATCTATCCCTAATACCCGTCTATCAATGAGTGTTGCTTACATATCCAATACCCTGAAGAAGACCTCAATCTTATGTAATTCTTGCCTATGTGTTGGATTGTGTGTGAATAATGTCATATGTAGAAAGTAATTACAACAATGACCTATCTCATAACTTAGAAAATCAGTAGTTAACACATATGTATGTTTTGTTCCTATGATTGATATGAGGATAGGAGAAAATAGGAAATTTTTGCTTTATCAAGTGATTGATTGAATACTTTTGATAAGTTGCCTTAGTCTATGCTAGGTGTACGTAAGTATGAATGATGATTGATATTGTATTTATACAAATCCATTTGGAGAAATAACTCACATTAAATCACTTAGTTTGTCCATTAGGATACATTTTTATTTACAAATTAGATGAATTTAGGGCACTAAACATTTGTGTCAAATCAAGACACCTCCATAGATGCAGGTGTTTGTTCAGGATGCAAGTGTTCAGGGAGAATAAAAGTAGGTAGATGCTCATAACTTGAAAAGCATGAGATAAGTAGGTTTTAAGCATTATAGGAAATATATAAGGCCTAGGTCATCAATATAAGATTAGTCAGACTAAGAGATAGTCCAAGGGCACCAAAGATAAAATATGCAAGACTTGCAGAAGTGAGAAAGTTATAAAACTAAGATGAATAGCCAAGGTCTAAGTTTTCTAAGTGTATAATACTGAGGTGTTATGTAATTCAAAAATAACATCTAAAATAACCAACCTAAAACTAAAGGACCACTTGGTGGATGTTTCACTTATGGAAGATATCATTATGTTAAATATTGTCCTCAGTGGAAGATAGGAAGAAAATTCAAGAATCCTTAAGAAACATCCTCACATTAGGGATATTTATAACAATGAATTCATGTAGCCATTAACAATCATCAAGTTGAGTTTTAGGCCTCTCCATTTGATATGTTAGGTACTTTGCTTGGGCATTTTATTTTAATTCTGATAGATACTAGAGCCACTGAACTATTTCTCCTAGTATGTGAAATAAACTATACAAGAAATTTGGGCATATGGAAAATGTATAGACTGTATAGTATGGGAATCAGTCTAGGAATAAAGTAAAAAAATGCCTTGAAGAATTAGAGGTAGAATTAATTGAATTCACCACCGTAGTAAAATTATTTGTAGCTTTGCTAGGGTCATACAATGTGATCTTAGTAATGAATTGGCCTTAGAAGAACAAGGCAAGGGTCAAATGTTTCTAAAAAGGGGTTGAATGTTTGGATGATTTGGGAAATCAAACTCAAATCCAAGGTGAGAGTAAAGAGTTGAAGAGAAGATTAAGTTTAGCCATTTAGTTAATGAAGGCTCAAAGTAAAGGATGTCAAGTTTTCATGGTCAAGGTTGATGAAATTGAAGTAACTAAGGAGTCTACCTTACAATACTATCCATTTTTTCAATAATTTCATGATGTGTTTTGAGAATATTTACTTGGATTACCTCCTAAGGTTAATGAAATTTAAGTAACTAAGGAGTCTACCTTAGAATACTATCCATATTTTCAATAATTTCATGATGTGTTTTGAGAAGATTTACTTGGATTACCTCCTAAAAAGTAATTCAACATCACAATTGACATCATTCATAGATTTGAGCCTCCATCCAAGGCTCCCTATAGAATGAAAACAATATCAATGATCAAATTAAAAATCTAACTTAAAGATAAGTTATCCAAGGGATTAATTCAATTGGGTGTTTCATTATGGGGTGCAATAGTGGTGTTTGTCAATAATAAGGATGTAATTATTTACATGTGCATAGATTACAAGATGTTGAACAAATAAACCATAACAAATGGGTACCCAATACCCTGTATTGATGACCTCTTTGATCAAATGTGAGGTGCAATAGTATTTTATAAGATTAACCTCAAGGTAGGGTACCATTAGTTGAGAATAAAAGAGGAAGATATCCCAAAACTAATTTTAGGATAGGATAAAGACACTATGAATTCACAATTATTCTTTTCAAGTTGATGAATGTATCTACAAGATTCATGAATCCCATGAACAATGTGTTAAGGAATTATCTAGATCAATTTTGTTTGTTTTCCTTGACAACATTGTGATTTATTCCAAGAGTGAGGAAGAGCATGTTGAGCATTTATGTTTGGTGTTACAACATTTGTGGAAGCATAAGCTCTATAGAAGTTTGTCAAAGTGTGATTTATTTCACATAAAGGTGCAATAGTTGGGTCACATCATTTCAGCTAAAGGAATTTCTCTAGATCCTACAAAAATTAAAGCCATCATGAAATGGCCACCACCAAATTGTTTTCATGAGGTGCACAATTTTATGGGTTTAGCGTGGTACTATATAAACATTTTACCCAATTTCTCCAAAATAGTAAATTCAATCATCTCCTTGAAATGAAAATAGAAACATTTTATGTGGAGTGATAAATGTGAGAAATCATTTTATATATTGAAAGAGAGGCTTACCTCAGCACCATTAATGTGAATTCAAGATCCAAATGGTCATTTTTCATGATAGCAGATGTTTCTAGGAATGGTTTAGGTGGAGTATTAATGCAATAAGGCTTCGTAGTAGCTTTAGAGTCTAATAAATTGAATCCTTATGAGTCTAATTATGATCCATATGATTTGGAATTGGCTGTAATAGTACATGCCTTACAAGTTGGGATAAATTATTTGTTGGGTATATCATTTGAGCTCACAATAATCAATTTAGGGCTCAAATATATCTTTATTCAAACAAATCTAAATGTTTGGCAAAGACATTGGTTAGAATTTCTATTAGATTATGATTTTAACATCAAATATATAAATGGAAAATAAAATAAGGTTTCATATGCTCTTATCCACATAAGGTATATAGCAACAATGGATACTATAATAAGCACATTCATTGATTAAGTTTTGATATTCTCACTAAGAGACAAATATTATGAGCAAGTCATGAAAGCTCTAGCAGAAAATCCTGAGGACCATTGGTATGAGGGATTATTTATGAGAATTATGGGTTCCTGAGGTCCAATGGGAGAATTTATGTGCTAGAAAGAGAAAATTAGAGAGTGTTTGTGCTTATAGAGTTTCATAACACCCCTTATTTATGTCATCCAAGTGTAACTAATCTTATGGCAGAGCTAAAGCAATCACATTTCTGGAAAGGAATTAAGAAAGATGTGGCAGATTGTGTGTCTAGATGCTTGGAATGTAAGTGAATAAAATAAAAACATGTTCATCATGATGGGTTGTTGTACCCACATGACATTCTAGAGTGGAAGATACAAGTCATCAATATGGACTTTGTCCAAGGGTTGTGGATGTCAAGGAATTGACATGATATGATTTTGGTGGTAGTTGATAAACTCAATAAGGTAGTACATTTCATTCCAATAAATTTAACTGATGATGCACCCTTGCAAGGTGTGTGACCACCAAAAGGTTGTGAAGAATGAGATGTGTCAGAAAGGGGTGTGAACATGCTTGATATTTTGATAAAAATGATCGATAACTCCCACTTTTTATATGCATGGAGTTCTTACAATTTTTGAAATACCTTTGTCAACCATCCTCTGTCAATTTATGGAAAGTTTTTGAAGTTGGCATCTTTGAAGTTATTTTCTTCCATTTGAGGACATGATGGAAGGTATAAGGAATGGTCACAAGTCTCGAGCCCTAACATCATATAATCATACCTCTTATGATTGAGCATACAAATAGATAAGGACTCCATGCATAGCTTTGATAGCACTATGAGATGATATAAAGTGTGTATGCTCTATTGCCACTAATTTGGAACCCATAAAGAACCCAATGGACAACTACACTTAATGGGGGTAAATCAAGTTTTGGAGGACCTTTTTAAATACAAGTGTTAGGAATACCTTCCACTAGTTTATTTTACTTATACCAAACCATTTAAGTCGACTTTAAAAATAGAACCATTCAAAACTTTGCATGATAAAAAGTGTAGGACACCTATCAATTGGGATAAATTATACGATCTTGATAAAATAGAAGAGTGGGTGAAGTTAATTAGGAAAAAATTGGTTGAAGCTAATGATAGATAGGAAAATCTATGTTGATCTAATAATAACAACAAGACAATTCTCAATTGGAGACAAGGTTATTTTCTGAGTGAAGCCTCAAAAGAGCTCTATCAAATTTGGCAAAAAAATGAAATTAGCACCTAGATATGTGGGACCCTTCGAGGTTCTAGAAGTAATAAATCATATTGCATATAAACTTAGCTTGCCACCATCCTTAGCACAAATTCACAATATTTTTCATGTGTCTTCTTTGAAAAAGTATGTAGTTGATCCTTCACATATTCTTGATTGGAATTCATTCCAAGTTCCGGATCTAAGAGTCCTAATAATAAAACCAATCTAAATACTTGATATAAATAAGTTTAGATTATGTAATAGAGAATTATATCAATGCATGGTCCAGTGGGACCAATATTCTAAACATGGTGCCACTTGAGAAAAATATTGAGGAGTTTCAAATGTTGTTTCCTTATTTATTAACTTAGTACATTTTACTGAAATATTTACATTTTTAGACATAGTTATTTGATAATAATGTCATCGAAGTGATGACCAATTTAATGGGATGATGTTATATCATGTCTAATCCTTAACAAACAACAATTATTTTTAAAACAAACATTTGACTAAGGATTGATTATATTTATGATAGATGTGGATAGATGGACATATTTAGTTTTGTGGATTACATAGACTATTTTATTTTTTTATTCTACATCTTTTAATTCTAGTGTTTTGTGTGTGTGCATGTGTTTGATATAAAATAAATATTTATAATTTTCATGTACATCTTGGTACACAAAAATATTGTGGTATTTATGTTGCTTATTGATTTATGATTTTATGATATAATTGATGTAATGGATTAACTAGATTCCTCTACTTGAGGTGGATGTAGGGTAAATCCTACCCTCATTGAGGCCTTCAAAGGAAGAGCATAATAGATGAGAGGACAAAAAATCATGAATGATGAAAGTATATCAGAGTTTACCTGGAATAACCACACACATGCACAATTACTTATTTGTCTTTAATTGCTTGGATTACTCTTTAGTTCTATTTGGTGTCATAAATGCATGCAATTATCATGGGTGACGTTGTGAATAAATATCTTTTGGAAAAAATTGTCTTTTTATTTATCTTAACATTTTAGATCACCACCTATGATCCTTTGTTCTCCTAATGAAGGATCACAAGTAATGATCTGAAACATCAAGATAAATAAAAAAGACAATTTTTTCCTAAAGCTATTTATCCACTGTGTATGGACTATGAAATCATAAAATATTTAACATGGGTGATGTTACTTTATCTTTTAGTTTCCTAAAGGAAGCATATGTTAGATTGTTTTGCTTAGTTAAAATTGATTATTGTACATTTTGGAGTCATAATTAAAGAAATTGTAGATGCTTGTAACATTAATGTTCTCTTATTTTGTTGGTTGGTCTAGTGGTTTGTAGATCATGTATTTGACTATGATTTATAAGCGTTTGTGAAAAGTTGATGCTGACAGCATAGGTCTATTAGATATTGCTTCACTTCTCATTGTGAATCTATGAACATTAAGGCATGTGTTAATGAAAGTTTTTTCTTAAGGTTTATTAAATTCCACTCATGGGATTATAAGATGTAAACATAATAATATGAGTTTTCCATTCTCTAAAATATAAGAAGTAATAGACACTATGTAACCTTGATAAATAAAAGATAGACTTGAATATTGATTATTATTGTTAAATGAAAATTTTAAGTCTATCTCTTAGTATATCTTTATTTTATGAAATGCCATAATCATGGGCTATGTTGATTGTAATGACATGAATTTAGAATAAAAATTGTATTATTCTTGGATATTTAAGTGTGACTTTTCAATGAAGTATATAACTATTTTGAATATGATGGAAAACTGAAAACTAATTTTTGTAACATAGACATGCTTATATCAAACTCATAGTGGTTATATCATTAAGCAACATACATATGATATGATAAATAATAATGAAATCACATGATATGAATAATGTTGTTTTATGTTGAGTTATCTTGACTATTATAAAACATGTATGCTCTAGGCTACATGTTGTATGTTGGGTTATTTTTAATTATTTACAGTTTTCCACCCTTTTAAGGAGTGATGAGTGATGGACATAAGTTCAATAATATCCACTTGTCATTGGTTAACAAGGTGAATAAATAATAAAATGAGTAATAATAGAGAGTTAATTACGTAAACCATGACCCAGATATTGGAATCTATAAGTTTATAAAATGATTTGGCCAAAGGAATGTTAAGTTGTTTACATTATCAGTCCATAATACTTTATATTTTATGTATTTATTTGAATTCATAACATTAGATACATATGTAGCCACATATAATAGGTATATTTTGATTAGCTTGTAAAGTGCTTAGATGATGCTCTTCCTTTCACATATAATAGTGATTATATTTTAATTTTGATTCTCAGATGGTTCTGATTACTTGCATCACCATTATTTGCCCCTTCATGAAGGGAAGGGCCACTTCCAGTGGAGAGGAGTGAGAGACACCATCAGTATGTGGTTGGAGGTAAAGTGCTTAGATGATGCTCTTCCTTTCTACAACTAAATCTAAATATATCTTGATGCATACTCATGACTATTATATAGTTTGTTGGAGTTGTTTTATTTTAAGCTCTAGATGTATTGTTATACTTTGACATTTTTTTACTGGTTTGACCTATCCACCAAAATCTATTTTTAAATATTCATATTTTTTACATTGTAAGACAATAGTGACTATAAAATTTGATTATGTCATATCTGACCCAATCAAACTATGATCTTATTGGTTCTCTCATTATTTCATGTGCTTTTAATACTATTTGAGTTAAACATTGTTTTAGATTAAGGTAAAAACAGGTTTTGAAGGGGCCCCGAAACCCTTTACATCAGATAAGATATAAACCTTAAGCACACCCAGGAAATGAAATAACCTGGAACCTACAAAAGCAAAACCAGATTAACCAGTAATCTGAAAACAGCAGACAAGAGCTAGACAAACAATAACTAATAGTTATTATTTTTTTTACAAGACCGAAGTTTCATATCTAGAGGAGGGACCAGAGGCTTAGATTTTTTCCTCTTAACAGTAGTCCAGCCATCCTCTACCTTAGCTGCCTCAGCAACCCATTCCTCAGATGACCAAGAATCATGAAGCCCAGGAGGCGACAAAACCTCAGCCAAAACCTTAGGAGAACCAGCCAACAACTGGCTCCTAGGAGAATCCATCAAAACAGGTGGAGGAACCACCACCTCCTCGAAAATCGGTTCAAGAAGATTACATAATCCAAACCGAACCTTCAACAGGAACAGTCTTAGACTCTTGATCTGTCGAAGCTCTTCCTTTCTACAACTAAATCTAAATATCTTCTGGGTCTGGATCTTGATGCATACTCATGACTATTATATAGTTTGTTGGAGTTGTTCTTATTTTAAGCTCTAGATGTATTGTTATACTTTGACATTTTTTTACTGGTTTGACCTATCCACCAAAATCTATTTTTTAAATATTCATATTTTTTACATTGTAAGACAATAGTGACTATAAAAAATTTGATTATGTCATATCTCAAACGCAATCAAACTATGATCTTATTGGTTCTCTCATTATTTCATGTGCTTTTGCCCGCAGCGTTCAAATTCTCCATGCGCGCGCAGGGAGCAGGGGGCATACTATTTGAGTTAAACATTGTTGGACTACATCTATTTTATCTTATTCATGTTTAGTAATTTTGTTATGGCTTTATTTCATTAGTTGGATATATTATTTTATTATTATTTCATGATTATTTTTATATGATGATAATGTTGATATCACTTCATGATTATAGATAAATCATTGATATATGAGTTAGGTATGTACTTGAAAGGACTACCCGAATGTCATGCCCATATCATATAGGTAAATGAAAGTTAAAAAGGTAATTATGTGAGCTAAATGTGTACACCAAGTCCCATGTTGTTAGTTTTGTGATGTCTTGTTTTGTGTTTTTGATGTTTGAGTTAATGTTATGTTATTCATGCATGAGTTAATTTTATATTGTTGGTGGTAGTAAGGTGACAGAACCCAAGGTCTTCCCTTACACAATCTTAACACTAAACATTAACACAATTCCCATAAAATATCTACAAAGGAGGTCATGGTGGATGCTACTGTGCATACTTACTTGCATGTGATTGAATAATCATATTTGGAATGATTATGGTTCTGAAATAAGTCGACCCAAAGAATTGGAAAACAGTGTATTCCATGATCCATTATTTTTGGTACTTTGGTCAACTACTAGAAATTTATGGAGAGGAACCTATGGTTCTATGGATCACCATGCACAAGTCACCATTGCATTGATGAGCCTAGTTATTTTGGGAACCATGATGAAAGTATGGAAAAATGGTGGCAACATGGAGTTCATAATGGAAGTGGAGAAGGAAAATGGAGGTGGGAAAAGAGAGAACAAAGCTAGAAAAGAGTAGGAAATGAGAGAGAAAAGAAAAAAGGAAATATAGTGAGTAAAGGGAAACTTAGATTATTCTAGTTGAGAAAGTTAAGTTTTAAAAACCTCGCATTATTTTTCTCTCTTTTTTTCGTTTCATAAATGCAAATGTAACATTAGACTCTCTCTTTTTAGATTTGTTGTTGCTTAAACAACATACCCTAATTTCATGTTGATAAATCATGGTACCTCTTATTTTATCTTTTGAAATATTATTTTAATTTTAAATACTTTTTAAAAGTATTTTGGGTGTGCAATGCAGTTCTTTTTTTACTAAAAAATACTTTTCAAAAAGCTTTTTACATGAACGAGCTCCAATTTTATTGAAATTTTTCAAGATGATAATTAAATGTCACTAAAATTCAATGGTAAAATATTTTTATAGAAAATTACTTTCCATGTAAAGAATTCATAGAAATCAAAACTAACTTTTGTGCTAATTTTTACTTGGTCATTTTTTGCGTCTTTCCAATTTTCAAATCTAACCAATATGCACTTTCTAAGCTCATTTTCTCAAAAACAAGTGAAGTAAAATTTACTTGAATTTTTTAATGATGGTAGCCAAATGATATCAAATACAAACAAATATTTTTTTAGTTATTCATTTAGCTAACAGAAAGATATGACTGTGTAAAATAAGCCTTTTGGGATGATTCATCACATAACCAACTTTTAATCAGGAAACACTTAAAAGTAGTTTTTAAGACATATCTTTTAATCTGTGGCTCTATTTTTGATGCCGTCAGTTGAGTTAGAAAGATGGCTCTTCCATATTTGCAATGACATAAATTTTATATGGTTAAATTATAAATTTGAAATCTATCAATTTCAGGATTTTAATGTTTTTCAATAATATATTACATAATTATTAATTTTAATATTTTATTGCTTAAACAAGGAAATGTAATGTTTTATTAAGTGTTTTTACAGAAATTGAAGAAAAAAGTAATGCACCAACTCAAAAAGAATATTCCATGTGAATAGAAAACTTTTTACCAATAATTAATGACATCTAAAAAGTACATCAAGGAGGAAGATCATATCTTGAAGATGTGCACATGTGATATGTTATTGTTTCACTTGTCTTTTGTTACCAAAATTAAATGTTGGGCCTCTTGTATTGTTCTTGGCATGTATTATCTTGAGATTATCATTTACACACTCAATATGGGCCATTGATATTGACCCTTACATTTAATTATTTTCACCCACCTCATGAGTGGAAGGCTTGTCTTCATTTAGACCAAAAGTATATATAAGACTTGTAATAAGAATAGAATAGGGGGTTGAAAGATTTATTATAAAAATCAGATTTTTATATTTTATTTAGTTTTATTTTATGTTTTTCATCCTCCTATAAACATGATCTATGTTTTATGTTACTAAAATTTGTATTTAATTAGTTATGGTGAATTTCAACAAGTGGTTTCTATGCAATATCTATCATATTGAAAGGCATTCAAGGATGAAGTTCATTATCTGTGCATGTCTATGATGATTTTATTCATATATTTTTCATAACTAGAATTTCCTCAGACTTCTACATCATCTTTTATTATTGTTGTGTGCATATTAATCAAGCTAAAGATTGATTTTATGGGATTTACTTAATTAACAAAATCAATCTTATTTGCATGACAAAACATGATCATTTTTTTCCTCCACTCTTATCTTCTTCTTTTTTAAGTAAGTTGTTAGATTAGTTTTAGAATAAAAATAAATACTTTTAATCTAATTTGTAAGGTTAAACATATTCATTTCAATTCATACTTATTATTTTAAAAGATCATTTATGTATACAATGAAAGAATGATTTTCAATTATGGTTACTTGATATATCTGAATTTTGTTAAATCTAATTTTGAATTATTTACATAATAGTTGTTAGAGTAGATTGTTTATCTTAGTTTATATTCACCTAGGAATTTAGTTATTCCCACCCACTCATGTATGAATATTTTGTTTTAATTATTATAAGATATTACAGATTTATCTCTTAGATATTATGGAGATATTTTCTAGTTGTTTATATCCTTTAAGGATAGTTATCTCTTAGTCCTAGGTGTGATATTTTAACTTGATCTCTTAGTTATGATTGATCTCTTAGCTTGGTCTCTTAGTTATAATTGATATTCATTTTTCATATATACAAGGCACATTCATTGTATGATAAGATGTAGAGATATAGAGGATTTCTCATTCTATGATCTATTTGTGTATAATAGATTGAGATATTGTTTGAGTAATACATCAATGGATTTTATTATGGTAATGGTTTGTAGATTTGACTTTGGGTGAGAGTTTTCTAAACTCTTTCATGGTATCAGAGCAGTCTCCAACAACCATTGCTCAACCCCTTAGCTTATCCTTGCTCATATGTGCTCATTCCATTACTTAGATTCAATTTCATAACATTAGTTTCTTTAAAAAAATTTATTGATTAGTGCTCAAGATTAAAGGGTCTCAACCCCTTACACTATATATAACATATTAAAAAAAGGGTGGTCTGGCTTAACATTAAAGAATGTTAACACAAATTTGACCAATCAAAACCATAAAAAAAAGATATTCAAAAGAACACCCATAGACAATAATTAAACCAAATTTTAGCTTAGTTACCTGATTAATCAAATAGAAAACCCATAATTACTCATCTTATCCTCTTTATTTTTGCAAATAAAACTAGCAATTTTGGAAGGTGAGTTAGGGAAGAGTCTACCTTTTTTCCTACTTCTAACCACCTTACATTCTTCATCATTACCTTAATTATCTGAAACTAAAATTAACACTCCTTTTCCCTCCTTGGGTTTGCCTTTAGATACTTCACTCTTATTTACACTTTTACCACTAAGACTAGCTAACTCTTCCTTATGAGTTGATTTAACTAATGGAGTAACCTTGTCTAAATTCTTTTCTAAAATCATTTATGTAACCTCACCTTCAGGGTGATCAAAAAAAAAACTATCAAATGCTTCACATTAACCTTCCTACCCCAAGAGGACACAAGCTTACGCTTCATTATTTAACAAGAAACTGAAAGATGACCAATCTGAAAATAATTACATCTAAAAGGAATACCTTCAAAATGTAAGGTTTGCATCCAATTCCTATCTTGAACTTTTAACTCAATTATTTCAAGAAGATATTGAGAAATATCTAAACAAACTAGAATCCTTTCAAAAGTAGTCTAGGAAAAAATTAAGAGGCATCAATTTCTAAAAAAGCACCCAACACAAATCAAATAATTAAAAGACTAGATTCTAACCAAAATTGAAGTGGTAGATAAGGCAATCTCACCTAGACTAAATGCAAAGAGAGATTTTTTTGTCAAGGGGTTAAAATTAGGTGTCCAGGGTTTCATAAGCAGAAGGTGATTTTCATAGTTCCAAGTTTTAACCCAAAAAATCTTATCCCAATTAGTCAAACAATTAAAGGTTATAATTAAAAAAACCTCTGACATAGGGATAGATCTCCATAGTGCCTAATAAGAGTGATCTCCAAGAATATGAAAGCCACTGATGAAGAGTGGAGAGAGAAGGCCAAAACCTATCAAAATGGTAGACCAGACCCCTCTCTGCAAACCAAAATTCACCTTCCAACACCTCCTCCAAAGATGTATTTTCAAAATTGATAGATACCAATTTAAATGGTGAAACCCTTACCTGATCCATCATAGGATCTTTGGAAACTATACTAGATTGGATTGATAATTTCTTTGAAGATGACTGCGGCTTCAAGGTCCTCATGCTTCCTTGTCCATCCCTTGTAATTGCTTGACCCAATCAATATTTGTGCCCTTCAACATTTTGGTAGCACAGAATCCTCAATCTGCCCCTAGCACTACTTCAAACTTGAAATCTTATCCTTTGACACCCCTAAAATTATTGTTGATGCCGGATTCAACCTTGCACTAGAAGCCCTAGTGATCATCATCTTGGTAGATGCAAAAAAATGATTAGATGCCTTTTCATTTGCTTTGTCTTTTATTAATATCTAAGTTTTGTTATAAATTTCAAATGGTTCTTTTTCTAGATCTAAATTTTTTATACTTATTTAAGACACCTCTATTGTGGAAGGTTTTTTTAGATTTGAGCATGCTTAAATCTATTGTGTTTTGATCTAATTCAGTATTGGACTTGCATGTCTTGTTGTCATCCTATGTCAAACACTAGAATGTGTTTTGTATTAGTTGTATAAGTTCTTTATTGTAGATCTATTATAAGCAACACATAGGCTTCATCTTTGGGCTCCAGATATACTCATAGTTTTTACAAAGATTAACCATTATTTGGTATTTAATTGTGTTAGTTTGGCCATGGAAGGAACCTCGATTGGTGAAAGGCTTTAACTATCTTATATCTAGCATTTTATGGTTGCCTGGGTCATGTGTTGCAGTGGATATTTATTAAATAACATTTTTTTAACTAGATGTGCTTTGTAAAGTTATTATTGCCTCTCATGTGGGCAAATTTTGTTACCTAGATTCTGTGTTTTTTCATATGGTTATGTTTAGATTCTATTACCTAGGATTTGCATGTTTTTAGCTATATTTTTTCTATTTTATGGGTCTTTCCTTTGCCTTTAGTGCACAACAAAGCAATGACGGTCATAAACATGTCAATTTCAAGCCAGTAGGTGGTGACAGCCAAAAGAGTGTCAATTTTGGAATAGTAGATAAGAGCACTATTCATCTAAAGGGGGCACTCATCCTCACCGTTAACCCCTCAAGCATATGGTGTGGTCACATGGGGGGCTTAACTTTTGATTCTTACTAGTCGGGGATTAACTTTCAACCCTTCAAAAGTATTTTTATCCCTCCAAGAATTTACTTTTTTCCAAGCTTATTTTCCAAGTTGGATTTTTGAGGGCAGAATGGCCCATTGGGTGGAAAATCACTAGAACAAAATTCTAGCATAACCTAAGTCTTGAAGTTTTAGATTCTATATGGGATTTGGAAGAAGAAATCAGAGTGAAAGATTTGTAAAATCTAGGTGGCAAAGTTATGGATTTCAAATTGTGTTTGGAAAAACTATGGACTAAAAAAAAACCCTACAATGAAATGTTTCCCTTTTACTAGAGGTTGTAGGTGGACTCTAAAAGAATAAACTAGAATAGAAGAGTTACTAAATTTAAGTAGTAGATCTATGTGTTTTGGATAGACTAGTAGAATCTTTGATACATAATGGTGGTCTTATTTTGGAGGTTCTAGATGGGGTTTGAAAGAAAAAACCAGAGTGAAAGGTTATGGGTGCATTTTGATAGAAAAATAGAGCAGAAGAGTTATTGATTCTAAGCGGTATATCAATGGGTTTTAGATGGACTGGAGGAATCTGTACTATAGAATGGTGGTCTTCTTTTGGAGGTTCTAGATGGGGTATGGCATAAAAAACTTGAGCAAAACTTTTGAGGGTTGGAGGTTGTAGATCCGTAGGGTTTATAATGTGTTGGGTAAGACAACATAGTGGTGAAAGTGCAGCATTCCCTAAAAAAAACTTTCAAGGATATCCCTTTGGATATCCATTTAGAAAAATGTCGCTTGCATCCCCAAGAACTTACTTCATCTTGTGGGGAGACTACTCCATGTGTAAGGTTGGTTGTTTTGGTCTACCCTTTGCTCTTGTTTTATCTTGTTATTATAATAAGAGAGCTTGTTTCACATAGTTTGATGACTATTAAGTTATGTCCTTTTACTGTTGGGAAAGGGAATAAACTTGGAGTTATTATTTTTAACTATCTATTTTTCAAAAAACTTACTGGGTGGAAAAGTCTTAAGCTAATAATGTACTTACCCAATGCAAAAGATTATATTTTTGTATGGGTTTTGGTATAAAAAAATAGAGTGGAAGTTTTGTTTCCTTCAAGCAATAGATCTATAGGTTTTAGACAGTGTTGGGTAAGACAAAGGACTAGCAAAATTCTAACATTCCTTAAGCATAAGTCTGAAGGATATCCTTTGCCTCATTTCACCTTGAGGGGAGTCTACCTCATTTGTAAGGTTAGTTGTTATTGTCTACCATCTATACTAATGTTTTATCTTGGTGTTATAATTTGAGAGCTTCTCTTTTTGAGAAGGGTGTATGTTAGAGGATTTCACCCTTGTCTCTTTCAGTTTCTAGGGTTGATCTTAAAACCTCTATATATTATTTATTGGTCGATTGGCCTATTGTGCAATGATCATACCAACCACCATTATAGGAAGAGGGATGATGGTAGATAGATTATTAAAGGTTTTTTATCCAAATCAAATATAAACATGATTTATGATGAGTAGGGGATTCTTTATTTATATCAACCTACTGCTAGATTGTTGAATATGAGTTAGATAACTCCTTGTGATTTAGTTATTGTTTAGCTTAGAGGACGTGCAGACCCTCTAATTGTACTTTAATTACATAGAGGCTATGAGGATAATTTAAAGAGGTAGAATATTAATGAAATATTGTCTACTCTTGGCTGGATTAGTTTTGCATCGAAAGTTTTGGGGAAGTTCTGTTGAAGTGTGCTATCTAATATCGACATCTTTTGGTTGTTAAGGAGTTGTCTTCCTTGATGTTAAGGTTGTGGTATCATTCAAACCCTCTCATTTTTTGAATGACTTGTATCAAGTTATTTCTAGATTACTGAGAATGATTTTCCTATTCATTTGTTATGATTTAGTTATTGTTTGGATCAATGGGTGTGCAAGCTCACTAGTTGTGTTTCAATTATGTGGAGTCTACGCAGATGCTTTGAAGAGATAGAAAATTAGTGGAAAAAAGTTTTTTTTGACTAGTTTTTGTTATACAATGGAAGTTTTAGGGAAGCTCCGTTGAAGGGTGATAGCTATTAGCTGTATTTTTATTTGTCAAGAAGTTGCCTTGCTTGTCTTGATAAGGTTGTGGGATCCTTCAAATCCTCTTGTCACAATTGTGAGATCTATCAAACCCTCTCATTATTTGAATTTCTAAGGTTTTGGGATCCTTCAAAGCCTCTTTTTATGCCTGACATGGTTGTAGGACCCTTAAAACCCTCTTATTGTGAATTGTCATGATTGTGTGATCATTAAACCCTCTTGGTTATGGGACCATTGTTTAAAACCCTCCTTCTCAGATGTGGGTCTGGTAATCAAAACCCTCACTTATCTAGTTCATAGCTCTAATTTTAAAAACATTTACCTTATCAAATTAAAAAAAAAAATTATGTAATTTTATTTTTTACCCATTTAATGATGATAAAACTTGTAAAAACTATATCTCTTGATTAGTAATTCAAAATTGAGTGTTATTTTTTTTTTAAGTGTTTTTTTTTTTTTGAATTATTGATGCCATTTATTTTGTAAAACACATTCAATTATAAAGTGCCAAATTTGAGGGGGGTCTAATACAATAACCATGGGGGGTTTATTATTTTAGCCTTGCCTAATTTCATGTGTATGCAAAGATTTTACTAGCATGGTTATTTCATTATTCAACTTCATTATCTGCACACTTCTCCCTTACTTTTATTGAGTAACTCTCATGATTTATGATGACTTCTTTGACATATCGATAGTCTCCTTATTTGGAACTATTTTGGTGTATAAAGTGGTTTCCTTGTTTTCATTTAATATTTTTTGGGATATAATGTACTTGTATTAAATCATAAAGTTCCATGGAGGGTTTTATTTTATATTCTAATATACCTTCATGTGTGTGTAACTTAGTTTTTGCACCCTTTACTATGTTAGTTTCCAGTCTCTCCCATCATCACTAGGACCATTTTCTACATTCCTCCTTTGTACTTAGATATATTATTCAAGCACTTTGTTGGAACCTGTATGAGAATTTTTATGTCTCAGTGTAATTCTAGGTGAATTTTTTAGTGGTGACACCCATGTGGCATCCCCACTAGCCTTTATGCTCACTTATCACTATTTTCAGTCCACGTCTTATTTAATGATCTTTGTATTCAACACCATTCCTAGTTTAACTTGACAGTTATAGCAACTCAACATCCATGTATTCTGATAAGATGGATTGGTATCCATAAGGAAATTTGTCTTAACATTATATCTTTTTTTTGTGCATGGGTACCTCATCAGGACATATTGTTAGGACCCATTTCATCTTTTTTTAGGGGAGAATTTTTTTCCTCCAAGTTTTCTCCCTTTTTCTTGTTGACCAAATTTTGACCTCATGTCAAAATTGGTCACCCCCTATAGGTTAAAACTTCATATAGGTGTATAATTTTTTTCATGGTCTCAAGTATTATTAAATATTCCTATATGGTCATACGTGCCCTTGTCAAGCATTGTCCAAGTTCTAGGCACAGGTTCACTTGTCTAGTCTTATGGTCAAGTACAAGGTCTTGTATAGTCAAACATGGTCAAAGGTCTAATATGGTCTAAATTCATTTTAAAAGGTTATTTTTATGTTTTTTATATCATATTATCATGCTCTAACCTTTATTTTGATTTTATATGCAAAAAATCACAATTTGGCCACCTTTTGGCCCATTTGAAAGGGTTGGACATACCACTTAAAAAAGGAGAACATTTAAAGAAGATTATAAACATCCCTAATGTTATAGGTTGGTCAGATAATGTTAAGGGATAGTCACATTCTAATAGAAGTTGTAGTTCAATGCCTAATATTGGTAAAAGGACACTTTACAAGCACTTATACGGCCTTGCAAGATCATTTTTTAGTTAAAAATAATTTATAAGTGTCTTTTATTCTCCCTCAAATCATTTCCCATCTATGGACCAAGTTTCAAGTTGAACTAACACTACATAAACCTTTTCTCCTCGATCATTGCCTTCAACAACTCAAGAAGGCAAATTTACATTTAATGGTATGGCCAGAAGAGAGAGAGAGTTACGAGATAAAAATTTGTCCATTGTTAGGATTCCAAGTAAGCTTGAAATCAATGGAATTGGTTTTTAGAATGGTGGCTTGTTATTTATGAACAATCATTAAGAATGACAACAGGTCACTATGGCATATCTATTCGAGAGGGGTTTATTCTTGCACATGTTTCTCCAGTTCAGAAATCAATGGAGGATAATTCTTTTAAGGGTGGTTTGTAGAGGTCTTTTATCTATTTTTAATTGTCATTTTATCAGCCAACTCATCTCTATGAATTGCTTTCACTTGGAGGAAGAATGCTTTGGTGTACAAGTTGTTTCAAACAATCATACTACAAGTTCCTATTTACTCTTCATGGTGATCACCTTAAGGGGTCTCTAATGTTTAATTATTCATGAAATGGCCATTATTTTCATGGATTTCATGTTCTACTTGTCCAAAATGTGTTTCTTATTCATATATTCAAGTATTTACTCTTTGAAAAACATAGTTTATATTTGAAAAGTTTGATGGAGGTTTGATTTTCAATATTGGATCAAATTCTATTAACATATCATAGTGTGAAGTTATTAAGATCACATTTCATTATTTGAAGCATGAAAATTCAAGATGGTAGTTCAATGCACCTTCAAATGAGAGGTCATAGTTGTTCCCTTCAAATGCATGTTGTATGGACTGTAGAAGTAAATGGAAGAAGCTCAAAGCTATGGAAAAGACTTTCCACATATCCTCATGCCTTCATGATCTTGATGACCCTACTACCTTCACCAAAGTGATTCCAACTGGCTAGATTTTCTAAAAGATGACATACATAACATATATATAGGTGTTAACTATAGACAGTCCATACAAGACCAGTCAAGGGAAGTTGAAAGTGACATCATGTTTATCACATGATTTGTGATACAATGAAAGAGTGATAAGGATGTGTAATGGTCTGATAAGTTTGAAAATCTCACAAGCTCAAGAATGGTTCTTTATAGCCTAAATAGTTCAAAAGCAACCTACATGCCCTAAGCCTGTAGGTCTCTATTTGGGACCAAAGTCAACTTTAACTCAATATTAAAACAAGCCAAGGCAAGATGAAAACAAGACATTATCAGATGAAGATAGGTTAAAAACAAGATAGACACACCTAAGCCACTTACAATCAGAATCAAGATGAAACTAGGTTGACAAGTTTCTTAACAACACTTATAGGTTCATACAATGTCGTGTACTTATGGCAAGTAAAAAGTGATTGGAAACTATCTCAAAGAATCTAAAGACCTTGTATATACAATGGATATAACTATTTTTTATTATTATTCAAGCATCAATGTCAAGTGATAAGAGTAATATCCAAACCTACACAAAGTTATGAGCCTTAAAAGATCACCTACAGGTGGCTAATGAGAAGTAAACAGGTAAGCAGGCCAAAAAATTAAAGGGCAGAGCATGTATTAGATGTTTGATCCAATTGAAACTCCATCCAATTTCATGAACTAGTGATCAGATATTGATGTGGGAGATGAGGCCCTTGAACACCTAACATAGTCATGATCCCTAGAGACACCTATAGGACTGTGTATAGAACCCTATATAGAAGATACAAGGAAAAGTCTAGTGAAGAAATATAACAAAGGTGTGTAAGAGAGGTATTGAACCTAAAAGGAACCTCATATAAGCTCATGGACTATAAATTAGGTTAGTAATGACAAGGGTAAAGACCTAAAACTCCTACATACAGTTAAGATTGCCTTAAATAGTCACCTATAGGTGGTGAACCAAGTAGTTGGTCTTAAGGCCAAAGGAGAAAAGGAGTTGAGATATATGGAAGAGCCCTAAGTCTATCTTGAGTCTTCAATTAAGTTCTAATATAATTTCTCTATGAGGATGTTATTAAGATAGAAGAAGAGGGCAAAGAACACAACCAAGTGACCCTCTAGAGTCACCTACAGACTGAGAAAACACAAACTACCTAGCAAACCTAATCAAATAGATAGAGGGTGTTTGAAAGGTTATTGAACCTAAATTGAGACCTCAAATAGGTTAAATAGATTTTAGGATATCAATGGTATGAAAATTAAGGTCTCAAACCCAAGCATGACAGTCATAGAACCTAAACAACACCTACAAGCATACATGGACACTCTGGTCTTAAAGCTTGAATAAGATAAGGTAAATGTAAAGGAATCTAAGGTATACATCTTAGTTGGTAAACTTTCATAAGTTTAGTATGAAACTAAAATAAAATTGAGGAAATTTTATCAAGCTAGGTTGGTAAACCTCATACATAGTTAGCATAACCTACAGATATGTTGTTGAGTGTTTTGCTTGGTTGAAGGAGAGTGAGGACTAAAGAGGGGTATAAAAGGATGAAGGATAGTTGTTGAGTGTTTTCATTAGTTTTAACACCTTAATAAATATACTCAAGTATGATACAAAGTTGAGAAGGTCAAATACTCAGTCTAAATCTAAGGAAGAACACACACGATCAAGCCTATAATCCAACTAGGAAATAAATTTGAGTTTTGAGAGGCCTATAGGTGTGACCACAGTATAAAATTTGGTATATATGGTGGTTATGAGTAAAAAAATACATCCATTTTAGACTCAATGTCACACAAGTAGTGGGCATATCCATTATTTTGTCTCAGACCTATCCCACTCCTTGGGCAAGAGGCAGTCATGAGACTGAGGCATCTCTTTGAACTCCAAAGGAAAAAAATAAGTTATAAGACTTCATGAAGAGTCCTAGAGGTAGTGTAAAGTCACGTAAAAATAATCCATATAACTCCAAGTGGTAACAACACTCAGTATCCAATCCAAGTGCCCTTAAGGGCTAGTAAAGAGGAGACAAGCAAACCCCAAACACCCTAACTAGTGTACTATGAGCATACAGTGGGGTAATGATCACTTTTAAAGCCAATAGAATCATGGAAAGGGATTTTTTAGAGGTTTTTTATCCTCTCATATTATTTCAAATGAGTTTTAAGACACAAAACTCAAAGTAGACATATCTCTAGCCTCAAGAACATTAAGCAAGCCACTTGAAGAGTAACTTCAAATGCTCATACCATAGATCAAAATTTTCATGGGAGTCTAAGCTATTTGGTATAGTTTAATGGGTCATCTAAGAAGGTTTTCCAAGTGTAAATAGGTCATTTAATGATTTTTTCTTTATGAATAATCGTTAAGACCCTAAACATGTCTTAAACCTCTCTTAAACCCTAACAATGACCAGTCATGGAAAAAAGGACCTCAAATGCATATATAAAGACATATTTATATCCTAAAACATCATTTATGTTGTTGATGACTCCAAGTAGGTTACCCACATTTACTTTGATGCTAACATCATGTATATAAATTTTCATAAATACCCTATTTTTGCATATTTTTGGTGTTTTGTATGTGTTATAAGAAGGGAAAAGCTTCCAAATAATGGTATTAAGTCATTTTAAATTTTTAATATCCATTAAATTCCAAAAAATTACACATTATGTTCTGAAGGTGATCAAACTAGGCCCATTTTCCAAGGCACTCTTAAACAAGCTCAAAATGAGACTAGGTGGTAAGGCCATTTATTAGATTGCATACTTCCACAAGGTATCAAGACCCAAAAATTGGAAATAAGGTTGGTGATGGCATAGGTAAATTTAATCACATTATTTTTGGTGATTTCACATGTGTTTCAGAAGTCTAGAGCAAGAAAATAGGGTCCTAGGCAAGGAGGCCCAATTGAGGCCTAATTCAAGAGAGAGAAAGGCATAAAAGATAGACTTCCACTTAGATTTAGGAGATAAAATTTGGTATGGATATGTAAGGATATATTTTGTCTGATAATATTCCCTCAATTTTTAAATATCATTTGTACAACTCCCTACACAATGAGGTTTACAAGTTTTTAGGGTTATAAGGAAACTAGGCCTAATGAAGGCTTAATGAGCAAAATGAGTTCCTAGGAATTATTCCAAAAAAAAATGTGTTTTTAAAACCTTATAACATATTTTAATACCATTCATATAGTTTTGATGAGTTAAATAATACTCACTTGAGTTTTTGGGCCACTTGGACCAATCTAGGCACGGGAAATAAAGAGCTTCACGACACCTATGCACTTGAATGATGGAATGGTAGGCCAAAGGAGTTTCTTAAGGCACTTCAAATGTTAAATGAGTGGTTTTAAAATATTTCAAGGTGAATTCATGGTTTTTAGTTCCATTTATCACTCCTTTCATGTAAATAAGGGCAATTTTCAAGGAGCTAGTCAAGGTGTCAAGCCAAATTATAACCCCCACACCACATGATAGGTTGGAGATACTTTAGGAGTGATAAAAATGGCCTTATAAGTATTTTTTGACTATATAATAATGCCCATTCTTGGTGTAACTCATGGACACTTGTAAATTATTCTATACTATGCCCCCCTCTCTCTTTCTCTTCACCATTCTCTATAAGAGCAACCAATTTTGGCTAAGTTTGTAAGATCCACATCTGGTATAGTGAAGCCCTACTAGTTTGCATACTATTTTTTCATTTTAATAAAATATTATAAATATAGTTTTGATTTCATAACTCCTTTTCTAAGTGTGTAAAGTAGCGCATAGTTGAATGACAAGTGATAATCATCTATCATTGTGTTCACTTTAATATTTCATGTATTCTAGCACATCTTGTCAAGGTGAATGCTAGTCTTGACAACATCATAGCTACATAAGTGTGTTCTAATTAGTATTCACAAGTCCACTGAAGGTAATATTTGGTTATAAACTAAGTTTTATTATTCATTTTGTTCATGCTTCATGGCCCTTACTAGGTCAGTTGATAGTAGAATTAATCAACCTACAAATCCACTCCCTCATCTTGAACCTCCTCTTAAAGTTTAGTACCCTGAGCCTATCTTGACATTTGAAGAGCAAGAATATTTTGCAAGTCAAGAAGAGCAAGAGAGTGAAGAAGAGTTTGAATATAACATGGCTAAGCAACATGTTTTCCCAGCCTTCAGTACTAAAAATCCTATAAACTATAATGCCTATGATGATATCCCTCCCAATGCCACCAAGAGTGTTCCCACCTTCAATAGGGAAGGTCCTATCACCCAAAGTGAGCATATTAGATACATATCCAACTTCTGAAATTTCCATAATGTCATTGAAGTTAACATTGTAGTCAGATTACTTGCCATGTCTCTTAGGTTAAAATCCCTTGATTGGTATAGAACATTATTGATAGGATGTATTACTACTTGGGATGAGTTTGGGGAGTAGTTAACTCAAAGATTTAAAGACAAGAGTGATCATACATCACTCATACATCAGTTGAATGTTATTCAAAGAGGACCTATGGAAACTATTTATGATTTCAATGAGAGGTTTCAAAGAACATGGAATAGTCTGCCACCTCCCATGAGACACCCTACAACTTTTGTTTTCCCAACATATCTAAGAGCTATCAGGACTGATATAGATATCATGTTGTAGTCCATGGGTGGGTACACTTTACCTGAAGCCTATGACATAGCCATTAGAGATGAGAATGGTTTGATTTAATTTGTTAAACTCCCTCCAAAGGTATCTATGCCCATCTTTCCTAACATGTCTTCTAATCCTCCAATTTTAAATTCAAACAACAAGTCTAAAGTTATTCTAAAGAAATTAGAAGATGTCATTGATTGGGAAGCAAAATGTAAGGCTTTAGAGGCTCAAGTTAGGCACTTAAATCAATAATTTGGAGCTCAAAAAAACCCCTACTACTACCCTCTAGAAGCAAATACATTCCCACCATAGTATAATGGTCAAGGGAGGGGACAAGGTTAGCCTAACTTCAATAGGTCACTCAATGCCTATAATCCAAACTCTACTCCCAACACAAGAGCCATCATTCTAGTCCATAGTAATCTAGTTTAAGGAGAAGAATGGTAGCCTCAAGGATAGTTCATGAATGATTTTGAGGGTTAGGGACAATTTTTGGTTGATCAAGGATGGCCTACCCCTCAAATTACAATAAAAGATGATAGCTTCATACAAGCAGAATCAAAAGGAGAGTATGACATTTAAGGGGAGAGTCGTGCAAACTTCCAAGTGGAAGATACACTTTCATAAATTAGAGTACCCCATTTTCAGCCAACACAAGGTCAAATAAAAGAGCCTTGGGAGATATTCAATATTTGGATACAATTTCAAACAATCCTCCTCCAAGGCCACAAAGTGTGAATGCAAATTTGGTAGCCTCTACAAGTCCTACAACTCCTCAAAATAAGAACTTGAGAAGGGTGACTCAAACTCTAATGCCTCAACCTCAAGGCACTTATTTGCCTTAAATAATGCAAGAAAAGGTGAGTTTTTCTTATTTGAACATCATTGACTCTTTGAATAACACTAAAACATCTATATCTTTTTAGAAAGTGCTCCACATGCCCGGTCAAAAGGAACTGCTTCAAGAGCAGTTGTCTCAAATCCATGTCAATCCTCAATCATCAAGACATGGTGGTGTAGCCCTCACAAATTCACCTACTCATATTGTTGAACCCTCTACTAAATTTGAAAATCCTCCACATTTCTACCTTACCCTCATTTTGGGAGACAAACGAGTCCATAATTACATTGTGGATAGTGGGGTAAGATCTTTAGTTATGCCCAAGCTAGTTGTAGACAAGTTGGGCTTAAAATACGAGCCATATAGTAAATAAGTGTTTCAATTTTATGGGATACCATCCAAGTCAATAGGGCTCATCAAAATTTTGAAGGTATTCTTGCATGACTATCCAAGCTTTCTAATTTTACAAGACATAGCGGTGGTAGATCTACCTACACATTTTACTATTTGTTTATCAAAAGACTTCACCAATAAGATAGGAGGATATCTTTCTATTGATTGGTCCTTCCTAAACTTCAAAACAAGGTATAGAGCTAAAGTGACAATTAGAATGCAACCATTGACCAGGTTCCACATTGAACCATATGTGGAAGCTATCTCTAATTTGAATTGTATTATCCACGAGCAAGAGGAGCATGATATAGATGATGGAGCATCTTCCAAACTTGAGGGTATCTCTAATTTTTTTTTAGATGAGTATGGTGCTGACACTTATGAGTATGATCCATGTAATTTCATTTAAGAGACAAGTCTTGGCACATACATCATTCATGATGAAGGTGATGAACATTGCGAGGTAAGCATTGATGGTCCTCTTCAACAAGTTGCAAAAGGTAACTATCTTACTCATATATATGATGATGATGATGAGTTTTGTTATGACCAAATTTTGCACCCTAGGAGAAGGTTGTTTAGACCTCTCTAAACTTGGTGAAACATGGGATTACCCATAGACCTGTGGGTTGTCTATAACAGGGGTAAACCTCTAGATTGAAGGATTAGATCCCCTTGATTAATCACTTAGGCTGACACACTAATCTATCACTTGCTAGAAAAAGAGATAAAAACCTACTCTAATAAGGTGATGTACCAAATATGTTTTTACCACTACCAACCAATGACATGTGCACTTATGAATCAAGAAAAATAACCTTGCATACACTACTATTAATCTAAATATCTCACATGAGTGTTTCAATGTGAAGGTTGTGATGGTTGCTTAAGCTAGGAAGACTAACCAAGAGGTCTTGAATGAAACTAGAAGATAGATAAACTCACTCAACTCTTGTACCACACTCATACACTTCACATGGCCTATAAAAGAAGCTTTCAAACGACATCTATGCGTTAGAAAAGGATAACATGCCAACGAAGATAAGTCAATTCACTTGACAAGATCAACTATTCTCATATGCATACTAAGTATAAACACAATACAAAGTAAACTAGTTGATTCTCATTGATCAAAGGCATACAAATGGGTAGGGCTTCACCATACCCGGATGGAGGATGCCAATTTATTCAAAAGTGGCTTAATATATAGAGAAAGTAAGAGAGAAGAGAAGTGTGTAGGAGAGAGAGAGTAGACAAGTGTCATGTGAGTTAAAATAAGAATGAGAGTTATGAAACTACCTCAATAGGTCCAAAATTCCATGTGTAGCTCTTCTTCAGATGTTATGACCCTCCAAGTGGCATGGGAGTTGAATTGCTTGCTTGACACCTTGACTAGCTTCTTAAAACTCCTCTTTGTCTTGACATGTTGAAGGATAAGTGGCATAATTGATGGTCAAATCACTTTATCTGACCTCTTTGCTCTTTTTTTAACACCTCTCAGCTGACCCATATAGGTTATCTTTGACACATCATATTTTTCTCTTGCAAGGTGTCTAGATGGCTCTTCATCTCCTTAGGCCTATTTTGCACACAAGAGTCAAAAGTTGGTTTCAGTTATTTTAGATCATCAAAACTTCATGGATGGCCTATTAAACTCATACTAGACCTATAACAATCCATTTTGAGGTCTCAAACAAGCTCCAATAATTCATTACCAAAATCCTCAATTAGACCTCATTCATAGTAATCCTTTTTTGTAAAAACCTCCTTATGTAGAGAAAAGTACAAAGGATCCTAAGAATCCAAGGGAATATTCTAGTACCCTCTATGTTTTTACAGCTCCAAGTTTAATTTCATGCTCTTAAAGTGAGTGGAGATGTCCTTTTTTCCTTTTCTCTCTCCTAACTAAGCCTCCCTGCCAAGAGAGTGAAAAATGCTTATACAACATCCCCAAACATGCCAAACCCAAAACTAGTACGTTATTCACTTAGGAAACATCTTCCCCTACCTCCATGCCAAATTTTAATCTTTGAATCAATATGCAGACCTGTAAAATATCAAAAAATAGTCATTTTAACTTTATTTCATATGGTTCCATATAGTACCATACCATCTAATGGCATAAGATGATGCTCAATGGAGTTTTGAAGATGTTTTAGGTCATTTGGAAGTACATATCATCTATTTGGAGGCATAGAATTTGCCTTTCACTCTCATCATGTTGTTTTAGCTCTCCTAGGTAGCTTGAAAGTGCTTCAACTTATTAAGGATGGTTCATAAACCTCAAGCCATGAAACCTCCTATCAATTCCACAAAATTCAAGTACACTAGGGTAGTAAAATTCCCATATAATATAAGGTTCCCATGCATCATATGTGATCCATACCAAGTAATGTTAGATATGTTAGGATCTAGAATAGAAATAGCTCTGATACCACTTTTTAGGATTAAGAGCACAATTGATTACCTTTGTATAAGCAACTAAACATGGAATTTAACCAGAAGTAATATATAACTAGAATTCAGAAACAACACAGAATATGAGAGATAATACAATCTTGTATTAACACTCTTCCAAAAGGAAATACAATGAAAAAATCACACTCTTCCCACACCTCTTGGGTGTACTAGTAATTCTCCCTCAAGAGTTCTCTCTCTCACACAATCAATTACAACCACAACTCAAACACAGAGTTGTTCCCTCCACCAGTCAGTAACAATACTGCCAGTACACCAAGTACTCAAAGTACTCCAAGTAGACCTCCCTAATCTTGCTCTTTGTTGTGTTGCAGATCTCCTTGATCTTGCTACCCCACAGATCTCCTTTGACCTTGCACACACACACACCTGCAGATTAACTGACCTTACTTACCATGTAGATATTTTACCTAATCTTGCATAACCTGCAGATCAACTTGGTCTTGCACACTTGCAGACCCTCTAGATCTTACACACCTTCGAAGAACCCTTGTCCTTGCCTTTGCAAGTCCTTCTGATCCTTCACCTTACAATACAGCCCCATGGGTCTCTTAAATAGATCCCATACAAATAATAATTAGACTTCCTAATTACAATAATTAGAAATGTAGACTCAAGACTAAAATTAGTCTTTTACATGCAAACTAACTGTCTATCTAAAATTAGACTAGTTCTAGAAGCACATGCAAACGCATGCACACACAGG
This sequence comes from Torreya grandis, assembly GCA_037957365.1. Classification (NCBI taxonomy): domain Eukaryota; kingdom Viridiplantae; phylum Streptophyta; class Pinopsida; order Cupressales; family Taxaceae; genus Torreya; species Torreya grandis. The sequence goes on from JARHVA010000430.1 coordinate 2,581,736, forward strand.
TTGCCGACGTCGATTCTTGTCTAACCGATGTCAGCCGACCCCTAACCGATGTCGATTGCTCTGCACACTAAATATGACCAACATCAGTTGGCCTGACTGACGTTGGTTACTGTGACACTTAGCAACCTCCTCCATTTGCATACCTGTGAAGCTTTTAGCTCCACAACCTAACAATCTCCCACTTGGAGATAAATAGATACACATGTACCTATACCTGTACATCATCTAATTTTGTTTCCTGGCTTGTATCCCTCTTCAAGTTCAGTCTTGATGACCAACCACCACAAATCTTGTGGTGCTTCTCCTGTCATCCAAGTAACCTGCCATATCCGAATCTACATACCCATGTAGAGAAGTGTTTGACCCTGCATAGCATGTATACCTGCTACTGGTCCCTCTCAGATACTTGAGAATCCACTAAACTACTTTCCAGTGCTCCTTTCTCGAATTGGCCACAAACTTGCTGACAACTCCCACTGCTTGGGTAATCTCAGGTCTAGTACACATGTACTCAACCTCATCATGTGATTTGGGAAACTATTCTGTGAACTATCCATCCATAGGTATGCTAATCGGTTCTGCATCCTACATATTGAACCTCACCAATACCTTATTCACATAATCATCTGGAGACAAAATCAACCTGTGACTTTCCCTGTCTCTAGAAATACTCATGCCAAAGAATTTTGCTGCTCCCAAATCTTTCATGGCAAACCTTTGAACTAACTTTACCTTTAGCTTAGCAATCTCCTGCATGTGTGACCCTGCAACAAGCATATACACTACATATAGTAATAGGATAATGTAGCTAATATTATCCAACCTGGTAAAGTAAACACAATGGTCACATTGACATTGACTAAAGCCATGCTTTGTCATACACCTATCAAACCTTAAACACCATTGTCCTGCAGCCTGCTCAAGACCATATAACCTGGCCTTCTATCTCACATGTCCATTCTCTCCTTTCTTTAACCTAGGAATCCATTCGTCTTTCAGTGCTTTCATCCTGGCTGGAAACTCTACCAAACCCCATATTTGGTTCTCTTCTAAAGAATGCAAGCCATGCTCCCACTGTTTCCTGGATTCTACCTGCATTGCCTCTTCAAAACTTCCTGGTTCTTGACCATCAGTGAGCAAAAAATAGTATAAATATGGGGAATAATGAATTTTAGGCTTACTTACCCTTTCAGTCCTCCCCATGGGCATTTGAGACTCCTTGACATCTTGTTCTCCACCCAAAATTTGTTCTAATAGTGATCGATCTCGGTCACCTTTCAGTCTACACCCGATCAATGTCGGTTCCATGTGACCGACCTAACTACTGACATCGGTTCCCTGACTGATGTCTGTTAGGACCCCACAGAAGCACCATTGATTACCATATATAAGCAACTGAATATGCGGAATCAACAAGAAGTAACAAGTAACTAGAATTCAGAAACAACACAGGAATATGAGAGATAATACACAACTTGTATTAATACTCATCTAGAAAAGAATATAATAAAGAAGATGCCACTTCTTCTTCACACCTCTCAAAGGCTTCCCACACCTCAAGTGTACAGTAATTCTTTCCTCAAAGCTTTCTCTCTTACGGTCCCAACACACAACTCAAACACAGAGTTGGTGTTCACCTCCAACCAGTCAGTATCCACTACTGCCAGTACCCAAGTGCTCCACACACTCCACAAGTGCTCCATGCACTCCAAGTACACAATCGTACTTCAAGTAGATCTCCCCTGAACTTGCAATTAACCTGCAACTCAAATGATCTTACTTATGGAAGGAACTACCTTGCCTTCCTCTTTGCTCTATAACTGAGTACACACCGTACTCCAAGTAGATCTCTCCTGATCTTGCTACCTATTGTGTTGCTATCCTCCCTGATCTTGCACACTTGCAAATCAATCTGGTTTTGCACACCTACAAACTCAGATCCTGCACACACATACACTTGCAGATCAATGATCTTACTTACCATGTAGATCTCCAAACGTGGCCTTGCAAACCTGCTGACCAAGATCCTACATACATGAAAATCCTGGCCTCTGATTCTCCAAACCAGTACCCACACTTGGCACTATGGCACTAGGAGGAACACACCAATGCTCTCTTCACACATAGAAGGAGCTAATATTTGCTCTCTTACTCTCTATCACAAATTACAATATAGCCCATGATTCTCTTAAATAGATCTCATGCAAACAATAATTAGACACCTAATTACAATAATTAGATCTGTAGCTCAAGACTAAAATTAGCCTTCTTCATGCAAACAATCAGTTTGTTAACTAACTATCCATAAAACTCACAGTTTGAACTGCACATATGATCGACGTCAGTCCCTGTCTGCCTGGAGGTGACCGACGTCGACCGACTTCTGACCGACATCAGTTGCTCTTTTGTCTACACCTTGCCTGACATCGATTGGCCTGATCGACGCCAGTGTCTGTGACACTCAGCAACCCCCTCCCTTGTTTGCATCAGTGAAGCTTTTAGCTCCACAACCTAACAATCTCCCACTTGGAGATAAACAACTGCACTGTACCTGTACATATACCCCATCTAATCTATTTTTTGGCTTGTATCCCTCTTTAAAATCAATCCTGAAGACCACCCACTACACAACCTGTGGTGCACCTCTTGTCATCTGAGTAACCTGCCACATCCAAACCTACAAACCCATGTAATGAAGTCTTGACCCTACATAGCATGTATACCTATTGTTGGTCCCTCTCAAATACCTGAGAACCCACTTCCCCGAATCGGCTCCTAACTCTCTGATAGCTCCCACTGCTAGAGAAAACTCAGGTCTATACCAGACCTCATGTGATTTCAAACACTAAACCGTCCAGCCCTTAGTGTGCTCTAGTTTTGCATCCTGCATATTGAACCTCACCAACACCTGATTCACATCAGCTCCCACTGAAGACAAAATCAACCTGTGATCTTCCATGTCTCTCATGCCAAAGAATTTTGCTACTCCAAATTACTCATGACATGCCACTGAACTAACCTTACCCTTAGCGCAACAAAATCTTGTATGTACGAACCTGATAGCTAGCATACCATCCACACACAGTAATAAGATAATGTTGCGACCATCATCCACCTGGTAAGACAAACACAATGGTTACAATGACACTGACTAAAGCCCTACCTTGTCGTCTACCTGTCAAACCTGTACCACTGTCTTGCAGCTTCCTCAAGACCATATGACCTAGCCTTTCATCTCACGTGTCCATTCTCTCTATTCTTTAACTAAGGCACCCATTCGTCTCTCAGTGCTTTCTTCTGGCTGGCAACCCTACCAAATCTCTCGTTTGGTTCTGCATCATATTCCTGCCATGCTCCCACTATTTCTTGGATCCTTCCTGCTCTACAGTGAGCAACGAGTATAAAGAAGAGGAATAATTAATTTGAGGCTTACTTACCCCTTCAATCCTTCATATGGGCATTTAAGACTCCTTGACAGCTTGTTGTCTGCCCAAAATCCATTACAGTGACCGACCTCGGTCACCACACAATCTGCATCTGACCGATGTCGATTCCCATCAACTGTCCTTTCTATCGATGCTAGTTTTTTGACTGACATCGGTCTTACCTAGTCACCGACGTCGGTTCTATGACCAACACTGGTAGCCACCCTGCCCGACACCACCGGTTCTGGTTTGCACATGACCGACATCGGCACCTATCTGTTCAACATCGATTCCCCTTGACCGACGCTGGTAACTGTGTTCACCTGTGAATGATGACTTTTTACCCGTGAGCTCCTTTGAATCAATCCCATGTCCAAACTACCCTGCTCAGAGATGTCTAGCCTTCTCCACTAATCTCTATCTGTCATCTCCTCCAAAAACACCAAGGCTTTCCAGTTCTTAAGTCTGTCAAACACATCTAACATCCTCTTAAAAACATGCATCTCCTTCTTGCTCATGTGACCAAGCCTACAAAGCCACGTCCTTACAACAGAAGAAGAATTAGTAATACAAGCAAGTAGATAAAGAGTACCTGCTTTCTTACCACTTGCTAATTCAAGTGCATCCGCTGTGAGAGTTTCTGTGCATCTCTCATCACCCAACTTTTCTGAAGCAATTAGCCGCATCTTCAAGACTGGAACCTGCATGACCTTCTTCAACACCCATGTGTTGGCTGCCTGTAATTTCAGCAACACTTCCCCTTTGCCAATACTATGACAAGGCTCACCAACCCCTCTACCTGGGGCTGCATGGAAAGAGGCAACAAAATATATTAACCAAGATTCAACTTTATTCAAGGAACATCCCAGAGCATCCTGTGCAACAACACCTGCTACATCTGCTTCTTCAGTTCCTTCATGTTGATCTGCTACCAACCAATAATCTATCTTTACCTACTCTTTCTTTCCATAAGACTGTAATTAACCACTCATGCTTTTCAATTCCTCCATTCTTAGTGTACTTTATTTTGTCATTGCTATACTCCCACTCAATCAGAAACCCCTGAGAGTGACCTGTAACCAAACACAAACCTGCTCCCTATAACCTTAGCTCTGATACCAACTGTTAGGACCCCACGAAAGCACCATTGATTACCATATACAAGCAACTGAATATGCAGAATTAACTAGAAGTAACAAGTAACTAGAATTCAGAAACAACACAGAATATGAGAGACAATACACAACTTGTATTAATACTCATCCAAAAAAGAATACAATAAAGAAGATGCCACTTCTTCTTCACACCTCTCAAAGGCTTCCCACACCTCAAGTGTACAGTAATTCTTTCCTCAAAGCTTTCTCTCTTATGGTCCCAACACACAACTCAAACACAAAGTTAGTGTTCACCTCCAACCAGTCAGTATCCACTACTGCCAGTACCGAAGTGCTCCACGCACTCCAAGTACACAATCATACTTTAAGTAGATCTCCCCTGAACTTGCAACAACCTGTAACTCAAATGATCTTACTTATGGAAGGAACTACCTTGCCTTTCTCTTTGCTCTCCAACTGAGTACACATCATACTCCAAGTAGATCTCTCCTGATCTTGCTACTTGTTGTGTTGCTGTCCTCCCTGATCTTGCACACCTGCAAATCAATCTAGTTTTGCACACCTGTAAACCTAGATCTTGCACACACATACACCTACAGATCAATGATCTTACTTACCATGTAGATCTCCAAATGTGGCCTTGCACACCTGCTGACCAAGATCCTACATACATGAAGAACCCCTCTGATTCTCCAAACCAATACCCACACTTGGCACTGTGGCACTAGGAGGAACACACCAATGCTCTCTTCACACATAGAAGGAGCTAATATTTGCTCTCTTACTCTCTAGCACAAATTACAATATAGCCCACGAGTCTCTTAAATAGATCTCATGCAAACAATAATTAGACACCTAATTACAATAATTAGATTCTGCAGCTCAAGACCAAAATTAGCCTTCTTCATGCAAATAATTGGTTCGTTAACTAACTATCTGTAAAACTCACAGTTCAAACCACATAGGCAATCGACGTTGGTCCCTATCTACCTAGAGGTGACCGACGTCGATTGCTCTTTTGTCTGCACCTTACCAACGTCAGTTGGCCTGACTGACGCTGGTGTCTGTGACACTCAGCAACCTCCTCCCCTATTTGCATCAGTGAAGCTTTTAGCTCCACAACCTAACAATGTCAGTGTCCAACTGCCCGACATCATCAACTTTGGTCTACACATGACTGACGTCGGTTCCTACCTGTTTGACGTCGATTCTCACCTGATCGACGTCGGTAACTGTGTTTTCCTATGAGTGATGATTTTTACCCGCGAGCTCACTTTGAATCATAAACTTGTCTAAATCAACACTGCCCTACTCAGAATTATTCAGTCCCTTGCGTTAATCTCTGTCCATCATCTTCTCCATGAAAACCAAGGCTTTCCAGTTCTAAAGTTTGTCAAAGACATCAGATTTCCTCTTAAGAACATGCATCCCCTTCTCACTCATGTGATCAAGACTACAGAGCCACATCTTCGCATCTACATCTAAAGTAGATAAACCAGAAGGAGAATCAGTAATACAAGTAGATAGATAAAGAGTACCTACTTTCTTACCACATGCTAATTCAAGTGCACCCTTGGAAACTTTCCAAGATTTCACTGTGAGAGTAACTGTGCAACCCTCATCACCCAACTTTCCTACAGAAATTAGACTCCTCTTCAGGATTGAGACATGCATGACCTCCTTCAACACCCATGTGTTGCCCGTCTATAATTTTAGCCACACTTCCACTTTGCCAACAATTTGACAAGGCTCACCAACCCCTAAATAAATCTTTCCAAAGTCTCCATGGACATAATCAAGGAAAAATACTCTATTTGGGGTTGCATGGAAAGAGACAATAGAATCTAAAACCCAAGATTCTACTTTATCCAAGGAACATATAAGAGCAACTCGTGCAACAATCCCTGTATCATTTGCTTCTTTATTTTCTTCATGCTGATCTTTTACCAACCAACAATCTTTCTTTACCTGCTCTTTCTTTCCACAATACAGTAATTAATAATTCTTGCCATTGAATTTCTTTATTCTTAGCTTACTTTCTTCTGCCATTGCTATACTCCCACTCAATCAAAAACCCCTGAAAGTGACCTATAATCAACAAACATTAACCTGCTCCGAACCAGGCTTTCATACCACTTGTTAGGATTTAGAACAGAAACAGCTCTGATACCACTTGTTAGGATTAAGAGCACAATTGATTACCTTTGTATAAGCAACTAAACACAGAATTTAACCAAAAGTAATATGTAACTAGAATTCAGAAACAACACAGAATATGAGAGACAATACAATCTTATATTAACACTCTTCCAGAAAGAAATACAATGAAGAAATCACACTCTTCCCACACCTCTTGGGTGTACCAGTAATTCTCCCTTAAGAGTTCTCTCTCTCACACAATCAATTACAACCACAACTCAAACATAGAGTTGTTCCCTCCACCAGTCAGTAACAATACTGCTAGTACACCAAGTACTCAAAGTACTCCAAGTCGATCTCCCTGATCTTGCTCCTTATTGTGTTGCAGATTTCCTTCATCTTGCTACCCCACAGATCTCCTTTGACCTTATACACACACACACACACCTGCAGATCAACTGACCTTACTTAGCATGTAGATCTTCTACCTGATCTTGCACAACCTACAGATCAACCTAGTATTGCACACTCACAGACCCTCTAGATCTTACACACCTTGGAAGAACCCTTGTCCTTGCCTTTGCAAGTCTTTCTGATCCTTCACCTTACAATACAACCCTATGGGTCTCTTAAATAGATCCAATACAAACAATAATTAGACTTCCTAATTACAATAATTAGAAATGCAGACTCAAGACTAAAATTAGTCTTTTACATGCAAATTGAATGTCTATCTAAAATTAGACCAGTTTTGGAAGCACATGCAAATGCACGTGCACACAGGGTGCCGACGTCGGTTCCTGTCTGACCAATGTCAGCCGACCCCTAACCGATGTCGGTTGCTCTACACACTAAATATGACCAATGTCAATTGGCCTGATCAACATCGGTTACTATGAGACTTAGAAACCTCCTCCATTTGCATATTTGTAAAGCTTTTAGCTCCACAACCTAACAAGATAGCCTATCGACTCAAAACAAGCTTTTTATGAGGTCTGAGTGCAAATTGGGTCCATGAGTGGTGGTTTTATATTTTTATTTAGTTTTTAATAGTATTTAAAGGTCTAAGGCATCCACCTTATCTTTTACAATAGTACTCCAACCACTTTTCTCCCATTAGGTCTCCAAATAACCTACTTTCTTAGGCCTAGGGTTCTTAAGCCTAGCTACCTATCTTACCTTAATGGACTGTGTTTAACCATTTTCTCTTTCTATCAGTGCTTAGAAACTTATGAAATGCTTGTATAGGTTCTTCAATCTCTTCTCAAGGCTTCTAATTCCATATTAGCTCCATCTTACTGATCATCATCTCTTCAAGATTGCTTATACAAATTGTGTGCACAATTTGGACTGTGCCTGGTTGAAGAACATGGTTTGTTGAGTTGTTTCACCTATTGAGTATGAGTATCATTAAATGTTTGAATATATATTTCAAAATATTCTTAGGAGTCCTTAATTTCTAATTCAACTGATCTTCATCTCATCTTCTCAAGGTCTGCCCTATCTAATAGGACTGTGTATGTGCTTAGTTTGCTTGAGATTGTAAGAGAGTTATGATGTTTCACATTAATTAGGTCTAATTTATTGATGGATTGATGTTCACATCACTATTTCAATCATGTTTAAACCTACCTTTATCTCACTCATATCTCTCTGGAGTCTTTACACTTCCTCAAACAACCAAACTTCATGAGGCAAAACTGTAGGTGCAAGGATTGGGCATATGCTAGGTTGAACAGGGTTGTCAAACTTGTTTGTCATCATTTAGGTGGGTTAGAGGGTGATATATGGCTCTAAAATCACCATGTTCTCATAATCCAACATCCATAGAGGCCTACCTCTTCAAATAAATAGCCTTACAAACCTAGACAAGCAGATTGTGTTATTGAGGATTGTTTGTATGTAGTTGTTTTAACCCCTATTTGCTGTCTTTCTATGTTGGTCACTCAGAACCCCTGAATGGACCTCTTTGGTATTCAAAGACTTATAAACCCTGCTCTCATTTAATTCACATAATCCACTACTCTTAAGATTTTAAAGATCTTTAGTCTCCCAAATGAAATTATAAGTGACTGTCATCACCAATACATATGCATTTTGAATGGATCTACTAACCGAGGTATTTAAATAACTCTTTCTTAAAACATGAAGCTTCCCTCAAATTCCTAGCATATTTTAGAGCTTATTCAACACCTTGAACTCATGTGATTTTATTAACATTGCCACTATCTCAAGACCACTTCAATGTAAGTGGATGTAGGTGTTAACATGGACAATCTTGACTGTGTTTTATCTTCTCTTAGGTCATCAACCAATCTCCAAGCCTTTATATAGATATATTTCATATTGTTGTTATATTAAGGACTTATCACTACCTTGAAACTTTTATTACATCTTAAATCACCAATGTTCAAGATAACTTTTTAGTGGATGGTTGTAGGTGTTCTTTTGAGGGGAGTTGACTGTGTTTAGGGCCTTTTAGATTTTCTAAACTCATTCCAAACCTTTCCAAGGATTATGATCTATTGCATGATGTTTTATATCTTGGACACTTCTTCTGTGCTTTGGATATTTGAATCCTCCATCAAACTTATTGTTACAACAAAATCTTGTATATCATTGTAGGTGGTTATCTTGAAAGTTTGACTGTATATGGTCTCAAGTTGACCCTCCAACTAGACCATTTGTTATTTGAGAGTAAATTAAAATCATCAATAACTCATTATTATTGTATTATTAGGTCCATAGCATCTTTAAAGCATGTTAAACTTCCACATCCATTATTTGCATACTCACAGTCCTATAGGTGAGTTATTAGGTTTGTTAGCTTATCATCCTACCACCATTGGGCTCAGTTACTTTGAATATCATCATTAGTCCATGACTCCTTAAAACTTGAAACATCACAATGTTTCTTATTGCTATACAACATTCTTGAGAATTGACATCATGAACCTCCATTGAAGTTTTAGACCTAAAGGTGGTTGAAGATGATTATTTAGCAACCTTGCAAATTTGGAGTCTTGATAAGTGAGACATGGTTTTTAGGCTCAAATTACATTATTTTCATTGCATCAACATACTTATATAAAAACCCTCAAACTTATTTCAAGTATTAATATCTCTCAAAATAATCAAAACCCATAATAAACTCATACTGCCATTGGCTTTGCAAACCATGAAAGGCACCTTGCTCAAGATGGCCAATTAGAGTATTAAATGAGTGGCTATGGGATAAAACTTGAAAGCTTTGTATAGAGGTGAATAAGTTGTGGAAAAACCATGAAAATACATTCTAACATATTCTGAACACAAATCTTTCTAGGTTGAATGTAAACCTGCAATTCTAACTTGCAACCTCTCTTGCATGGAGATTACCATTCATTAAATGACTTATACCTTAATGGAAATATTTAAATAGTCTTTAGGATAATTTAGAGGATTTTTAAAAACCCATACAAACTTTCTCCTTCAAAAAATATTACACCATTCTACCTGGAAAACTCAAGAAAGACCCATGTCATGGTTGACTAGCTGATTTTAGACCCTTAAATTCTTAGCGAGTGTTCATAAATATAAGGAGATGAATCTAAGAAACAATGCCTGAATATTTAATCTAACCAAGACTACAATCAATTCCCAAAGTTTTAGGTTCCTACCTTCTTTCACCTGGTCATACCATCCACTTCAATTTTGCCTATGTGAGCCTGTGAAGGATTCGATAAGAGAGATATGATATTTTTGGCTTTCTATGACCTTTTAACTACTATAGAATCACTATGATGGAACTAATAACACTTGAACATGTTTAAAACCTTATTTATCTACATATTATCTCTTTTCACATGTTGTACTTGCTTGGGAAGCCCCTAAAACTGACATTTCTTACCCATAATTGAAATTTCTGACTTGAAACTCTTTGGTGAGTACCATGAAATATTTTAAGACCCCTATTAATCTCAATTTACCTTTGACACATTTTTAAAGGCACTAAAAATGGCCCTTTTAACCCTTTTTTACTTAGGAGACCAAAATAGACCAAAACACATAAAAGAGACTTACCTTAATCTTTCTAAATTTATCTTAATAAATGCTAATAAGGTATTTTAGACTCAAATAAAACCTCTTAAATCACCTAAGGTTCAATTTTTTTCCTATATGGCTCTTATTTTGACTCGGGGGATCAAAATTGGATAACAAGTTTCAAAGTGTGATAGAGCATGATGATAAAGAAGATAATGCAATTTTGTCTGCTCAAAAGGAAGAAGTTCATGGATGTGACAATCATGAAGAAGAAGATGATTTATGGCAGCATTCCCATGCCATAGTTCAAGATTTTGAACAAGTGAGTAAGCCAATTATCCTTCCTAAAGAATAAGAACTTGAAAGTGAGGTCATTTATGGACATAAGGAGCATGAAGAAAAGCATCAAATCACTGTCAAACAAGTTGCAGTCTTGAAGGAGTGCAATGAAGCCAAAGCAAAAGTTTTTATGATTGAAGAGAATCCTAGGTAGTAGTTTGATGTTGAACCACTTGCAGACATGTTTGAGCAGTGAGAAGACAAGTTTAATGGTTCTAGACATCAACAACATCATTATCTAGATGAAGGTGAAGCTGACCAAGGTTTCATGATTCCCAAGAAGCAAGTTGACAAACACCAAATGGCCATGAATGAGATCAATAAGGCTACACTATTAAGCAGTCCTAATAGAGAACTAGGAGGACCATCTCATGGAGTTTCAAATGATGTACTTACAGTTAGCAGAGGTCTTGTGATTGGTAAGTTTTTTTTATCATATTCACATTCAAATTTTTTTACAAGCACCCATCATATGGTGACTTGCTCTCATGGAGCAGTTGTGACTTAAGGAACATTCTTTTTTATCCTAGTTGAAGCAAGAGAAATGGTTCCATCACCTCAAACATTTTTTAGGTTTGTATATATTAGGTTAGGTGTGTTATTTGAGTCTTTTGTATGTGGTTTTCCCTAAATACTTTAAAGCATAGTGTGTGTTTCCTTCTTGTTGTGTGTTTTGTGTGAATTTGAAATAGTTTGAAGGCATATCAGTTTCAAATTGAGCAGAAGAGTGACTCTGTATCCCAATTGAAGGAGAAGGCTACTAGTCCATTAGCATTGCAGGGATGCTACCCTATGAATCACTAAAAATGTTGACCAAAATTTGACCTCATGTCAAAATTGGTCACCCCCTATAGGTTGAATACTTCATAAAGGTGTCTAATTTTTTTCATGGTCTCAAGTAGTCTCAAGTAGTCCTATATGGTCATATGTGCCCTTGCCAAGCATTGTCTAAGTTCTGGTCTTAGGTTCACTTATCTAGTCTTATGGTCAAGTACAAGGTCCTGTATAGTCAAAATTGGTCAAGGGAATAATATGGTCTAAATTCATTTCAAAATGTTATTTTGACATCATTTATATCATAATATCATGCTCTAACCTTTATCTAGGCAAAAAATCACAATTCGGCCACCTTTTGGCCCATTGAGAAGGGATGGATGTACCACTTCAAAAGAAAATGTTTTAAGAAGATTATAAACATACATGTGTCAAAGGTTGGTCAGAGAATGTTCAAGGATAGTCAGAGTCTGACATAAGCTACAGTTCAACACCTAATCTTGGAAAAAGGATAATTTACAAGCACTTGTACACCCTTGAAAGATTAGTTTTTAGTTAAAAATGGTTTATAAGTGTCCCTTGGGATATCACAAATAATTTTCCAAATCTGGACCAAGTTTCAAGTTGAATTGACACTCCAAACACCCTTTTTCCTCCATCATTGCCTTCACAAGCTCAAGAAGGCAGATTTGCATTGAATGGTATGGCCAAGAGAGAGAGTTATGAGATGAAACTTTGGAAATTGTTAGGGGTCTAAGTAAGATTTAAATTAGAGGAATTTTTTTTCATAACAGTGGACTCTTCTTTATGAACAATCGCTAACAGTGATAGCATGTCACTATGGCCTATCCATCTAAGAGGGGTCTATTCTTGCACCTATTTATCTAGTTCAAAAATCAATGGAGAAAAATTATTTTGAGGGTAGTTTATAAAGGTATTGTAGCTTCTTTTTATGGTGGTTTAATCATCAAACTCATCTCCATGAGTTACCTTCACTCAAGGAAGAATGCCTTGGTATACAATTTATTTCAGACAATCATGTTGCAAGTTCCTATTTCCACTTCATGGTGATCACCCTCAGGGGTCTCTAATGCCTCATTATTATTATAATACCCATCAATTTCATGGAGTTCATGTTTTACTTGTCTGAAATGTGTTTCTTGTTCATATATTCAAGGATTTGCTCTTTGGAGAACAAAGTTTGTGTTTGAACACTCTGATGGAGGTTTGATTTTAAATATTGGATCAAATGATATTAATATATCATAGTGTTAATTTCCTGAGATCACATTGCATTATTGGAAGCATGAAAATTTAAGATGGTAGTTCAATGCACCTTCAAATGAGAGGTCATAGTTATTCCCTTCAATTGTATGTTATGAACTATATAAGTAAATGGAATAAGCTCATATTTATGGAAAATACTTGCCACATATCATCACTCCTTCATGATCTTGATGACCCTACTACCTTAACCAAAGTGATTTTCTAAAAGATAACATACAAAACATATATATAGGTGTTAACTATAAGCAATTTATACAAGACCAGTCAAGGGAAGTTGAAAGTGACATCATGTTACATGATCTATGATATAATGAAAGAGTGATAAGGGGGTGTAATGGTATGATAAGTGTGAAAATCTCATAAGCTCAGGAATGGCTCTTTTTAGCCTAAATAATTCAAAAGCAACTTACAAGCCCTAAGCCTTTAGGTCTCCATTTGGGACCAAAGTCAACTTCAAATCAACATTAGAACAATCCAAGGAATGATGGAAACAATACCTTGTCATATGAAGATAGGTTACAAAGAAAGATATATGTACTGAAGCCACTTATAGTTAGAGTAAAGATGAAACTGAGTTGACAAGTTTATTAACAATGCCTACATGTTTGTATAGTGTTGTGTACTTGTGTCAAGTGAAAAGTGATTGGAAAGTGTCTCAAGGAATCTATAGACCCTGTATAGACAATGGAGCTAACTCTTTTATTTTTCTTCTTCAAGCATCTGTAGCAAGTGATAATAGTAAGATCCAAACCTATACACAATCATGAGCCCTAAAAGAGTACCTACATGTGGTTAATGAGAAGTAAACAAGTAACAAGTCCAAAGAATGAAAGGGCATAGCATGTATGAGGTGTTTGATCCAATTAAAACTCCATCCATGTTCTTGTAATAGTGATGAGGCTATTGATGTGGGAGATGAGACCCTTCAACACCTAACATAATCGTGATCCTTAGAGACACCTACAGGACTATGTACAGTACCTTGTAGGGAAGAGACAAGGATAATTCTAGTGAAGAAAGCTAATAGAGGTGTGTGAGAGAGGTATTGAACCTAAATGGAATCTTATATAAGCTCATGGATTTTCATGGAGGTTATTAATGACAAGGGTAAAGACCTAAAACTCCTACATATTGTCAAGATTGCCTTAAACAGTCACCTACAGGTGGTGAACCAAGCAGTTGGTCTTAAGGACAAAGGAAAAAAGAAGTTGAGATTTGTGGAAGAGCCTTGAGTCTATCTTGAGGCTTCAACTGAGTTCTAGTCTACTTTATCTATGAGGAGGTTAGTACGATAGAAGAAGAGGGCTAAAACACAAAGAACACAGCCAAGTGACCCTCTAGAGTCACCTATAGGTTGAGAGAACACAAATTGCCTAGTAGACTTAATCAAAGAGGTAGAGAATGTTTAAAAGGTTATTAAACCTAACTTGGGACCTCAACCAGGTTCAAGATCTTTGAGGAGATCAATGGTATGAAAAGCAAGATCTCAAACCCAAGCATGATGGTCATGGAACCTAAAGAACACCTACAGGCATACATGGACAAGTTGGTCTTAAAGCTTGAATAAGATGAGGTACATGTAAAGGACTCTGAGGTCTGCATCTCATTTTTAAATCATAAGGTTAGTATGAAATTAAAAGACAATTGAGGAAAATTGATCAAGCTAGGTTACTAAACCTCATACACAGTCAACATAACCTACAAGTTTATTTTTGAGTATTTTGCTTGATTGAAAGAGAGTGAGGACTAAAAATGGGTCTAAAAAGAAGAAGGATATTTTTTGAGTGTTCTCATAAGTTTCAACACCCTAATCTATCTACTCATTTTTTATACAAAGGTGATAAGGTCAAATACTCAGTTTAAATTTAAGGAAGAACACACACAATCAGACCTACAGTCTAGCCATGAAAGAAATTTGTGTTTTAAGAGTCTTATAGGTGTGACCACACTCTAAATTTTGGTATAGATGGTGGTTTTGAGTAAAAAAATACATTCATGATAGACTCAAGGTCACAAAAGTAGTGGGCATATCAACTGTTTGTCTCAAACCTGGCCTACTCCTTGAGCAAGGGGTAATCATGAGACTAAGGCATCTCTTTGAATGCCAAAGGCACAAAACAAGTTACCAAACTTTATGAAGATTCCTATAGGTAGTGTACAGTCATAGAAAAATACTCTATATAACTCCATGTGGAAACAACACTCAGTGTCTAGTCCAAGTGCCCTTGAGGGCTAGAAAAGAGGAGACAAGCTTAAACCCCAAGCACCTTGACCAGTACACCATGAACATATAAAGGGGTAATGAACACTTCCATAGAATGTAAAATAATGGAAATGAATATTTCTAATGTGTCTAAGCCTCTCATAATAGTGGGAATTATATGTAAGATCCACAACTCAAAGTAGACCTCTCTCTAGCCTCGAGGATGCTAAGCAAGCCACTCGAGGAACAACTTCAAATGCTAATACCATAGCTCACAATTTTTGTGGGAGTCTAATCCATTTGGGATAGTTTAAATGGTCAACTAATAATGTTTTCGAAGTGGAAGGAGGTCATTTAATGATATGTTCTTTATGATCAATCGTTAAGACCCCAAACAGGTCTTAAACCCTGATAGTGACCAGTCATGGAAAAAGGACCTAAAATGCATATCTAACAACATATTTTGCTCTTAAAAACTCTTGGATTTTGTTTAGGACTCTAAGGAGGTTACCCAATTGTACTTTGATGCTGACATCACTTATATGGATTTCCATAAATACCTTATTTTTGCATGTTTTTGGTATTTTTTAGGTGTTCTATGAAGGGAAAAGCTTCCAATCATGGGATGAGATCATTTGGGAGTTTTAATATCCATTAAAGTCCAAAAATTTTCACGATATATTTTGGAGGTGATCAAACTAGGCCTATTTTCTAAGGTGGTCTCAAACAGGCTCAAAATGAGACTGGGTGGTAAGGCCATTTCTTGGTTTGAATACTTCCATAGGGTATCAAGACCCCAAAATTGGAATGAAGGTTGGTAATGTCCTAAGGAAAGTTAATCACATGATTTTGGGTGATTTCACATGTGTGTTAGAAGTTTGGAGCAAGAAAATGGGGTTTTGGGCAAGGAAGCCTAATTCAAGAGAGAGAAAGGCAAAAAAAATAGACTTCTAATAATATAAGGCCATACAAGGTCTTATAATATACCATCAATTTTTCAAGATCATCTATACAACTCCCTACATAAGGAGGTTTGTAAGTTTTTAGGACTACAAGGAAACTAGGCCTAGTGAAGTCTTAATGAGAAATATGAGTTCCTTGGAGTTGTTCCAAGAAATAAAATGGTGTGTTTTAGACCTGATAACATATTTGAAAAACATTCATATGGTTTGGATGAGTTTAGTAATATGTAGTTGATTTTTGGGCCACTTGGACCAATCCAAGCATGGGAACTGAGGAGTTTCAAGACACCTGTGTACTTGAATGATGGAATGGCAGGCTAGAGGAGTTTCTTAAGGCATGTCAGATGTTCAATGAGTGTTTTTATATTATTTCAATGTGAATTCATGGTTTTAAGTTCCATTTTTCACTCCTTTCATGCAAACAAGGGTAGTTTTTAAGGAGTTAGTCAAGGTGTCAAGCTAATTTGTAACCCCCACTTCACTTAGAAGGTTAGATTTGATTCAAGAATAAGATACATGGCCTTGGAGGTCTATTTGTATTGTCTCATAACTCCCCTTCTTGGTGTAACTCATGTACACTTGTCAATTCTTCTCTACTTTGCCCCCCCCTCTATCTCTCTTCACCATTTCTGTAAGAACAACCACTTTTGGGTAAGTTTGTAAGATCCACATCTGGTATGGCGAAGCCTTGCTAGTTTGAAAATTGTTTTTGCCTTTGAATAAAATATTTTAAATCTAGTTTTGAGTTCATAACTTCTTGTCTAAGTGTGTGAAGTAGTGCATAATGTAATGACAAGTAATAATCATTTAGCCTTGTGTTTACTTTACTCTTTCATGTTTTGTGCAAGTAGTATACTCTCTAACAGGTCACATGAAGTGTAGTTAGTGTCTTTGTATATCTCTAAGTGTAAGGGGTAGCATTAGTGTCTACAATCAGACTTGTTGGTCATTCACCTTAAAAAGTGCATTACATATCACTTTCATGTTTGAAATACTTATGTTAGAGAAACCTTGGATGTTAAAGCTAGTTTTGTGAGTCATATTTCATAGTGCAAGTTAATGGTAGTCTAGTGGAGATAAACTTGGTGCATCACCTCATTAAATTAAGTTACTTTCATGTTCCTTCTATCTATTTTCATCCCAAGTAAGCAAATAGTATAGGCAATGACCTACAATGAACATATATAGGGAGCTAACCTTTTAATCTAGAGTTTTACCTCTAATATAGGTAATCCACAAGGATAGAGGTAGTCCAATGTTTCACTCAATTTGGAAGATGATTGAACTACCTCTGCAAGGGTGAAAAATTAAGTGACAATATCTCCACTTTATGAGTTATTGCTTCGTGAATATATTGTACATGAGTACCTGATCAAGCTTTGTTGTCACAACTCATGTTCTGGATATGGCATTTTTTTGGGCCCCTAGCTATATTTGAGGGGGGTGTTAGATTAGGTTGTTCAACTAGGTATTTAGTTATTCCTAGCCACTTATGTGTGGATATTTTATTTATCTTATTTTATATATTATGAGATGTTACATATTTATCTCTTAGATATTATGGGTATATTTTTAGTTATTTATATCCTTTAGAGATGGTTATCTATTAGTCGTAGGTTTGATCTCTTAGTTATGATTGATATATTAGTTATAATTGATCTTTTAACCGGATATCTTAGTTATGATTGATCTTCATTTCCTATATATTCAAGGCACATTCATTGTATTTAAAAAGCTCTAAAGATATAGAGGATCTCTCATTGTATGATATATTTGTGTATAATAGACTAAGATATTGTTTGATCAATGCATCAATGGATTTTGCTTTGATAATGGCTTGTAGATTTGACCCTAGGTGAGAGTTTTCTAAACTCTTTCAATAATTTGAATTTTTTTATTTAATGCTTGAAAACATACCATTTGAAATGGAACATTTACACATCAACCACTAGGTTACCCAAAAACACTAAGACCTAATGATATAGACCTTGAAGAGATTTCATCTCCTTTTAGGATAGGTTGGGTGAATCCTTTCCCTACCTAAGTTGGTGTGACAAATGAACCATCAAAAAATTAACATTAGAAGGAAGGCATTAATAGATATTTAACATTAATTAATGGCTCCCAATTGGCTTGGAAGAGTTAGTTTTCAAGTGAACATTCTATGAGTTACCCATGATTTACCAAATAATCTAGAGAAATTATGTCCAAGACATGTTCATGGCAAAATTTGGACAATAAAGAAACATATATATGCATTCAAATAAACCATAATAAGAATCCAAATCCAACATGAGGATATAGATTGTCAATTATTTGTTTATACATTAGATGAAGTGGCCTATGATTGATATCTTAGCTTGCCAGATGTATTCATTATGTATTGGAATGATTTTGAAGTTGTATTTCTTAATCATTTCAAAGTTCCTATTGATCTTACAATCATATATTATTAGTTTGATACTACCCTTATAGATCATAATGAACCCATGAGTACATTTAATACTCACTTTCATAAGTTGAATAAGAGGTTGAAATATCCCTATACATAAATAGAAGTTGTTTCTATTCAAATTTAACTAATGATTTTAGACTCATTGACTTCCATGCTTATCAAAATAACTCCATTAACACTCACATCTTTAACAGTGACATATCAGGAATCCATCATTATCAAACAACAAATCTTTCATCAAGTAAATAATCAGAAAATTACCCCTTTATCTTATAATAATACTCATGTTGTGCATAGTGAAAGTGGTGATATTAGTTTAGCTAGTAATTAATAAGTTGTTCCTTTATTTGACTCAAGAGAGGATGGTTAGTATGGTGTTAGTTCTAAAATGAAAATAAAGTGAAATAAAAACACTAATAACATATCATCACTAGGCCTAGACACTAGGGAGAGCTTAGTTAAAAAAAGCAAATAATAAGCACAATTAAAAAGCAAGGAATGAAAACACAAGAATTCCTCTCACCTTCCTTGGATTCTCCAAATGCCTTTGTAATGGTGGCTTGCTCAACTTGTGCTTCAAGAGGTCTTCTTTAATGGAGTGTGGCTACCTTCATCTCCTCTTGGCACCTTTGGTTTATGGCTTGTCTTGGCTTGGAATCAATTTGGCATTATAACTTTGCATAATCAAATCTTTGAAGATATTTGAGCATAATAACTTTGCACCAAAATAGCTTAGAAATGATGTTGTGAGGCCTCCTATTTATAGATTTTTGGATTTGATCAGAATCAACCTCAACCATCCATCTCAAGATTGAGATGTGTGGTTGAGGAGTAATTCAATTTTTAGAATTAATTTTGTAATTATCCTCATCATGACATTAGAATAAGGGGCAATTAAGAGGCATGGAGGGCATCATGGAAGGCATTGATGAGGCATGGAGGGCATGAATCCTGATATTTATGGCATTGATGGCCTAGGGATGTCTTCCCAAGAAATGAGGTCACTTGATGATGCAAATATTCAACATTCATTTCTAAAAACAAGTATTCAACAAGTTTTCATGGAATTTTTTATTATGCCTTGATTTGAGTTAATTATCTCTTAATCATGATTAAGCACTTTGTGCATAAATTACTCAAATTGATCATAATACTTTGTTATTGGTCCTAAATTTGACTAGATTTGAATTGGAATTCCATGTTAGATGTGTTGGATGCATATTCCCGTTTAGGATGTTGCCAAAAACAAATAACCAAGTCACAATTCCAGTGCAAAAAATTTGATAGGAAAAAGTAGTCTAGAGCACTCAGGTGTAAATTTAGCATTTTGACTCGAAATGAACTGATCAAAGTTAACTAGCCCATAAATTGCATTACCCCATTTAGGGATACCCTTGCCAAAATCGGCACTTGAATATATCAGTTTCACATCATTTTATGTGTTTTAATGTTTTTAGGCCAAATTGTGCATTTTAGATGGAAATTAACCAAAACCCTAATGGTAACATATTCTCAAATAATGAAAAGGTCTTGTATGCCTACAGCTAAAATGATGATAAACTAACTATATGATGCCCCCTTGAGGGAATGGTTGGCATAAGTAGGTCGACAAACGGTCCCTCAAAAAGAAAGAAGGGAAATGAGGGGACCAAAGAAAGGAAAGATGATGGAGTGAAAACATGATGAGATTGAAAAAGTAATCATAATCATTAATAATTCAAGTGGGAGGGTGTACAATGGTTTGACCAAAGGTGGTTATAAGCATTGTACCCTGATAGTGGCAATGTGGTATGATAACACAATGATTTGTCCAAAGGAGGTTATAATCATTGAGAAGATGGAGTTTCCTTAGTTAGGACTGATTAGTAAGCATAACTCAAGGAAATAACCTAGAATATAGATTAAAGATGAGTGAGTGCATAGTGATGAAAGAGATGAATAGAAGACTAAGATTGATCAGTGTGAATGATTCAGTTGTACCTACCATAAGGAGATGCTCACCCTCATTAACAAATACAACTAGAATGGTCAAATGAGTAAATATTGATCAAGGGTGGGATGGAAGGATTTACCAAGGTTCCAAGGAGAAACTTCTATGGCTCTATTGATTATAGACCTTCATGTAGCTAATTTTTGCTATAGCATGTGATAGTAGGCTTTATGATAGAACACTATAAAGACTATCCCAAAATATGCATAAGGACTGACTCTTGATATCCAATAAACACTTAAAAATAATGCACCAATGATAAAAACCATGATGACAAGGTTGACGCATGAATATGAATAGACTCAAGAATAATGTGCTCAAGGAATCACCCAATAAACACATATATACTGAGTCGATGCAACAATGTTAAAAGCAAACAAACATGCAAGCAAATAAACAAACAAATATAAAAATAAATAAACAAATAACTTGAAATAAACAAACAAAAAGAAAGCCTAAAAATAAAATCAAAAGAAAGAATCCTAACAGTGACAATACCCCAATAAGGTGAATCAAGGATAGCTGACTAGGCTTAGACATGACAAACGTTTTTGAATTTTTGAAATGGTATAAATGTTTTTGGAATTTTGAGGTGTCTTAACTTGTTAGAGAATGATAAGATACCTACTCGTAAAATGGCGAGAGCATTTGCATTAAGTTGCTCACAAAATGGCAAAAGCGTATGGAAAGGGGGACTGAGGTGACCTCAACATGAATTGAGCATGACCCATATAGTCTTGAAATGACCTCAAGTCATAGTAATTCCATTCACATAAAAGATAGGGGAAAACCAACTAGGTCCCAACAAGTTCTCAAATCTGCGAAATGGCCAATCAAATGAAAACAACGAAGGCAAGGTGATGTGGCAAAGCATGATAAACAAGTGTTGCCCCTAGTTTGCCCATAAGTAGTTATAACTAAGATAAAATGAGTTAGGTCAATGATACTAATTTTCCCATAGGCAGTTATAATTAGTAGCAAGACTGGTGAAACATTGATTTGCCCAAAGGCAGTTATAATCGAGCTCACATAAACAAACGTGGATATAGGATGAAAGATATCTTGCCAGATCAACTATCAATAATTTCATAGACTATCATTATAAACATGAATTGGATTAATTATTGAAACCTAATTGGAATCCCCCCATAAAAGGTGTGAAAAGAACCAAAGTAACTAAGATCAAAACAGGATTGGGTAGGATGACTAAAAATAGGCTTTGGTTTAGATAGGAATGGAATGGTCTTGCTAAGGGTAATGGCGGTCTAGATAAATTAGATAAAATGGTAAGATATTATATGCAAAGGAAAGTGTGGCCATGAATGGTAAATAGAGATAAATAATGGATGGTAGGTTTGATTTTGAAATAGAATGGCAAATGATAATGGAATGTGGAAAGGTGGGGAAACAAATAAAGATTAGGATGTTCAGTCACACGTAATGTTGTTGATGTCAGATTCAACATAATTTTGTTTTCGTAGGGCCAAAGACTTGTTCTCTCAAGAAGACCACTAGATTTTTCTATTGTTTGATCTTGCGAGTAGCTACCATCTGATTAGGCTATAGATTAGAAGCTATTTTGATTTGATCTTTGATTGTCTTCATCAAGCACTGAAGAACATTTGTGCTCAGCTATTGATGCCTCAATGAGGTTTTCACCAATGAAGTTGTCTTGATTTTCCTATAGCACCTTCGAGAAATTTTCACTAAGGAATGTTGACTTTTGACTTTGATTTTATTCTATCACTTCCAAAAAAGTTTCACTAGAAGATGTTGAGTTTTGACTTTGATTGTCCCCTAACACCTTTGAAAAGGTTTCACTAGGAGAGTGTTTTTATGCTACATGAATGTTGTCTTGACCTCTTTACTCTTCTTTAACTACTATGTCGCTATGGATGCAGTTCAACAAAGTATGATTCTATCGGTCCTAATCGATACTTGTGGGAGATGGAATGCCAATAATATGGCTATCTTGGTTGAGGGTAATGGCCTGTGAAATGGTAATGGAATGGGGAGAGGCTACATAATCCTCATATAAGATACCAAGATAACTTGTGTCAAAGATAAAATACTCATCCTCAAAAACTATAGAAGGAGCACAAATGTATTCAAATTGATTTGTGAGGCATGCATAATAATTGTTGTAATAGCCATGAACATATTCTTCTTCTGAATCTAATTATGAAGCAAGTGAATTTGAATCCAATATCACAACTGATGTTGATTCTATTTCTGACGGTAAATCCAATGTTAGTTCAATAATAAAACCTAACTCTAGCTCTGATTCTTCATCTGATGGGTACTCTATTATAATGATGTCTTGTTGAATGTTTGGTTTTAACAACCTGTAATGGCATAATGGGCTCCACAAAGACTAGTTTGTTAAAGTGAGACTCCTCTAGGATGGGAAATAGGTCAAGAGACAACTCCTTAGATACTAGATTATCAATATATGGCTCTTGAAAAATAGTCACATGGTCGAGGTAATGATTTTCCCAAAGGCAATTATAATCATTAAGAAGTGACTCAATCAATACTAGCTCATCAGTGTGAGACTCCTTGATAATTGGTATAGGATCAATAGGTGATTCATTAGAGGCTGAATTATCATAAATGGTTGGTTAAAAAAAAACATCTTAGATTGGTTGGTTCTCTTAGCCTTGGTTTTCAATGAGTTAAAAAATGCCAATTTTGAACATAGCTTGGTCTTCAAAAGATTGGATGGGTTGAGGTTTGGATGGTATTGGTACTAGAGGAAGAATGTCCTACAGTTGGATAATGGTAGGGCTTTGGGGAGCATGATTACTCACATGAGCCAAAGGACAAAGTCCTGAGATGGTAACGATAGGGTAGTATAGAGTTTGATTGCTTACACAAGCCAAAAGACTACGTCCTATAATGATGAAGAGGTGTTGTGGAGCTTGTTTGCTCGTATAAACCAATGGATGAGGTCTTAGTATAGAAATGGTTGGGCATTGTGGAACCTAGTTTCTCATATAAGCCAAATGACTAGGTCTAGCAATGGTAATGATATTCCTTGGATATTGCAAAGCTTGATGGCTTGTATAATCCAGAGCATTAGGGGTAGTTGATGATCGAATAATAAAAGGATGTCTTGAAACTTTATTTCTTGCACAAGAAAAAGCATCTAAGTCTTCCTCATAAACCATATCATCCCAATCATGAGTTGGATCATAAGTTGGTTCTTAACTGTGTTCCATATACTGATTTATGAAAAGAGGGTATGGATTCCCAAACAACATTATCTATAGTTGGGTCTTCAAATTCCTCCTCAAAAGCCTCTTCATACCAATCCAGGCCTTGAGTTGGATCATGAGCTATTTCCTGACTTTGTTCCCATGAATGATCAATATGAGTAGATAAAAATATGTCTCACAAACCATATTAGCATCATTAGGGTCTTGACAAAAGCCAAAAAAGTCATTTTGTGTGGCCATTATATCATAGGTCAAATTGTAAGTGACTCCACCATAAGTGTAGCAAGACATATCCATGTAAATCATGAAAGCTCAAAAAATAAAAAGACTTAAAGTTCTACAAACTTTGAAAAACTATGCAAAGGATAAATGATTCAAACTTGGTCCAACTTCGTCGAAGGGGTTGCATTGTATCTCCAATGTGGTCTGAAAGTCAAGTTGTATCTCCAAAATGATTTATACTAAGACTTGGCATAAAATAGTCTAATGTCAAATGTCTAATATCAAATGTCATATGCACAAAAGGTCAAGCATTTGAATAAAAACCGTCATGTCAAAGGTCTAGGTCAAAGTGTTCCAAACAAGGTCTAAACTAGGAAAGGGAAAAGTTGGGTTGTTAGGTCTTTTATCTAAAAGTGGAGTCAAAATTTATTCTCAAACAAATAGGCATGCTAGGAATTTTGGTCAAACGGTGTCAAAATCTATACTTGAAATAAAGGCTAATGTGATTTGATTTAATCTACCAAGTTTGGAAACATCTTTGACATAGACCTAGCACACGGAATCAAATATAAACATGATCTGTTGACATAAGGCATAAGACAAAAGGTTTTTTGAGAAAGGTTGTGTTCTTGAAAATAAAGGCACAAGTAATGATGAGGATAGGTACTAAACAAACAAACCATCAATAGTTTTCAAAATTGGGTAAATGATTAACCAAAGTTATGCAACCTAAAAGAGAAATATTTATGTATTAGAACCATAAATTGAGGACTAAATAGAAATCAATCAATGTTTGGATCCAAACTTGACAAGGTTAATTGAAAACTAGGATTTTGATTAAATAGGCTAGACAAGATTGGACAACATGACGGCACAAGACAATGGTCCAAATGGTATGAATGACATGGTTTGAAACAAATGGTTTTTAGCACAATGGTAAACAAGTCTTGAAACAAATTGAGTAGCTTGACAGCATAAGCATGCTTGAATGATGTGGTCAATGTTATGTTTCCAAAAAAGGCCCAAAATGGTTTGACATGATTTGGGCAGCATAACACTACCCTCTACAATTCAAATGACACACACACAAACAAATTTAGGAAAATTTTCAAGGCACAAGTGTGGTGTAAAATGGCCAACATAACGCCTCTGTAGACAAAAGAGTGATGTATAGACAAAATGGTTTTGACATGGTTTATACACAAATAAATAAGTTTTAGTCTCAAAAACACCAAGTAAGATAAATTACCAACATACACTAAGTATACTCATCCAAATCCTAACAAGGGTATAACAAAATGGAGTTGACTAAAACTATCAAGTTTTGAACATCTTTAGGGGAATCAATTAAACAATGACTTTCATGGCAAACAATGGAAAATAAAATCACAGATTTTGGGTTCGTATCACTCAGCTTGTTGTAAAAATGTCTAGTCCTTTTTGCAACCACTACATCATGTTATTCGTTCAGTGTAGTGCAATGTCCAAAGTGCCACTACGTCTTATGTGTAACTCTAAAAGAGTCAAATGAAGTCAATACTAGGAGATGAAACCTCGGGTCAAACCTTTCCTAAATAACTTACAGGAGGTGATGAAGTCCCCCTCGCAAGCCAAGATGCATAAATAAATAAAGTATGAAAGTAGAAAGACTTTAGGATCATTTTCAAGATCACCCAAACTTTGACAAGTTTTTGGAGAGTGTTTTAGATGACTTTATTTATAAGCCTTAGACTAGGCTACTTGCAATAGGAATCGCACTTTTGATTCCAAGGGTTCCCTGTAGGGGAAAAATGGAAGAGCATACATGCATCATTCCTTTCTTTGCCAAATAAAATCTAATTAAACAACTATTACAAGCAAAAATTGAAAAGTGTGTTCAATTTTCAACCCAAATAAAGTGTTTGGTGGTGTTCATTTGACCCCTTGGTCTTAGTTGCAAACTTTAAAAACATTCACCAAAAACATCTAAAAATTCTTTGTTAAACACCAAAACAATCTTCCTACTTAATTTTTAAGCATGCAAAGGTGATTTAAACATGTTTTGAGCAAATTTTAAACTTAGCCCTGTAGCAAAATTGTTAGCATGTCCTTTAGCTTTGAAGCTCTTTTGAGTTTGAAACAACAAACTTTGAAAACATAGGTCTCGAGTCTGTGTTTTTGGAAAAACATAGTGATCAATGTCGGTCAATACCACCAACATCGATTATGGGAAACTGAGATCTAATTGATGTCAGTTCTTCTGATTCGATGTCAATTAAGCTAAGCAATCGATGTCAATATTTTTGCTGGCATCGATTACTGTGTAAAAATTGTGATAACCAAAAATGGAAAAATAAAGTAAGACAATTAATTTGTAAGAGTTTTAAAGGCTCAATTGAATTTTAAAAAGTTGCAAAAGGATTTCCTTCAGGTGTAGGATGCACCTAGTCCCACTGGGCGTGCCATTATGTGATCTAAGAATTTGGCTCAAGAGAGGATGGTTAGTATGGTGTTAGTTCCAAAATGAAAATAAAGTGAAATAAACACACTAATAAAATAACATCTCTAGGCCTAGACACTAGGGAGAGCTTAGTTAACAAAATCAATGATGATAAGCACATAATGAAAACACAAAAATTCTTTTCACCTTCCTTAGATGTTCCAAATGCCTTTGTAATGGTGGCTTGCTCGACTTGTGCTTTACGAGGTCTTCTTCAATGGAGTTTGGCTACCTTCTTCTCCTCTTGACACCTTTGGCTTGTGGCTTGGCTTGGCTTGGAATCAATTTGGCATTATAACTTTGCATAATCAAGTCCTTGAAGATATTTAAGCATAATAACTTTGTAGCAAAATAGCTTAGAAATGATGTTGTGAGGCCTCCTATTTATAGATTTTTGGACTTGATCATAATCAACCTCAACCATCCATCTCAAGATTGAGATGTGTGGTTGAGGATTAATTCAATTTTTGGAATTAATTTTTTAATTATCCTCATCATGTCATTGGAAGAAGGGTCAATTAAGAGACATGGAGGGCATCATAGAAGGCATTGATGAGGCATGGAGGGCATGAATCCTAATATTTATGGAATTTATGGCCTAGGGATGTCTTCACAAGAAATAAGGTCATTTGATGATGTATATATTCAACATTCATTTCTAAAAATAAGTATTCAACAAGTTTCCATGGAATTTTTTATTATGCCTTGATTTTGGTTAATTAGCTTTTAAGCGATTAAGCACTTTGTGCACAAATTACTCAAATTGATCAGAATGCCTTGTTATTGGTCCTAAATTTGACTGGATTTGAATTGGAAGTCCACGTTAGATGTGTTGGATGTGTATTCCCATTTAGGATGTTGCCAACAACAAATAACCAAGGCACAAGTCCTGTGCAAAATATTTGATAGGAAAGAGCAGTCCAAAGCACCCAAGTGCAAATTTGTCATTTTGACTCGAAATGAGCTGATCAAAGTTAGCTAGCTCATAAATTGCATTACCCTATTTAGGGATACCCTAGCCAAAATTGGCACTTGAATATATTAGTTTCACATCATTTTGTGTGTTTTAGTGTTTTTAGGCCAAATTATGCATTTTATATGGAAACTAGCCGAAACCCTGATTAGAGGTTATCGATGACCAGTTTTAGGTGTCTACGAAGTGTCTTTTGATGTTATATCTAACCAAATTTTATTATTTTTAGT
Source organism: Torreya grandis (assembly GCA_037957365.1). Classification (NCBI taxonomy): domain Eukaryota; kingdom Viridiplantae; phylum Streptophyta; class Pinopsida; order Cupressales; family Taxaceae; genus Torreya; species Torreya grandis. The sequence goes on from JARHVA010000430.1 coordinate 2,609,570, forward strand.
AAGGGAGGTTATGTTTTCTGGAAATGCTACACTTATTAAACAAGAAACAGTTACAAAGAATAAAGATGATTCTTATTATGATAGTGTAATAATTATTTTGGATGAGTTAATATATGAAAATATGAATGAAAAGATTGAAATATCCTTTTCAAATGAAGAATAAATAATGTATACTTTTAATGTCAAGGGGAAGGATAATGAAATTGAGATTTATGTACCACTCATGTCACAAAGTCTTCCATGTATAATTGAAGATGTGATGAACTTTCCCAAAGAGCACATTGTTACCAGGGTTGAGATGCCTTTTAATCTGATATGTGATAGTACCCTTACTCATCTCTCTTCATAATTTACTATATGGGTCAAGATATTTCTCAAAGTTGTTTATCCACTAAGTATGACATTGATATTATTAAACTTGAAGGTACAAATTTAGTGAATTTGATTGAGAAAACTATTATATGGGATATTGTGCATCATAGAAAATGATAATATCATAAAATGGCATTATTTAATCTTGTACATAGTTTTCCTTTACTTTTTTTGTGTCTTGTTTTAAATTAGTTTGTTTTTGTATATATTTTTCATTTATGTTGTTTGTTTTTCCTTGGTATTGGATTCTTCCTTGTGTTATCCTCATTTTGATTCCTGGGGATACATGTTGATCATACAGAAAGGGGTTGTTAGTGAGCAAGATTAGTATTATTTTGTTGTTATATTTATTTAGGTATTTTTGAAAGTATAAAACAATCATATATGTTTTAAATTTACTCATATTTTGGTGAGTTTGGATAAACACTTTAGAATATATTCTCTTTAAACCTCACATCATAAATACATTTTAATGACTTTTAAGTTTGCTTAGATGATTTGTTATAGCAAAAATATCAGGTAAAAAATATTTAAAATTTTTGCCTTCTTGATTTTCATAGTGGTCCTCAACCTAGAAATGGGCTTCATTGTTTATATATTTTTAAAAAATAATTATGGTCTACAAAACTCAATAATCCTGGGTGTTTCAAGTAACCTCTACCCGGGCTATGGATGTTCGGCTAGCAATAGAATAAGGGCTAGAGTGAGATCAAAGATAACTTTGTCAGGGTTATAAATGTGTCGCTGACAATAGAACAATGTCCATGTAATTAGTAACATGTCTTCTTGAAAAAATGTTTATTCTAAATAAGACCTCTATTCACTTAACAAGGTAAGATTGGGCAATAGCGTGAAGATCTTGGTTATGATGACAATTTTTTTTGTGAATTTCATAAAAGTAATGAATGCATGCACACACACTATGGTTTAGGTGAATATATGATTTTATGTAATGGATATTCCATTATTGGTTTTTTAGGAATTTATTCATATACTTTTGTTGTTTTAAACCTAAGATTCTAGGTTCATAAACACATTTATTTTATTTTTAAATACTTAGGAGTATTTACCAATAGAGTCACCATTTGTTATTGCTTGAATAACATGCTCTAATTTTATGTTGAAAAATTATGGCTCCCCTTATTAAATATTTTGAAATATGGTTTTACTTTTGGATACTTTTTAAAAGTGTTTTGGGTGTGTGATGCAATTTGTTTTTTACCAGAAAACACTTATTGGAAGGCTTTTTACATTGTCAAAGGAGATATAATCTTATTTTAAAAAATAAGCATGATTCGGTTAGATAATATGGTTAAATAGGGTTAAGAATATATAATTGAATAAGTGCAAGGGTGGTAAACAAATCTATAGTAGGCTAATTAATTGCAAAACTCAAATAGAACATAAACTAAATTTATTATATTGAGATATGTTTAAAATGGAAAGTACAACTATGACAGATATGGAAATGATAAATAAATAAGATAGTTGGTTCTGATATTAATATAGATAAAGATTTGGAACAAGAAAGAAGTAAACTAGAAGAGCCTTATGGAAGCAATAAATGCCTAGAATTAAGAAAAATAACCAAGGTTTGATTTTTCCAAGTGTACAAGACTAATTTGTTATATAATTCATAAATAGTGTCTACATTTGTTGGGGATCAACCAACAATTTGATTACACTTATGAAAGCAATAAATCGCGGAATTAAATCAAATAGATAAGTAACTAGAATGATAAATAGCAAGAACAAGAGATACACGAAACCACCCTGAAAACTTGTATTAAACTCTTTACAGAAGGAATACAATTGAAGAAACTTCTTTCTTCCACACCTCTCTCAGATGTACAGATCTCTCTCTAGATCTCTTTCCCTCAAGAGCTCTCTCTCTCAAGTACAATCAACTCCAACAACCTGGAATGATTCAATTCTGTACTATTCTTCAACATACCAATACCTTACAATAAGCTAAGAAGATCTATCCTAATATAGAATTAGGAAACTTGAGCATGCATTTACAAGCAATAGTTATGCCACTTAAACAAGGGCTCTAAAACAGTCTTACTAATAATAGAGATGCAGACTTAAGACTATGACTTAATCTCATCATGCAAACACTCGGTTCTATCCTCTGAAATAGCTCTCTAGACGCACAGGTAACCGACGTCGGTTCCTGCCTGCTTGCCTGTGACCGACGTCAGCTGATCCCTATCGACGCTGGCGTCTTCTGAATTGCACCTGACCGACGTCAGTCACTCCTGATCGATGCCGGTGACTGTGTAAACCTGCAAATTATAAAATGCTCCTTAGGTGAAGCTTTTAGGCTCCACACCTTAACAATCTCCCACTTGGAGATAAACAGCTACACCAGTACCTGTACAGCAACATCTTCTAGCTCCTCCATCTTCAACTCAATCATGAAGACCAACAGAAGTTGAATGAAGATTCAACTTCTCCTTTGTAAATGGCTTGGTTAACATATCAGCAAGATTCTTATCTGTATGGATCTTCTCCAGCTTCAACTCACCATCCTCCAATACCTGTCTTATGAAGTGGTACCTAAGCTGTATGTGCTTTGTTCTTGAGTGAAAGGTTGAATTCTTAGCCAAATGAATTGCACTCTTACTGTCACTATACAATCTACAACTCTCTTACTCCTTTCCAAGCTCTTCCATGAACTGTGTCATCCATATCATCTCTTTGCTAGCCTCTGTGACTGCAATATACTCTGCTTCTGTAGTTGACAAGGCAACAACCTTCTGCAACTTTGATATCCAGCTAACCGTCGTTCCACCTACAGTGAAAACATATCCTGTGGTGCTCCTCCTGCCATCCAAATCACCTGCCATATCTAAATCTACATAACCATGTAGAGAAGTATCTGAACCTCCATAGCACAAATGCCTACTGATAGTTCCTCTCAGATATCTAAGGATCCATTGAACTACTTTCCAATGTTCCTTCCCTGGATTGGCCATATACTTACTTACAACTCCCACTGCTTGGGCAATATTTGGTCTAGTAAAAACCATCGTATACATTAAACTCCCTACTACGGAAGAATATGGAACTATACTCATGTACTCTACCTCATCATGTGAATTAAGACATTATTCTTTATTCAATTTGAAATGTCCAGCCAAAGGTGTGCTTATCGGTTTTGCATCCTGCATATTGAACCGTTTCAACACCTTGTTCACATAATCCTCTTGAGACAAAATCAACCTGTGATTTTTCCTGTCTCTCTTAATGCTCATGCCAAGGATTTTATTTGCTGCTCCCAAATCCTTCATGGCAAATGTGTGAGCTAATTTTGCCTTAAGCTCAGAGATATCCTGCATGTGTGATCTTGCAACCAGCATATCATCTACATACAACAATAGAATAATATATCTACCATTATCTAATCTCTTAAAATACACACAATGGTCAAATTGACACCTACTGTAGCCATGCTCAGTCATAAACCTGTCAAATTTCAAATACCACTGTCTAGAAGCTTGCTTGAGGCCATACAAGCTTTTCTTCACTCTGCACACTAACTTCTCCTTACCTTTGACCTCAAATCTTTCTGACTGTTCCATATAAATTTTCTCATCCAAATCTCCATGAAGAAATGTTGTCTTAACATCAAGCTGCTCAAGATGCAAATCCTCAATAGCAACTAAAGACAGTACAGTCCGTATAGAAGTCATTTTAACAACAGGAGAAAAAATCTCACCAAAATCAATACCTAGTTTTTGTGCAAATCCTTTCACTACCAACCTGGCCTTATATCTCATCTGTGCATTCTCACCTTCTTTCAATCTATAGGTCCATCTGTTCTTCAGTGTCCTCTTACCAGCGGCAACTCAACCAAATCCCATGTTTGGTTCTCTTTCAAGGACTCCATTTCCTCAACCATGCCATGTTCCCACTGATTCTTGGACTCCACCTGTATTGCTTCTTCAAAACTCTCTGGTTCTCCACCATTAGTTAGCAATAAATAGAATAATGAAGGGAAATATCGAATTAGAGGTTTACTTACCCTTTCTGACCTCCTAATGGGCGTCTGAGACTCATCCACAACACGCTGTCCACCCTAAATTCTCTGACAGTGACCGACCTCGGTCATTTCCAGGCCTGTAACTGGCTAACATCAGTTTTGCCTGACCGACGTTGATGCCTGTTCTACCGACGTCAGTCTCTGTATGATCGACATCAGTTTTTGTCCTGTCGATGTCAGTTCCTGCCTTGTCGACGTCGGTCTCTGTGTTTTCCTTTCTGTGATTAATTTTTCTCGCGAGCTCATTTTAGACCGTCACCTCATCCAATTCTCTATTACTCTACCCAGATTGATTCAACTTCTTGAGCTGATCACTATACATCACTTTTTCATTGAAAACAACATCATAGCTCCTAATTATCTTGTTAGTTCCTAGATTCCAAAACATGAAACCAAAATCATTAGAGCCATAGCCAATAAATGTGCACTTCATAGACTTAGCATCCAGCTTCTTTCTATTTTCCTTATCAATGTGCACAAAGACTTCACAACCAAAAACTTTGAGGAATGAGAGATCTACCTTTTTACCTATCCATGCCTCTTCTAAAATTCCACCATCCAGAGTTGTAGAGGGTCCTCTATTAATCAGGTACACTGCAGTGTCAACAGCTTTTGCCCAAAACTCTAAGGGCAACCCAGCATGCAATCTCAAACACCTTGCACACTCCATAATTGTTCTGTTCATCCTTTCAGCAACTCCATTCTACTGAGGTGTCCTTGGAACTGTCCTTTGCCTACATATTCCATGCATATAACAATACCAATTGAACTTATAGCTGCAGAACTTACCATCATTGTCAGATCTCAGGCACTTCAATCTTCTGCTTGTTTCATTCTCAACCATAGCTTTCCAAATCTTAAAAGTCTCAAATACATCATATTTCTTTTTAATACAATAGATCCATACTTTTCTTGTAGCATCATCTATGAACGAAACATAGTACTGTGATCCTCCAATAAAAGCAACCTGAGCCGGTCCCCACACGTCTGTGTGAACAAGCTGCAACTTATACTTCTTTTTTGTTGACCCAGTCTTGAGAAAACTCACTCTCTTCTATTTTCCAAAAACACAGTGCTCACAAAAATCTAGATCTATGCTTTTCAAATCTAAAAGCTTACATTCAGACTTAAGAATTGACATACCCTTCTCACTCATGTGGCCAAGCCTTGAGTGCCAAAATTTTGCATCCACATCTGAAGTAGATAATATAGAAGGAGAATTTTTAGTAACACAATTACATAAATAGAGAATACCTACTCTCTTACCTCTGGCCAATACAAGTGCACCCTTGGTCACCTTCTAAGATTCAGCTGTGAGAGTTACTGTACAACCCTCATCCCCTAACTTTCCTACAGAAATCAAATTCCTCTTCAAGCTAGGAACATGCATCACATCTCTCAACACCCATGTGTTGCCATTCTGCATTTTCAGCTGCACTTTACCTTTGCCAATAATTTTACAAGGCTCATCATCCCCTAAATACACTATTCCAAAATCTCCATGGATATAGTCACTAAAATATTCTCTATTAGGGGTAGCATGAAAATATGCACCAGAATCTAAAACCCAAGATTCTATATTATTATGCAAAGAGAATATTAAAGCATCTTGTGCAATACCTGCAACCTTTGCTTCTTCCTTTCCTTCGTGCTGATTGTCCTCCTTAGGCTTTGACCAGTAATCTTTGCTTATGTGCCCAATCTTTCCACAATTCCAGCATTGTGGCTTCCTGCCATTTCTGGATTTGGATCTACCTCTCACCTTTGATTTAGACCTTGATCTCCCTTTCTTGCTCTTCTCTTTTTACCTTCCCCTGCTCTCAAAGTTTAAAGTGTTCCCTGATGTTTCCTCTGTGCTTTTTTTGTGAATTTCCTCATTCAAGATAACACTAACAACATCCTCTACTTTTAAAATATTTGAAGCAGATGCAATATTACTAACTGCCATTACTAAGTTATGCCAGCTTTCAGGCAAAGAACATAATATTAAAAGAGCTTTAATTTCATCATCAAACACAATATTGATTAAACTTAATTGATTTACAATTCCATGAAAATCATTCAGGTGATTAGATACAGATCCACCTTCCTGCATACGCAAATTAAATAACTGCTTCATAAGATATACCTTATTAGAAGCTGAGGGTTTTTCATAAAAAATTTCTAAAGTAGTCATTAACTCTATCATTTTTTTTGCTTGTGATAAATTAGATATCACAGTAGATGCTAGACTCAGTCTTATAGACCCCAGAGCCTTTCTATCAAGAACTTCCCATTCTTCATCATCCATGTCTGTGGGCTTCTTTGCAATCCCACCCAACGGTAAGTATAGATCTTTCTGATACAGATAATCCTCTATCTGCATTCTCCAATGTTGATAATTTTTGCCATTAAACTTCTCTATTCTCAGTTTACTTTTTTCTGCCATTGCTTCTCCCACTCAAACAAAAATCCCTTTAGAAACCCTTGTGAGTACCCTGTAATCAATACACACTACACAGATCTGAACCACCTGTTAGTGAACCTGAGCTCTGATACCACTTATTGGATATCAAGCTCTAAACCTACAACCAAAGCTCTGATACCACTTGTTGGGGATCAACCAACAATTTTATTACACTTATGAAAGCAATAAACCGCGGAATTAAATCAGATAGATAAGTAACTAGAATGATAAATAGCAAGAACAAGAGATACAAGAAACCACCCTAAAAACTTGTATTAAACTCTTTACAGAAGGAATACAATTGAAGAAACTTCTTTCTTCCACACCTCTCTCAGATGTATAGATCTCTCTCTAAATCTCTTTCCCTCAAGAGCTCTCTCTCTCAAGTACAATCAGCTCCAACAACCTGGAATAATTCAATTCTATATTGTTCTTCAACATACTAATACCTTACAATAAGCTAAGAAGATCTATCCTAATATAGAATTAGGAAACTTGAGCATGCATTTACAACCAATAGTTATGCCACTTAAACAAGGGCTCTAAAATAGTCTTACTAATAATAGAGACGTGGACTTAAGACTATGACTTAATCTCATCATGCAAACACTCGATTCTGTCCTCGAAAATAGCTCTCTGAACACACAGGTAACCAATGTCGGTTCCTGCCTGCTTGCCTGTGACCGACGTCAGCCGATCCCTGCCGACGCCGGCGTCTCTTGAACTGCACCTGACCGACGTTGGTTGCTCCTTACCGATGTCGGTGACTGTGTAAACTTGCAAACTGCAAAACGCTCATTAGGTGAAGCTTTTAGGCTCCACACCTTAACAACATTTTCCCTCCTTTAATATATTATTAAAATTTATAGTTTAAAGGAAATAAAATATGTACCTAGGTCTGTATAACACATATTATCTTTGCTTGAGTCCAACTTGAGTGCTTTGATGGTGACTGACCTGCAACCAAGATCATGTTATAATATATTATCAATGCATATAATCTGAAATTGAAATCATTGAAATGAATTAAATTGAAAGAGAATAATATTTAGGATTACATTTGTGTATCCATGCAATCATCTTGCCTATTGGCAATTTGATTTGAAAGATGTATTATTATGAATCACTAAATTTTGAATTCAGGACAAACATAAATCTATAAAATGCATATATCTAAGGAGATAGATAGAGAGAGAGAGAGAGAGAGAGAGAGAGAGATATAGGAGGGTTTATTTCCCCAACCTTAGAGCTAAGATGAATTGTTAACTGGTAGTTGAGAGTAGCTCAGCTATACAACCCAATCCTACTTATAACCTGGTGAGTGTGAGTGTACCACGTCAATTCAAACAATCAAGCTAGTGAGGTTGGATGATACAATCAAGTCCAACCTAAAAAATTGTTAATATTGAGTGATTTAATCACCTCAACCATACCAAAAATCAAACCAATTAATGTAATAGATTGGTTTAATATAGTTCATAAAAGTCCAACCTAGTGGGTGGTGACAATCCCTAAAAGTGTTCTGAATCTGAAACTAATTTTGATTTTTTAATATTAGTGCACATTTCATAGCATATGCACCTTAAGTTTGTCTCATGTTGAAACTATGTATAACAATGGTACCAATGTATATGATTCTGCCACAAATGTGTATCTAAATCATATAACTATGTGCATTGGCTGATTTGGAAATTTTAACAAGTGTGGGTGACATGTTACCATAACATGACCCCATTATCCATGGAGAAATCTAAAGATGGATATGAGTGACAATGTGGAGGACATGTTTCCAAAACATGCCTCCATTATAATCTGGGTATGTTGAATATTGAATAAGTGTGGAGAACATGTTTCCAAAACATGCCTCCGTTATATATCTAAAAATGTGAATGTGTGGAAGCCATGCCTATATGACATGCCCCCACTTATATTCTCCCGTTTTGAGGTGAGGAAAGATATAAATTGGTAGCTACCTCACCTCAAAAGGATAAGATAACCATATAATTATGAATGAACCATGTAGCATATAAGAGACCATGTCTAGGTAAATGTATCGTTGAAGCACATAGAATGGAATCACATCAAGGCTTAATATGCATGATAAATATAATGACAATGTTTATATAATAATAATACAAGATCAACAAGTAAATCAAGCACACACATAATAGCACTCAAAATCAAGTTAAAAGGCAATGGTCTAAGGAGACCTCAAATAAGGGGCATGTTCAAATGTTGCACAATTTAATGGACATAACTTAGTCAAATGTTTATAAAATTAATAAATGACATATTAAAATGTCCATATAATAGGCAATGACACATCACATGTCAAAGAAGCAAATAAGGACACGGAGGTCATAAACAATGGAGCATATTCAAATGCTCAATAAACAAGACAATATCAAGGCAAGACACTCAAGGAAGTGAATGAAAATATAAGCAACCAACATAAACATATCAAGTAGCCCATGGATACAATGTGTTATAAAAAAATTTCAAGTGCATAGCTATCAAGTACACTGAAAAAGATATAAGCATCAATAAAAGCATGTGTAAGTACATATATTATCTTAAACATGATAATGTAAAGTGACCATAGAATGATATAACCTAGATGTATCATGATCATAAAGGTGGATGCCTCCTATGTCTTGGTGATGTGAGCAGAGGGAAAGCCCAACATCTAAAAGTTCATAGATCATGTATCTGTGTATGCCTCTATCACACTCAAATTAGAAGCATGTGTTGATGTAATATTTGACACACAACCAACAATTAGGTAGGGGTTGATAGTCACTTCCTTTCCTTAAAGGAGGGATTTATTACAAGAAGAAAGCCTTACCCAAGGTCTTGGTGTCTAGGTCTTGGTATGCAGGGTAACCCAGTCAACTCATTGAGCACTATTCCATGTCAAAGATCTTATTATTGATGATTTGAATCAAAATAATTAACTCTAACTAAGATATTTAACAAAGGTCATGCCTACAGGATTTGATTCCCTTGACTAGTTGACTCTTCTCATTAGTTAATAATGTCCAAGAATGCAATAATGAAACAATAATGATAAACTTCATAGATAATTTGTATAAAATCAATTAGGATAATAATTAGATTCAGATTGTTGTATACTTAAGTTAACCTTGTCATAAAGAAAGAGAAAGAGATTAGAGTTAAAGAGAAAAAATGCTTGCTACAAACAGAAGTGAAATTGAAGTTATATGACTAAATGAATTCCCATTTAAACTAATATTCAGTCAAACCAGACTTAGCACAACTTTGATTGAATATAATGCAAGAGTCTGGGAGAGAGTAACTATAAGAAAGAAGGGCATTACTACCATAATAATGCATAGAGATTGTCCACACATAATTCATAGTAATCTAGTTATCAAAATTTTACTTTTCATTAACAATATATTGTAATTCATACAATCATCAGACTTAGAAAATAATTATATAACTAACAAGATAAAACAAGCGAAGGGAAGAGATTATCCTAGAAAAGCAGAAAAAGTGTTTTTTTATATGTATCCTTTCACAATACATAAAGATCCAGCCCTTATTATGAATAAAATATGCCCTTAAATAGGCACAAAGATGTATAGAGTTCAAATATGAATTCAAATGCATATTTAAATTCAAATTCATCCCATGAGGCAGTTACAGGAATCTTTGACGTGGCTAGCCCACTTGAGGCTCGTTAGGAATGAGCCCCATTAAATTGCATTATAAGGATAAATGAAAATGTGTTGGACCGAATCAAGAACAAATGCCCATGAGGAACTCAATTGGGATTGCATTGAGATCATCGGTGGTCCATGTCTCTCTAAGGCAAATATTTTATCTTTTATGCTCCATGTTTGATCCTCATGCATACGTCAAGTTGATTATTCATGCCCCATTCATAATTTAGTTGGGAAATGATGTAATTATATGAATAAAATTGGGTGTTTGGTTTATTCTTGACCTTTGATGGTCTTGACGGCTAGATGGACTATTAATTTTATGTTTATTCTTTGTTGGTTGTGCAGCCAACATATCTTTGATTCTATAGGGTCCCTACCATGTAACTTTATCTTGGATTCTCTTGTCTTTTCCTTTGACATGTAGTTGGTTTTGATTTTATGGGCCCCACTTTCACACTCGATAGTTCATCAACATCCATGGGTTTCAACTCTGCTATTCGATTTTGTCATATCCATAGTCATGTGGCTTTCTTCATTTGCCCAGGCACTCAATATTTTGGTCTTGTCACTGCCATGCATTATCATTTTAGAACTCTGTGTCTTTGGATAATAACTTCACCTTTGAGATCATAGGCTTAATGAAGTCACCACGTGTCAACTTCTCAAGACTCTGGGCCTAGATCTTTGGTTTGTTACACCAAGCTTTAATCTCTTCGTGTTCTTTTTGGTAAAGATTTCATGCTCTATGGCTTTATTTGTACATGTTGACTATTTCCATTATGGTGAAGTGAGATTTCACCATGTGGCACCATCTTGCTCACCGAATGCTTTGACATACTTCCCTGCTTGCTTAGACTACAAAAGAATAACAGGGTAGTAGGATTGTGCCACATGGCATCATCCTGCTCACCCACTCGCCTAGGGCTCTGACACACTGTTGGGATTGCACAAACCACCTTGGAACTATAGAGAACAAGGGTTTTTCAACATGGCATCATCTTAATAACCCACTTACTTGGGGGGTTTGAAACTGTACAGACATCTCTGAGATGTTGGGTCATCGAGATCATGACACGTGGAAGCATCCTGCTTACCCACTTTCTCTCTTGCTTTACATTCATATGGATGGATCTAAGTCATCAGGATTGTGATACATGGAAGCATCTTATTATCCCACTAGCCTAGAGTTTTGTTGATATGGATATTGATTAGGCAACTTCACAGAAAATGACTGTCTTAAAGACTTTCAAATAAGCCTAGGGTTATAGAATGTTGACACGTGGCTCCTGGGAAAGCTGAAGAAATGTCTAAGTGTTTTTAAATCCCTCCTTACCTTCATAAACTTGTGTTCTTAATATCTGGAACTTGTACCAGTTAATGAAGGAAGTGGTGCATAGTTAAGATTGCAACTTATAAAACATGGGAGCATAAAAGCAAAATTTTGTGACCCAACACAGAACTTTAACCTTTGAGTGTGAGGAAGTATTTGAATAATAGAATCCAAGAGGATTGGGAATTTTGAGCGTGCTCTTCATGATTTGTAAATACTCCTTATGCATTTATCATAGATTTCATTCCTATTGTAAAACATTTAGCATGCCCAGACCTACGTATTGTTCCATCATTTAACACTTTGACATGTAAGACTTTTAGGAAAAGAACACGTAATAGGAATGAAGATATGCGCTTTGCACACCTAGTTTTAGATTTTTTGGTAAGGCACTAGTCTCAGTCTTCAAAAGTTTTGTCTTCAGCATTTTTACTTGGTATTGACTTCCTCAAGCAAACTTTGACTCATGAAAATGGTCTTTGAAACTTTTGTTTAGAAAAAAAGTTTAGACAAGCTCCTCAACATTTTTCTCAAAGAGTAAAACACTTTGATAATTTCACTTTGCCAAACACAAAGTTTGACAACACAATTTTACCTAACACAAAGCTTTACTATCCATTTTGTTGAACACTAAGTATGATAATCCTATTTTACTGAAAAAAGTTCAAAGGCTAACCTATGAAAAAAATATGCAAAACATAGTTAGTGACTTAGGTTTTAAAACCAACAGCTATGAACATTCAAATTTCAACAGCTAAGTACAAGGTCTAAAAAATGACCAAGTATAAAATATAACTATGAACAAAATTATCCATTTTCTTGATTTAAAAGGGGATTACATACATTTACATTAAAAGTGACTAAGTTAAAAAGTGAAACCTTATAAATATTTGTCCATTCAAATCAAAATTGAAGCATAAATGGATTGAAATTCCCAAGAAAAGAAGTAATAAACTTTAGAAAAAGTTAGATAATTTAAATCAATATAAGGTGAAATAGTCTAACAATAAGCTATAAAATGTGTTTCAAAATACAAGTAGACAAACAGACTAGGACTTATTAGACTTAGGCAAAATAAGGTATTAAATGAATGTAATTCTAAATGAAATCTTGGATTGAGTTGATGAAATGCAAAGACATTAAAGTAAACCCACTTAGTCACTTGTAACTTAATCATTTAGTACATTGTCAAGAATGTCAATTCAAACCATCAACCATAATAAACTCCTATAAAGTATAAGACCAGACTCCAAAGAAAATGAAGGTCCCCATTTTTTGAGTTAAAATGGGGCATGTTGTACAAGCGACAACAACATGAAACACATGTGTAAGTATAAATAACCGATATGTTATCCATCAACATAGAACTAACACATAGATGCCAAGGAGTCAATAGAATATGTATATGCAAAAAAAAAAATTAGATTTTTGAATGTTTTTTATTTTTTTGTTATTTTTGTAATATGTGAAGAGACTAACCTATGAACGTATCTAAAATATGCTCATAGATATCTCCCCACTATGAACCTGGTGTAATAAATTGGTGACATTGTTAAAGAACATATATAGGTGCAATATCTAGCATTGTAATATCTAGGATGCTCTATATATGTAGAATCATACTCTGTGGTCATGAAGAAATAGTATGAGTAATAGCATTAGGGGTTCATGGAACCCATCATTCTGTGTTTCAAGGTTTCTTCAGAACAATAGTAATAGGAACATGTGTAGGTACTCTGAATATTTGAACATGGTGTGTAGTAGATGAGGATTAAGTGGAACCCACTATGGATCTCCAATGTAATAGTCTCTCAATTAATGGATTCCTAGCGAAAGGAATTTCCTGTTCCTTACCTATTTATGGTGGATTAACCTTAATATGTTTGATAATTAACTACATGGGTATAAATTTCTCTTCCTCAAGTGGATACTCATATAGAACTCTAAAAATTATAATTACCCAATTGGCATGAATGTATTTAACATTCATGTGTATTATACAAGGTACCACTCAAAGAGTATGTATCTAAGGTCATCCCAATAATATATCAAAGACACCCATAGAATGTATAACTAAAAAGGTAGTAACCATATGTGCATGACCCACTTGTAAAGATAAGTTGATCCCACTAGGAATGTACTATGAGTCCCATTTAATACTCTAACTGATCTGGTAGAAGGGTTTAAATCACGATGAGTATAACCCAAGTGTGTAAGTAATGTTGTGGTACAAAAATTCTTGCTTTCATCATTATCAATCATAACACTGCATATAGGTTGTTTATCAAGGTATGCTCAAATGAATAAAGAATGAAGATCTAAATCGCCATCCTTAATCTCACTATCATCATAGGCAATAGAAGGTCTTTGAACCATATGAGGTATATGCCATGTATAAATACCAATAATGACATATAATGGGTGCCCATAATGTGATAAAGGAGGATGTACATTGTAGACCATTTACACTTCTATTTCTTTATTAGAAAGGTCTTGTAAAGGATTGTTAAATATCTTCTATTTGTTGTGATCACTAGGTTGTGAACTTGACTCCTTTGGAGGATCATCAAATGTAATCATTTGGTCATCGATAAGGTCTTGGATCTTATCCTTCAAGGTAAAACATATGTTTGTAGAATGTCCAGCACCTTAGTGATAATAACAATAAGCATTCACATCATATCCTTTAGGTAAAGGCTGATTCACATCAATTTATATAAGATGAGGGAGAGATATAAGATGACACTCTACCAGCCATGTGACTAATGAAGCAGGAGACTCAAGTAAGCATGTAAATTATCTCCTTGGTGCATTAGATTAGACAACCCGATTAGGCTGTTGTGAAAATGCATTAACTATGGTGGTTGTTTCCTTTTTAGGATTAGGAGATTTTACCTTATAATGTGGTTTGATTTTAAACTTAGCATTTGATGTAGATATAGTTGATGTGTTTGATACATACTTAAGTTTGTTTAATGAGATACGTTTCATTTCATGGTCCCAAACACCATGGCATAAGTCATCAAAGGATTTAAACTTTTTGAAAACAATGGACTCATGTAAAAGAGCAAGTAAACTTTGTTTGCATACGTCTTGAAGTTCTTATTTGCCATATGATTAGTCATTTTAACCACCATTATCTTATACCTCGAGACATATTCATTGATAGTTTCATTGGTTCTTTATTTAATTTTTGTAATTTGGACATAAGAAACCCTTTCGATAATGTTAATAGAGAAGTGTGACAAAAATTGATCTACAATAGGTTTAAATGATGTCATAGTTGGAGAGGTAAGTCATAAAACCACCTCAAAGCGTATTCCTTGAGGCTCCTAAAAAATAATTGGGTCAAAAGCTTATCATTATAGGCATAATCAAGGCATGTCGCATAGAAAGATCGAAGATGTTGCTCAAGATCACCTTGTCATCATAAAATGGGAACATATGTGGAACAAAACTAGCTGGTAAAGGGTGCAAATATGTCTCGAGGGCAAGAGGATTATGCAACACATCTTGAAAATCAATAACATGGGGAGACTTTAAATCCTTTTATTCAATGTTTGTAACCTTGTCCTCCAAGGTCTTTATAACTTAAAGGATTGTTTAAACTGGAGAACCAATAGGTTCTAAATTAGCAAACTGGGAAGTCACCAATGGAGAAATGGACATGGTTTGAGTAGTAATAGGCATTGCAATTAGTATTTGAGTTGAAGCAATCAGTAATTCTATGGTAGGTGTATCAATAATCTGTTCTGGAAATAAAATTTGGAAGATGTAATGTATGCCTCCACTAGATGAAGGTAGATTGATGGGTATGAAATATGTTTTAGTACCTTCTAAGAACTCACCATCACTAGGTGAAAAAGCCTTAGCTTTATCATGCTTACTTATTTCATCTCTTGTAACATACAAAAATGCATCCAATAAACTCTTGTTATTATCGAGATCAGTGATCAATGCTTCTTTATCTTCCATTTGAAATAAAGTGTTTGGATTAACATTTTCCATTACTTTGACAAATGAAAAATTCAAAATTTGCAACAAAGTACAACAAATAGAAAAACAATAAATACAAAACCCTAAACCACTTAGGGTTTTCAACTCAAATATTGAGTTCACTAAATGTTTACCCTAAATCGGATGAGGATCCTAATGTGATTAGATAAGGTTAAGAATATATAAATAAATAAGCACAAGGGTGATAAACATATATATAGTAGGCCAATTAATTACAAAACTCAGGTAGAACATATACCAAATTTATTATACTGACATATGATAAAAATGGAAAGTAAAGCTATGCTAGATATGGCAATGACAAATAAATAGCATACTTAGCTAGTTCTGATGCTACTACAGATCTAAATATGGAATAGGAAGGAAGTAGACTAGAAGAGTATTTTATAATAGTCACTAAATTTTGGATTAGATACCTCTGTAGACTTGAACACTTATGTCAACCTAAAATAGTTTCATCAATGCTAGTGTTTAGATCGAATTCAGGTGTTATGTATGTAATACCTATTGAAATAAGATGTGACCACCTAGATGCTTCTAGGTTTTTTATTGCCTTCACTCTGATGTATTTAGATCTGGGTCATAAAATTTTGCTCCTTGTCAAATAACAAAACCTTCTATTGAATTAGTGGGCACATGGTATCGAGTTATGCCAAAAACACCTCTATTAATGAGCATTACCTACATAGCTAATACTCTAAATAGGACATCAGACTTATGTAGTTCTCCCCTATGTGTTAGCTTGTGTGTGAATCATGTAATATGTGGAAAGTAAGTACAATAGTGACTTAGCTTATAACTTGGAAAATATAGCTCTTGGGCTGCTCCTTTATCCTTTATACCTATAGATATGTTTTCCATTGGACTAATATGGAAATAAGAGAAAATAGAGAAGCTTTGACCACTTGAATGTTTAATTGAATGCTTTTGGTAAGTTTCTTAGTGAGTAGGTAAGAAGTTTTTAGGTGAGGAATGAATGAGGGTTAATCTTATGTCTACACTAATCCCTTTAGAATAATTCACATAATATCACATAGGCCAATCATTAGGATACGTTTCATTTTTAAATTAAAACACTTTAGGAAACTTGACACTTGCATCGGAGTAAGACACCTGCGTCAATGCAGGTGTCTGTCTGGAACACAAGTGTCCAAGGAATAAGAAAATATATATATGCTCAGAACTTGTAGAGGCATAAGATAAGCAGGTTTTAAGTATTCTGGGAAATATAGAAGGATTGAGTCATCAACATAAGATTTATTAGACTAAAATATAGGCCAAGGGGCAAAAGAGAGAGCAGATGCAAGATTTTTAGAAGCAAGAAAGGTCTAGAACTGAAAAAAACAACCAAGGTTTGAGTTTTCTAAGTGTACAAGACCGAGGTGATACATAATTTAGAAATAGTGTATATAGGTTGTAATGGTATTTATACCTCCATTTTATTTCCTACAAATAAAAAACATTATTTTCATTTTCCTCTCATTTTTTAACATCAACAAACATTGTTTTCTAGTAATAGTCTTCCCTAATGATTGTTTTAGCTATGGTTTTGGGAGAATAATTTACCCCAAAAGATCTCTCATGAAGTTATGTTAACACCTTTTCAACCTAGTCAAGTTCAATACACATGAGTACAACTCTACCCAAATTCATCTTGAATATTACTCCATTGATCAATGCAAATGAAAGATCTTAGAGTCTATAGTGCCTTATTTTTGTTTTGTCAAAACCATGTGATAGTATCTTATTTCAAGACAACGAAGTGATTTTTGAACCTAACTATGCTTTTATTTTGGCACTTACTCCTATTCAACAACAATTTCTTGTTCAAACAAGCAACTCTATTTTTGATCTTCCACCAAATCTTAAGCCAAATATTAGCATAATTTTATACCTCATACTAGATTGGAGAATTCTATTTGAATATAATATTCCATGATTTTAGTTATCTAACCAACTATTTTATTACTAATCTCTCCTCCCACTATATAGTCTTTGATAGATGAATGAATTACATGGGCTTGTATTTGATTATTTGTAATGAGATGTTTAAATTTATTTAGAGATTTTATAAATGCCTATGCTTGTTTTTTGATGAAACTATTCCTAGTTTCATAATCCTTCAGTGTTTGAATCATAACAGCAATCGGTTACTCTGTGTATTGATCATTACTTTGGGTTAATACTGCTTCAATACTATCTTGACCACCATATGCATATAGAATGAGAGATTTTTCAAAATTTGGATTAACCAAAATAGGGGCTGAAGTAATTTCATTATTAATTTGTTCAAATCTCTCTCTCTTCCCTTTGAATCCCATTTGAATATGCATCTTTACACAAGAGTGTCAGGAATCTAGAACAACAAACATGCTCTGACTCCACTGTTAGGATCTAGGAAGCACAATTGATTACCATGTACAAGCAACTTAACATGCGGAATTAAACCAAAAGGCACAAGTAACTAGAATTTAGAAATAACACAGAATATGAGAGACAATACCCAATTGTATTAATACTCTTCCAGAAGGAAATACAACAAAGAAGATGCCACAGTCTTCTTCCTTACACACCTCTAGGGCTCCCACACCTCTAGGGCATAAACAGTAAATCTCTTCAAGAGCTCACTCTCTCTCTTATGGTCTCAACACACAACTCAAACACAGAGTTGGTGTTGACCTCCAACCAGTTAGTATCACTACTGCCAGTACACAAGTGCTCCATGCACTCCAAATCTGAGTACTCCACGCACTCTAAGTACACAACGTACTCCAAGTAGATCTCTCCTGATCTTGCTACCTGTTGTGTTTCTATCACCTTTGATCTTGTTGCCCCACATATCACCTTTGACCTCGCACACACACACACACCTGCAAATCAATGATCTTACTTACCCATGTAGATCTCTCTACACCCTGAAGAACCCTTGTCCTTGCCTCACCAAGTCCTTATGATTCTCCAAACCAGTACCCTAATGGATCTTCTCCCTGATCTTGCACACCTGCAGACCAACCTGATCATACACACTCGGCACCCATATGGAACTAGGAGAGCTATCCTTGCTCTCTTCACTCTCAGAAGGAACTAACCAAGCTCAACTCAAACTTAGAACAAATTACAATATAGCCCATGAGTTTATTATATAGATCTCATGCAAACAATAATTAGACATCCAATTACAATAATTAGATATGTAGCTCAAGACTAAAATTAGCCTCTTAACATGCAAACAACTAGTTCGTTAACAAACTATTCGTGTAACTGACAGTTTCAAAACTGCACAGGCAACTGACATCGGTCCCTGTCTGGCTAGAGATGACCAACGTCGGCCGATCCCTGACCGATGTTGGTTTGCTCTGCACTGGATATGACCGACGTCAGTTGATCAGACTGATGCCGATTGCTTTGCAACTCAGCAACCTCTCAACAACCTCCTCCATGTTTGCATCAGTGAATCTTTTAGCTCCACAACCTAACAATCTCCCACTTGGAGATAAACAACTGCATTGTACCTGTACCTATACATCATCTAATCTATTTCCTGGCTTGTATCTCTCTTCAAGCTTAATCCTGAAGACCAACCATCACACATCCTATGGTGCAACACCTGTCATACAAGTAACCTACCAAATCTGAAGTACTTGACCCTGCATAGCATGAATCCCTGCTGCTGGTCCCTCTCAGATACCTGAGAACCCACTGAACCGCTTTACAGTGCTTCCTTCCTGGATTGACTACAAACTTTTTGACTGCACCCACTACTTGGGCAAACTCAGGGAGTACACATGTACTCAACCTCATCATGTGAATCAGGGCACTGTTCATAGAACTGTCCAACCCTCGGCGTGCTGACTGGTTTCACACAATCATTCGAAGACAAAATCAACCTGTGACCTTCCATGTCTCTAGAACACACTTATGCTAAAGAATTTTGCTCCTCCAAATTCTTCATGACACACCTCTGAACTAACCTTACCTTTAGCTCAGAAAAACCCTGTATGTGTAACCCTGCATCAAGCAAACACACAACATACAGTAATAGGATGATGTTGCAATCATCACCCACCTGGTAAAGAAACCATAGTAGTTACAATGACATTGACTAAAGCCATGCTTTGTCATCCACCTGTCAAACCTATACCACTATCCTAGAGCTTACTCAAGACCATATGCCCTGGCCTTCCGTCTCACGTATCCATTCTCTCTATTCTTTAACTAAGGTATCCATTCATCTTTCAGTGCTTTCATACTAGCTGGCAACCCTACCAAATCTCTCATTTGGTTCTACATCCTCATTCATGCCATGCTTCCACTGTTTCCTGGATCCTTCCTGCTCTGCAGTGAACAACGAGTATAAAGAAGAGGAATAACGAATTTGAGGCTTACTTACCCTTTCAGTCCTCCACATGGGCGTTTGAGACTCCTTGACAGCTTGTTGTCTGCCTAAAATCCATTCCAGTGACCGACCTCGGTCACCACATAGTCTGCATCTGACTGACATTGGTTTCATGCAACTGTCCAAGTCACCGATGCTGGTTATCCTACTAACGTCGGTCTCCACCTGCCCGGCACCACCGACTCCTCTGGTCTGCACATGACTGATGTCGGTTCCCATCTGTTTAATGCTAATTTTCTCTGACCGATGTTGGTACCTGTGTTTTTCTTGTGAGTGATAACTTTTTACCCACGAGCTTACTTTGAATCAAAACCCTATCCAAACTGCCCTGCTTAGAGATATCCAGTCCCATCCACTGATCTTTGTCCATCATCTCCTCCAAGAACACCAAGGCTTTCTAGTTCTTAAGTCTATCAAAGACATCTGACTTCCTCTTTAGAACATGCATCTCCTTCTTGCTCATGTGACCAAGCCTACAAAGCCACGTCCTTGCAACATAAGAAGAATCAGTAATACAAGTAAGTAGATAAAGAGTACCTACTTTCTTACCACCAGCTAATTCAAGTGCATCCACTGTGAGAGTTCTTGTGCATCTCTCATCAACCAGCTTCCTGAAAGAAATTAGCCGCATCTTCAAGACTGGGACCTGCATGACCTTCTTCAACATCCATGTGTTGGCCGCTTGCAATTTCAGCCGCACTTCCCCTTTGTCAATACTTTGACAAGGCTCACCAACCCCTCTATATGGGGCTGCATGGAAAGAGGCAACAGAATCTATAAACCAAGATTCTACTTTATCCAAAGAACATCCCAGAGCATCCTGTGCAACAACACCTGCAACATCTGATTCTTCAGTTCCTTCATGCTAATCTTTTACCAACCAACAATTTTTCTTTACCTGCTCTTTCTTTCCATAACACTATAATTGACCATTCGTGCTTTTCAATTCCTCCATTCTTAGTGTACTTTCTTTTGCCATTGCTATACTCCCACTCAATCATGAAAGTGACCTGTAATCAAACACAAACCTGCTCCCTACAACCTTAGCTCTGATACCACTTTGTCAGTGGTATCAAGCTATGAACCAGCACCCTGGGTCTGATACCAACTGTTAGGACCCAAAAGCACAATTGATTGCCTTTGTATAAGCAACTAAACACAGAATTTAACCAGAATGCACAAGTAACTAGAATTTGAAAATAACACAGAATATGAGAGACAATACCCAATTGTATTAATACTCTTCTAGAAGGAAATACAACAAAGAAGATGCCACAGTCTTCTTCCTTACACACCTCTAGGGCTCCCACACCTCTAGGGCATAAACAGTAAATCTCTTCAAGAGCTCACTCTCTCTCTTACGGTCCCAACACACAACTCAAATACATAGTTGGTGTTCACCTCCAACCAGTCAGTATCACTACTGCCAGTACACAAGTGCTCCATGCACTCCAAATCTGAGTACTCCACGCACTCCAAGTACACAATGTACTCCAAGTAGATCTCTCTTGATCTTGCTACCTGTTGTGTTGCTATCACCTTTGATCCTGTTGCCCCGCAAATCACCTTTAACCTCGCACACACACACACACCTGCAAATCAATGATCTTACTTACCCATGTAGATCTCTCTACACCCTGAAGAACCCTTGTCCTTGCCTCACCAAGTCCTTATGGTTCTCCAAACCAGTACCCTGATGGATCTTCTCCCTGATCTTGCACACCTACAGACCAACCTGATCATACACACTCGGCACCCTTGTGGAACTAGGAGGAGCTACCTTTGCTCTCTTCACTCTCAGAAGGAGCTAACCAAGCTCAACTCAAACTTAGAACAAATTACAATATAGCCCATGAGTCTATTATATAGATCTTATGCAAACAATAATTAGACATCCAATTACAATAATTAGATCCACAGCTCAAGACCAAAATTAGCCTCTTAACATGCAAACAACCGGTTCATTAACAAATTGTTCATGTAATCGACAGTTCCAGAACCGCACAGGTGACCAACGTCGGTCCCTGTCTGGCTGGAGATGACCGACATCGACCGATCCCTGACCAATGTCAGTTTGCTCTGCACTGGATATGACTAACGTCAGTTGATCATATCGATGCCGAGTTGCTCTGCAACTCAACAACCTCCTCCATGTTTGCATCAGTGAAGCTTTTAGCTCCACAACCTAACAGAGAGTAATAGGTTTAACCTGGCTCACAAAATTTACTATTAATTTCCTTATAAAGTTTATCTTTTCAAGGAAATATTTTAGAGCAATCTTATTGTGCAGAAGAATTAATCTAAAAATAATTGAGGCCCTCTCCAAATCGATATCCAACCATGTTTAAATCCAATATGCCCCAAAAATTTACCCTTAACAACAATAAAGATTTATTTTTTTGGGTTTAGGGATATGCTGAATTCTTCGCATCTCTCAAAGATCTTTTTTAAATGACTAAATTATCCTCCTTTTTCATAGAGAATGTTGTTATGCCTTTAAGATATACCAAAATCATCCAATTGATTAATCCTTTATATTTTATGTCCATATCTCTTTTAAAAGTTTCCCCTACATTTGTTAACATAAATGACAACTTATGATAAGATTAATTTCCCCACTTGGTGGTGAATGTAGTAATTTTTTGGTCTCCACTTTCACCCAAACTTGATTGAAGCTATTAAATCCATCTAGTAGTGATAATCTCTCTGAACTAGCCACAATTTGCAATATTTGGTCCATAGAGGGTAGAGGATAGTGATATTTTAATGAAGCATTGTTTAGTTCACTTAAATCAACATAAAGGCATATGTCCCCATTATTTTTCTTGACAGTTACAAAGTTGGCAACACATGTGGAGTGTTTTATCAGGTATATAATGGGAGCCTGTATTAACTTACTTAGCTCTAATCTCATAGACTTTGGGTTCACAAGCCTTTGATTTTTCTTAACAGGTTTACATTTGGTTTGAGATAAATTACATTTTTTATGGCATATTTATCATACCCTTTGAGGTACTCATAGTTCTATGCCATTATATCAACATAGACTTCACACAATTTGACAAAGGTTTTATGTTCAATATCTGTATATTCCAGTCCTAGATTTAGGCTCTTATTCAGTGATATCATTATTATTCATAATATTCATCTCAAACTAACAGGTTCCTATTGTATTCCTTGAATTTAGAGTAGAACATGATTTTCAGGGTTACTAATTCTTGGGGAAATCTATTGGTTCTCAGTTGAATTATTTGTTTCTCATAAGCATTCTATAATTTTGGTTGAAGCTCTTAAATAATTTAGACTCTTGTTGAATGAAATTAGCAATTTGAAGGTTGATCTATGAATTACCTATATATATATATATATATATATATATATAATATATATATATATAAAAATATATATATATATACACACAAACACAAAAACAAAAAAACACACACGCACGCACGCACACACACACGCACACACACACACACACACACACACGCACACGCACACACGCGCACACACACACACACACACACACACATATATTCTTTAAACTAGTCACATAGTTAGATTGGACTTGTGTGTTAACTAGAGCCTGTCCCTCAGTATTAGGATCATTTATCTCACCAACTAAGTAGTTAACTAAGTTGGTAGCTAGACCCATAGGATGTTTAATTTATTGTTCTTCATGGACATGAGTAAGGGCCTATTATACCATAATTTCCTAATCTTGTGTTCTAAAGATTATTTGTGACATGAGGCATGTTATGTGGGAAAAACCAAAGCCTTTATTCTTCAACCAATTTATTTTTTATAGGAAAAATAGCTCTATTAGTATTAGTGATGGTTGGATATTGTTGTAGAGGCCTGACTACAATAGAGACTGTCTGACCACTTGATTGAGGCCTATTTTGACTTAATGATGATAGTAAGCTCTTTATTTTTATGATTAATGCCTTTTTATAGCCACCAACTCATTAAAAACAATTTTAAGCATATTTATAAGCTCATCCATTTCCTGGGAAGATTGTGAGGTGCTTTGGATTTATGTCATAGCTAGCTTTTTAGTAGAGATTTGTATATCAACATGGATTTTAATAAGCCTATGCATATATAGGAATAATGACATTACTAGTCTAGGGCAAGTATTCCTTTGTGAATGAAGATATTTTATGTATTTACAAAATTTTCATAAGCATATGACACAATTATATCTCCAATAGACTATATCATCATATAAATGTTATAGTATAAAGCCTTAAAATAATATAAGAATCCCATTTCATTAGAGGGACAAAAATTACCTAGGATTTTATCTTAAGTCTTTTGAAACATGAGATTAAATTCAAGGAAATTTTTAGTAGTGGCCCTCTTTATGGTAGGAGAAATACATTGTCGACCTTTTATTTGAACTGATTATGCAACTTAAGATCTAATTCATCTCATGAATGTATAGTTTTTATATGTAATTTTATATATGAATCAGATTAAATTATTCTAAATGATAAAGCTAAGAGACTGACTATAATCTCATCCTTTATGATATGGTGTACCAAACATAATTTACCAACATCTTGAATATGTTCAATAGGAATAAGATACATCTCTCTAGTGAAATAAGACATTGCCTTCAAATCTACTATGGGTACTATATTATGCACAATAAGGTTAAGTGGAATTATATTATAAAATGTGATAAAGGGTTGAATGCTTTATTGGGTGATGAAGGCTTTACAATGGATAAACCTATGATGTCTAACAATGATATATTTGTGGGGTTGGTGTGAATTATGTCCTAGAAGGAGGAGACTTGGGAGATATGGATATTTGAACTACTTTGGTACATCCTCTTCTTGGGAAAATCTATAATAATTCAATTTTTCCCTTCTTTCTAGTAGAAACTCTTATCTCAGTCCTTCTCATAAGATAGGAAACTAGTATTAGGATGTCGGGTTTAATTACAAAGTCTCTAAGTGATAGTTTCTTCCTCTTAGGAGAGAGGAGTTAGGTTTTTCACCATAACCCTAGATAGTGTTGTAATCATGAGGATTTATGAAAAAAATATTCAATCCATCCCATCGATAAAGCCAAAACTATTAATGTCATAATTATTTTAATTTCATTGCAGCCCACAAATCACTCAAAACATAGGAAGCTTTGTTAGTGTGGGACTAATCTTGTAGAGAAACTTATAGAGATAATTGGTTTTGTATATAATCTAATGAATAAAATATAATTATATGAAAAAGAAAAAAATCAAAATTAAGAAAAAGTAGTGATACAGTAGATTGGATGGGATTAATTCATCATGCTTGCAAACACGAATAAATATATCAATACATGAAGAGGAATAAAAGATAATTTAACACGATAAAGCTAAAGGGTGAGGTTTAACTTGAATGTGGAAATGAGGGAAGAGAAGCAAGACAAAATTAAGGTATAGATAAATAATATCAATAATAATATCTATCGAATTGAAAGATTATACACATAATTTGATTTTCATAAAAGTAAAGGGATTCAAGGTAATTCATACATAAAATAGAGCTAAGGGTTAGATACTATGTTACAATAATACATGGGTTTTGATATCCAAGGGATCAAAATTTTGATTTAGTAGTGCCTAAATTTTTATTTAATAAAAGAGCCAAAGAAGAATTAAATAGTGTAATCATGCCTTCGTAGCTATGACATCTCTTTAGAATGCAACTTTACATGCATGTATTCAATTAAATTCTCAACATAGTCTTATTTTTATGTGAATGCATATATTTCTAAGCTTGACTTGATTGAGCAGGTATGTACATGCCACTCTACAGAGATTAAAACTCAATCTCTCAATTGATTTCCCAAAAATTACATTTTAATTATCTTCATGAAATAAATCTCAACTGTTGACTTTAAATAGGTGGGTGTATCCCATGATATGGTGTGAAAGAGATTGGGAATATTGGTTTTACATGTAAAATAAACTTGGGGTCTTTGACCCAAATCATCACAAAATGAAATATTCAAATTCTCTATGGTTCACATGGTCCAACTTCTATCAAGGAGAAGATCATGTCCTCAAACATCTTGATCGTGCCTTCCTTGTTGAGTAAGATCTTTTCTTCTTTGCTTCTGTTCATGGCCAGACTATGTCTATTATTCTATACTCTTCTTAGTTGACCATTATCCCATTTATTTCTAGATACAATGGACCTCTCCTCAGGTTAAACCCAAGGGTTCCTTGTTTTACCTCAACACTTGCCATCTCAAGCATGAGCGAACTAATGAGCATATCATTAGGATTTGGAAAATGGATCCTAGACCCATAGGGGACACTAGATGGATTAAGTGGTGGACTAATGCTATAGATCATACCACTTCCTTACTCCATATCTATGGCAAACAAGTGGCTCTTTTTAGGCAATGCATTCATAATGCTACAAACCATGAATACCTTAGGGTTTCACATGGATGAGGAGTTGCACCTTTAAACCCACATTTGTATAGTTAAGCTTCCATGTGGAGACACAAACTCTAGGTTTCAGAGGCTTATAAGGTTAGAGGAGATCAAGTTTGAGCAAGGATGCATTGGTTGAAGGTAGGTGTTTTAGTGAATTTTTGTTTATTATTGGAAAAGGGAAAAGAAGAAACTAAGTACAGGAATGGTTGAAAATCCTATTTGATTATGTGTGCATTGAATTAGAAGATTGTGAAGAGATCCTCTTTGTCTTGGGAGGATGACTTGCATATAAGAAAGAACTAAAGTAAACTTGTTCATTAGACATATAGTTGGGTGGATTGCCTAGCGATAGCTAGATCCTATAAGCAAGAGCTTCTTAGGGGCTATCAATCCACACATTTTCAAACAATTAAGTTTATAAAACAAAAAGGAAAGTACTTGCATCAATAAATTAAAGGTACTAAAATTGAATACAAGAATGTTTACTTCAAAAATATACTATAAATGATTAAATTAGTGATAAACTAATTAAAACTAGTACTAGAGAGTTGGGGTATGCTTCACAAAATCATAAAGGGGTCTGTGAACAAGAAAGAACACATAAAATCAGGTTTGGTTGGGGGTCGATGAGTGAAAAAAGCTTGCTAGTTTTTACTACCATAATGACCATCGATGATTGGGTTGACCATTAGTAGTTAAGGTAACCATCGGTAGTTGGATAGACCATCGATGGTTAGACAAACCATCAATAGTTGAGACAATTGTCAATGATTACTATGTATGGATTTGGGTTGGTAAAAAGGCTGATTGATGAGATCTAAAAGATGAATTTCAAGATATGGGTATGACCTGGATTGATTTCAAAATGGAAATAAAGTAAATTAATACTGAGAAATATGTACTTGTCTTACCAAAAGTTGACTGGGTGATTGATTGAGGTAGTTAACCTATTGGTGGAATCTAGCTTGATTTTGACAAAGTAACAATATGAAAAACTCGATGGAGAGGTGGTGATAAGTTGGCTCTCTAAAACAATTATTGGATAGTTGGATTATTGTTGATGTTTAACCTATAAAAATAAACTCCTAGATATATAAGCTCCTAATAGCAATTGCAGTTGGATTTCACCTCCTTATTTCTCCCTTCTTATAGGCAAGGCAAGAGAATTGTAACAACATGTGAATTGGGCCTTCTAATAATAACTCTCTCATGGAATGGCTCACAAATAGAGTTAGATGAGTTATTTTTAGAAAATCAAGGCATGTGATTTGCATGTTAGTGGTTGAGGAGGTGGACCCTAACCGTCGACGGTCAAGGAGACTATTAGCGGTCAACCTGACCATCGACGATCGAGGGTAAAGGGTAAAAGGTGGGTAAAGGATAGGTTAAGCCAATTGAGTTAAACTGACTACAAGTTAGGTCTGGCGAGGGGTCAGAGGGTTAAATGGTCCTAAAAGGGGTCCTAAGGTGGTCTAAGGGAATTACAACATTTAGATTCATGGTGTGTGGATTTTTGGTGTCTACATTTTGTCCCTTTTTGTTATGTGGCTTAGAATAAAAAAAATTTGCAAAACAAAAATGGATATTTATTGAAGGTCCAATTGCTTGAGTATGGGAAGAGGTGTCCCTACTCAAACTAAGAGGTGATGAGGTAAAGCAATATCAGGTGCAGGTTTGACAAGGGTGATGACAAAGGTGGATATCATAAAGGTGGATGATAGTTTGGGCACTAAATCACAAATAGGTGTGCCAAGTATGAATAAATGTATGATAGCCAAGATCACGCAAAGACAAGGTTACCATGGTTGATAAGATTAAAGGCTAGTTCTAAGGGACAAGTGACCAATGTATCACAAATAGACATGGTAATTGGGTACACCTATTAGTCTCCTAGACAAGGTCTATGTTTCAATGGGTATCCAAGGTACGAAGTGCTCCTGATGAAAAAATAAATGGGTCAAGTGTCATGGGTATCTAAGGTAGGAAGTGCTCCAGAAGAGATACAAGTGGAATAGGTAAGTGTGAGGTGGAATGAGTTCAAAAGGTAGTCAACATGACAATGTTGTCACTATGGTCAAAGGACCAGGTAAAAAGTGTTATAAAATGCATGCTACTTGGGCTAAAATGGACCAATGGCAAGGTGATGAGGTGGTCCAGGTGGGAAGAGAAGGTAGTCTCCATGGGTGGGTGAGTTGATGTTGACTCTACTAAGAGATGGCTTATGGAAGGTAAGAGCCAAAAAAAATTGGGGTGACCTGACATTTGATGGTCAAGGTCCTTAAAGATGACTGTCAATGGTCACTCTAATCATCAATGGTTAGGGTAAAACCCTAGAAACATGATGGGTAAAAAGTAAAGCGAAAGTCATTTCTCTCATTTTAACTTATGCTTGCCTTGACTTTGAGCTTTGGTACTTGTCATTTTTTGGTGAACATGAGTGTTGATGGTTTGTTGAGGTGGAGGTTGATAGTTATCTGAGGTAGAGGTTGATATTTAGTTGAGGTGGACTAAGGGGACCATTTGGGAAATAGGGAGAGTGTAGGTACAGATGAGCATAAGCATGCCTATAGGCGACTTCATGATAGTGGTCATGAAATGATGTACGGGGTGCCTTATATTTGATAGTTTAGGTGGATTTTTGTAAGTGCATTAGGTAAGGGGGGCATGGTAGTTTAAAATGCTTAGGTTGGTGTGTTATGCCCTAGGTAGGGTTTTTGTGGATTTGGGTAAATGGATAGTGAAATTGGATATTGACCAGGTGGGTAGGTGATTTGGGGTGGGTAGAGGGGTTATGTTAGCTAATTAGGTGGTTTAATTATCATTTGGGTAGTTTTTAGGGGTAGTTAGGGTTTGGGTGTTCCAGCCTCATAATACCCACAGTGATCATTAATGATCAGGTCTGACCATCGATGATCGACACCCTAAAAAAAGAGGATGCCTGACCATCAATGATCGACTAGGTTTAAGAGAGGTGTGGAAAGTTTTTAATGTTGAGGCCAAATGAGATTATTATTGCTAGGTGTAGTCTTGCATGTTAAGAATAAAATTAGAAGTCATTGAGTAGGTGGGTAGGGTAGATATGTCAGGTGCTTAAAGGGTAGGGTAGATGATAATGTTGTAGGTGACTAAGCCATGTTTTAATTTTAGTGCAGGCCAAAGAGTAGATATAGATGCACAACCACATGCTGCATATCTTTGTAGAGATACAAAAAAGGATGATTCCAATCAACTAGGACCACATAGAGGAGGTGGGGCTAGGAGTAATAAGACACTATCAACATGTGCTTCGAAATGCATCCATGATCATAGTGTTCATCAAGAGATGGGATCCCACTATGAACACCTTCCTGTTGTTGACCGATGAGATGACCATCTTACCTAAAGATGTGCATAGGATCACTTAACTTCCACTTTGTGGTGATTTGATATACCACATAGAGTGAGAGGAGTGGGATGATCACATCAATCTATTATATGGATACAAGAGTGATCAGGTCAGATGGCATGATGGGGGGTTTAGGTACAATGCTTTATATCAAAGGGATCTAGATGAGAAGAGACTCATAACCATGATGATGTATCATGATGAGAAGTTTCCAAGAAATTTCTATGCTTTTGACAAAATGATTTACTCAACCATCTTTCAAGGGAGTGGTTTAAGTTTATTTGCTCTGCTCAATGCTTTTGATAACTATCCTTCAAGGGAGCAGTCTACCTTACATTTTGGCAATTTCAAATAATTTTCAACAGCTATCCTTCAAGGGAGTAGTCTACGAATGCTAGGAATGACCCCTGATTGCTTATTGGTATGGATGTGGTTTTTTGCTTGTTTGATTTTGCTAGACATAGACTTGCTTATATAGGCTCAAGGGTTCACCTTTATGAAGGTAAAACTAAAAGTGCAAGAAGGTTTATTAGGTGTAAATAGGTTTAGGTGACAATAACCATGGGAATCCATCTTATGAAGGTGTGGAAAGTACCATGAGAACCATGCCATGGTAAATCCATGATACTAATTATTTAAGATAAGGTTATGCCAATGATAGATAATCACATGATTTGGTTATAATTGGGTGCCCCTATAATAAGGAGATGGAATGTAGGTGGATAGCAAGGATTGAGCTTAAGGTAAACAAAAGGTGAACTTGATCCTTCTTAAAAAAAGAATGGACGTAGATGTGAAACATTGAGGGGCTCAGGTTTTGGGTGGCCTTTGAGAGAAGACAACTGATAAGCTTCTGATCCATACTTGTGGGTTATGATATAAGGTCTAAGCCAATTGAAAGCAAACTTTCCTCGCTTGTTTTTTTCCATATAAGTGACATGTTGATTCTCTTTTAGGATGAGGTTTTAAATATTGAATTATCATAATTTAAGGTACTTGTTATAGGCACGCTTGATGCCACTTGGTAGACATGGAGATGGGTAAGGGATGCTAAATGACGTTCATCAAGTAGCTCAAGTTGGGTTAAATGGTGTTGATGATAATCGTACTTAGAAATAAGTTCTTGGAAATATATGTGAAGAGATGGGATTTGGACTTCAAGAGGCAAGATGGCCTCTGATCCAAACACAAGAGAAAGGGGTAGTACCCGGAGGGGTCCTAATGCTAGTATGATATGCCCATAAGGTAAAAGGGATGTATAAATACCAATCCTGACTAGATGCATTGACCATTTTAGTTAGCATCTTATTAAGAGTTTTATTAGAGTATTTTGCATGTCCATTAGCTTTAGGGTGAAAGGGCAAGGAGAAACTTAACTTAATGTTGAATGCATCACATAGAACCTATACTTGCTTGTTCTTAAAGGATTTACCATTGTCAGTGATAATCTTATGAGGAACACCCAAGCAGTAGATGATATGATGGTTGATAAAGTCGATAATCTTTTCCACTTTGATCGAGATTAGAGGGATAGCCTCTACCCACTTGGTAAAATATTTGGTCATAGTGATGATAGAATGGTGTTACTATGAGAAATGAGGGTTGATTTCACCAATAAGATCTAGACCCCATTGTGAGTAGGGCCAAAAATTGGTAGAAACTCGAAGGCTATGGCTAGGTGCATGATGTAAATTGGCATGTTGTTGACACTCAACATACCTTTTTACATAATCACAATAGTCTTGGTTAAGGGTAGGCCCATAATAACTGAGGCAAAGGAAGCACTTAGCTATAGCAAGGCCACTAAAATGGCCTCCACAGATTCTGTCATGCATTTCCTTGATAGCATGAGAGGTTTTGAGACTACATAGGCAACAGAGGAAGAGGCCATCAAAGCCATGTTTATAGAGAATTTCTCCCATAATGGTATAGCAAGAGGTACTTTGGATAAATTCTCTTCAAACATTCCTAAAGAGACCAAAAATAACTATGCCAAGATTGAGATAGTCGAAGGTTTACGGATACCAAAGGTCAGGTTGGGTCTCTTTCATATTGAAAATGGTGAGAGAATCTGGTTTGACATAAGAAGGTTAGGTGAGTCTATGGATAACAACATATAGTTTAGAATCCAAAGGTACAGATGGTATCTGAGAGGCAATGGAATCCATGGTGTTGGAAAACTTATTAGTAGATCATGGGGTTGACTGGATGCAATAGTGTTTGAATGATGCTAAGAGCTCGTCAACTAGTTGTTTGTATTGCTACAAAACATCATTCTTCCACTGGTAAGAGCCATTAATTTTCTTAACCACAAGTTGGGAGCCACCAAAAGTATTGATCATTTTGACTCATAGGGCTAAGATAGTTTGAAGGCCTATCACTAAGGCTTCATACTCAACCATATTATTGGTATATTAAAAATTAAGCTTGAACGACAAAAGAAGAGGTTCACTATTAAAGGGGATAAAGATGATACTTGTTATCCCACCATGTTGACACTTTGATCCATCAAAGAACACGGTGACTTGATAGGTGAAATCCGCTTGAGAGAGGGCCGTAATAGACTCATCAGGGAATTCAATAAGAGGAGGTTGATTGTCTGCTAACAATGCTTTGACCAGTTAGTCAGTAATGACTTTCCCTTTAATTAACTTTTGTTGAAGGACCTCAGGGTCAAATTTTGCTAAAAGCATGAGCCACTTGGCCATATGTTGGTTTTGGTATGGCTTGGAGTGCATGTACTTGAGTGGGTTGGTATTGGTTATGACATAGGTTTTGTGGTTAAGAAGGTAGTGGTGAAGTTTGGTGGCCACAAAAACTAAAGCTAAGCAAAGCTTCTTAGTATGGGTGTATCGAGTCTCATATTTTATAAGCATACGACAAATGTAGTATATGACGTACTCTTTATGTTGGGCATCTCAGTGAGCCAACATTGCCCTTAGGGAATGGTTGGTGGTAGAGATATAAAGGTAAAAGGATTGGTCATCCTTAGGAGGTGTAAGGATAGGTTGTGGCAAAATGTACTCTTTGAGTGAATCAAAGGCCTTTTGACAATCACTATTCCCCTTGAAAAATACATCCTTCTTTATAAGGTGGTGAAAAGGTGGCATCGGTTCGAAAGCTAGGAGATAAAATGATGAGTGGATTGCAGTTTCCCTTGCAAGCTATAGAGTTGCTTGAGGTTGGTTGGAGGAAGCATGTCTAGGATTGATTTGATTTAGGTAGGATCAAGATTGATTCCATGAAGAGACATAATAAAACCAAGAAGCTTTCTTGACAAGACCCTAAAAATTCATTTCTTAAGGTTTAGGCAGACATGGTAATGGATAAGCATTCAAAGATGATCTTAAGAATGACTAAGTGATCCTTCTAGAATTTGGATTTTCTAAGAAGGTTGTCCACATAGTCCTTGAAAATCTTATGGATAATGTTAAGGAAGATATAGGTCATGGCACATTGTTAGGTTGCATCAGCGTTCTTTAGTCCAAAAGGCATGACTCTATAGTAGAAGGTTCTCCAAGGGGTGGTAAAGACAATTTTGCGCTAATCTTTGGGAGAAATTAATATCTGATTATAACTCAAGAACCCATCCATGAGAGATAAAATCTCATGGCCTACTATAAGATCAATAAGTTGGTCGATGTTCGGTAGAGGAAAGTCATCTTTAAGGCAAGCAAGGTTGAGGTCACAAAAGTCTACATAAATGCATAGCCCCTTGTAGCTTTGGTGATAGGTACAACCTTTGAGACCCATTAGGGGTAGTCAATGGTTTGAATGAAATTGATAGATAGGAGATGTTGAATCTCTTCTTTGATGAGAAGGGTTATGTAAGGGTGCATACATCAGATTTTATGCTTAACGAGCTTGGCATCACAGTTGGTGACTATGCTATAGGTAGTAATGGCTGGGTCAATTCTAGGCATGTCACTGTAAGACCAAGTGAAGGTTATGCTATAGTCTTAGAGGAAAGAGGGGAAGTCCCAAAGTTCTTTGATATTTAACAATTGGACAAGTTTGACAATGTAGGGGTTGTCTAGAGTATTGTGGGTGTAGGCCTTTTTCCTACGGGTTTTGGCTACACAGTTACATTAGCTTGCTTAGGGATATAGAGGTTATTTAGGAGGATTAGTACCACATTTATTGAAATGTGGGGTTTCACTATCTCTCCAACCTATAAATACCTCTCTCTTTTTGTATTCTTCATTCAATGAGCCTGGATTCATTGAGCTTCTTAGTTGTGAGTTATGACAGCTTTAAGACCTGTGAGAGCTATGAACTTTGTCTCTTTTCATAATTAGTTCATCTCCTTTATTGAATACATTATGTTCAATTTTTTCTCACTTCTAGATTTCTTGATTCAATAGTTGTGTGTGCTCACTCTGTAGTCACTGGTCTTGGACATTCGATTCTAGACAATTGTTTCAAGTACCCAAGTTGATATCCATGGTGGATTCATTCAACATGGTTGAGGTCTTGTGAGGAATAGAAGTGTGGATTGAAGAATTTAGGGCACCAAGATAGGCAAGAATAGAATCATCATCCTAGCATTAAACAATGTTGATGGTAGGAGAGTCTTCTCCTATCATCTCAGGATGGGTCAAATTGATGCTTACAATCGCCCCTCCTTCTAATAAGTCAGGGGTCCAAGGCTGATAATGTTGATGAAAAAAATTTAAGTGGGATGATGTCATCATCCTCACACACAGGTGGAGGCAAGGTTAGAGAGGAAGGGGCATCTTCTTTAACAATGGTAACGGTGGGTTGATTGGCTTTATTATTATTGGGTAAGATAAAACCAAGTCTGTGCTTCTTGTGCAGCTTCCTGGTTTCAATGATGACCAATTCATGTGGGCCATGCTCATACTACCCAAGATCGAAGCCTTTCTAACCACATCAATGGAGGTATGTTTTAACAAAGCTTGGTTTATCTAGGTAAGAGAAAATGGTGATGAATGGTTGAGGTGGGAGAGAGGTGATAGAAGAAAAAAGGGATTTATCAAGTCCCCCATAGATAAAATGGGTCTGACAATGAGGATGTCTAAAGGGAATGATAGTTCTGACATTGGGGTCATATCCCAGTTGGTTAGTAATGGGAGGAGTAGGCAAAGTGTCAAGTTTTAAAAGGCGATACTCCCCCAATGAAAGGTGATGGAACATTGATTCCAAAGGGTCTATGGTGGGGATTTGGTTCGAAAGGATAGAGGAACTAGTCAATGCCTTATCGGTAGAAGGGGATATGATATCCATTTTAGCAGTTGAAGATTGGGTTTTAGCTATTGAGGGTGTGTTGGATGGGGGTATGAGGACATCATTGGGGTGATATATCATGTTACATGTCGAGAAGGGACTTAGGTCAGCTTGGATGGTGATGACCAAGCCTTTATGCTCAAACTTAATGCAATGATGGAGGGTAGAGGGAACGTAACCCATGGAACAAATCCAAGACAATCCCAACAAGATGTATTAGAATTCACCTTCTACAACATATAAAAGTTCAAGGAGCATGTGAGATCCTAAATGGCTATGAAGGATGATAGTTCTCAAGGTAGTGGCTATGGTATCGTTGAAGGAACGAAGGATGATCGAATATTCAGATATGACATTGTCTGGCAAATTGAGTTCATTAGAAGCATGAGAGGAGATGATGTTAATTCTAGCTCCCCTATCAATCATGACATATTTGATGCAGGTTTTGTTGATGTAAACAGTAATAAAGAGAGGGGGATCTGGGTCCTCAGGGTAGATGGAAGGTATTTTTGAATCCTTAAAGGTAACAAGGTTGGAAATTTGAAGGGCACCAACAAAGGTTGCTAAAGGTTGGGAGTCCTCAGGTTGGACCTCAATGGATTGCAAAGCCTCTATTAGTGCTTGGCAGTGATGAGGAGAGGTAGAGATCAACTCATACAAGCTCATCTTCACCAAGGTCTAGTGAAGTTTCTTGAGGATAACTCTCTTAATGGATTCTAAGGGATTAGATTGGGAGACACCTAAAATAGACACCTTGGGTTTGGTGGAGGATAGATATGGATAGGTGTGGCTTGGTTGGGATTTTGAAGAGGGGTATGTCCAAGGAATGGACATCATATCCTTCCCCTTATCCTTTTGTTATGATCTCGTGACCACATTGATGGTATGGATATAAAGAGAGGTTGGGGTAGGAGATTGGTCAGATTTATCTTCACTCTTAGGTGAGAGTGGAGAAATAGGTAAGTGTTGGGTAGAATTGGTTATTTGTTGGATTCGTATGGGGCTCATAGGAGGTTTGTCTATTAATAGGTCATCCTCATCCTAAAGCTAGTGGATAATGGTTTGGAGAGCTTGGCAGTTCTTCGTGTCATGTTCAGGTGTCTTATGATAAGAACACACATGGTGGTCATTGTACCAGATGGGTTTAGAAGCTATAGGGTTAAAGGGTTTGATGTGAGGTAAGGCTAGATAATTAGTTTGCAATAACCTATAGATAATGGTTGAGTATGACTCAGCTAAAGATGGTAGAGGTGTAGAGGTCTTTATTTTGATGGTTGAGGTGGAAGGTTGTTTTGAAGTAGGTTTGGTGATAAGTGTTTTGGGTAGGGCGATGCACTTCGTTGATAACCTCAGTTTAGGCAAGGAGGTTGATGAGCTAGAGGTGGAATATCGTAAGTTAGGTAGCTTAGGTATTGTTGGCATGGTGAAAAGAGGTGAATTAGAGAGCAACTATGAAGGTGTAACTAAAAGAGGTGGTGGGGTTTTGGTAGAGGCAATTAGATTCCTGCTCAAGGTAGAGGGATGAGGCCCCAGAATGGAGGGTGAGGTTGAGGGAGGCAAATTTTAGGCCTTCCAACATTTGTGTGGTTTTACCTCTTTGGTTACTTTCAAATAGCATTTGGTTGTTAGTTATGGTAAGATAAGCTCCACCTTCACCAAGGGGTGATTAAGGCTTGGTGTAGGGGAGGTGATAAGGTTCTTGATTGGTTTGGTTTGAGAAGGTGATTTGGTATTTTGGGGTTTAGGTGTCATGGATAGTTGAGGGATTGTTGGAGTGGTAAAGGTTGTTATTGGTTTGGTTGGTAAGGTAGAAGTTCTGATAGTGGAAGTGGTGGGTTGGTTTACTAAAGGTATAGTTGGAGGTTCTTGCTTGGTGATATAAGGTAACCCTAATTACTACTAGAAGGTGGCTTGATCTGTGTCAGGGTTGGGGATAAATTCTAATTTTTTCACTAGCCTAGAGAATGGTTTGTAGGTTGGTTTGACTATAGTGGACCTAAAAGATAAGCCCCTAAGCAAAGATACAGGGATGGTAACCTCGTGCTTTTACTCAATCATAGGATGCAAGGTTGAGATAGGTGGTTCATTTGTGGGAGGAGTAGGCATGGGGGTTTCTTCCTTTGGAATGATTTTTGAAGGGGGAGTGGTTTGCTTGATAGTTAAAGGTAAAGGTGAGGCATAAATAGTTAATGACTCCATTGTCCTGGTATATAAGTTAAAAGAGTGGTTAAGGAGGACTCCACTACCTCAATAAGTGGAGGGGGAGAAGGTGGTACTTCCTTGGTTTAAGTGTCTAAAGGAAGGGAAGGTAAGTCCATTATCTCAATAGATGGAGGAGGACTAGAAGATTGGGTACTAGGTGGTTCGATAATGAGTTTATCAAAGACCACATTAACTATATGGGTATCATGAGAGCACTCAACATTTTTACTCTCATTCTTGGTAGGATCATGGTTTGGGAAGGGCTGCCTAAATATATCAAGGCTTGGTTCGATGGTGCATTGGGGTTATCCAATGTAAGCTCCCCCTTATCAGGGATTGGACAAGGATCTTGAAGGTATTTCACCTACTAATGTCATGTCCTATAACCCGATGAAACACACACATATCATTCTCATTGAACCAACTAGGTTCAGGATGAGAGGCATCAAATTGTTGAGGAGGTTTGATAGGATGGAATTGAATGATGTTTACTTTCAATAACTTTTCCAAGATGGAAGCATAGGGTTCTCCAAGTGGAGTGAATTGCTTTTGGTTGTTTTGGGTTTGGTTTCTCATGTTTTGCTTAGAGGAACTAGAGGAATTAGATTGGTTAACACAAGGTGGAGGAGCAACTTTAAGGATAACCGCATTTATAATTCCCTTGTTATTGGTATTGGTATTGGACTAGTTGCTTGACTTAGAGGAAGAGACTTCATTGGTTTTATAGGTTTAATTATTATTTTTGAGCTTTAGCTTACCTTCATCAATGGTTGG
This sequence comes from Torreya grandis, assembly GCA_037957365.1. NCBI lineage: Eukaryota > Viridiplantae > Streptophyta > Pinopsida > Cupressales > Taxaceae > Torreya > Torreya grandis. The sequence continues at coordinate 2,647,918 of JARHVA010000430.1, forward strand.
GTTTTCTAACTTACGCTCCATGGTAAAGGCTTCATCAAAGGTTCAGAAGCTTTGAACACACAATGTAGAAGAGATATGCTTGGCACATGCCTGAGCAAAGAGCTTTACGAGTTCATGGAGGTAGGGAGAAGGAGAGTTGGTTAATTAGGCTCCTCAAAGTAGCCACAAAATTGGCAATAGATTCATCCTCAAACTATCGATTAGAGTAGAGGTCAGTGATAGATACTTTCTTGGAGATATTGATTGATAAATGATCCCAAAAGGTTTGATCCAGTTGGGTGAAGGAAAAATGAGAGTGCCTGGGTATGGCACTATACCAATCCAATGTTGGATCATTTAGAGACATGGGGAAGGTGTGAAGAAGAAGGGCATCATCATAAGTGATGAGATAACAAGCATGCCTAAACGCCCTAAGGTGTTGTTGGGGATTCTCTTTACTTTGAAACTTAGAGAACTTGAGAAGTTCCCATTGGGGAGGATATGGCCTGATAGGCACAAATAGATGGATGGGCTCCTTACAGATTTGGTCATATGACAAGATGTTGTGAGCACTCGAAATGGATAACTCTAATGTGGTCATTTTGTCTACAAACATCTTAATTAGGTAAGCTTGGGGTTGTGCACCTGAAAGGTTATGAGATGCATACTGTTACGATGGTTGGGAGACATATTGATAATGGGTAGAAAGTTGGGAGGCTGTCACATATTGGTAAGTGGATGCTAATGGTTAGGTGGAAAACACATGAGGGAAGGTAGATGTAGGTGGTTGAATAATGGGTTGGGGTACATGCCCTTGTAGGTTAGGGATGTAACCAAATTTTGGTACAAGAGGTGCTTGTTGGATAGGAGTGGTAGTTGGGTTGGCGACCAATGGAAGGGTGGTAACCCTTGTACTAATCGGTGGCAAGGTAGAGGGTATGGACACCACAAGGCTTTAAAGTAGAGTAGTGGTTGACAGATTGGGGGTAGCTAAGAGAAGGTTGGTGGTGCTAGAGGTAGGCACTCTTATTGTGGAGGAGTGGTTGGTAAGAGTGGAAGGTATAAGGGCATTAGTAGTTTGGGTTGATTGGTTTTCTATGGTAGTCTCAAAGGGGTTGTTGATTGATGAGGAAGCTTGGATAGTCAATAGTTGGGTAGTAATTGTGGTAACATATGTACTCCCCATGAGGTGGAAAGGCATAACATAAGATAGATCTATGGGTGGGGCTAAATTCAGAGTACAGTAAGAGATGGTTGTAAGATAATGTTGCAAGGCCACAAGATTGTTATCTAGGAAATTAATAAAATTTGCATCTCCTTGAGGAACCTCTCAAGAGAAAGTAAGACTTTTCGAGGAGTGAGGAGAGTTTGTTAGTTTAGAAATGTAGTTTATGCATGAAGAGGTAGGTTGGCTTGATGGTGGGTTTTGCTCTGCAAGGTCTCTTTGCTGCTCGCGAGTAAGAACCATACGAGATAGGAGAGATAAAAATCACAAACAACCTCAATACTCAAACAAAGAAAAGACAAGAAAATGATCAAAGGAAATCAAATCACACTCTAAGAGATACGTTAAGCCCTAAAGTTTTAATTAATCTCGCTTTTGGATTATGACTTAAGAAGATGTGTGACTGAGATTAGTTTGTAGAGTGGGTACTAGAGAGGAAGTATAAGGTTGGTTCCAGGTTATGTTTAGGCACTCAAAAAGAATCTGTATTAGAATCAATACATAGCTTGGTATTGGGGCCTACCCCCTCACTTCACACACCATAGTGATAAGGGTGTTGGGTGCTTAGCCAAAATATATTGATATCAAGAGATTATTCTCAACCAGAGAGTTGAGTTGGTTCTCTCCTTGATAATGACCTCCAAGTAGGATCATTGGGAAAGGTTACAGTTACTGCTAGGTGATGAAATCCTAGTCGATCATTGTCTCAAGTTTGTTTGATGTTTAATTGATGAAAGTGGTTTGGTTGAGTGTGTGCAACAAAGAGTGAAGCTACGATAACTTGCTTTTAAGTTAAGCTATGTGAACTAAACTTTCAAGCATTCAATGTATACACTTAATTTTAATCCCAAAAGAAACTTTTGATTTCATTAATAAGCATAGAATAAAGAGAGAATGTAAGCAAACAAGAACCCAAGTAAAGACACAAGGGTCCCATCGGGCATGCCATAATGTTTCAGTGAATTTCTGCTTATTATTAAAAAAGGGAAAAGAAGAAACTAAGTATGGGTATGGTTGAAAACCCCATTTGATTGTGCACATTTGAATCAAAAGATTGTGAATAGCTCCTCTTTGGTTTGGGAGGATGACCTATAGATTAGAAAACATTAAACCAAACTTGGTCGTTAGACATATAGTTGGGTGGATTACCTAGCGATAACTAGATCCCAGAAGTAAGAGCTTCCTTAGGGTCTATCAATCCACACATTTTCAAACAATTAAGTTTATAAAATAGAAAGGAAAGTACTTGCATCAATAAATCAATGGTACTAAAATTGAATACAAGAATGCTTGCTTAGAAAATAGACTAGAAATGATTAAATTAGTGATAAACTAACTAATACTAGTGTTAAAGAGTTGGGGTATGCTTCAAAAAAATAGAAAGGGGTCTATGAACAAGCAGAAACACAAAAAATTAGGTTTGGTTGGGGGTAGGTGGGTAAAAATAGCTTGCTAGTTTTTAATACCACAATGACCATTGGTGGTCAAGGTGACCATCGGTGGTTGGACAGACCGTCGACGGTTGAGACAACCATTGATGGTTACTATGTATGGATCTTAGTTGGTAAATAAACTAATTGATGAGATCCAAAAGATAGATTCCAAGAGATGGGTACGACCTAGATTTATTGCAAGATGGAAATAAAGTAAATGAATATTGAGAAACAAGTACTTCTATTACCAGAAGTCTATTCGGTGATTAATAGAGGTAGTTGATTTGTTGGTGAAATATAGCTTGATTTTGATAGAGTAACAATACCTAATAACTCGAAGGAGAGGTGATAACAAGTTGGTTTTCTAATATGATTTCTAGATTGTTGATGACATTTGACCTACAATAAGAAACTCCTAGATACACAAGATCATGATAAGGATTTGACCTCTTTGCTCTACTTTTCTTATAAGCAAGGCAAGAGAGTTACAATAACACATGAATTGGGCCTTTTAATAATAACTCGTGTATGCAATGGATCACAACTAAAATTAGATGAGTTATTTTAAAAAAAGCAAGGTGGGTGACTTGCATGTTAGTGGCTGAGGAGGTGGACCCTAACCGTCGATAATCAGGGTGACAATCGATGGTCGAGGGTAAAGGGTAAAAAGTGGGTAAATGCTAGGTTAGGCCAATTGAGTTAAACTGATTTTAAGTTAGGTCCGATTAGGGGTAAGAGGGTTAAATAGTCCCTAGGGGGGTCCTAAGGTGGTATAGGGGAATGACGATATTCAAAATCATGGTGTGTAGATTTTTAGTGTCTAAAAAATTATTTATTCTACTTCAATCAAGATAAGATACTAACAAAGTTAAATCCTGTATAAGTGCTTTAGATAGGCTTATCAAACTACCTGATATCCTCCAAGCCTTTCTGCATCACTACCATGGTTTATTTATGGTGTAACCGTCATCCCCTGATTGTGAGGTTGTCCTCTCTCAATGTCTTGTTGTGGTCCCTTGTAAGCTCTTGGAAGCACAAAGAATTGCTTTTGATTCACCTCTTAGTATTAATGACCATAAAGAAGTTGTAATGTAGATGGCCTCTGATAAAGCCCAGGTATTGATGGCTTTCCCTATGAATTTTATCAAACTTGTGGGATACATTTAGACCTGATCACCATAGAGTCTATTATAAAATTATCTTGATCAACTATTTAGGTCATCTCATAAATTAGGACAACATAAAATTAATTCCCAAGGCATGGGACCCCAAGGTAATTACCAATTGAAGACCCATCATTTTGCTCAATGTTTCCTAAAAAATCATATCCAAAGCATTAACTCTCAGAATCAAACACTTGCTTCCCTTAATTGTGCAAACTGAGCAATCTGCTTTAATTTAACATAGATATATTCTATATAATGTTATTGTCATTTGGGAAGGTATGGGATGGACTAGAATATATAACTAGAAGGCATTGTTCATCAATATTGATTTTGAGAAAGCCTATGATTGGATTGAGTGGCCTTTTATCATAGCTATGCTATAGGCTCTAGGGTTTGGCCCCAAGTTTGTTCACACCATCAATATGTTGTTTTAAGATGTTGGGGCCTATATCACCATCAATGTCTCCAAATCTCAACACTTTGAGCTCCACATATCCATCAAACAGGGTTGTCCCCTTGCTCCTACACTTTATGTTTTGGATACTAAAGGTTTTAATTATCTATTGGTCAGTTATGATTCGAGGGGTCTATTCAAGGGGATATCTCTTCCTAATTTAGATCCCCAGTTAATTAATGGGCACTTTGTTGATGATTTTTTCCTCACTCTATAAGAGGATCAAGACTTTGTCAAACATGGGATGGAATGTTTAGGTATCTTTTGCCTTACATCTAGGTCATCCATTCAATTGTGTAAGACCCAATGGTATTACCAATCTTTGTCACCCAAACCTCCTTGGTTGGAGGGATATATGTAGAAATGGATACTTCCTGAGGTCCAGTTTAAATTCTTAGGCATTTCATTTGATTTTAAAGCCTCTCTTGCAGAATTGTGTTCTTATATGGTTTAGAGAGTTGAGAAAAAATTCTCATTTTGGATCAGTAAACCTTTGACTTTGACCAAAAAAATTTAAGATTTTTCTAAGGTGCTCATGGCTACTCATATTTACTATTTCTCTTGATGGGATCCTTATAATTCCTCTTATGTGAAGCTTGAAAAGCTTTTGTGATACTTTCTCTGGGCTAATTTTGAGGGGTGTTAGGGTTTTCATTGAGTTTCTTGGGCTATCTATTATCGACCTAAAGAAACTGGCGAGTTGGGGCTTATAGATATCAAGCTTCAGGGAATAGCTCTTGGGGTAAAATGGATCATTAGAATAATTGAAGGAGATGAAGACTATAAAATTCTGTTTAGGCACTACATTTCTCAAGGTTGCCCACTTTGGAAAAAATCCTAGTAAGGCATTGGCTTTCATAGTACGCTTATCTCACTAGTGATAATCAAATTAGGGGGCACATTTGTCATGAAAATCATTTAGAAGGCCTATGAAAAGCTCAAACCCCACCTCATTTGGGTGGTGGATGGGTTTAGAAGGGGTATTTATCTAAAATCCTAGTCGTTATGGTGGTCTCCCCAGCTAAACTTCCATAATGTCCCCTTTGCCATGGTCCCTTAGATCAAAAGCTTGAGGCTATTTAAGAAAGTTATTCTCACAGTTGGTGATCTATTTTTGAATAACTCTAACAACAAGCTTCTTTAGCCTATGCTAAAATCCAAGTTCTATCTTAATAAGGAATATGTAGAATAAATTTCTGAATTATAGAGTTTCATACTTGATGAATACTTGCACAAAATTGGAGTTTCCTCTCTCACAACATGGTGGAAGGACTGGTCCTGGTCTACAACCATGCTATTTTGTCAATACTCTCCTCGGTTGGGTTACAATTTGTTGTCTCCTCGGCATATTAACACTAATTCCCTTAACCACCAGTGGTTTCTCCAATCCCTCCATCAGGTTTGGGCCCAGAGATTTGATAATATTTGGGCAACTTGTACTTGGCCCAAAAAATCCTATTTCTTTTAGTGTATTCTATACCAAGAACTGCCCATGGGGAATAGGCTCAAGCAAATGGGGGTGTTCAATCCCACTTGCCTATCTTACCATCACCTAAAAACTATTAAACACCTCTTTTGGTTTTGCCCTCATGCCCAATCACCATGGAGATGGATCCATACCCTTTTCAAACCCTTCAAGCCTAAAATGTTCACTTGGAAAATGGTTCCCTTGGGGGACTCTGCCCTATTACCTACAAGATATAACATATTTTGGTATATTTTATATACTGATATTTTATTTTAGATTTGGAATCTAGAAATCAAACATGTTTTAATAATGAAACTATGGAAAATTTTATTTTTATAATTAATAAATTTGTTATAATTGCTAATGTTACCCTTCAGATTCAAAGTCAAATAGATAAGTTTTGGTTTAAGATTCATCATGTACAACTCCTAAATCATTGAGGGAATACTTCTTGTGTGATCAGTTGTGAGCCAACTGCTCCCCCTCCTCACCACTCCCCTCCTAGGGGTCATGGGCATGGGAGGAGGCACCATCACTCTCACAGTCAGAGATCTTGAAGTTAGACGAGCTCCACTCCTCGCTCTCACTAGCCATCTCCTCCCACAGGATATAATAGAGGTAATAAAGATAGTGGTGGTGTGGGGGGTGGAGACCCCCTCCATAAAATAAGTTACTGTAGTTGTTAGCTATCTTTAATCCCCACCAGGATTCTCAAGTGCAACATGATTCTGAAACTAACCAACAGATTGATGGTTGGGAACCCCTCCTAGTTGATGAAGATCCCTTAGCCCAGGATGGCTAGGGAGGAAAGCCTCAAAACACTCCACTTTCACCTCCTCCATCGATTACCATGTTCGTAGTTGCTTAGTTATTTCTTTGTTGTTTATAATTTTTCATTATCTTTTTTTATTGATGTGTGTTTGAGTTAGTTTAACTATGGTTATTGGTAAAGTTGTGGCCTTTAGTGGATTTTTGTTTCTCCTGAGGCTCCCTTAGCTCGGTTTAACTTTTAGAGTGTGAATTTTCCACCCTTTCTTATATGATTAGCATTGTACTGTAAGTTTTTTTTAAATTACTATAAATGTGCTTTTCAATATTAAAAAGTGGGTGTAACTAGACATATGCCTTATGAAGGTCCCTAATCCTGAAATTAAGCCTACTTGAATTATTATGTGGCAAGTCCTTAATTACACAAGTTTAATTCTCAACTACTTTTAGCCCTTTACTTTTGTTAGCTTCCTAGCTTTGGGAAAATAAACGGTTCGAGATCAGTGCTAGGGAGAACTAACCCAATGGCATGAGGCATATTATTATGCTTGCATCACCATTTTTCACAAAAAAGACTCGTATTGTTAGATCTAGAGATCACTCTAATAAAAATAAAATAACTCATGCCATTATTTATAGGCCAATTGAATGATTTGAGGTAATTGTTAAAAGTATTTTGGGACCTCAATTCATTGTAATCTACATTTGAGCTTGAATTTTAAAATAAGGAGAATCATGTAGTTAGAGATCAACATCAAAAAGGTGATATGATAGTTGGAAAATAGCACTAGAATTCCTGACCATGTCACATTTTGCATGTGTCTTTTAAATTTTCAAATTTTTTGAAGGTTAAAACCTTAGATCCAACTACTCGATATCCTTACCTAAAGATCATTGATCTGACAGTGTTATGTGATTCTTATTGATGACATCATAAAGTTTATTTAAATTGGATTACACGATTTGATTTAAGAAGTTTCAATGGTTATAAATCTTAACTAGGTATTTACACTTGGTCAATTTGAGAACTCATTTACAAGATAGTTGAGGCAATGAGCGAGATTTAACTATTACATCATCAAAAAATATAATTATGCCATCATGATACATCCAAGGTCCACTAGTCTAAAGTAAAAGATCATTTAAATCTATAAAAAGACTTAAAGGAAGATCTTACACTTTGCCATACCTTATGCATAAGTTTAATAACATAGAAAAAGCGTGCTGAACTCTAGAATGGTTTTACATGAGGAAAGCTGAAAGAAATTCATTTAATTAATAAGTGAGAGTGAGAAATCACTCTCATTTCATCTTCTATGTTTTATAAAAGGTGTTCTTGAACTTTGAAGTAAAAAAACCTTGATGTAAAATTTTGAACCTACACAAGCCTTATACCAAAATTATGTGTCTAGACAATGAAACATTCCTTGCACCAGTAGGAAACTATCCCACATACGACTATGAGTTTTATTCCATTGTCTAGAATTTTAAACATTAGAAACATTTTACATTTGTAAATGAGTCTTTGATCGACACAGTTCATAAGTTTATTTAATTACTGCAAACAAAAAACAAGTCACAACAAGAATGACATAAAAAATGATATTATTATCTTCCATAGTTCTATTTGAATATCAAGCATAAGAAGGGAGGTGTCAATTCAGTGGAAAATTATTTGAGGTGACTTTTGGTACTAGCTATCATCACTGATCTTGATGCATGTGGACATGAAGTAAAAACATTGTCCACATTTTACCCATTATATATATATATATATATATATATATATATATAAAATATTTCATAAATCTATTCAAAATTGAATAGTTGTTATTCAGTTCTTTCTACTTGAAGGATGGACTTTTATATCATCTTGAGAAGTTTTGTGTATCACATAAGGTAGTTTAACAAGGTTTTAGGAAAATTTAGAGTGGAAATGACCCTTTCATTATTAAATAAGAATTATTTATTTTTACCACACCTTAGATTAAGTGTTGTCAAATACATTAGATCTTGTACTGCATATGTGATTGCCAAAATAGTCAAAAAAAAAAAGGTACATACACACCTTTTATATTCCAAAAAAAACTTTGGGAATCTATTTCCATAGATATTATCTAAGGTTACCCCACTAACAAGTATGGCAATTATTTTGTGTATGTAATAGTTGATAGATTTTCAAAGATGGCAATTCTCACACCTTGTAAGAAAGAAATATCGGATCTAATAATAAATCAAGTGTATTTTTAGTATGTTTGGATCTATTTTGGAATACCATAAATTATCATATATGACAGAGATATAATATTATTGAGAAATTTCTAGAAAACACTTTGATAATGTTGGACATGAAGTTGAACAAGTCTATTGCATTCCATCCACATACTAATAGACATATAAAATTGTTAAACAAGATAATCGTGCATCTTCTAAGAATGTACAATTAAAATAAACAATGCGCATTGGATGAAAACCTTAATTTCATTCAACATAGCTACAAAAAAATTGTTGTAGAACTTTTTGCACCCATCCCTTTCCAAGTCTTCTTGAGTTTCAAAGCTTTACAACCTATTGATGTAGCTTATCCTATTTAACATTATTGTGCCCCAAAATTTTATTTGATAAAATTATTAATTTTTTTCTTGAACATGTGATATTTTTCCTTATAAAACCCCTTTGTCTGAATCTCAAAGCCCATACTTAGTAAATTCTCTTAAAACTTGATCAACAAAATAGGAAAATCATTACACATGTCACAAGTGTAATAGATACGATTATTTTGACAATATTTTTTGGTAATATTTGAGTCATAAGATATGATCACCCTATATAAAATTTTCTCTTTATAAGCCCCTCTTGAAATCCGTAACTTCATACTTGATAATTTTTCCTTTCAGAATTATCATGAGAATCATGCTTTCGGTACAAGTTCACTAATGAGAAAAATTGTAAAGAAAACATGATTCCAACATTAAAAAAACATTAAATAATGAGTTTTATTTTATAAATATCAAAATTCTATAATCTAATTTGTGAAGATGTTTTGATCTATGCGATTAAATAAAAATTGAATTTCTTTAGATATATCAAACTTCTCCTAAAAACTCTCTCTTTGTAATGAGCATAGAGAAGTTCTAATTGACATGACATGAATCAAAGGGTTGGATGAATTAAAACATTGTTATAATATATAAAATGTAGTGTGAGAATGATAGGCATGAAAGGCATGACAAAGGTGATGGTAACTTTGTAACATCATTTTGGTGCACTGTGCCATTAATGGCACGCATGCAAGTTTTTCATCTCCATCTGCATATATATTCCCTTTCACCTCATTCATTTATAACTATCTCCCATTCACTCCCTCTTGCTTCATGAGATTCTCTCTTTTCCCTCCCATTTCAAATCTAATTTAAGGTACATCCACCATTGTTAACGACCTACATGAAATTGATCAAAATCAATAATATTTTAATATTTTTTGTCTGATTGACTTTCTGCTTGATTGAGGGTTCTGTTGAAAGATAAAGTGGGAGGTTTGACATATATAGGTTTTTAATTTTATAAATCTCAATCATTATCCTATACCAAAAAATTTAAAACATAGTTTCAATCCCTACTAGGGTCATGGAAAACAAAAAAATGCAAGATGAATAAGTACAGAACCTTACATTTTTCAATGATAAGAAAATGATGCTTAGCCCAAGGGAAGTCACATGATTATAGTTGTAGAGAGGATAATTTTCTCATAATTTTATAGTAAATTTCTAATGTGAAATACCTTAAAAGATAGAACCAAAATTTACCTTTGTAATATACTTCCAAAAGTTCCACTCAAACATAGTGAGTTCCTAGGATGTTGTTATTGATTTTTTTTCAAGTTTTCATGACAAATGTGATTTCTCAATCGAAATACAAGGGAATTTAACCCTTTTCAAGCCTTGAGACTGACAATCCAAATATCAGTAGTACCAACATGGGTCATGTTAACTTGTAATGATTTCAGACTAGAATCAATGCATAAACTCATTAATGGATAACTCAACATAAGTATGATATAAGCTTTCCCAAAGCTACTGATTTTCCAACATCAATGCAATACTATGACCTTATGCTTGCCTATGCAAAATACTATAATCCATCAAAGCAAGAATTTTATGGCAACAATGATGTGTTAATTTCCAAATTGGATGTTTATTTCATAAATGATGTATTTTGAATTACACCACATGACTTTCATTTGAAAATGAATGAGTAAATGTGAACAATGTATTAGAAATACATAAGTCTGACTTCAAAGAATATTTATCACATATAATCACTCTAATGAGAAGAGTAGTGGGCCATCAAGCAAACATATATTTTCACTCGTAGATGTTATTAATGATGGGAATCATTTACACATGAAGATAATTAATTGATTGGGGGTGCATCATCAATGATTATACTCAACAATATTTGACTAAGATCCACAAAAATAGATGGATCTACCAATAAATCAAAAATATGTTTTCACTTGTGGAGTTTCTTAGTGTTGAAAATAATTTGCATATGAAAATAGTCATTTAATTTTGGTTGCATCATCAGTGGTTCTATTCATAATTAGTTTACTAATATCAACACAACTAAATAGTTTTACATTGGTTTATGCCATTGCTCACATTAAACCATTTGATGGTCTCCAAAATAAAGGAAAATTCAGCACACTGAACAAAACCTACAATCACTATCCTCAACTTGATTTCAAGTAAAGTATCAATTACTTGAGATGCATCAATGACACATTTTATATGTTTGTTTTTTTATCTCTATAAAGAGATACTTCTCTAATAATTTTCAATGACGGAACTACTTTGGTTACTCAATATGAGAGTTGGTTTGTTTAATTTACAAAGTTCACCTATATTTTTGTCTGAGAATAAAAAGGTAGACCATATTTAGATTCATATATACATTAGTGACACATTTATACTCCTGGATATGTGTATACAATTGTAGAGTGTGCATTGGTTGTGTAGAGATAAACACAAAGCAGGGGTCTAGTTCTGACTCATTGTTGGTCACTAAACTTACAAAATTATTTTTGATGCCAAAGTCATCGACATGGTTGATTTAATAGTATATCCGGATGAAAATATACTTTAATTTAATATCAAAGGATTTATGGAAGGTATCTTAGGTCTAATTACATGCCTATTGCATTAATTTAAGATTATTGGGCAAACTATGTTGATGGCTTTGAGGTGAGAAATGATTATTGTAGATTGAGCTTGGAGTAGATAATAGAATAAAAAATAAAAAAAAATATCATAAGGGAATGAACAATGATGATAATGAGCTCCAAGAAGTAGTTTATAGTAATAAATTTATATTAGAACCAATTGCCCATATAGATTGGCCAACTCTTTAAATCACTGGCTTGGACACTCACACCAAAGGAGTCATTAATTGAACCATGAATTAGTTTAATAATAAAGTGAAAGAGTTTATAGATTGTGGAGAATCAAAAAGTTTGTGGTATTCATCAAGGTCTACAAAACCACCACAAATGAGTTATTCAAGGGAATCAGGCTCCAATGTTCTTAGTATCACTTCTTTCACAACTATTTTTACAGGAAGTGGCAATGATAGCAAAGACATGAATAATTTTTTTACAAAGAAAATGTATGGGACAAGCTCAAATACGAAGGTTTAATTGAATATGAAAATACCACTAAATCCATACTTTTTTCATAAATAGTTAAAAATATTATTATTACCTTTCAATAGTTGATACATCCATATAAATTGCTAATACCATACTAGTTCATCACTTATGATAAGGGGCAAGGTCATGTGTCACCTAGATTGCAATCACAACTTTGTTTTCCAAAAAAAATCATTACATACCTATATTAATATTTACCTCCAAGACCATCATCTCCTCATGTGTCTCCATGTCACATTATGCTTCTTAGATAACCAAATGCCACTTTTGCATCTAAAATATCATTGCCAACTCCTCCAACATGAGCTTATTCAAAATCAAGGACAAAAATTTTGAGTTTATGATAATGAAAAAACATTTGAGTGGATTCAACCATTGCTAAATAATAAATATAGGAAGCTCAAATCCTTGAGTCTTGGCATCGATACAACCATGAATATTATTCAAGACCCTCCTAAGAAAACATTGACTTCCTCTAGAATGGTCTCTAATATGTTGATTACCTAATTCCTTGAGGTAACATCTCCCATTGGAGATAAAAATGAATAATAAATGATTTTTTCCAATTAAAAATTATAAAGGAGTCAAATGGGAGAGACAACTCACGAGGGTGAAATTCATCATTCCAAGGAGTACATGACCGACATCCTTAAAATAGTCAAAGGAGATGAACAAACATAAGAAGAGCTAGAAAAGGAAGTTTGTGAACTTACCAAATGTGTTTAATATCTTCTTGTCCTAGTAGGAACTCTAGTGGTACCATTTCCTTCTTAACTTTAGGTTCTAAGGATCGAAAAATATCATATCACGATAATAAGTGAACTTCATAGTTTTGTAAAAACTATGAAGGCATGGGTGGACAAAAATATTGGTTAGAGGATTGAAATACATTGATAAGGTGATTAAGGCTCGTGATAAGAATTAATTTGACTTGATAGTATCATGATATGAAAAAGAATTGGTTGTGTGGTGTATACATCTAAATTCACATGCTTCCTTCTCGTCATTAATTTCATCTAATTTATCTTACTAATATTCCTAGTCATTTATCTAACACATTCCATACATCATTCATGTCACACACTAACCTTATAATGTCTCATGTCAATTAATCATGTCGTTATTCCTCTATTATCATATCATTTGTCATCTAATCCCACTTAGTCAATATATTGGGATTTTAAATTCCAATCCTCTCCTACCCCCACTTTCTCCTACTAATCATTTTATAATACCCACCTAATCACACACTAATACTCATTAGTTATGACTAAGAGAATTTAGAATTCTCTACACTTTTTAGAGAATTATTGTCTAGAATTCTCCAAGGAATTTTATATTCCTTGGAAATTCCTCTCCATTATATATAAAAATAGTCTCATCCATGCACAAACAAAATTAGGAATTTGTAGGTTAAATCCATTATATCCAATTGTCTATCAAACTAATCATCATCCTTATATGTTATCAGATTTTGAGTCCAATAAATCCAACATCCTCATCATGTACTCTACTTGTCATCTTGGGCACATCACTAAAAGTTTGGAAGTAATTGATTGAATTATTGAAGTCTATTTGCTTTATTTCAATTATTTTTTACATTGAAATTAACTTGCCTTGCCCAATAAAAGGTATGTGTTGAGTTAGAGTGTTTTCATGTGATTATCTCCATTGATTGCTTGCATTTTATCTTCATTTTAATTCCTTCCATATACATGTGGGAAAATGTGAAAAGTGATGTTATTGAAATTAGCTTTGAAATATCTTTATTATCAACCAAAGTTAAGTGATAAAAAATTCTCAAAATATTGTTCCAATATATGATATCTAAAATGTGATATTTAAAAATGTGATGGTATCAATCCTCATTCAGTAGCTAATCTCAAAGATAAATTCATGAAGTTAGTGAACAAGATCATTGTTATGAACAAACTATGTGAGATTCATAATTCTCTCAAAGAATTCAAAAAAAGTTGTCTGAAGTGCATGATCTTCCTAACACAATTAAAAAATTAGACTCATGGACCATCATTGTAAGAACATTGATTTCTAAGTGAATAAATAGTGATAAATGAGGTGAGCAAGTTCGAAGCCTACAAGCTAAATAGAGATTATGAAAAGAGAAAAGTGGCATAGGTGTAATGCGATGACAAGTAGGGCCCACTGAGTGGTGATTCATTTCTTGGAAAGTCTACCTTGATGGACTATAGTTCATTTTATTTTCTATTATTCATTGTAATTTTTGAAATATCCTAGTTGAAATTATTTTACTTTTTTGTAGTTTTATAATAATTCAATTTTAACAGGGAATGTAAAAGAGAGTAAATAGGAGTTAGTTAAAAGTTGGTTGCATCTTCTTATGTGTTATAAATACGAGTGATGAACATTATAAAAGGAAATTTTGACACCATAACAATTTTTGGTAGAGAAGAAAGAAATGAAAGAAAAATTGTGTTTATTTCAAGAAGAATTTTGAATAAATATTGTAAAACTTTGTGTCGTATTATTTCTTTGTGGATATGCATTGATATTATGTTTAATGTTTGTCCTTTATATTTCGCAAAGTTATAATGCAACATGTTAAATCATGAATATCCTATGAGTTTCATCCATATATGTTAACTAAAATCTAAATTTTCTTGGCTACAAATATATATTGTATCATGTTATTGTAGGTGACCAAACCATACCACATTACCTAGGTTGGTAGAAGCCTTTGTCTTATTGGTCTGGATATGTATTTTGATGTTATAGTATAGTTGTAAGCTCTATGATGATTTTGCATAAAACATGTATACTGTTAAATAATCCTACCAATTTTGAGGGGCTTTATAACTTTGTCTCATCCTTGAGACAACTCTTGAAGAATCATGCATAGGTGAAAACAAAATAATTCAACTATCACAATGTAAAAAAATGCAAACAAAAATGTGTTTCCTAAGTGGATCACCCATCCTAGGGTAAATATTTATCACATTTTTTTGTTATAGCCATGGATAAGGTTTCCCATATCAAAAGTGGGGCCTTGGTGTCTAATATATTATAATCTAATTCAGTATTTCCCTTGGCCACCTTAACCTCATCTCTTGGCACTAGTGAACTCGTTTAGTAGTATGCTTCATGCACTGCTATCCAAATTTCCATCTTAATCATTTGGGTATTTAGTAGTGTTTTATAATCCTCTATTTATTCAAAGATGAATACCCTCTAAGTTTTTTTTCCTTATTTTAATTGTGCATATCAATCCATTTATCCCACTCTAATTTAGAAGGATTTTTTATGGTGTCAAAGATGGTAGAAGCAATGTGTGAGTGTCTTTGTATTTTTCCAATTATTTCTTATATTTTGGGGTCCACAAAGGCTAATCGATGGATTATGAAAAATAGGTAACTGCATCCCCGTAGCTTTTCATAACTTCTCTATATGCTCTCTGTATTCATTTTTATTTGTTTGGTTTTCCCCTAATACTGGTCCCAAAAATTATTCCTCATATTTTTCTATGGCCTTAACTTTGATAAGACTTTTGTCCATTGTAGCTCCAACATAGATGATAAAGTTATACATTATTTCCTCTAGTTGTTTCTCTATTTTCCAAATCGAATCTAGATTGTATTGTGTCCTAATAATAGTTAAGGTCGTGGAAGTCTTTTATATTCCTTCCTCTAGATTCACACACCATGTCATCCAATCTATTTTTATGCTTTGGATCAAGGTATCCCTAATGGATTCTTTCTCTATAGGTTTAATACCCCTTATGTGATACCTTGTGTCTTAGTTGTCTTGATATGTTTACCATATGTGGTGACCTTTCATATGCATAGGAATTGAATCTAGTTCCATCGCTTATTTGAAAACTCCATTTGTTGAAAAATAATTAAAATAATTTGAGTATTAAATATTAAATCAATAAACTTAAAATTTTAATTCCAAATAATTTTTTGAGAATATTTAAAAATATCTTTTATTGGTAACTTGTGCTTGGCCTATCTAGGAAGGTTAGATGAGCTTTTGGTTAGGCCATAGACTAGAGCGGATGATTATGTTTGTGGAGTGTGAATTTGAGTAATGTAAGATAAATTATTGTTGAGTGTAGAGGAACTTTTTATATTGTACAAATGGGTTACTTGGACAAGAAATCCCACATGGGATTGTAAGACCATTAAGTGGAAGTTTGGGTTTGTTAAAAAAGTACACTCCCATTCATTGGGTTGGATGGAAAATCCTTGGGATATGAAATTTAGACTTTCACTTATTTCTCACTTTTAGTGGTTCATTTTGGGGACTCATTTTTTGGTGGATGATTTTGGGGAAGAAATGAGATTGGAGAGCTTATTGGAAGGAAAAGGAGAAGCTGGAGAATAGCTAGTGGAGTTATGGGATCTTGGGATATGCCTATCAAGCGATAAAAAAGAGGTAGGGCTCTTATATTTGCATTCCTTATTATTTAGAAGGTTAGATTGGTTGTGTATAACATTTGAAAAGTGGAATTCTTTTTGAAAAATACTCCCTCTATCTCTCTCCCTAACTCTCTTGATAGAAGCTAGTAAAGCTTCTCTTGAAATTCTAAAAATGTTAGTTGTGTCTCCATCGTAGTTGATCTTTAAATCATTATTTGAACAAATGATATTTTTGAATGAATCGGTGAATTAAATACAATAAGCTTAATTGTAAAATACTTAAGAGAATCAATATCTTGATCATATGTCTCTCTTCTTGTTCATTGAATTAGTTGGCTTCTTATTGAGCTCCTAATCCTCCACCAAACCTGCAAACAACAAGAGATAAGTGAGGGCAAAATCATAAATGTAGAATTTTATCATGCCCATAAATAAAGTCGGGAAAACAAGTGAAACCCATATCTAATGGTGTAAATTTGCCAAAATTCAATGGTGAGGATTTGACGTTCCACCATGTAGGATAAGCAAGAGCTTTTGTATTATTTTGATCATTTTAATTAATTGCACTTCTAACCCATTCCCTTGGTCCTTTGTTACTATTATGTAAACTTGAATTTTAATTCCTCTTAAAAATTATAAAATGCATCCCACCTTGGCTTAATATAAGAGATTATTTAATTCATTGAGAAGAATTTTTTAATCTTAAATTAAGAGAAACTATGTGTGATCAAGGAGAAATGTGGCCATGGGGCCAAACTCTATTTAATTTGGCATTTTTAAAATCTCAAATATATTCAATACCTAATTCAACGTGTTTGAAACTCTTTTAGAATTTGAATAAATTAAGTATCTAAGATTGGATTTTTTTGAAATTGAGAATAAGAGATAATTAGTTTAGGATGTGGAATTATCCATAAACCATTAAATAATTTTTAACCTATTCAACAATGGTCTTTTAGGTCCAATTTTGGATGCATTTTGCGATGACAAAAATTATTCTTGTTTCTTGCTTCCAAAGTCGATTTGGAATCAACGTAATTAAAATACCTAGGAATGGTATTTCTAAAAACCAAAAATTGTAACCAAATTGTAATAGCTTTAAATAATCATTATAACAATAAAATAACTTTTATTATTAATTTTACTATTTTTACTAGGGTGATTTAGAAGCCAATTTATATGGAATTTTGTGAGACAAGTTTTTTAAGTAGTTAAAGTCATATTGGATCGGTTGATTAAATCATTGTTTCCCTCACAATAAACATGCTTTGTTGCCTTAAATAATTATTTTGAATTAATATGAGAGGTAATTTTATACCTGTTTATGAGCGTGAAGTTTAATGCATTTTGTTTTGTTATAAGGGTCTATTTTTGTGGTGGTTATTTTAATGCCTTTTGGCATTTATAATTAGGGTCATGATCACCCTACACTATTTTATCCATTTTATATACTTGTTACCTTGGTTCACATTTCTAATCACAAATGCATATGTTTATGTCTAGATTTAGTTACCAATAGTTAGGCCTAGGATAGGGCCTAATGAGTTGATATTTACACTCGAGCTTATATTTCATTATGTGTGTACTTCTCATATGTTTATATGCCTCAGTGTTTCTTAATTTATGTTTAGACCAGCTAGTCATCATGAAGTTTCCTACAAGGGTAACTATGTTTCTCTTAATCATGTAATTGATTGGTGAAGGCCGAATGCATTCACATCTATATTAACACTCTTTATAAAAGAAGTGAACTACAACCAACCCTGATTTTGCATGTGAAGGGATCATCATATATATGTAGGCATCTCAGGGAATGGGCACAGGGATAGAGGTCTGAGCCCTAAGCCACTTCCATTGTGATACATCAGTGACTAACTCAGTGTCTTATCAAAGCACATGTCATAACAACTTATCCCTAGAGAGTTTGAAGATACAGAGTGTTCTCCTTGTGCCTATTAACTTTCTAGAAGTTAGATTCGTGATATACTTAGTTGTATAATAGTTGAGACAATAGTTGGATGTTGATTTGAGACCCTTATTTTACTTCTAGTAAGTATGTTGTGTTCTTATGTTAGACCAAGTGGTGGTCGATGTACCTATGCTCAGGTGACAAATATTCTCTGAGTAGTGTAAGGTAAAGA
Organism: Torreya grandis; assembly: GCA_037957365.1. Lineage (NCBI taxonomy): Eukaryota > Viridiplantae > Streptophyta > Pinopsida > Cupressales > Taxaceae > Torreya > Torreya grandis. Next base: position 2,666,656 of record JARHVA010000430.1, read on the forward strand.
GTGTTAAGATTACTATTCTAGTTGGATTAAAGTAGAGTGGGATTCTTTTGTTGTTCTTATTGACCTTCATTTATGATTTAACTATTACTACTTTAAGTAATCACACACGCTTCTTGTTTAGTAAATGTGTTGTATGATAAACAAATTGAGTGTGTCACTTAGTCTTGAGTTGACATTTATATTTCTAGAAGCTTGCTTATGTCATGATTAAGTTGGCTTAGAGTGTCAACCTTGTTTCGTTGATGATGTCTCATGGAGGAGACCCATCACATATGAAAGGAGAAATACACCAAACTTTGATTCTAAGGCAAGGATATGTAGGCTACCCAAGTTGTAGTGTGTGAATCAAGTCTAGGTCCTTTGGTAAGGTTAGGATTGACTTACCTTACTTCTTTGTATTAGTTTAAGACTTCTTTGTATTAGTTTAAGGCATCTTGGTGAAACCTTTCCTTTTGTTAATCATATATTTTTTAGAGTTATAATAACTCAATGGTTATTATAGGTGATCTTTTATCCTAAAGTAAGTTTTATGTTTTGACCTTCCTTATAGAATCACCTTAGATGGTGTTGTTTAGTTGTCACCCTCCTAAGTAGTCTTGTGAAGAATGTTAATATAACAAGATAAGGTAATCAAACTAACATAGTGTGTCATGTTAGGTGTAACATTGGTTTTTGTGTATTTGATGTTCATTTTAAGTTAAAAATGACAAATAAAAAAATCCATGTTTTAATTGGGTTTTAATTAAGTTTTTAGTTTTAAATTTTGGCCATGACATTTTGGTATTAGAGCATGGTTTAAAACACCAAGAGCTCTGAGGATCATTGTTCAGTACTGCTTCTTCTATAGTGAATCAATACATGCAATTTTTGAGTGTTACACCTCATTTGGGAGGTTAGATCTATACATGTGAAGAGTCCCTTAAACTATGGACTCTTCAACCAATTAACAAACACTTGAATTCTTGCTTTGGTATTTGCACTTGAGACACCCATGTAATAGAAATTTTTGGACACCCATCCATCTAGTTAAACTGATTTAGGTTTGATGAATGCTTGGAATAAGGTTCCAACCAAGCTTTAGTAATTCAATTGGCCATGAAAAATAATAGACTGATAACTTACGAGTGAGTTCTTATGTGTTAGGTCAATGACACTTTACATGATCATTGTCATACACTTATTGTCCTGGAGAGACTTTCCATTGATATTAGGCATCTATGATGATTGGTGAAAATTATGCAAGTATTTGAGGCATCTTGGCACCAAGTAGGTGCGAGCATCAACTTAGTTAAAATTTAATTATTTTAGAGTGGTATTATTATCTCTTCTCCATATTTACACTATATCAAGGTATTCAGATCTAGTTTGGAGATTGATATCCAAAATGTTGTTGTCAAAAATCTTTTTTGACGCTGACTTCATTCCTTGGAGTATTAGTATAGATATTATCCTTGTGTTGAACTAAGGTGGTTCGAAGGTGACCTTGTGGATAAGGATCCTCAAGAGGAACATGTTTTAGTTCTCCTTATTATTACAAAAGTTAGAGTGTACCTTCTTACTTGTGGGACATATTAAATGAATACACCTAAATCTACTAATACACTAACTTTTAAAGTAAACTGAATCTATATGTGACATAAAACTAGTGAAGCCTAAATACACATTAAATTTTCGAAAATATTAAAATCATGAATATTGAGACAAATAAGAACGTGAAAACTATTTTGTTTATCTCATGGTTGGTCAGATGCTTCATGACTAGTCAAAGAGATGTTACAATACACCGTATTTCGATAGTATAGCTCCAAAGATCAAGTATTTTTAGGGGTATTCTCAATGAGGGATGTTAGTATCGAAACTCTAGAAAATTAATGTATTTGGTTTAGTCATGTTTTGTAACAGACCTAAAATAGATCATGTACTATGAGATGAGTCATATTACGTTTTTGAGATTTCTCCACATTAGGTAACTATTTGATAAATTTATTATCCTTATTTGCTTTGGGTTGGTACATTTAAGATTCATTACGAGTCAGTCATGAGAAAAAAGCATAATTTTCACTCGATACTTTGAGACATTGTGATGTCATGCATAAGGATTGTTAGTTGTTATTCTTCTTGTGACTAAAACAACAATGATAGATGGATGTTATAAGTGTCATCAGATATGACATAGATACATTGGTTAGACTAATGATGCCACTTTGATCCTCATATTTTACCAGTGAAATTGTGTTATCTACTATGATGTGAATTATAACAAATGTTATGAACCTTTGTAAATAATTTGTTCTGAGATAAACTTGTCTATCTTAAAGTTTTGTATTTGTCTATGTGTATGTATCATTAGAGCTTATTGCTTAAACCCCCCTTGCACTACCTTATATATGTGTTAACCTTTCAAACAATACTTCCTTTCTAAATAATTGTATTATGGTGAATGTGGTACAAATATTTTGTGTTTATCATCAATTATGTATATATCCTTATCATACCTTGTTCTTATAAATAAACTTATAATATATCATGTGCCTATTCCATTCATGTGGAAGTATCTAGTGGTGTAAATCCCACCCTTGTAATCTGATTATGTAATAAACACCTATGTTTTAGTCTTGTGGATCTTGTTTTTTAAACCTAAATTTTGATAAATGGGTATCTAGGGTTAAAAGGATTGGATTAACTTTTAAAAAAGGGTGGTGAATTAATCTAATGAGGAGGAAAATTAATAGAGAATTCAAAAAAATAATAATTTGAATTTATACAAGTGAGATTGTTAAAAATAGTAAAGTATAACTATTAATAAATATTGTAAAATTTTGGAGATAAATGATACTTTGTTGGTTAACTGTGCACATTCAAATCTAGGTAGGAACAGGCTAGAAGTGGACTAGAATATGATCCTAAAACAATCATTAAATTTTGTTAATATCTTATTAGTGCATTAGATGCTTGCATTAGATCTAGATAGTTACATCGACATGGGTGTTGAACTCTATCATAGGTGTCTTATACGAAATACTGACTAGATCTAGATGTGACCAACTCGAGCCTTCTAGGTTTTATGTCACCTTTATTTTGATGTCTTAACCCAACTTGAATCTAATACAACTCTCTTTTAGGGGAGGAGGTTTGTAAGAAGTTCCATTTACATCGAATGATGTTTCTTCCCTTTACTAAAGGAAGAACACAAATGGTGTATTGGAAGTCTACCCATTCCACAAAGGAAGATGAAGGAAATAATACAAATAACTCTGAGCAAGGTCCAAAACAAAAGTGTGGCATAGGTCTAGCAAGATCATGTATAAAAACTAGATGTAATGCCACTAAAGTGAACCTATCAAAAATAGGTGCAGTGAAGAGTGGATCACCCTGGAATAACAAATGGGTCCACCAAGTGCCTAATAGAACTCCAATCAAGGAATTATACTCATCATGCATAGTAAGAGGGCCAACTGCTCTATGCAATGATGGTGCAACAAAAATAGAGGCTAAAATGGACTTTATAATGCTTGTACCTATGGAATAGACTGCCCAATGTTTGATGAGTCCTCAATTAGTATACATTCACCCTATAATGTTAGAAGCATACCAGAGGTAAGTTCATCAAGAAGTAACCCCTCAATGTATGGAAGGTGACAAGGAGATGGTGGAGGTGTGTCTCCATCACTATTGTAGTCATATGTGCTAGAAGAAGAGTCATCAATCTCAGGGATGTACTCAGGCTCAAAAGTGTCATCAAGTTCATGTGAGTCTGATGAAGAAGAATAACATAGAACATTCTTAGAAAGGAATGTGTGTGAGAATAACTCAATAACCCTTGAAGCTAAAGAAGAGATTGTAGATGAATCACACAGATCCACATATTGAATATCCATAGGAAGGGAAGAGTTGTCGATGCTCTCATAAGGTGTACTCTCACTGGAAATAGTAGAGTCCCCCAAAGTACAAGATTATGATGGATCTAGAAGAGCAACATCTAGAATAAGTACATAAGTAGAATATGTAATAGGATAGCTAAGGTCAAGCAGAATCTCAATAGGATCTCTAAAAAGATATCCAAATATGCTCCACCTAGTGTTGGGGCACATGGTGAGCTGCACATGGTGATGTAGATATGATGAAATGTGTAACAACAAGGTATCACGAACCTTGTCAAAAGTGTTATCCCACTTAATATACTTATCAAAATTATTGGGATCAGAAATCTATCTATATAAGAATGGAATATGATTCTTTCATTTTTTTGTGAATAAGTGTTCCATGTAAACACACTAAGAAACATAGTTGTCTTTCCAAGAATAACCACTAGTGTAGAATCAAATTTCACCCACAAGTGACTCTCAAGTGAAGTTGACATGTCTAAGAGAAGACACCAAAGAAGCACACAACTGCACAAAATAACTACAATAACCCCTAATTACAAGAACAATGCATGTTTATGAAGAGGACATCTAGGCACAACTGAAAATGCATCCAAAAGATAAGTAAGTGCAAGAATTAAGACGAAGCAAATATTAAGAATGTGCAAAAGAAACACTAAAAAATGCACAACACCACATAATACCCCCTCAAAACTGTCAACAATGACCCCCCCCCTCCCCATAATGTTGCAAATACAAGCACACTCACGTAGACATCAGACACAACTGAGAATGCATCAAAGATGTATAATATGTAAAAATATTAGGTGGTTATAAAAGGCCCAAAAACATTATCAATGCATAGAGCATGAAAAAACAAGCACTTTTGTGAAGAAGACAACACTCAAATCCAAGCTACTGATCCAAAGATATGCATGTTTAACAATATGCTTGAATGAAAAATTTGGTGGCAATAAGGTTGAAAAAAATAATATGCATAAATTTAAGAATTTTTTTGTGTGCAAATAGTTGTGAAAAATTTTTCAAGGAAAATTTAAGCTCCCATGGGTTGGGCATGACCAAGGGGTAGTTTCCTGTATGACCAAGGGCTAAGTCCTTTTGTGAGGCTCATTGTAGTAGGAGGGATGTGGAAAGTTTGTTGCATGCAGAAGGTTTCATGGGATAGGTCTCGCACATGGACAGATGTCCCATAGCTATGCATTTATGCTACCTGAGGTCAGCTGGCAGGGCCCGTAGATCCACAGGCAACTAAAGGGTCATGTTTACACATTCATGCTGAACAAGACCATTTGACTGAGGATGCCAAATCATAGACCCATGACAGTGTAATGACTAAGCAAGTCATGATCCATACAATAGCACCTAAAACTTACAAGTTTTTCCATAATTTTTAGAAATAGCTAACAAGAAAAAATAGCCTAAAGAAGAACCTAGATCTATGAAAAATATTTTAGCCTTCTAAAAAACTGGCAAAGACCCATTTAGTAATCTATAAAACCCAAAAACTATTTTCTAATTGAAGACTACAGTGGTACAAAAATATGTGAAATCCAAGAAAACTACTTGTAACCCTAAAAAAATGGCCAAAAATGGTTGTCATGAAACTAGGTCGCATTGACAATCAATCACAGGTTTTTGACACCTTCTGAATGCAACAACATTATCTATTTTTTGTCTAAAGACCCCAACTGTAAAGACTTGTATACATTTTTAAGAAACAAAACCAACCCTTGAAAATCAAAATGAAGAAAATAACAGGAATGCAATGAACATATCCCACCAAGATTTGAATAACAAACAACTACCAGAATAACTTTGATACCGTGTCGGATGACACCAAGATTAACCAAACAATGAAGCTTGTACAAAGAACCTGCATAAAATCTTAAAACCTTTGAGAGAAAGAAACTTGTCTCACCAAAGAGAAATTGTAGAAAGAGTATTTTGTATTAGCCATAAAATCAAAAGGAAAGATACATTTATAGGTGAAAGTTAGACATGTCCTAACATCCTCATGCACATGGGACAAACTTTCACTAATGACCTAGAATAACCTAAACAAGCTAAAACTAACAAGTGTAGGTAAAACCATATAGTGGGAAAAAGCCTACACCAATTGTGGAATTAGAAGACCACCAAGGTCTCATTTGGGCTCCTAGTAGTACCATGGTGGTTTATTGGCATGAAGTTTGGGGCAATGATACATCTGGCTTAAATTGGAGAAAAACTGAGGAAATAAAAAATGTTTAATTACCAAAAACATTTAAGATCCTAGCAAAAATACATACATTTTCAATAGAAGCAATAACTATGATATGTCTCCTAGGTTATATAAAAAAATATAGACATGGAGGAGGATTGGTTGCCAAAAAAAGTAATGAAAGAAGACTTGAACAAAAGAAAGAGGACATAGATAAATGAAATAAAACACACTATAGATGAATAAATGGGGTATTAATTGACGAGAATACCCAACTACAAATCAAAATATGCATGGAAAAAGTTTAAAATAAGCATGTGGACAAAGCAACTAAGATGAAAAAGAAATACTACATGACCTAGTTTAACCCTCTTTATGAGTATGACCAAAAAACTTACATAGGGGCAAAATCAAATGAAAAATAAATAAAACATGTGGATTAAACAACAAAGAGGAAACATAAACACTACATGACCTAGTTTAACCCTATTTATGAGTATGACCAAAAAGCTTACATAGGGGCAAAATCAAATGGAAAATGAAGATACTCATAGCTTAATTGAGGATTGGATTGCACCAACCTAGATGCAAGACAGGTAGGTGGAAGATCCCAAAAGAAAGATGGGAAGAGATAATATTTATTCTTTGCACAGTAGGGATGGTAGAGACATAATGACACTGTATTATGGAATACTTTGCATGTGATGATTATTAAGCTACTTAGATAGACTATAGGGAATGTCTTTGTCTACACAAATCTTATCTTTTTCGATAGTTTCTCACTCCTTTGATCATGCTTTTGTTTTTAAGGTCCTATAAACTATTTTAGTCTCGTGAACATCATTTGTATTTATTTATTATGTTGGAGGCATTTCTACTGGGGGAAATAAACCTTAGATTCATCCTCACATATTTTTGATGCCATTCCCATCACATTGAAATAATTATCATATGTTTTAGAATAGGTAATTTAAAATTAGCATAGGCAATTTAAAATAATATCATGTGATGCCTCTAATAGGGCCTAAGAACTGCCAAATATTCACGCATAAATACTTGCCCTCCTCAATTTTATTCAGCATGTACTCGGCTTGCAGTTGAATAGAAGATAAATTGGTTACATTCACATTTTTTTGGTGAAACATAAGATTAGCCTGAGCGTCATTGCTGAAGTGGTGATAATTTCAGCTGAAACATGGGACAGAGAGAAAATCATTGCATCATTCATTATGAACTAACAGCGTTTGCTTTCATTATGCTCACAATGTTTCGATAGTAATGTAGGCCAATGGTGGAGACTGGACATTTTAGTTTTGGTAATGCAAAGGGTTTGGCCAAAAGCCAAACTAATAATAATGAGGACTACATTCTTGGCTTGGCTCTAGCGCACTACAACTTATCCAATTCTGAGTTACAACGCTTTTATATAAACACATTTGTAGAAGTTGTTGGGGCAAAAAGTGCATTTATTCTATTGAAAGAATTGACTAGTTGAATAATATGTTGTTCTCCACATCATCAAATTAAATTCCCTGAATTTCAAATTTACCATGGCTGTTAATAAATTTTTTGTTGATGGCTAGTGGTTTTAAGACCATAAAAAAATTAGTTTGACATTTATTCGAATAAAATACATAGTCTATTCGTAGTATAATTAGCAGTATTTCATCACATATATTTCATATTAACAAAAAATAAATGTATACCACCATTTATAGGATACTACTGCTTGTAATTTTAACACACTAGCAGAATGCCAATACAAAAAAAATGAATCGATTAATATTTGTAAAAAAACTACAAAAATTCCTACCAAGAAACAACATCAAAATGAATCTCAATGGAAGTCAGTCATGTGTTATAACAAGTTCACACATAGACTAATGAAATTCCCATAAATCATAACAAGTTTAACTCCACCTAGTCCTGTGATTAGGGCTACCTATTTCACTGTCACTTTCATTTGTACCTTTGTTATTTGGTTTTGAAATTTTCTCCCACATTCTCAGAACAAGCTTTAGCAACAACCTCACACCCTATTCACACAAAGTCAAAATGTGTTGTAAATTAATTACTAGAGTGCACTATTATACATGAAGCTCAAAAAATTGTTTTCTAAATATTCTCTAATCGCTGGAAATCCTGTAACAAAACCTAAAATATTTAGAATTGAATAAAATGAAAAGTTGAATTCACAGAGTTACTTGAAATTTTTCCGCTGAATTTGCAGAGAAAACTTGTTAAATGAAACATGTGGTAATAATGTCACCTATACGAATAGTTGTCATGTAGCCTATGTTTTCCCTTAGTAAAGCACATGTATGTATTATCTATGTTAATTTATTATTATAATATATACAAATTATATGATATTAATTATATAAATATATGTAATTATACATATTATGTTCTAATAAATTTAATATATTGATATTAATATATATTATATTAATATAAATGTAGATATATAATAATAAAATATAATATATAATATATTATATTATGTACATTATATATATATATATATATATAATATTTTATAATTATTATAATTATATATGTTTAATATGTTATTAAAATAGTAATATATAATTATGTTTTGATCGATTTAAATTTTTATGTCTCAAAGTGGATACAGTTGGAAAGGGAAGGTGGCATGTTATACATGGTGAAGGGTGAAAATTTGGCAAAGTAGAATGGGTGCATATGGTGGTAAGGGATGTAGTTTAGTTGTAGGAGGGAGTGTCAAATGTCAAATATTTGTATTAAAGTTTATATTAATTACATAAAGTTTTAACATTTATGTTTTAGGGAATATTAATTCATGTGTATTTAATATTATTCAATGTAATTGTTTATTTCGAGAGGTATTACGTAGTAACTCTAATGACATTTTAAAAAATCTCGATACTGTATAATCTTTTAAAAAATAACAGATATTCATTTATATTATGCATCTTATGTCTTGTTCCCATGTGAGTGGTATTGTAGCATTGATTCATGTTGCATATCATAATAGGAGCTCTGAAGTGACTCGTTCACCTTTGAAAATGGAAAACTACTGAATTTTTTTGAAGGTTATTGTGCACCGACCATAGCGATGTTCCCTTATCTCGAGACCATATAATATTTTGAAAAATAATGGATATTCATTGATAATATGCACCCTATGTCTTGTCCCCCATGTGAATAGTATTAAATAAGATTTATTTATGGTAGTGTCTGATTTGAGATACATCAACCACCATAGCGCTTTGAGAAAGTATGCAAAAATTGGTAGAGATTTGAACCATCTAGCGTGGGGAGTTAAAGGTCTTGATCCATTTATGCCAAGGGGAATAACTTCTCAGATGCAATAGACTACTCAAAATTAGCAACACTTCTGCTTTTTACGATAATTTTACCTTTCATTGATTTACCAAATAAAGAGAAACTAACACTATTGTTACGAATAAAATAGTTGTTGTTAGTGTTATCGAGAATGAGACTAGAACAAGCTTGGAAATATATGTATCCATATCTACTTGTATATGGCATCGTGCGTAGATCAATTATATTATATAGAAGGCATTTTTTATTGAGGTATCCTTTCAATTTTTCATCTAATTGGTTTTAGGATCATATAACTTAGTTTTATATTGTTAACACAGTTGATATATTTGTCTAATTAGTTTTAGACTCATCTAAATTGTCACATGGTGCATTCTCTACATTTTTAGAGGAGTCGTTCAATATAAGACACATGTTTCCTTTGAGATGACACATGTTTCAAGCATGTGTTGGGTAACTAAAACAATTTGATGGAAGCTATAGGTTACTTTGACAAATGTGGCATGTCACTTAATTTTTCACATGTATCTCCCTAGGCTTCTTTAAGTATGTCACCTGAAATGCCTTGTCATTACCTTTCACTATCACCTTCAAACATTTAATTGTTTTCATGTTCTATATGCTCTTACCCTTCCCCACTACTTCACCATTCTCAAGTTCATTGCAAAATAAAACTTCTCCTCCCTACACAACACAAAGCCACACCATTTGTAGAAAGACAACCTCATTTTCCATTATTGCATCCAAAAAAATATATTATTTCTTAACACTTGGTGCACAAAGGTCAAATAAGGTTAGTGATCATAGGTTTTGAGTTAGGTACAACTCTGAATTTACACCCTTTCACTTTACAAATTATTGCTTTACTAAAACATTAATTTACATCCCTTTTGGTATAACTTCTACCTTTGAGGCAAGTGTGTTAAATACAATGTCATAAAGCGCTAATAAGAAATACCTAACAGATGCCATTATTATTATTACATGCAAGAGTACTATAATCACCAAAAAATCAATTATATTATAATAGTGGCATATTATAGAGGTTAGAATGTTTATCTGTCTGAGCTTCTTCGAGTCCATCCCTTAAAATACCCTATCATTATCCTTTACCATCACCACCCAGGACAACTTGAAATATTTAATTACTTTTATACTTAGTATGGCCTTTCCCTTTCATAACACTTCACCATTACTCATAATCATAGTGAAACAAAGCATACAATCCCTAGAAATTTCATTACCGTATGAAAGAATAAGTAATTTCATTTTCCAACATCACTTACATAAAAAATATGATACGAAGTAAAGTGTCCATGGATTTCAAGTGAGATATGAGGTAAGTGTCCATGGCTTTCAAGTAATAAATGAAGAGAATTTGGTTTACATGTTTGTGTTTCATTCTAATTATTTATTTCAGATGACATGTACTGGTCTTATTTGCTACAATAATAATAAAAAAAATGAGCCGCTTCATCAAACTAAAAAAATTATAAAATGAAACCCTATAAATGAATCAAACCCTACCTATATCAGAGGTTTTTTATTTTTTTGTTAAAATTTGTATGTGCAATTAAAACTTCAAGAGATATTTGTATTTTATGGGTTGCTTTTAGGATCTAGAACAAGTCAATTTAACTATATGGTGAGATTGAAGACCAAACACCCCAAAAGCATATATGATTTTGATGATTTAAAATTGTGAGTTTGATCACCTCATTTTTTTATTTTTTTATTTTTTCATACTGAAATCAATGATAAATATTTATGGTTATTTGTATAACTCATTCAACTTAAAATTTGTACTTGTAATTTCAAATATTCTATCCCATGATATATTGAGTTTCATTGGTAGTTTAAATTGTTAATAATTTTATGAAGGGTGTAAAGTATGCTTCTTTGCCAAAATGATCAAGGAATGAATATAACTTTTTAATATCTGGTTTATATTTGCAATTTACGCTGGGATAAAGTATTTCAAAATAGGATATATGAACACAATAATAATCATATATATGTGATAAATTTTGCAGCTATAGGCATTCCCTTGAACCCTACATCCCCAGCTCCAAATGCTTCTCTTACACCTACAACTCCACTAGAGGGCCTACCTATTACAATTCCATGGATATACTCTTATATCCTACTACTTCTGCTCACAATGCTTACTCTTAGCAATATGCTTGGTTATCATGTTCAGATAACAAATGAGTTCAAGGAAAACAGAGGGGAGTAGAGCTTAAATAGAATAAGCGGTAAACCCAATAAGGTATTGACTATTTCATGAGATACAAACACTGTGCAAAAAGAAGCACTGCCACCACATTTCGTAAGCTTATACACGATGCGAACAAAAATTATTATCTGCTTGGACAAACCCCTGTGCAATTTCATGCTGTAAAACTACCACCTGTCTTGTGGAAAATATATTTAAAGTGGCACACATCATGGTGTTCCTATGGCTTTGATGGTTATATTTGATGGCGTTATACGTCATCAACAACAACAATAATAAAATTACATGGGTTTTTGGCTCAAAAAATTGGGCATGAATAATATTATGTAACTATTATTATAATTTAATAATAATAATAATAATAATAATAATAATAATAATAATAATAATAATAATAATAATAATAATAATACAATAATCACTACATTATATTATAATATATTTATATTGTAATAAAAGTAGAGACTAAACGTCTCCTTCCCGTACAATGTATGTCCACGCACTATGAAGAAGCGCACACATTGATTTTCCATTATCATGTTTATAAAAAAACATTAAATTATCGTTTCTTAACCTCTGCGAATAAAATGTTAGACAAGGTCAAAGGTCATGAGTTTCGAGTGCGATGCAACTACTGATTTATGCTTTCATTTTATAAATATCCACTTTATCAATAGGGGAACTTTTTTTTTTTGAATTGAAAATACTGCGATTAATTAATCAAATAAATAATACAAATACAAGTTACCAAAATCCCACAAGGGAAAAGGTTAAGCAGTTTTACAAACAACCCACAAGGGGGTAAACTAAAACAAGAAGTATAATCAAAGCGATTATTTTATGAGCCAAAACCGAATCTAAAAAATGAGTCTATCTCCTTTCCAATGCCGTGAGCTTATCCTTGATCTTCTCAGTCACAATGCGTAGGTAAGGGTTCCTGACATTAAATTGTTCCAGCTAGAAAAAAAGAGAGGAAATAATATGAGTTTGCTGAATAACTAGGACCAAACATTTCCAAGAGTACAGATGTTGGCAACAGTTTTTCCAAATATGAAAGAGGATGGACAATCGACACGTGTTCCATATGATGGAGTGGGTGACAGGGTGAAAAATGCCTAGCAGGTTAGTTTTTTTATTGAAATTGCTAGGAAAGAGTTCTGGAATAGCGGAGAGTAGAGAGGACTAGCGCTGCAAAGTGGATGGGTAGTACCGAAATAAGTGAGGGACAGTTTCAAAGGTAGGGCAAAAAATGCATTTCCCAATATCAAGTTCGAGCTTGGATAGAGTTTGACCAACATAGAGTTTCATATGCAGACAAAATACGACAAACTCAATAGGGGAACTTTAATAATGTTAGGTATGAATCTTGAGCACCAGTTATTGGTTTTATATATTATGAAAGATGCTTGCTATGTTTATATGATAAAATCTCCAACAATATTGGTTTGTGGTACATTTGGTTTGTTAGATGTTGAAAATAAAAAATGGTGAGTTTGTTGGGGAGATTATATAGTGATTAGAACGTGGGCTTAGAGTAGATCATTTCTTTAGCAACTGATGGTTGAGGATTTCAACATATACAATGAAATTAGGGTTTGGTGTGGAGTGATTATTTAATAAATGCGGTATAGGGGTGATGGTAAAACAAACATAGTTGACGGAATCAAAAAGTAGAAATTACACTAAGCGATCAAATAAATATACATTTTAATAGTTTTTTTAATTTTTATTTCAATATATATATTGTGTTTTAAAACGCTGGAAACATACGAGCTAGAAAATATTGACGAAACTTATCCAAATCTATTAATAATTTTCACAAAACATGAAATCATGAAAGAATATTACTAAACAAAGACAAAAACCCTCTCGACATTCCTTCCCTGACACTTGCTAATTTATACATATACGGATCTATATATATATCCATCTCTTCCCATAGTGACATGTCCATTGCACCTTCTCCGCAATTGCTCGTTAAAAGACAAAAGCTAAAATGATGGTCATATATCCAACCCCACCAAACAAACGGGGAGCGGGCGTTGCACGTTATATGTAGGCAGGCAGCATAGCAAGGAAAAAGAGTCAATCGTAGCCCTCCATTTAAGACGCGCAATTGCCAAATTTAAACACTCTACCGCTAAACTCACATGGCAATGCCAACGCCAATGCCAATGCCCACTGCTAACATGAAAGACCTGCTGCCGCCTTTAATTTAACGACGAACATTTTATTATTTTTTATTACGCCGCGGGGTGTGGCTAGCGGGTATCGAACGCGACACGTCCAAGAAAACATCGTAATAAGCCAAGTGGAAGACCACGATTGGCAGAGGTAGCAGAGCAATAAATGGAGAATATACATGGATTATTTTTTCCAGCCAATGGCGATTGAAAGGGTAAAAATTTTCCGTTGTTAGGTAAGAAGAAACAGGGCAATATGTACACAGCATTACAAACAAACGTAAAATACGCAGGAAATTCATCGTGTTTTTTTTTCTCTTTTTCTGGGTCGGTTGCGCCAAACGCCTACCCTGCAGACGCTGACCAATTTAATCGGATCTGATCTGATCCTTCCCTTATCATTTTGGGCCTGCCGCTGTTCCAGATCCCCCCGAGATAGTAAACATATATACAATGTGTATACACTCCATCCCTTAGATCTTGCGCGACAGGTATTTTCGTTTCGTTTTTGTTCTGGTTTTTGTTCTTGTTTGAGATTTTTATTCATGAGTCACCGTTATTTTTCTGGTAAAAAACTAGCTCGACGGGGGCACTGGCAGTGGAAAGTGGGCTTAGGCTTAGGTTGTGCTGCATTTTGCTAGCAATACTGTTGTTGTTATTACGCCCCGAGGTTAGGGTTTCTGATGCAAAATAGTTCAAGTTACGGTAAAGGCTCTGGGGCATTGGGGGCAGTCTTCTCGGGAATTGGGGGATGGACGTCTTTACACGGAGGCCGTTGAATAATGTAGTAATCATTGGGGGCATTTTAATGATATTCTTGATTTTAGCATGAGGGTTTATTTCGGAGCTAAAAAAGCTGCAATGCTTCAATGACATTGCGGGCAGTCTGTTGTAGAATTGGCAGATGAATAAATCTGCATCAAGGTCGTGTTGTAATGTGATCCTTCAGGCATTTCAGATGGATTCATGTTGTGGAGGGTTTTGTTTGCATATGCTGCTGAGGGTTTCGATTATTCAGCTTTGTTTGCATTTTCTTTTAGCTGTCAATGTTGAATTTTCTTATTAGATTGCTTGCGATTTTGGCTAAGGGGGATTATTAGCATTGAATTCAAAGATGGTGTTCAAGGGTAAGTTTTTCTGTAGTCAGAAACACTGCAAGCCCGAAGGAAGTGATGGTCAAAACCACAGTCAGGTTAATAATGCACGGTCGAACAGCATGGGGAATAGTAGTAGCTCTGCGGGTAGCAGCAGCAGGAACGGGAAAAAGAAAGGGGCAGTTGGCAAGGATGAAAGTAAAAAGGAAATTAATGGGGCAGGTGTTATTGGAAAGGATAGCAAGTGGAAGAAAAAGGAAAATTTGGGAAAGGACATAGGCAATAAATTGAAAGAGCCTGCAGATGTTGATAACTGCAAAGATGGGATTCGTAATAAGGAGGCTTCCTCAAAGCTCAAAAAAGTTGTGGCAGTAGACCAAACCAAGGATAAGAGCCCTGGGCAATCGCCAAAAGAGTCAGTTGGTGATAGGCTAGGCATTGATAAATCTTCAGGTGCAGGCTCTCCCATTTTGGCATCTTCTCTTGGTCTGAATCGAATAAAGACGAGATCGGGTCCTTTACCTCAAGAGAATTTCAGTGGTAGAGGCTTGGTTAATAATTTTGACCATTTGAGGCGGTTTGTACCTGGTCTGCAGGATGGGGTGCTAGCAAAAGGTTCGACTTTGGGTGCCAGTAAATTGTCAAGAACAGAGTTTTGCTCCAATTCGACATCAAATGGTAATGGCGGTAAATTAACGCAAAAAGTGAGTTCCTGTCATAGCAGTCCAATGGGTTCAGGCTCTGTAATTGTAAATGATGACAGGGGATCTCTAGGTGCAAGCTCAAGGAAAGAATCCCAGAGTGGAACTTCACAGGATAACATATCATGCAGCAGTTGGGTTGATGTAGACAGCAACTTTGACAGCTTGTCTACAGGGGGTCGATCCAGAGATGACAGCCCAGTTGTGCATAAAGACTTTCAGCTTCCGTCTGGCAGCCGTCTACAATACGGTAAGGATGTAGTTTGTGCATCGACGGGATGATTTTTGAAAATGCCATTAATTTTAGCTAGATGGGATTGCACAAAGCTGCCATGAAACCAATCACCTGTCACCTGTTTAGCCTGTAAGAATGATCCAATGCATATAATGCGAGAAAGGAATTGTTTAGAATCTTGTACCTGTACTCTTGCAATTTCAGTAAGTGGAACTAATCCACTTCTAGCTTGACCATGTTATCAGGCTTTGAATTACTGAGTCTTTTTGTGGTGGTTAGTCAGTCATAGTTAATGGTTACAAGTTTAGTATTGATTTGAAATCCCAGACGGGCGTTCCATTTCATTTGAAACTCAGGCATTGAGATCTTAGAGCTTTTAACACAGGTTAATTTCATCCTTTTTCAGCATAAGTTGATAAAGTGACATGCTTCCTAGTCTGCTAGATAAAAATTTGGTGTTATTGGCTTGTGCTTCCGTGAATCACCTGAAATGAACATTATATTGTGAATATGTGGAAACCATTTTTTGACGTATTTGCCAACTCTCTGTTTGTCTGCTTTGTTGTTCTTAAGTAATATCTTTTGAACTTATACTGATAAATAATGACTGGCCATGCAAGTTTTGTGTGTTTTTGATGAATTATGAAACACATGGATTCATTTCATTATTAAAATAGATTGCTCCTAGTTTTGTAAGCAATTAATTATGGAAAAAGATCATGATACAGAAACAAAAGCCTCTCCATGGGATGTGCCAGGATGCAGCAGGAGCTCAGTTGCAGATATTCAAGAAACCGAGGTAACAGCTTGGTATTGCTTTTGTAATCGAGGGTACACTTCCAATTGAAGCTTTGTTTGAATTATTTTGACAAATAAGTTATTCTTCCTTTTATACTGAAAAGTCTTATTTGAATTTTTTTACGGGACATACTTATATGTCTACTGTTTTAAATTGTATGTCTTAGGCTGCATGCGGTGCTGCAAAAGAATCAGAGTCTCCTCGTTTCCAAGCCTTACTTCGTGTTACAGGAGGTCCCTGGAAGAAGAAATTTCCCAATGACGTTAAGAGTTTCTCCCATGAATTGGATCCTAGAGGAGTTCGACCTTTCCCGTTTTGGAAACCACGCAATTTCAATAACCTACAGGTCAGTTATCATTTTAATTTGTCAAATATATCTAGTGTGAGACTACTTAAGTTCCATACTTCTTTTCATTGTTGATTTTCAAATGTCTTACAAACTATTTAGAGAACATTAATAATTTAAAATTTGACCCCCAAATTGTTTCAACATTGTATGTTCCTTCAAATAAATAATGTCTTTGGTTTGTGCAGGAAGTCTTGATGGATATACGGGCCAGGTTTGATAGAGCAAAAGAAGAAGTCGACTCTGATTTGGCAATTTTCGCAGGGGACTTAGTTGAAATACTTGAGAAGAATGCAGAAGTTCATCCAGAATGGCAAGAGAAATTGGAAGATCTGCTCGTTTTGGCTCGACAGTGTGCAATGATGTCACCCGGGGAGTTTTGGTTACAATGTGAAGGGATAGTGCAGGATTTAGATGATAGACGCCAAGAACTTCTAATGGGTGTGTTAAAGCAACTCCATACACGTATGCTTTTCATTCTTACACGTTGCACGCGGTTATTGCAATTTCACAAGGAACAAGGTTTGGATGAAGATGGGAATATTTCAAGGTTTCATGTGCCGAGTTCAGGGGTACCTTATCAGGAGAAAGAAAAGACTCCTATTACTGCTGGAAAGGAATTGAAACAGACTCGCACTCCTCGGTTTTTTAGTGAAGAGCAAAAACCTTATAATTGGGAGAGTAGAGAAAAGGCTGTTCCTTCTTTAAGCACCCATACTCGAGCTTCAGAAACAGAAATTAAAAAATCTGTTGATTTGTCTGGAACAAGGGATCGCATTTCCTCTTGGAAGAAGCTTCCCTCTGCGAGTGATAAAAATCAGAAGAGAAGCACTACTGTCAAAGAATCATCGTCTGAAGTTAAATCCGATTCTAATAAGACATTGAACAAGCAGAAAACATTGTCAGATGATAATCATGCAAGTGTCAAAGCTCCAGAACTTCCCAGTCTCAAAGAAAATTCTGTTCAATCTACTACAACTTCTAAGCATCAACATAGAATTTCCTGGGGTTATTGGGGAGATCAGCAAAATTTCACAGATGGGAGCTATGCAATGATTTGTCGGATCTGCGAGGAGGAAGTGCCCACCTCTCACTTGGAAGAGCACTCACGCCTTTGTACAATAGCAGATAGATGTGATCTAAAGGGTTTGAGTGTAGATGAACGCCTGAGAAGGATTGCAGAAACTCTCGAAAAGATAATGGAGGCTTACACTCCAAAGAGTTCTCAGATGACAGGAGGAAGTCCTGATGTTGGGAAACCATGCAATATGAGTGTAACTGAAGAGTCTGAAGGGCTTTCTCCCAAGCTGAGCGACTCCTCTCGTAGAGGTTCTGAAGACATGCTAGATTATCTTCCAGAAACTTATGGCATGGATGAATCAAAGGGCAATATAACCATGTCATGCAAAACTCGATTTGGGCCGAAGTCTGAGCAAGGAATGACAACATCATCTGCAGGGAGCATGACACCGCGGTCTCCACTTACTACTCCAAGAACCTGTCAGATTGACATTCTGTTATCAGAGAGGACAAGCTTTTGTGAGTATGAGGATCCTCGCCAGGTAAACCTTCTGTCTTTGTGGGATTGTTATCATTTTGGCTTTCACGATATCAAGTCATTGACTCACTTAAGATGCAGTGCTTTTAGCAAATTGTCATCTGCTTTATATTCAAGCCACATATCTCGAGAATGTGAATAAAAACAATCTGGTCAAAGAATCACTAGTACAATGCGAGGAAAATGGTTTGCATTCAAGCTTTCAGACATTTAAAAAAATTATATCAAGGTTAATCCTGCAGTGAATATAATCTCCCCAGAACTTGAGAAAAGTGCAATGTATCAGAAAGATACCCTTCTAGAAAAACTGATTCCTATTTTAAACTGATCATATATTTAAAAATGCGCTATAGTGCATTCTTGATTTTCTTTGCCAAACGTAACACTGTACCAGTGAATATACTCTCACAAGTTATGAAAAGAGACTTCCAATGAGAGTCAAACTTTTTTCTGGGCACCCTGCCTTCCCTTGCTGGTAAGCGCTTACCTGATTTAAAAGCTCCCTAAGGTATTCTAAAGATAAGTTTGCCTTGTCTAAACTTTTGTGAGTGAGAACTAGTTCCGCAAGAAGAGATTGCGTGATCGCTTCTCTCTATTTGGCATAACAATGATGATCATATTAACATACCGAGGCTTTCTAAGCTTACTTGCATTTCATTGTTCGCCCTTATAAATTGGTCTGCAAAACAAGTAGTTTCGTATTTTTAACATTAATGATGCTTAACGCTCTGTATTTTTGTGAACACGGCCAAAAACAGACTATAATACTATGCGAGGACCTTTACATCATATATATCAAAAGGGTATTCTAGTTGTTTTCCAGATTTCCAACGAAAGCAACACTATCAATCAATGAAAAGTCCAGATAGCCACCAACAATGTCCTACTCCTATGAAGACAAATTTGATTCTTTCTGTCATTCCAGTATTCCCTTCCTTCATTATGTTAAATGTATCCACCAATCTCAATTTTAGTCATTGTCTTTGAACTGTCGGCTGGTTTACGACCTGTTTTAAGTTGCCAAAAACAATGTGGAGAAAGATTCAATCTTTCATTTATGTTTCACTTTTCACTACAAGCATAAATAAATTATTAATGGTCCTAATGCTAACAGTTCTATCAGTCAAAATATTGCTGCCAGTTGTGGCTGTCATCTGCAACTTCACAATTGACAATAACAGCACAGTCAAATTATCTGAAGGTCATAATCATAAACATGAAATAGCAGTTTGTGTGAATTAAAAAAAAAACAGAGAAATCTTAGGGGACATTAACCCATTGTTGGGTAAGAACCAGCAGCATCTATCATCTCATTATGTGATCCGGGGCCTGGGAGGAGACCTGGTGGACAACCACACTTAATGGATCAAATGGGTTATTGCGGAAGCGTATATTGAATGGCAGAGGCCGAAGAATATCTCAAGAGTGCAGTAAGACAATGGAAAGAGCAAAGAAGATAATGGATACCAGATTAGAACTGTAACTGCAAAGTTGTATTATGCAAAGTTTTGTGCAAGGTCCGAGAGGTTGGATGTGTGATATCTATGTACTTCCTAGTCTATCTCTGTTTCACTAACTTATTACAAAGAAGAGAAGGATGTATTAATATGCAACAGAGGAAGATGAAGCAGTGGCTGGACAGTTACAAGAGTTGGTAACAACGGCTTCATAACTAGTCATTAGTTTGTCATCTTTTGGTAATGTCATTATAGTGCTTTGCAGTATGGTACTGACAATATAGGAGTTGCGTGGCATCACAGTAGAGGAGTTAGGACTTTATGGTATGCACACGTGTGCTTGGGATGATGCTGAAGCTGCTGGTGAAGACGACACATGCCACCCAGAAACTGCGTGGTGCTGCTGGTCGATCAAAGGTTTAGATCCTCCTGGATCATTATGCATTCCAAGACTACCAACTGGGGTATCAGGGTTGGAGGGTGGCCCGGTCCATTTCGTTGGAGCTGGTCTGTAATGCCGTTTGTTTCTCACTCCATTCAACTAGGGATTTTCATAAATTGGTGATGGCCGCATCAGCAGGTTTTCCTGAATCCGTTTGTTGATGTTGAAAATGGTTTTCATTGAGTCCTGGCACAACCCATGACCTCCCTCAAGCATTAAAACAGGCGTGGGACTGATTTCTTCATCTTGTTCTTCACCACATGCACATTAGACACATCCTGCTTCAGGTCCTGGATCAATTTTCCACAGTTCATCCCTCTTTTTCAATTACAGGTGGCAGCTCTCTTGGTTATGGACCAGGTCCCACAGATCCTTCACACCATACTTTTCTACCAGCTTCAGCATCCGCTTCCTCATCCATTTTATTGGTCCTTCCTCCTCAGCATTTTAACTACATTTGTCAACATAGCCTTGGAGCCCTGTGGGTCACCATGGATCTTCCCCAAGCTGCACTAAACAGTTAGCATAATTGAGTGGCATGATAGTTGGGGACATGAAGCTCTGTAATTGCTCCCCTTTTGCCTCAACCAGGCCATGCATTCCATGTTTTGCAGAATGGTATCATTCCCTTTTTTCTAGCGGGGCGTGGGTGGGTTTTAAAGTTCACATTTCCATATTTTTCGTGCATATGAATTTTATTTCCTAGGTGAACCAAAAACCAGGGAGGGCGCAGGAAACAGGTAATTTCGTGATGCTGTCGAGGACTACACAAGGGTGAGTAGGGCTGTGTGGACTGGAAGTGCTTTGAAATGGTGGAGCTTCTGTCACCCTCATCAACAGAAAGTTACCTGCAGCAAAAACAAAACCACCCAAAAAACTATGTCGCATCTCCAAACACAAACAGAAAAGGTAAGATTGCTGCAGTTGCAGCCCTGCCAAACCCAACAGAAATCAGTGATCATCCCATTTCCATGCCAGACAGAAGAAAAAACAGAACATTTGCTCCCCATGTACACAAAACTCAGCAATTATTGATTTATCATCGTCGACTATGATCATGCAATTATAGATTAAAGTTTCAAACATTTTAATGGAAAGAAGCCTAGGTGACATATAGAGGTTAAGGGGCCTCGTGCATAACCACCCCGATATCCTTACCTCAGCAATATTGGGGTCTTTCATCGTGTTATTCCTTCAAGGGCATTTTTAAACCCTGTTTCAACTCCATGCTAATTGTGATGATCCAATTGTGTGCTGCGTGGGTCTTGTTGAGGTCGACTTGGCAGGGAGATTGACAGCTTTATTTGGTTCTCTTGGCTGAAAGTTGAAATTGTATAAGGTGGCTCGCAAAGGCTCTCTATAGTGGGTGAATGCCTGCCGCTATAGATCTCAGCTGCAAGTTCTTTGGGGTTTTTACTTTTTACTTCCATTTTTAAAATGCTGGCTAACATTTGGAAGTTGGTTTTCACTGCCAAACGGTTCATCCCTTTTTCCTTTGCAAGATTCATTACATGCCATACTTTGAAGGATTCCATGACATTATTCTTAGAAAGCCCATGTCCGTGGGCACACTAGAAAACTATATTCCCTCTCTGGTCTCTCTATGAATTCAGCACCTGACTTAACTGGATAGCCACGCAAAGTTCCATCTTTGTTGAGTTTAAACATGCCCATTTGGGAGGCTTGCATTGTTCATTTCTGCTAACATTTTAATCTGCTCTATGAGAACCTTTGCATTTTCAGTTTATTGACACGTGACAAGCTTTTGGTGTTTAACGCACCAAACATGGGAATCATGACACATATGGATAAAAGTTAAAACTTAGACATAAATGATATCTACCCCTAAGACACACAGTCTTGATGCTTAAGCATTGATATTTGTCTGGGTTACGAGGGGATGCGTCCCCTAGATTTTGGGAACACACTCAACGGCATTAATATTTCGGGGACTTGGAGGGGATGTCACCATTTTAATTTTTTTTAAAAGCATTTTTAGATGCTTTTACTTTAAAACATAATCATCACCCTTATCACTCCGTACCCCCCTCCTTCCCCCCCCAAATAAAAAAAAAAAAAAAAAAAAGTAGTCATTTGTACAAAAACATTGAACCCTGATCTCGAAAGTAACCTGGAAAACATTAAATAAAATTTAATCCCCTAAATTAGTAACTTGAAAAATATTAAATAAAATTTAAACTTTTAAATTTCATTGAATTAAGTTAAAATATTTAAATATCAATTCTTATGTATTATTGTAATAATCGTTCCCCCACCGTCTGCAAAATCTAGGAATTCTTTTGCTGTCCCAGAAACCCCATCCACTGGTTGCCCTGTCCATGAGACTCAGGTAAATATGATATTTGTACGGATAGAGTATCCTGCAAATTGCTTACCAAGCTTTAAGTTTTTAACTAATAAACTTTTGCTGCTTGCTGAATGCTTTAGAGGTGCATCCAAGCATTTGTAGGTTTGTCAGAATTTGGACCAGTACGAGCTGACTTCTGGAGCACTTACTATTGGATCTTATAGTTTCTGGGATTTATACTCACTTAATCTATTTAATGACTGGATTCTATGAGAGGACGAGTCCAAGACAGAACATTTTATTGCTATTGTCAGTTGTGCACGACTCCAAACAGGTCTGGCACTAGTAATTATGAATAAATAATTAAGAGAACCATATATTTCTAAGTGAGCCTGGATTATACTTATATAATGCTAGTATATTGTGTTCAATCCTTTTTATGATCTCAAGTGTATTTTAGTCTATTAGTAATTTTTTGTTCTCGTCTGTGTTTCGTGTTTCTCCTGCATCTCTGTGTTGATGGGGCATTGTTCGTCAAAATAATTGATGTATGTCTCCCAAGGCACACTAGAATGGAGTCACACTTTCGGATAGAGATACCAAATCAGTGAATATATGCTTTGGAATTCTAGTCTTATCAATTGAAAATTTAATTAAAATTTAGCAATGACATATTTCCATTTCTCAAAATATGGCCATGAATCCAAGAGGAAATCTAACTGTTTCAGATTTGGGCTAATTGGATAGAAACCCAAGAAAATTTGGTTTGACAAGTAGTATAATGTTATTTTCCTATAAGTTCGATCATTTTCTTCCATTAGCTGTTGAAACTGTTAGCCTTATTGAAGGTTAAATTTTGTTGTGTATTGCATGCATAATCCACACAATTCTAAAATAGTAACAAACAAGCTAGATGCCCAGCATATAACGGTAAGTTGTCATTTATTGTCACTCATAAAGAGAGAGATGTTAATTTTTTTTGGGAAACCTTGTGTAATTTAGCAACAAGTGCTTTTGTTTTCCAATTGAAATTGCTTTTTCATTCACATCATTTGGTTGAAGTGAAAAAAATCAATTGCAAATTCCGACCTTAAGTTTTCTGATGGAAAGTTCACTAAAACTTACGTCTTCCAGCTCTGAAGAATGAATGGGTCACTCAATATTCTAGTGAGTTATCTATTAGACAATTTGAAAAATGAATATTTTTATAGTCCAGCTTGCTTGCATTCAACAAACTATTTTTTATATCAAATCTTTTATTAAAATGAATTCAATCTATATTTCAATACATATATTCTTTTATATTTTTGTCTTGAGATTCAAGAGTCATCGTACCATTTGGAATGGGTGCTTATGCGCTAGGATCGAACAATATATTAGTCATGACTCATAGCTACCAAATCCTACTCGAGTTGGCCCAGATTGTGGCAGATCCAGATTTTTTGGACGAATTCAGATAGAGACATTTTGTATTATTATTATCTTTTAGAAAAAATAAAAATTTCATTTCTTTGCAAAACCATGTCCCAGCCCACTTGCACTGCCTGGCCCAGAAATTAATATTTTACTAATGTTTATGTTATATAATATTTTTATGTATTTTAATCTGGGCTGGGATTTCAAATTTATTTTAGAGTTCAGATTTTCTGTTTTCTGTCATGTCCCCTTTTCAGTTGACATGTTCTGAGTTCATGGTTAGCCTATTATGCGACCCTCGTAGGCTAATAGGATGGTTAGAGGGTCTTGATGGAGATTGGCGTGGCTTCGTTTGAATTTTTCTAGTTGGCTTTCGTTTGGGCTCGATTGGACATGTATCAAGGGAGATATTAATATTTGATTTATTTAATCAAATATTAATTATTTGGTCTAATTTTAAATTAGAAACCCTAATTCTAATTTAAGAAAACCCTAATTAGGGCAAGCATATCTTTTGAGGGTATAAGGGTTTCTCATGGAGGCCATTATTGATTAGCCATTGATTATTGATTATTGATTTTGAAGAATTCTTCTGTGAAGACTGAGCCTAGGGTTCCAGGATTCCATTTGCATTGGAGAACGTTCCCTCTTCAGTGTGTGCAATTCAGAGGCTGTGAAATATCAGCCGATCTATTGCCAAATTGAGAGATAGCTTTCCAGAAGTTATCACAGAATTTAGGGTTGAGAGATAACTTCACACAGAAGTTATTACAGATATTCCAGGTATTTATTTTTTTATGTTTTGATTCAATAAATTATACAGATAGGTATCCTCTGTATTAGAGCTACATATCTTCAGCTAGGGTGGAAAATAGACAGGTTGTGCTTAATTGGCGGTCGTACAGATCGTACAGGTCCGTACAGATTACCGACCTCGGCAGACAGAGATTCCCAGTGAGCGACATCGGCCGACTGAAGACCGACGTCGGCAGAGAAGGACCTACAGAGACCGACCTCAGCAGTATATTCGGCGACTGTGTGTTCGACACAGCAGGCCGAGACGTGACAGAATTCAGGTTGCATCCCCAGATCTGCAAAAAGCCAGGGTTTTAAGACAGAGTATTTCATATTATTTTATTTGTATGACAGAGACTCAATTGCAATTATCTGAATGAGTGAAAGATATTTGATTGGCAGATAAGAGATTTACTGTGATTTATTTACTTATTTGAAAATCTTGCAAAATCGTATTCTTGGTTCGGTACTTTTGTGTTTCTATATTCCCTGTTTGAAGGGGATATTAACACGAATTTGCCGATCTAAACTTGGTAACCATGATTGATACGT
Source organism: Torreya grandis (assembly GCA_037957365.1). Classification (NCBI taxonomy): domain Eukaryota; kingdom Viridiplantae; phylum Streptophyta; class Pinopsida; order Cupressales; family Taxaceae; genus Torreya; species Torreya grandis. The sequence continues at coordinate 2,692,192 of JARHVA010000430.1, forward strand.
AGGATATATTTCACTTTGATATATTGTGTGAATGGGTTGAATTATAATATTGTAATTCTGAACGTGGAAGTGTGAATATGCAAGATAATCAGTGTAATGTATTAATGCAATTTATAGGATAATTTTTTGAGTTACGGGTGAATTTAGATGAGTTTTTTAAAAGTATATAAGTCTAGTCCACAGTGTCTCAACCCCGACATACTGCAGTCATCAACTGGGCTCCACTAGAACAAATGCAAGAAGGCGAGGACATGGCTCCAACATGAAGGGGCTCAGTAGAAACTTGCAGCTTTAGTGACAAAATGCTAATTAAAAAAAGCAATAGGTCCCATTTTAGTAGTCCAAAAGAAGTGATGTGTTGTCTGGGAGCCAATACCCATCGATTATGTATTTATTTCCAATATGTTCATGGTAATGTTTTGGACTGGGAGCCAAGAACCATTGATTATCTATTTATTTCCAATATTTCATGGCAGTAGGAAGCATATATATCGGCAAATAGTCTTTGTTGGCCTTGCAACACCAAACAAGGGCTTTTTGTCTTGGGGCCACTTTTAATCTCATGTCAAATTATGGATATATGAACTCTTAAGGTGAACGTTCTAACTATTTATATAGAGTTTATTTACACTTTATTTAAATAAACTAAGGGAATTAAGCAAAATGCTAAGTCATTAGGCATCGCTAGTAATTTTTAAAGAGTGCAAGATTTTAAAGGGGTAATGAGAATGCGTGCTAGGTAAATACACATGATGGCTTTAATATTGTGTGGGTCCATAGGTAAAGGCTTGGCTCTACACCTCATGTAAATTGAGCCAACCTATCTATTTTGGAGCCCTCCTTTTTATGTAGAAGTACACGATTGTGAAACTGCTGTAAGCAGTTAGTGGTTATTCTTACTACTTGGCCATCTCCTCCTTTTTATAGAAAGCATTTGAAAATCAATGAAAAGAATGATGGGAGAGTGTGGCAAACACTAGGACACGTTTTTATTTCTTTATCTTGTCTAGCCCTATGTATTTATTTCTTCTGATCATGATGTAACCCTTGTGTTCTAAATTGCATGGACAGGTAATTATTGTGTGGTAGTCCACACAAGATTCTTTATTCGTGTATAATTACTCAGAGATTTTGCTATTGTAATTTGCTTATAGGATGTGAATAATATAACAATAGGAATTATTCATGATAATTAGCACATGCAATACTTTAACCCATGTCCCATTGCCTTGGTCCTTTGCTGTTGTGGTGGGGTTTTGGTTTGAAGCAATTTGTGAGGTCATGTCATGTGCCATTACCTTCTCCTTTGTATAAAAAGCATTTGAAAATCAATGAAAAGAATAATGGGACAGAGTGGCAAACACTAGGCCACCATTTTATTTCTTTATCTTGTTTAGCCTTATGTACTTATTTATTGTGATCATGATGTAACCCTTGAGTTCTAAATTGTATGGACAAGCAATTGTCTTTTGGTAGTTCATGCAAGTTTCTTTACTCTTCTCATGTATATTTACTCATAGCCTTTGCTATTGTAATTTGCTCATAGGATGTGAATATCTTAGCAATAGGAATTATTCAGGATTTTCTTCTTGCAATGCTTTAATTCATGTCTCATTACCTTGGGCCTTTGCTGTTGTGGTGGAGATATGGTTTGAAGCAAATCTGCTCATAGAATGTGAATATCTTAGCAATAGGAATTATTCAGGATTTTCCCCATGCAATGCTTTAATCCATGTCCCACTACCTTGGGCCTTTTGCTGTTGTGGTGGAGTTATGGTTTGAAGCAAATTTGTGAGGTCTGTTGTGTACCATTGCCTTGGTCCTTTGCTGTTGTGGTGGTTTGTGATTTGTACTCTACACATTTACAATGATGGGTATTTTTATTTCCATTACATTGGGCCTTTGCTGTTGTGCTGGTTTTGTGGTTATCTTTGAGCGGTAGTATGACTTTTAATTCTGTTACCTTGGGCCTTTGCTGCTGTGGGGGATTAATTTTGTTTTTGCTTGACATTATGAAACTCAAGAAGGTAGCCAACACCTAAAGCTGCAGTTTTAAGCCATTTTTGTATAGTCACTAGGAGACAGAGACAGGGAAGGGACTTTAGAGATCAGAATACGCTAATTTTCAGACATTGGGTACAAGGGTACTTGGAGATGGTAAAAGAAATAAAATATATATGTAAATTTTTTAAAACAAAAAAATAAAATACATCGGATTCTGATTTTATAAACATTGAAAACTTTTAGCGATTGACTTTATGTTTTTATTTTTTAAAATTTTACTTTTTATTAAGTTTTAATATTTATTATTCAACTTTACCTTTAAGGTTTGACTTTTAATATTAAGATTTTTTAAAAAAATATTAAGGCAGGAGACCAGTTTTTTAGGAGATGCCCATAGGAGATGTGGGAGACTTCAAACAAAGCCTTTGAGACTTGAGAGGCATCTTCGTACCCAGCTCGTCTCCATTGCACCAAAGGTACCAGGGGACGCGTCTCCCAGTTTCTAAGCTTTTTAGGTCTTCACAACCTGCACTTGGGTCTCTAGGTTACCTTTGGCCAAACAAAGGTGGGCAGTTTTATTTTCAAGTTCGATGCAGCATTTATAAAGGTTTATTTTTTGACTTTGAATAAAGTAAAGATAAGTGGTTTTAAGAAGAGTTTTTATTTGAAAAGTGAATGTTTTTGTGAGAAGGTGAATAAACCACATGTTTCAAGCGAATAAAACTAAGTTAGAATGATTTTCATCATTCACCCTGGGAAAGATTTTCATATGACAAACTCAATTTAAAGAAGGCTCTATTTCAAAGTCTACGAGGAAGATTAGGCCTTGTGTTTCAACATTCACTTTGGAAAAGATTGTGGACATTCACTCTGGTAAAGATTTTCATATGAGAAATTAAATGTAAATAAGTCTCAATTTCAAAGTCTACGAGATAGGGTAGGCCCTATTTTTTTGCAGCAAGTCTACAAGGCAAAAAGTAAATCCTCTATTACAAATGGAAGGGAAGCATGACATATCTCACATGGATCCAAACTTATAAAAGGATTCTTACCATGTTTAAAAGATCTATTACCTTAGTTACCAAGTTCGGAAATCTGAATCCATTTGGGAGGGCAAAAAAATGCGGAATCCATAATTCTTGAAATTTTTTGAAAAAAATCGGAAAAATTTGGTTCAAAAAAATAAAATAAAAATAAATAAATAAATAAATAAATAAATATATATATATATATATATATATATATATATATATGCAAAAATATTTCAATCTACTAAATAATGAGCATTAATTTAACACTTGCAAAATTGAGAAATGCATTAGAGTTTCAAAATTGAATTACATTAAAAGATAGCAAAATATCCCTAGTTTAGAGAAAAATATCCTACTCCATTGCCTTACAAAACTTCTATTTATTACATCTACTAATGGTTTATATTTCATTTTTAAATATTTTTTTATTAATTGAATTAAATTTTTTTTTACAAAGATTTTAGGTTTTGATTTTTTTTATATATCAAAAATTAAAAAATTGAAATAAATAAATAAATAAATGGCTGAGGTCCTTTTTCCCCTTGGACCTCCCCTTCCATTCCTTCCAACTCCCCTTATCCCTTCATTTCCCTACCTTTTCAAGATGCCTTGATTGTCCTCCCAACCCCTATCCACCCCATAGCTCCTTCCCACCACTGCCATCATCCCTCCATGGCCTCCCTTCCTTTTGTGCTCTCCCGCTACCAACTATTCCCTCCACTAATATCTAGCCGTGCACACACCTTGGAGACATGCTTGTGTTTTAGCCCAGACACCTTTTTCCACAACACCTCCCCTCCACTCTCACGCTACACTACTTTCTAGGGTTCGTGCCATTGCTAATCGCATTTTTAGGGTTTTTTTCATTTTTTAATATTAAAAATAGTCCGAACTGGATGGATTAATTCGGAACTTGCGAAAAATTCACATCATACTAGATTTTGCCTAGATTTGTCCGACCTTGGTAACTATGTCTATTACAAAGATTTTTGGGCAGAATTTTATATGGAGTTGAATGGAAATATAAGGAAAATGCCTTATTTTCCTTATCTATAAAGTTTTTTTTTGGATACCATTACTTGTGGCATTGATTATTTATTTCTGAGGTAGAATGGAGCCATCTTTTTTTGTAGATTTTTTGGAAGAGAATTGTTTGAAGAAATGGTGGATGACTCTTGCCCAATAGATGGGGCACAATTGGAGATTTTAGATTCTCAAATCTTGTTGGCAATCTTCCCAACGACTTGCTATTTGTTGCCCCTGCAACACCACTCAAGAGCTTTTGTCTTGGGGCCACTTTTAATATGATGTCAAATTATGGATGTGTGCTTGGAAGGTGAATATTGTAACTATTTAAATATATTTTATTTAAACTTTATTTAAATATACTATGAGCATCAAGTAAAATGCGAAGTCATTACGAATCGCTAGTAATTGTTTAAGTGTGCAAGATTGTAAAGGGTTAATCAGAATGTGTGCTAGGTGCCTATGCATGTTGGCTTTAATATTGTGTGGGCCCATAGTTAAAGCCTCGGGTCTACATGATGCATGAGCATCCAAGGTGTATGAGCAATCTTGCATTGCCAAAAACAAATAGGGATTTTGGTAGCTTTCAATAAAGAGTCTCGGGGCTAATTTCTTAGTGTAAATGAGTTACAAAGGCCAAGTCACAAGTTCATAGAGTTTGTAGCTTTGAGTTATTGGTTTAATGGGATCACAATGTTTGCAACTTATTTGTGAAGTCTCATGGTGACCACCTTTAAATATACAAAGTGTTTGTGCTTATATTAAGTCCCGCGACAATTGCACAATTCACCAAGTGACCTATGACTTGGTTTTCATAAAAGAGCTCTTGGCGGACCCGCCACAATCCTAAATTGGATTGTATATTCACAGAGTGATTTGCAGCCCAACGAAGTCCACGAAGCCCGTTAGCCTTGGGAAAAACCCACAAAGTCTATGAGGTTCGTTAGCCTCAGGAACACCCCATGGAATGCACGGAAGTCCACAGAGTCCGTTGGCATCAGGAACGCCACATTGAGTCACGGGGTTCAAAGAACCCACAAAGATCGTGTGAGGCGGAGAGTTCGTGAAGATGACAAGTGTCACAATCATGACATGTTCGCAGGGTGATCGTAGGTCACAAGTTTAATGTAGGGACCACAACTTGGGTGGATGTGTAACAATATTAAAAGTGGAGTTTATAACTCTTATGGGTCCGTGCAAAACATAGGCCACAATAAAGAAATCAAATGTGTAAGTGGTCATTAATTGGAATTCTTAATTCAACTGGTCCACACAGCCATGGGGGCCACAGTTTTGAAAGTAGATGCATGTGTGACCATTTGAGAGGCAATGCATAATATCTCCAGTCCACAAGACACAAGGAGGCCACAAAATTATGTTAAGTTTGTAACACAGGGGCGAGGGGTTCGTGCCACATGCCACAATCCCGTCAGTTCAGGGGGATCAGTTTGCAAAGATCTCCATTCATAGGGAATTCGTAGCGAATTTCAAGCGTCCACACTTTTTGCAAGAAAATGCCAAATGTGGCATTATTGGTCTTGTTAGAAAGTTCTTGTTGAGAGATTTACATTGATGGTGGTCACGTGGTAGTTGGTCACACGTGTGAACAACTGTTCATAGAGAAAGAATCAATAATTGTTTTGTGGCGGTTCAACTATATTTGTTCCACATGGTCATAGTTAGTTTTGAGAGAAGTGGAAGAGCTAGAGGCCACAGGAAAAACGTGTGACCCTTCTAAGCAAAAGGGGAGAACATGAGAAAGGGGCTCTCAGCCAACAAAATAGAGGAGGTCAAATAAAAGGAAAGAGAGGCCACAAAATACAGAGTAGCCACAGAAGGCTAATATTGTAAAACCCTGAAGAGGCTTAGAGGAGAGAGAAGTAGAGTCGAGTCATTGTGAATTTTGGAGCCCACTTTTTTATTAGGAAAAGTATGTCTATAATCATAGTTCCTTTTATTTTATCAGGGTTTAACAAAGTGCAAATATCAAGTTGTAACGGTTAGATAGTTGGGTAGAAGTTCATGGTTGTGAAACCGTTGTAAGAAGTTAATGGTTATTCTAACCACTTGGCCACCTTCTTCTTTGTATAATAAACATTTGAAAATCAATGAAAACAAATGACGGGAGAGGGTGACAAACACTAGGCCACCTTTTTATTTCTTTATCTTGTTTATCCCTATGTATTTATTTCTTGTGATCATTATGAAACCCTTGAAGTTCTGAATTTCATGGACAACTAATTATTGTGTGGTCATCCATGCAAGATTCTTTACTCTTTTTGTGTGTAATTATTCAGCGCCTTTGCTATTGTTAATTTGTTCATAGGATGTGAATATCTTAACAATATGAATTATTCATGATAACTTGCCTATGCAATTCTTTATCCTGTGTCCCATTACCTTGAGCCTTTTCTGTTGCAGTGATTTTTTATTTGTACTCTACATATTTGCAATGATGGGTAACTTTAATTCCATTACCTGAGGCCTTTCCTGATGTGGTACTTTTATGGTCATCCGTGAGTGGCATTATGACTTTTTATTCTTTTACCTTGGGCCTTCTCTGGTGTGGTGGGATTAAGGTTGTTTATGCTCGACAGTATGAAAATAAAGAAGGTAGCCAGCACCCAATGCATGAGTTTCGAGCCTTATTAGGTCTTGGTAACACGTACCTTGGTCTTTAGGTTACCTTGTGCCAAAAATAGTAGGGCATTTTCCCCGCTTAAGTTGGTGTCTCAAAAGACCCATCGGCAGTCTTTTTAATGAATAGGTTTAGTTCTTGCTGTAAATGGTATGCTACAGCTGCCTAACTGCTGGAAAAGAGATGCTTTTGCCCCACGAGCTATAAATGTACATCTTATGTATCAAGCAAATTACCAGATTGTAACTTTCATGATAACTTTTATAAAATAAGTATACAAGCTGACTGTTAGAAGGTAAGTCGAGTGTTGGTTTAGGTAGTTGTAGCGGTCTTGTAGGGACAGGGAAAGGTATTAATATACTTGCAAATGGAAAAGAAAAATTAGAGAGTGAGGATGATGACAGCAATGTGTCTTTCAGATGTTTGCTCCATTTGCTCACCTTTTGTAGTTCTTTTTATGAGCTAAGGTATTTTCTGTTTTAGAGATTGAATATTGGTTCCTTTCTGTCTGTTCTTTTTGTGTATTCACAGTTCTTGAATAAGAGTAACCAATGATTGAAATTAGTTATTCAGTTATTTCCTGCTATGTTTGTGTTATGTTCTGTACATTCTTTAATACTTACATGTTGTACCTACTGACTGCATCCTTAGTACGACTTTTGATGAATGGCCAAAGAATGGCTAACAATGATATTAGTTATGGATGTTTGAAGTTTGGCTCGTTGTCATGTAATTTTAGATTCCAAGATGTTATTCGTAGGCTTCTTTGTAGACCTGAAAATCATCAGGTATCGAGTACACATAAGTTGTGCGAAAGTGTTTATGTAGCAAGGCATCTGTCCAGAGTGCTTTCTCATTATCCATATCCGTAAAAGCATAATTATTGTTGCTTACTTTACCAAGAATTTGGAAAATATGCCTCATGTTTTTTTATAGCATTTCTCTCTCATTGGGACGTATTAACATTCCAAATTGATTGCTTGTTAGGCCTAGTTTTTTTCTTTCTTGAACAAATCATCAGTTTTTGTCTTTCTCGAATAAAACATCTAGCATGGGATGCTTTTAATATTTGGCTTTATTATCTCCACCTTAAAGCTGAATCCATTAGTTCTTAGGGAATGAGGAAGGTAGAAACCTCATCACAAGAACAAACAAATTTTTTGTTGAGATTTCATACATGATGTTGGATTTCCATTTGAAGAGTCTACTATTTGTTTGCTTGACCTTTGGAGTTATTTTTTTGTGGCTACGCCTATAATTGCTAGTAGCATTATTTGTTTGACACCTTTTGCTCTTAATTACTGCCATGAACCACTTCCACCACAAACTTAGGAAGCTTTTAACACTTTTAGTTGGAGAGCATTATTGATATTCTAGCTAGAAGAGAGGGGCCGATGGTTGGGCACTGTATGTCGATGAGTCTTTCATGCCTACTTGTAGCTATATCATCCAACCAAGTTCACATAGTAGGAAGACTACCATATACAGAAGCTAAGAATTTTGTTTGATGTGTTCAAGTGACTTGGAAAACCTTTTTTAAAGTTATCCACTACATGAAGTTTTAAAAAGTAAAGAAAATAGAGTTGGTACGTAGAAGGTGAACCCAATTATAGTGCACCTATGTGTCCTGACACGATTTAATGCTTTTCTGACATGACTTATTCTATTGGCTAGTTTTAATGAAATATTAACTTTGAAAGTCACATCAAATGGCTTCTTTTCAAATAATAAATGGGCTTCAACTATTTAAGTGCCGTGACAACTAATGGATCCCCATCAAGTATCGGCCCTTCTTTACTAATTGTAATTTTTGTTTTGTGATTCTTTTGTTACATCTAATGTCAGCATTTGAACGTACAAGTAATATCACTTTTTGATTGACAATATTTGGCCAAACCATAGCAGCCATGTTATTAAAAATAGACTACAAGAAGTTAAAAAAACAAATGAGAAATACATTGGAGCAAAAAAAATTCAGGAATTTTTTTTCAAAAAGTGGTATAGAATTCTTTTCAAGCAAATATTCCAAAACATGAGTAAGTTAGGATCAATTAATATTAGAGTCAGAGTGGTTCAACATTGACCCACTCTCTCAAAAAGAATGAGTGTTTTATATGTACAGCTGAAAAAATAAGAAATGTAATTTCTTCAATTTGGGGTGCTTTTTGGCTACCATTGGCCAAACTGGCATTTACTTCATTTCTTGGGAGATGAAACCTAAGATGTAAATTCTCGTCATCATAGGCTCTGTTTTAAAACTCGTAACCTCTGATAAACTACAAGTAACTTGCATTTTTTGACCTGCCAAGTAATCATCGAACTTCTTGCAAGCCGAGTAGTTTTCTCAGATTTGCAAGTAATTGCTAAGTAATTGCCTGCTAGTCGGCTACAGTTTGCTAATAACCTCCTGTGGATTAAAAAAAGTTATTTTTCGCACACCGTCGTGATTTTCTTCTGTCTCTTGGTCGAAAACTGAGAGAAAATTTACTTATGTCATTTGACAGTGTTTTACATGTTATTTAAGTTTATTTTATATATCTATATATTTCAAGTAGTGAGAAAGTTGCTGAGTCCCTAGTCCGAGTCCATAGACACAGAAGTGATATAATTTTCACTCATTATTTCAAATCGATAAATGATATGCTGAACTTTCTGTTTCTCATGGTTCATTTTTTATGCATGCATGTGGTGTGTACACATACATATTGTATCCCATCCATTTCATATCCGTATTTTGTAGCAATTTGTAGCATCCATATTGGATTAGTTCTATTGTCTATTTCTATGATGTCCCATTTAATGAATGGATCAAACAAGATGCTTGAGTATTGATTTTGACATTTTGTCTACCACTGTTGATGAGAAGATCAATGATTACATTAAAAAATTTTAACGATAAATTTATTTCAATATATATATATTTTTGGCTTAGTTTTTGGCACTGAGATTTTAGACCACCTTATTGTGGTGTAGGGTGGTGAGACTTTAGGTCAACCCTACTGTGGTGTGGAGGTGAGATTTTAGGTGACCTTATTGTAGAGTGGGGTTAAATCCATGTCGCCTCTTTGAATATACCCCATTTGCAATACTTCACAACCTCTCTGACACGTCCTACAAGTTTTGGGTCGCCTTATTGCAGTGCGGGTTGAACTTGGATCACTAGTCTTATGAATGCACCCCTTTAACGTTACACCAGGAACCTTTGGATTGTCATTTGTAATCTTCAATATTTTAAGTTGTAATGTAGAGTCGACCCTTTTCCGTAGGTTTTGGGGGTCAGTTACTGCAGTCCCCTTTTCAGGCTCCCTCTTCTTCATCCCTCTATAAGGGGTCTTAGTGGAACACTAAAAACACGACAACATTGCTGGATATGCTTGTACTTGTACGTAACTCATGCTGCGTTAGTAATCAAAACATCAATGAGTGAAGAAAGGATGAAGACCATCACCAACCAACATTCCAAGATGGGCGTCACTTAGTGTTCATCCTTGACAAGGCATCACTGAACTGATCGCATACAAAATCTATAAATCCCATTCGTAGTATCTTCAATCCTGCACACTATCATTTAATCATATTTTGTCCTCTAGAAATGGCATCCAGACATTGCTCTGATGTGAACTAAGGTGTCTTCCTCGGCTTAATTCTCACAAAAATTTATAAACCCACTACAATCCGAGGATATACATATGCGATGATTATAATGTCAATTATTCAACCTCGAGTCCCATTGATCTCCTTTGGTCATTTGTGGACTTTTATATCGTTTCTTTGTTTTCTATTCCTTTGTTTACTTTATGGTTTTCATTAAACAATAATAAAGTAAGAAAAAACTCAGCAATGAAAACTCATGTTTCAGGCTTTCAGCTTATTGTGAAGGTTAACATGTGCATCAATTACTTTTGGTATGGTGTTTCTAAAGTATACTGTTACCTTCCAAAATATCTTCAGTGTATATTCAAGTAGATCCACCTTTAAAACATTTGTCTGAATTGGAAAAAAACCCTAACTACATAGAATCCATTAAGAGTTATGTATCATAAACTAGCTCAACTTCATATAAATACAGATCATTTTTGTTGGATGGGTGGGCAAGAAAGCATTGGAAGTGTATCCATCAGTGTATTTGAGGGCTGTATTTATATGGGTCTAGGCTAGCTTTCTACACATCTGTTTCTTATTTGGAGTTTTACAACTACCACAAACATTTTATGCACGTTTTACTTATAGTATTTGTAGTATGACTGGCAATAATGTGAATACATTTATAATTGTAAGTAGCTCTTATGATTAATGTAATTATGGCTGGTTTATAATCCTACAACTATCAGGTTAATTTGAGAACATCCAACTAGTGTTAGGTTTTAACTTTTGTCAGATGACGTTGAAGAGGGAATTTTTTCTTTTCATTTGTTTTAAGAAATCAATTGTACCATTTTAAACCTAGAGGAAGAGAAATAGCTAATTCTGCAAAATGGGTAATGAAGTGCTTGTGAAAATTTTAAATATCCCTCATGAAAATTAACTCTACATTGTTAGTTGTTTCCTCTTTTAGATGTATTTTGAGTTTTTCTTCTTTATTTTTGTGATCCTATGTTTCTTAATTTGTGATGCAGATAAATGAATTGGTGGATATTGCTCGCTGTGTGGCCAATGCACAAATGAATGATAATGGAGTATTGGAGTATTTGGTTTCTTGTTTAGAGGATCTCCGGGATGTCCAGCAAAGTAAGGCTGAATCTCTTGCAGTAGACACTTTTGGGAAGCGTATAGAAAAGTTGCTTCGGTGAGTGTTAAACATTAACATCATAGTGAATGAAATTAGCAGTAGAACAGTTTAATAAGATATATTGATTTATTGTGGCTGTTGTCATGCTTGCTGGTTACAGAAAAAATAAAAGGTAGCATTTCAATGTGTTTTTACCTAAGAGTTTTTATATGTCATGGAGTAGATGATGTTTTTAACCTGTGGAATAAGATACATGCTATAATATCATCAGAGAGAATGTCGACAAAGGATTTTTATATATCCTCGAGTATATGATGTTTTGAGCCTTAGAATATGCACTAAAATTTCTTCAGAGACATAAGACGTCCCTTTGTTTATTGTCTATACAAAATATTGCCTCAAAAGTAGAAACATTGATTCTTGAATATTCTTTGCTATCACTCTTAATGTCAAAGGTCATGAACTGTGGATGGGGAAATATTGTTGCAATGCATTGATGCTGTGAGCTATATGACACAAGTGATAGGTGGGATCATGTGTGTGCTTTTATACGATTCTTGAATATTCTTTGCTATCACTCTGAAGGTCATGAACTGTGGCAGGGGAAATACTGTTGCAATGCACTGATGCTGAAGCTGTATGATGCAAGTGATCGATGGGATCATGTGTGTGTTTGTATACGATTCTTGTACATGATGTTAACAATTCTCTATTGCTTGGTTTTAAAACAGTGAGAAATATTTGCATGTCTGTGAACTGGTAGAACCAGAAGAGGAGAGGCTAGAAATCTCTGGCAGCATTGGTGATGAAGATGGTCTAATGGATGATGATGTGGTTCGGAGTCTGCGAGCTAGTCCTATCCATTATGCTTCCAAGGACAGGACTTCAATAGACGATTTTGAGATTTTGAAGCCTATTAGTCGAGGGGCCTTTGGGCGAGTGTTTTTGGCCAAAAAAAGGACTACCGGGGATCTTTTTGCCATAAAGGTAGAACCTGTGTACTTGTTTCAGTGATTCAGTTTTATTTCATTTTATTTACTTGTAAAGAGGGAACTATGGACGACACTTGTATTCAATAACATTTATTTACTTGTAAAGAGGGAACTATGGAAGACACTTCTATTCGATAACATGGTTTACATTTCAAAATTAATAATGCATTGCTTCTTGTGTTTAATTGCTTTTGCAGAAACTTCTATTAGATTGAAAATGTAGCAATTAGTTGTCCGAGTTTTCAGACATTGAGCGACGAGTCCTTTTTTCAAATTTGTATGTATTATGCTACAAAAGTAATATTTATTGTAACAATCAGTAAAAAATAGAACATTAATACAAGTGAAAATGCACAAGCACAAGTAATAGTAGATGTTGAAAGGTGGTTTGGACAAGAAGTGTATTTTCCTAAAAGCTCTTTGGCCTTTTGTAAGATTGTTATAAAAAATGCTGTAAGTCCATTCAACCGGATTTAAATTTTTATTAGTAGTTATGATTAACCTCCCACTCAATCAAGTATTGACTATTGTGGCCATTAGTAAGTAAAACGATCCCTATGGAGGGATTTGATATTGTGTGTAAATGAATCTTAAAGAGGATTTCTGATATTGTGTGCAAATGGATCTTAAAGAGGATTTGTGATGTTTCCATGGTTGAGGTATAGAGGCCTTGGAAAACCATTATTGCTATTATCTATGGTGATCAAATTTATCAAATTGCTCAGTGGCATTATTGGGAAATATTTTGAGGATGGTTGGTATTGTGAAGCTATCTTAGGGTCACTTGTCTATTTTCTTGAAGGTACCTCTATTGCATAACCATTTGCTATTAAATAGAGACAACATTCATCAATCTTTCTGTTTTTGAAGATGGGAGTATAATTCAGTAATTCTTTTTTTTTGATTTTGAACGTACATAGTTGGATCGCTCCCCAGGCCTAGGGAGCGTGGGAGAAATGCTCCCGGATATGGTAGCATGGGGGATACACCCAGGGAGCATCCCTGGGCTGGGGAAATGCTTGGATATGTCTGGGCGACGTATTCGGGTGTTTCCACAACTTAGGGACGCTCCTTGGGCGTATCTGCGTGATCTCAGACGTCAAAAATGTTTTTTATTTTTTTTTCAATTTCGCCCAATGAAAAGTCAAACATGGACTTCAAAATACAACTAAAAACAAATTGAAGTGGATTCCCAACCCTAAAAGCAACATTCACACTCATTTTATCACAAGATAACAACACATTTACCTTTCATTGTATTTTTAACTCTCATTGCACATTTGTTCACTCTTGTTAATTTTTTCAGTTGCATAAGCTTGAAACTCCTTCCTTGTGTTAAACCTACACCATTACCTCAACCTATTTGGCGCCAATGAGCTTGCAAGGAAGAGGATTTGCTGATTTAAGGTAAGTTTTTAGATTTGTGTTTTTTGTTTTGTTTTGTTTGTAACTAGTTTTAATTTTTAATTTTTTTTTGTTATTATTTTAAGTTTTAATCATTATTTCTACAAATAACAAATGCAATGATTATGTTTTAAATTTTAATAGCAATAGTTTTATTTTTTTACTAGGGGCTATAGAGATTTGTCAGAATGTCTCAGGTTGCAAGAGCTAGTTTGGTGAACCAAGGGATAACCCCCAAATTTGATTTGCGAGTGCCCCTTTGGAAGTATGTGACTGTATTAGAACAGATATCTAGTGGAGGGTGTTTTCATTGGCTTTGTTCAGAGTATAAAGTGTAAATACAAGAGCTCGTATAGTCGAGTGAAAGTCCATTTGTGTGGGATTCCTAGCGTTGGAATTAGAGTTTGTGGTGGGCCAAGCATAAATGGAAGGCCATGAAAGGGCTTGCCACAGGCAAAGATCCTTGCCTACGTCAAAGAGCAAGAAGAGATAGATGCTGTTGTTGGGCAAAGATTTAAGCATCTTTTGAGAAAGAAAGTATCACGACCTGTTGATCCATCTCGTGCTAATGTGGTGACCCCATCACACCTCTTTCATGCTCCACTTGTTGTGGCCGAAGAGGAAGAGGATTCACCTCTTGGTCGCAAGAGAACAAAAGATGCAAGCCCGTTAGACATGGCATTCCATAATGAATGCAATAACATAGCAGAGCAGAGCATCATGCATTGTCTTTATGCATGTGGGATGCCATTTAATATTGTTATATCACCATACTGACAGGATATGTGGAGATCTATTGCTACCCCTAAAGGGTTTGTTGGCCCAGGGTATGAAAAGGTGCGCACCACTTTATTGACAAAAGAAAGAAAACACGTTGAAGATGCATTGAAGCCCATCAGGGATTTGTGGATTGAAACAAGGGTGTTCATTTCTGATGGATGGACAGATATGACAAATAGGCCATTGATTAATGTGGTCGCAGTGAGCTTAAAGGGGCAATGTTTTTGAAGGCCGTTGATTGTGAGGAGTAAGTGAAGGATGCACGATTCATTACCGACATCCTGATAGAGTCCATTGAGGTTGGAGCCTCAAAACGTTGTCCAAGTTGTAATGGACAACACTAAAAATTGCAAAGCTTTGGGCATGTTGGTTGAGGCATGGTATGGGCACATATTTTGGACACTCTGTGCCGTTCATTCCCTCAACCTTATGTTGCAGATATTGGGGGCAAAAATTGATTGGATCAAACAAGTCTATGAGGAAGTGAGCGAGATTCAAATGTTCATAGCCAACCATCACATGTCCCAAGGCATCTTCAGGGTCTTCTCAAAGTTACAGTTGTTGAAGGTAACTCTTAATTTTATTATTCATGAATAATTTATCATTGTATATTTTTAATTTAATTTTATAAATTTGTAATTTGTAGTGTTTTTGTTTTTGAACTTAAAAAAAAAAATTATTTGTTTTAATTTCTTATTAGGTTGTCAAGACTCGGTTTGCCTCACACACCGTCATCTTGAGATGACTTGTTAAGGGGCGTGAGGCATTGAGTAGCACGGTCAACAACTTTTGAGGTGTATGGAGGCAGACAAATTGCGAGAGGCCACAAAGGTGAACGGGTGGATTCTTGATGATGTGTGGTGGGAACGTGTGGAGTATTTGCTCAGTTTTATCGAGCCCATTGTTGGCATGTTGAGATATGTGGATATGGATCATTCATGTTTGGGTGAGTTTTATGATGGAATCGACTTAATGTTTGAGAACATTAGATCCATCATAAATGCCAAAGAGCAGTATCTTACAGAGAGGTTCTTCAAGGAAGTGCAGTTGCATCTTATTGAAAGGTGGAACAAAATGACCATCCCATTGCATCTTCTTGCTTTTGCCTTGACACCCAAATACTACAGTGCAGAGATCCTTTATTTGCCTAGGAGGGTCACACCATATAGGGATGTTGAGGTTGCTGAGGGATATAAGGCAACATTCTCTTGATTCTTTCCCGATTCAGAAGTAGAAGACCAAGTCAAGGTAGAGTTTGTGCATTTCATATCCTTGGTGGGTCACTCCTTTGGCACTATTCCTGACAAGTACAAGATGGACGCTTACTTTTGGTAGTACTTCCATGGGCAAGCATCCACCCACCTCCAATCACTTGCAATAAAAATTCTATCACAAGTAAGATTTTTTTTTACTTACCCTTATTTTGAACTTTTCAATGTTTTGTTTTAACTTTTTATTTTTATAAATTTTAATCGACTTTTCGGCTTCAATAGGTTACAAGTTCCTCTTCAGTTGAGCGGAATTGGGGTACCTATGGCTTTATCCACTAAGTTAATTGCAACAAGTTGTCAACGAAAAAGGCCGAGGATTTGGTATATGTGCATTCCAACCTACGTCTTCTTTGACACAAACAACCTCATTACAAAGAAAGGGCAACAAAGTGTTGGGATGTGAACCTAGAAATTGCTGAGTTGGATGCTTCCGTTGCCTACCTTTCATTGCTTGATACAGAGCTAGACGGTGCTTCACACGACTTGCATAATGGAGCTAGTGGGAGCGGCACTGCTGCTATTTGTAGTTCTAATGAACCACATGATGATGAAGACATCACAGTCGAAGACAAAAATGAATATAACGAATCTTGAAAATGCTGATTTGTCTTTATTTTTGTCTATACATTGTAAGATTTGCAGCATGTACCTATTATAAAACTAATCTAAGTTCGACCATTGAATATTATGATATTTGGCATTCAATTATGAGTATATTTTGTGGTTATTTAACTTATTTTGTTTCCTCTATGCATATTATGTGGTTAAGTTTTCTTATATAGCTATATTTTTATATTTTTAATTATATATATTTTTGTATGACCATATCCAACCCCCCCCAAAATAAATCCCTGTATCCAATTCTTGTATCTGTATCCATATCGGCAACTAAGTTTTGAACTAGTGAGATCTAGGCTCAAATGCTACCTCATCCTTATTAGGAGCTCATGTCTAAAGCACAACTCAAGTTAAGCACACCAACCTTTTCGAGGATGGTTCTGGTGGCTCAGGGATTACAAAAACTCACATGGGACTTGTTTTATTTGATGAATGGTAAAAGTCAAATGTTGTCTGCATGGTCCTTTAGAAGTAAAGAAAGAAATTATATTAATATCCACCGTTGACAAAAGTAGGTTAATGAGACTCTTAAGCACAAGTTCCAATAATAATGCACTATGTTAGAATAAGTTAGGACACCACGCGTTCTAAAAAGTAGCTAACTAAATCAAAACAAACATAACAAGAGAGAGGGTAAATCCAAACCAGCTAAACATTAGACACATGATCTATTTACAGAGACAAATTGCGATGAGGGGGAACGATCCCTCAAGGAAGCAATGAATATGAAGATCTAAGCAGGAGGTCAAAGTTGGAGATAAGTGTTCTCACAAGTTTGTATCAACTTGTAGTAGTAGAAAAACCAATGACATCATTGTCTACTACATGATATGGTTGGTAAGGATTTAACAATGGTCATAGGAGAATGCTTGAGGTTAGGAGGGAGCAAGGTATTGGCCCTAGAACCTCTCCAAACATGCTCAAATTTATTTAAAGCTAGAGAGAAAAGTGGTAGTACAAAGCTATTTCCTCCTAGAGAGTATGGACAAGGAGAAAAATATTGTTCTCAATGATGAATAAAGGCATATCCACAACGCCTACTGTGAGGATAAGAGGTCTGATGCACCCTGGTATTGGCACATATAGATGTGCCATCTCACTAACCTGTCCTCACCTGTATTTGAATCAATAGTAACCAAATTACATTTAAGAACTTCAATATCTGAGATGGGATGAAAGGAGGGGGGAATGTAGCTGCTCTATGGGACCCCAAGTCAGTACATGAAAGTGATAAATGAAAAGGGCTTTACACTAATCAAGATATCAAAAGGAAGTGGATACCTTCATTATATCTTCTACTAGATAGGATACCTGAAAATCAAGTGCTCCTTATTCTTCATCTCCTTAGAGAATGGAGATGACAAATTCTATCACCTCGTGGAATATGGTCATTTGTCTCAACTTGTATTTGGTGGGAACAAACCCGTTGCTGGCCAAGGGGAATCCTAAAGTCATGTGAACAACAATGTTGAAGATAGTTGGGGAAATAAATGATCGACATAGAAAGTCATCACGGGGTTAAGATGCTGTGGTGGAGAGGTCGACATGACCTAAATAGATTTACTGAATGTGTTTTCTCGGATAATTCTCTAGATCACCTCCTTAGGGGGGAAGAAGTTGAGGCGGAGGGGTCTGAGGAATTTTTGAATGGAGTAATTAGTTTAGGAAAGATATTGATAGAAGAAGCAAGTTGGTCTTAGAATACGAACAATGCTGATGCCCAATGAGACCTAATAAGGCAACCCTTTTTGAAGAATTTTTGAAGAATACAGGAAAAACTATCTAACTACTTGAGGCTGAATCACCTAGGGACGTGTTTCTGAAGATAAAAATAAGTCTGAAGAGGTTCATGAGACAAAGGGGTTATGCAACAAACTCATCTTGGAAAATGTACTCAGGGACTGTCTGTTTGCAATGGATCAGACATCGAAGAATTATACTCTGAACCAATATAATACACACCTAGTGAATAGGGTCCCAAATTGGGGCCCCAAATTAAGGACACAAAGAACTATGGATTTAATGTTTGTGCTAAAAATAAACGTTCAAAGGGATATCCTGGGAATGTATCCTAGCACTCCAAGATAGAAAGGGAGGAATATTCCTTGCAAAGATGCAACTAAGATGCTGGCATCAGATTGAGAAATAAACACTCCCAAATAGGTATAACTACTGTGATCTTTAGTGGTTTTCCTTCATAGGAGAACTGAAACCTGGAGAGAGTCTTTGTAAGGTTAACCACAATCTGGCAATCCTTCCAAAAGCAAGCAAAGGTATCCAACTATCACTGCAAACTGGTAGGAAGATGAGGGAGGACGGCGACATCATCAACTAAAAGAAGTACAACAACCAATACATAATGCAATGGACAACAACCATCAATATGAATGTGCTGCCAAATAAAATCGTCAAACTCATCAGTAAATGTCAAAGACAACCGGGGAGAGAGGGAATCCGTGCGTAACTCCTATAGTGCTCTTGACGAAGGTAGAGTTAACGAGGATTTCAAAACTGGCCAACATCTGTCTGTGGAACATCATAAGAGTCTTAATAGCGAGATATGATATAGCAGTGGGATGCTGCCTCTGAAACAGTGTGTGTTGGTTCAGTTGGCACCAATATTTGCATTCGGTGATGCAGTAAAATTGATAAAGATAAGAATTTATTTTTAGTACCCATCTCTCTGAATACTATAAATCAGTTGGTCTCTTGGGATATATGATGCTATGCACAAATTTACCTGATATAAAAGGCTATCTTTTGATTAAGGGGAATATCACATGTTGTAACGCTATCAAAACATGTTGGCCAACTATCACTGCAAACCGGTAGGAAGATGAGGGAGGACGGTCACATCATCAACAAAAAGAAGTACAACAACCAATACATAATGCAATGGACAGTCAACATCAATAAAATTGTGCTGCCAAATAAAATCCTGAAACTCATCTATGTAAATGCCAAAGACAGCTGGGGAGAGAGGGAATCCTTGCTTAACTCCTATAGTACTCTTGACAAAGGTAGAGTTAATGAGTTCAAAACTGGTCAACGTCCGTCTTGTGGAGCATCATAAGGGTCTTAATAGCAAGATCTGATATTAGCAGTAGGATGCAGCGTATGAAACAGCGGGTGTTGGTTCAGTTAACAATATTTGCATTCGGTCATGCAGTAAAATTTATAAAGAGAAGAAATGTTTTTTAGTCTGCTTCTCTCTGAATAGTATAAATTGGTTGTTCCCTTGGGATATATGATGCCATGCACAAATTTACCTGATATAAAAGGCTATCTTTTGATTAAGGGGAATCTTACATGTTGGAATGCTATCAAAATATGTTGGCCAAACAAAAAAGGAGTTTTTGACATATGTGCTAGGTAAGTAGCGTAGGAGATTGCTCATAGTAATTTGGATATATTCCTGAATCCATGTATATGTTTTCATCGATGTTCTACTTAAATCATTTCTCCTCTAGCTAGAAGATTTAGATGGACATCTAGAGAGATTTTTGTGACATATTTGACTTTAATAAAATTCTTGGAGAAATTATTATCTCCGTTTAGCTTGGACCACTTTAAGCAGTAATCTAAAGACAATGTTGTTATGTTGACCTGCACATGAGAAATTTGAAGGGAAACCCACTTTACTAGGAAAGATGAAACCCCCTGCCGCCCCCCGCGCCCCCCGCCCCCCGCCCGCTACACATACATACACATACACACACACACACACACACACATATATATATTTGTTATTAGGAGAAATTGGTTACATCTCCTTCATTATCTCGCCTGACCATATATATATATATATATTTGTTATCAAGGGAAATTGGTTACATCTCCTTCATTATCTCACCAAGGTCAGGAGTTCTACTCTGGTGATGTTCACCTTCATGCTTCATCCTGTAATGGACAAGGTTAGTGATTCTGGTGAGCAGCCTCTATAACCCTGCATCTTCTCGGTAAACTTAGCCCAGAGTGAGGGAGACCCTGGGGGGTGCAGGTTTCAAACCACCAACCTCAAGGTGGCGGGCACTTAATGGATGCCGATTGGTCTACCAGCCACATCCAAATCACTTTTCAAATATGAAGAAACAGAATTAGTGACCACGGGGCATTTTCATGATGACTTCTTTTGTGGACAACTTACTAACATATGGTAAACACCTTTTAAAGAAAATCCATTTTAAAGACACAAAAGCTTTCTTAAGATTCTTTAAATTTAAAGACTGATGATGACAACGGGGATTTTGTTTCCTACTATTTGACTTCTACCGGTCTTCAAGCATACTTTTCTTGGTTCTTTCTTTCTGTCAACTGAGGCATTTCAATGAAACAAGCAGCTTTGGGCTCAAATTACCGGCTGGAGGGAAGATTTCTTTAATTCTTTGTTTGTAGTCTCATGCCGATATTGGGACTGGAAGGAATCAATTCAATTAGTTTGGGTTTCTCTAGTTAATATTGCAGGGGCTCAAATCGACAAGACAAGGGTTAGAGTTTGATTGGATACCTACAGCTGAATGCACTTGATCAAGTATAGAATTGCTGGAAACTTGAGTAAACATCCCTCCAGCATTTGGATTTCACTCTCCTAGTGACGCTTCTTTAACACACAAGTTCTTCTGAATATTATTTGGTCCCTTACTGCTAGCGCAGGTCTCTATAATCATACGCTGCAGGTAAGAGCAGAATAAGGAACAACATAGTAATTTTTTGATAATGCGGGAATGGATCCATTGTCTTTCCTACTCTCACTCCTCAGGTGGCTGTCCTGGGAATGTCCTGACTCCCAAGGCCTTCAGTGGCAATGCTATTTATCTTTCTTATATCCAGCGTCCCTCCAGCAGTGTAAATATTTTATTCCTGCCGGCTTTCCCTGGCCCAACATGAACTCTGTGGCTCAGAATCTCGACTTAAGATTCAGTATAAATTGTGAGGCAGTCAAAGGAATCCTCATCAGATTGATTATGTCCCATTTTAGCCTGCAACAAGCCCTTCTCATTTAAGAAAACCAGGAACCTTTTGCACATAACATCCAGCATCTGATGGCCTATGTGAAATCTGTCAAAAAATTGACAGAAAATGCAAGGAGAATAGGTTCACTCAGGAAGCTATCCTACGCTTCAGGCAAGCACAGGCACACATCAATCTGCCCTGGAGAATATTTAGGACAATGCTGTCAAGCATAATCGCATGGTACTCACACAACAATTTCACTCCATCACTGGAGTGTATGGGTTTTTCAATACCTGGGTTTAAAATGGAAAAAACATGGGAAAACTAACAATTTTATAAGAGATGATATTAAAATATCAGAAAGACTCTTTTTTCTTTCTTTTTTTTCCATTTTTTTTCTATGACTTGCTTTTAATTTGCATTTTTTTTATTACATAGCATTTTTTTTTATTGCATACAGGTTTGTCTAAGTAATTTCTGGATTTGACTGGCATGCTGAGCGGCACATCTGAATGGTGTGGTTGGTGAGCCAAGCATGTGTTAAAAAGATGTGCTATAAAGTTTTCTGCGACTGTGCTTTGAAGCATGAGAAAAGCTTGGGTCTCCTCGAAGACCCCCTTGAGTGTAATGGAGACTGAATCTTCATTCTTTCCTCCAAGATTTAACAAACCTAAATCTCCCGTCAGTGCTTTGGCAGCTTTGTCAGATATGTCAATATGGAATGATGTGCTGCGAACAGGGAATATCCTGATGTCCTGGCTTTGGTGGTTAACATGGGAAATCTATTGCACCTGGAGGCTTCCATCCCTCTAACATGACTAACTGAAGCTGTCTTCAATCTAGCTTGTTTTAGCTGTCTCAAAGTTTTAACAGAATGATGTCTGGTTTGATCTCTCCTCAAAGGAGTTTTGTTTTCTCATCCACGGATGGTTATTTTTAAAATCCATTAATGGGTTATATAAAGTGCTGCACGAAAATCTGTGCATTGGTTGACCATGGAAGCTCTTAGGGTTTTATTACTGTTTGCTTCGTCAATTGTCTCGGCTTTTGCTCTATGTTTATGATTGAAAGTGTTTTTCTTCTCTGCATCTTTATGTTTTTCCAAATGAAGTTCTCTATTTTCAGCAGGAACAGGCCGGGCTTTATTGTATTACTTTCTGATCCATAAGGATCAGGAAAACAATCCATTTCATCACTCAACCAGAACAAACCTGGTTTCAGTCAGCAGCAGGGCTTCAATTGGAATATTCCATATATGGTGACGAAACTTTCTCTTCAAGCTGGCGGCAGTTATGTAACTGCTGGTACCTGCAGAATGGTGGTTCCATAACCGCTGGTCTGCATTAACTGGCACTTTCGCCTGCTGTAACCATACATGCACCGTAATGGCATTGGATTCTGTCTCTTCAGTTGTAAGTCAATTGACAATCCTTTGGTGCATGAAAGGACAATCCTGAACATGATAAGAGGAGACACGAATTCAGAGAAGGCATCGGTGATCAGAGTTGGTGTTCAGTTGGTTGTGGGAAGGACTTAAGAAAGGAACATAGGGAAAAGCTGAGTGATCAAGATAGTAGGAAGATTGTTGTACATGTTCGACTAAACTCTTTGTAATCTGTCTTTGGCCCTAAGAAGATTGGGAAGCTGGTCGGTTGCCACCTACCATCTGGTTTTTCCCTATCTCGGGGTTTTCTAGACCAAATATTTTCTCTCTTTATGTCTCCATGGCTTATGCTTACCATTCATGTGATCTTGCATTCATGTTTCAGTTCTGAAAGTACTGCTTTTGTTTTCCAATAACACATCACATGAATTCTAAGTTCATTGACTAGATAACTGTCATTTTGAAGCAAGTATTCGAAGTAGAACAACACTTTCTGATTCTGTAAATTCTAGCAAGAATTGTTCGTAGGAGGATCTAGATCACCTTCTCATATTAATATAATGTTTTCTCTTATAATATAAAGAAGATAATACAGGGATGGCATACGAGCAGAACAGCACTCTTGAGACTTGCGATAACTCTCAACGAGACTTGTAGAGGCCAATCAGATCATGCTACAAGAGTTTGCTAAGCCAAACTTACAGAGCTTCGGGGTGTAGGGTGTGGAAAGAAAGAAATAAGCATAGGTAATAGCTAATCAAGACTGCTGAAATGGACTCCAAAAACACTCCAACTACCAAAAATATGTTTTCTCAAACTAAAATGGGAAGCAATGAGCAAGTGAATCTAATGGTGGACAAAAATGGAGCAAGATGAAGAAATCTAGAACAAAGATTCTAAGTCCAGGACCAAAATCTCAAAAACTTGGCTCATATAAAGGAATGTTGAGAGGATGTATATATTAAAAAATAGAAATACGGAGGGTGTATTATAGTTGAAGGCCTTTGTTGGACAAATGTTGACTTATGTAATTGATAAGGGAATGTTGAGAGGATGTATATATAACAGTAGTAGAATGTGCGATTTAAATGTGACTAATTGGGATTAATGACTATACTTGGCCCAAAATGCTTTTTTCAACTTGATTTTTGGCTTTTTTACAGCAAATCAATCCACAAAGCCTCATATGATGCAGCGATTTGAAATGTTATCAACAATTTAAAAAAAAACTTAAATACACACAAAATTTAAAAGACGCTAAACCTAACTAGTAACCCTAACCCTCCTTTGTGGTAGGTGTTATATTTGACGTTCACTTGAATATATTTAATATATTTAGCTGTGACATATGGTGGAAATATTTCTCATTATAACTCCTTAATAGCCTACTCTTGGATCAATATTTGTGAGCCAAACATAGGCAGATGAAACATTCATGCCTTCTTTAGCCCTCACACTCCACATGGAGTGTAAACCATGCTAGAAAGTACAGGTTAGAAAAATATTATTCATTAGCAGGCAAAGAAGACAATCTCTAACTTTTTATACTATAGTTTGTTGTTTAATGTGCCCAAATCTCCATACTGACAAAGTATGGTGGATGCATTTATAGTTGCAGGTTTTGAGTTCACTGCTCCATCATACAAGGTTTTGCAAACTAATTTATTGAAGTATGTTCTACAAGATGTGAGTGATGTTTTTGCAAAACATCAAAATGAATGGCAAAAATCAGGATGCACTATCATGTCAGATGGATGGAAAAATGGAGCCACACACACATCAACTTCCTTGTGTCATGTGACTTTGGCATAGTGTTCCTTAAGAGTGTCAATGCATTTGAGATGATAAATTGGGCAAGACACTCTTTCATCTATTTGATGAGGTTGAGATTGAGGTCCAATTCATTCATATAATGTTGTTTGTGTGGCCGTTGGAAGGCTTTTTATGGAGAAATATGGAACTATGTTTTGGACTCCATGTGTGGTACATTGTCTAGATTTGACCTTGGATGACATAGGCAAAATTCCATGGGTGAAAGGTTTTACAAAAGGCCCGCACAATCACCAAGTTCATAGACAATCACACAAGGGTGCTCAGTATAATGCACACATTCATAGATGGCAAATAACTTCATCCATGGGTGACAAGGTTTACAACCGACTTCCTTGCATTGCAAACTCTTTGCCAATAACAAATCAATTTAATATGAATGTTCGTTTCAACTGAGTGGGTGGAATCTTCTTTTGTGAAACATATATAGGGCAAAATGGCGGTTGACTATGTTTTTTCGCTGTCTTTTTGGGAAGAGACATAGAAAATCGTCTTATTCTCTGAGCCTTTAGTTTGAGTTTTGAGACTATGCGATGGGGGTAAATCCCCTATGGATTATTTGTATGAGGCAGTTGATAGGCCAAAGACGATATTAGGATCAAATTGAAGAATAACAAGGCCAAACACATGCCGTTATGTGAGATAGTTGATAAAAGATTTGATCGACAAATACATTCTCCCCTCCATACAGTTGGATATTTCTTGAATCCAACGTTATTTAGTGGCTCATTTCGAGATATGTAGAGGTAACAAACGACCTATTAAAGTGCAAAAAGAGAATGTTTCTTAGAGATCTTTGAGGCAACTATGAGAGAGCTTCCAATGTACAAGCAAACAAGGGGTGTCTTCTCTAGTAAGGCAACCATCATAGGAAGACCTTCAAACTAGGTAGACAATTTTTCTACATACGTATGGTGAAAGTGTTAAATTTTGACTAAATTGTGCTTGTTACAATGTTGACAAAATTTGTTCTTGCAACACAATGGTGGGATTTCTTTGGCAAAGAAACCAAACACCTTCGATGGATGGCAATGCACATTTTGAGCCAGCGATGCAGTTTGCTCGCTTGCAAACGTAGTTGAAGTACTCACTCAAGAATGAATGAATGATTCGGTGTTTGTCCACTACAATCTTCCTCTGAAGATGAAGAAAGCTCAAAGTTAAGAAATGTTGTATTTTTAATTCTTAACTCATATGGAAAATTGATTTATATTCTTGTAAAGTATTATTCACCAAAGTCACTAACGTATGCATTCTATTTGATGATTTTAGGTACTGTTGAGGAAGATCAGCGGATTGACCTTGATGAGATCGATCCAAAATCCGAATAGCTCAAAAATAATGAACCTATTTATGACGAAATTGATATCGACTTGTTGGAGAAGGCTAGGTACGACATCGAGGTTATCTCTTAAATCAAGAGAGGCTATAACTTTGAAGCTTCAACATCTAGAACTATTGATCCCTCAGTCTACCTCGTTGCCATTGGCTCCCTCCCCTTTTTTGGTTCTTTGTAAACGACAATAGTATGCATTTTGAAATGCAAATGTAATGAAATTTGAATAGTATGAAAATTAATGAAAGAAAACAATTGGTTGATTTTGATGGCGTACCTCATTTATCTTCCTCTCATTATTTGTATCTATTCTCTATGAAATTGAAATGCTTAATATGTATCTCTATGCAATGGAAATGTCGTTAAATTTAAAAAAAACAGTTTTTTCACCCTTTTCCACATTTTTTGGCGATTTTATGTTTTTTTGATTAATTGTGTTTTTTTTAAATATTGAAATATCGTTTACAAAAGTCTAAGCACCCAAAGGTGAAACACCATAAGTTCTACCATATGAACAAACGAATGTCAAGATAAAACCATAGTAAATAATAATCGATACATCAATATAAAAAAGCCTCACGTAGGAAGCACCAGCAAAAGAAAAAAAACAGCCAAAGCACATCGAGGAAGCTATCACCACCACCCATGAAAGTCAAGCGTTTGGTGCCCTCCTAATAACAACACCTCTAGGAACTGAATCAGGGCTCACTTGATTAGAATCTTCAGGTCCCTTATGCTCAACTAACACATTTTCCGGCGGATAGTACTTGTCAATTGTTTCCAGCAAGGGACCAAATCTATTTTCCTTAACAAATTTCACAACCTCACCCGCCTCCTTCAACTCCCCTGTTTCAACCATACTTTCAAGTCTATTAGTCAATTCTTTGACATTCTTATGGAAGCGCCTCCAGGGCTATTTATGTTCATCAACCTGCGAGAGAGAAGGCACAAGTCCTTCCACAAATAGATTATGAGTAGAAGTATCAAACACCAAGGCATCATTATCCAGGTCAATGGAATCTTCAATCCCCAGGCTACTATCAGAATTGATCTTTTGAATAGAAGGACTGGGGCTTCTACTGAATACCATTACATATTTGGAAACTTTAACTCAACTTTGAGAACCATTCTTGTTTGAATCTAAAGAGTAAACCCAGGATCACATAAGATCCTTAGCTTGCTCAAAGTATGAGTCCTTGATGCATGTTTAGTCATATTCAGATAGGATCACCTTTGCAGCAGTGGAATGTGAGACATCCCAGTCGGGGTGAGGGCTGAGCTTAGGAAAGCCACCAAAATCTACTAATTACTCCGAAGTTACTTTCAACAGGCCTGTCTTTAGAAAATGTTTGAGTTGACTCCGCAGGATTTTTAGCCGAAGATATATCTGCACAGTAATAAACTTAACAATGACTTCAACTGTGAAGTCAATAAGAACTCTAGCTCTTGCTTGAAAAATGTCCAAGTTCCTTTGCTTCCATAAAAACCAAAGAATTTCAGTAGAAAACACAAGCCAAATTTTATGGATAAAAGGATGAACTTTTCTTTTAGAACAGAGATATCCAAAAGCAATATTAAGCCAAGTAATCTCACATCCAAATACATTGGACCAACTCTATAGACAACATTTTCAGATTTTAGCAGCATATTGAAAAGTAAAAAAAAAATGCTGAATAGACTCAACGTCACTACACAAAAGGGGGGAAAATCACCACATTTGGCAAGGACATCCAATAAGCAACAACCACCTAAAACATGGTTTTTAAGGTTCTAAACATGACACCCAAATAACTTTAAATCTAAAAACCCAATTGTGGCGAGGATCACAAACATTCCACACACGGTTAAGAGCAGCCACATGATTAATGCCCTTGAGTGCTTTACTTGGCATAGAGTATGTCCTATGTTGGGTCGTAGGGATATGATATTTGTGCTTGATAAGACTCCAAGAGGTCCATCCATCAGTAGAAAAGAGATCTTTGAAATCCCTCAAACCTTTCTTATACCACTCTTAAGATAGAACATCCTCTGGTAAGAGCAAGAGGCTGATTGTTAAAGGAGAGGTCCTACCAAATTGATCTGTATCTTTGGCAACAAGAGCCCATCCAATTGAAAACATGTTTGGCAATAACGAGATGTTTCACATAATCCCAAGCTTTCCAAATGGAGGCGAAAATAGGAGAGCCAACAACTCTAAAAGAAGAGGGGTTCATAAGAATGTCAGCAATATGAAGGCCTTTCTATTCTGCATTACACTTGGGGAATCCTCTCTGTATATTGTTTCTGACAAACACATTCCAAGGCTCATCTACCTTGAAAGCCTTAATAATTTAATTGCAGTTGTTTGAAAAGCACTTCCACATTTGAAAAAAGATTTTTTCCCCATACGATTTATGCTACTATGGTATATATTACAAGTGATACCAAGATGAGAGCTATATTCAACCAAGTGAAAAAACTCCTTTAAAGACAAAGGACACTACATCGCAAAGCCATTAAGGACAAACTTTAGATGTAGAACACACGATGAGCAAGTAAACTCATAGCAGTCATCAGCAAGCCACACACAATGCCCTTTTCTATCTTCTCATTGTGTGTTCATCCAAACTACTTTTTTCTTGGAACAGCCAAAGAAAGCTCAGGCTTCCTTGGCTTAATAGTTCAGTTGGCGCCACATTTGATCCATGATCCTTCCTTTTATTTTTTTATGCAAATGCTAACTGGCTGATGGTTTTCTGCTTGCATTGCAGAGCAATTTAAGTGGTGACTGAAGCATAAGATGCTTCTTTTCAAGGTGTCATGTTTGCTCTAACTCTTTTGGAAGCTTCCCTTGTCATTTAACTGTTTCATAAAAGAAAATTCAGAGACGTAGAACTTTGAGATCTTATGGAATAACTAGATCTTGCCTGTACATGACTTAGAACAAGGTATGTGATTCTCAGTGAATTTGATTGATGTCGTGCATTTTCACGGAACTATAGTAAGTCTTTGTCCTTTTCTTGTCAATTTTGTAAGTCTAATATAATGTGAGGCTAATTTCAACTAGACTTATAGTGGGTGACTGTAAATTTGAATGCCAATAATGTTCTATGCAATCACTCGTCAACCATAAAGGACATGAATTTGTAGATAACACTTTTGTACACAATTTGGTGCTTTGAGCACAGTTTCTCAGGTGTGCATGGACCTTCGTCAACTTTATTAATTATTATATTGAATTTTTTTATGCGGCCCTCTCTTTAAGTTCTGGGACATACATGTTTCTCCCAATGAAATATGAGGACTGCAGCATGAGTTTGGCCTTTAGAGACATTATTTTCTCCCCATTAATGAATATGTGGTTCCGGGTTCTTTTGCATGCCTCGCAAGAGCATAGACTCTGCTTGCATGGTTAAAAAATGTCTGGAATGTTTTGGTTTACTCAATATTTAAATGATCTTACAGATTTGGTGTATTAGTATCGAGGTGTCTGAAGTAGTAGAATATGTTCTTGGTGATGATCAGTTGAATTGCTTTCTTGTTTAAGTTGTGTGCTGTTAAGCTTGAGATTATTCATTCAATATCTATTGAATTCCAAAATGCTTAAATATTTCATTGAAAGTATTACATATATTTATTGAGATGTAAGATTAATTTCTTAATTTGGGCATTTTTGCAGGTTCTTAGAAAGGCAGACATGATTCGGAAGAATGCAGTGGAAAGTATTTTAGCAGAGCGTGACATTCTAATATCAGTTCGAAATCCTTTTGTGGTGGGTATTGGCCTTAATTATTGTTCCTGGCATTGAGCTTATGTGAATGGAGTCTGATCAAAGATTCAGATTTGAGATATACTAGATCGTTTACCCTTTTTTCCATTTGCATTCCTATTAGGTGCGCTTTTTCTATTCATTTACATGTCGAGAAAACCTGTATCTCGTAATGGAGTACCTAAATGGAGGAGACCTTTATTCATTGCTGAGAAATTTAGGTTGCCTAGAGGAGGACATGGCACGTGTTTATATGGCTGAAGTTGTAAGCATCTATGTACATCATTTGTTTACATAGCAGAAATGATTGGTTCTTTATCCTATATTGCTTCAGATATTTTATTCTCTTTCCATTTTGCTCTTGTAGGTTCTAGCTCTGGAGTACTTGCACTCATTGCACATTGTGCATAGGGATCTGAAGCCAGATAACTTGTTGATTGCCCATGATGGGCATATCAAGGCATGCCAATTTTCATTCTAATGTTTTTTATTAGAGAAATGAATTTCGTTTAAGCATATTTAATATATATAAAATGGCAAGTGATAAACTTTTCTGATGTTTGTGTTGGATCTTATTTATTAATTTTATGTTTCATTCTAAGAGTATGCATTCCTGTAATATTTTTAACATCTTTCACTGTAATTTGCTTCTTTTCCCGGGTTTCTGATGCTGTTTTTAACAGAATGAAATGCTTGTATTCTGGAAATCTCACTGAAATATGGTATTAAGTCTACTTGCATGTCTGGTGAGGTCACCTGAATTAGCTGACAGTTATTTTATGCCATTTGCAACATTGTCATTATGCAGCATCTGTTTCAGTCAACTAGGTTTTTTATTGCTGTTATTCTAAAAGTTTAGTGTAATCTCTGATTCATTTACCTTCGAAGTCCAAAATCTAGTCTTTTGTTTCGATGTTTTGTGTGTAATGTTCTCTTTAATAGTTTTGTTATGTAATATCAATTTTTCTTCACTTTCAAGAAGAATCAATGGTTCACATTTGTATTGTCCCAAGCGCACTCAGGTATGCATGTCCTAAATGCATCCCATATCATGGTTCTTGAAAACTACTTTCTTTTCTTTTCTCTTTGCCACCTAAACAATTTAATAGAAAAGGACAAACATGCCTGGAGCATTCAGTCAGCAGTTATGCTTTACAAATTGCCTGGGGAAAACATTAGTGTTAAGAAAAGTCCTTGCAAAATGCTGTCAGTGGTTACTAGCAATAGAAAAAAAGTCTCTCACAACTGAAAAATGTGGCCGTTAGATTGTTCTTGATTGGCGTGCAGATTTCAGCATATCACATTGTACTTGATTTTGAGGCCAAGGTCAAAGGTTGGTGGCTGGTGAAAATATTAGGTGAAATTTAATATCATATGCCTTTTCTTTGGTGCCAAGACTTTTATCTGTCCTGCCACTGGAATTTAATTTAGGTGCAGCACTTATTGCCATTACTCATAATCACTGCTGGGAAAAAACGCACAGTAAAAATTCTAGATGTTGATATTTTCTCTAGAATGAAACTATTATTCCATGCTATTCACTAATACTTGTCCATAAAAGATTGAACACAGATGAAAGGAAATGTTAGCTGCTGATCTTTAAAATTTTCGATAAAAATGTCATTGTTAGTGTGTTCTCTATGCCCACCAATTCTTTCCCATTTGGTGGTTTTCTCTCATTGCTGCTGAAGCCCCCTTAAGCATTGCTGTTTTTGTTGGAAAATAAAAGATTAAAAGGGATGAAAAGGAAATCATAGCTGTGCTGATCTTCAATTTTTTTGAGAGAAATGTCATTGTCAATGTGTTCTCTGTACCTACTGATTCTATCCGTCTTTCATTGCTGCTGAAGCCCCCTTAATTGTTCGCTGAATTTGTTGGAAAATAATTACAGATGCCACGAAGCTATATAATGTTTTTGCTAAATTGCAGCCTTTGGAGAGGCTGCAAGTATTTACAGCTTGTGTAACACTGAAGGGGTTTTGCCACTGTCATTGGAGAAAATTTCAGTCAACTTCAACTGCCTAATCAATTGCCCTCAATATGCCATGGGAAAAAGTGAATTGCCATGGGAGAGGTGTCTCTTCTGCTTCCACAATCCTGGGAGCCCACGGGTTCATCTGGGGTAGGTTCAACACTTTTGAGGAGTGCTCTTGGGGGGGGTTTGGCAGGTTCTGAATGTGTATAGATGGTCTCTGTGGGATCCAATCCCTTGATGGTCTGTCAGCCAGTGAGAGATCCTGCATGTGCTGACTCTACCACATTTTTGTGCTTTTCTTCATTTCCCTGCCTCCCTACACCCTTTAGATGATATCCTTGGTGTCTGGGCATACTCAAGTGGCTTCTCTCAATGGTACTAGTGCAGGTTCCTGATGGTATTTCACATTTGTACTTTTCCATGTCTTGATTTAATTGTAGTTTTGCTACTCCACTGTGGTGTTTCAGCGTTTCAAGGGTCTTAAGTTGGATGTCTTTGCATCTCTTTCATTTTGACTGATATGAAATGGATCAGTACACTGCTTCTTTTAAAGTGAGAATTATCATTTGATATAGCACACCATTGAGGCAGGTTTTATGCTGCTGTCTGTATTCTGCGTATGTCTTAAAACTTTTAGACAACATGTGCGCCTATTTTTGCCATCAGATTACTTTATTTTTGATCTTTCTTGTTTATGAGACAGTGAAAAGTTCAAGGTGAATGAGGCTGTGGGTATGCTTTTACTTTTGTTTTGTGTTTTCTCTGAATTATTCAACTATGGGCTTCTGAGCCCTCTTGTTCTAATATATTATACAATTTCTCTTTGGATTGAGTGCTTTTTTTTCCTTTGAGCATTCTGCATACGTCTTCAACTTCTAGACAACATGCACGCCTATTTTTCCCATCAGATTACCTTTTTTTTTAATCTTTCTGTTGAGGTGTGCTGTTCACATTGTAAATATTATTGTTATAACAATATTACGTTTATAGCTTGTGGTTAGTTTTATTCAGTCTAACGAATATATTGTATTAACAATATATTCGTATATAGTGGGTTGTTAGTGGGAGTTTGTTTGTGAGAGATATTGGCGGAGATTGTATCTTCCCAATTATAGGAAATAACTTTCCTATATATTTGTAATCTTCGGTATGGTTTTGTGATATAGAAGAAATAGTATGCAAAATATATTATTGTGTTAAAAGATTTCTGTGTCTTTGTGTATGCTTCATTATTCAAGTATGCTATTGATTTAATCATGTGCAGACTGTGATTACTCCAAGATTTGGTATCAGAGCAGGCAAATCATCTGGTAAATCTATTGAAAGAGTAGATTGCGTTCATGATGAGAGCCCTGTGAATGAATAAAATCAATCAGAGCAGATTTTTTCCAATGAGAGTCTTGAAGCTTTTCGTGCATTTTCCAAGACTGTTCGGGATCTGCATCAGATTCGCGTTGCATTGAATTCCTCATCATCAATTCAACATAGTGATAAGCAAATCCGTATTTCATGCATGTAGCTCTGTCAGATATAAATTGCGGAATTGTTTGTGTTCTTTTATAAGCGGCACGCCTTGCGGGCTTCTATTAACTTCGCTGAGCGTGGAGTTTAGATTCCCAGGTGGAATAATCAGTTGTGGAGACTCGTTTTTTACCTGCAACTCAGTGCCTGACAGTCTACAAAGCACTTGTATCGAGGTCCATATGCATGCAAAGTCATTAGACTTAGGCTGTATGTGCAAATCTGCGTGATAATATATCAAAGCGTTTCATGAAAGTGTTGCACCTCAACAGTCGCTTGTGTTCAACATCTTACTTTGAATAAGCAAGTTGTATCCAATAGAGACAACTGCGTGTTCCTTGACATATTGATTCAAAGTGCAACATTCTGATAATGAAAATTGTTCGCAGTTCTGTTTTGCATCCAAGCTCAGATCCTGGACTATACGTTCAACGACAATCCGCAGACCTCCGCTCACACTTGAAGCCATTCGCCATTCAAGCTCACCAAACGCCACCTGATCTTCTTTAAGTTCAACTCCCTCCATGGTTCAAGTATCTTCTTTGTCACTTCTCATCCATCGAACAATACCAGTCACAAGCTGCCCGTAGTTTTCTTCATTCTTAAATGGAATTAGGTATTTGTAAGTTTTAGTTGGTATTGTTTTTTAGATTGTAGGGAGGTTTATATTCAAGTAGAGTTTATTTATTAGGTTCATTATTTTATAGTGTCATTTGTCAAGCCTGTTTAAGTGTCAATATTGTTAATGAGTCATAAAAGTAGTCTAGTTTTTGTAGTATTTAATGTTTTATGATTAAAGATTGTTTATGGATTTTAAGAGTCAAAGTTGTTTAGGTTTAGAGTCATTGTCATTTAGTCGTATTGTCAAAATAAAAAATGAGTAAAAATTCAAAAGCTTGTGTCAGAATTGTAATGGACGCACTTTCGGTGGAAACCAACGTCCAAAATATGCAAAATCAAGACCTCAAAATTCGAAAGAATTTTGAAGCTGGATATGAGGTCGACATCGAGCAGGAGGATCTTTGACCGTGAAAATGTCAACGCTTGACTGCACAAGAATACATCAAGCACTTACAGAGAAAGTAAGTTGCTTCCTATACTGGAGGAACGAGGAAACAGAGGCTGGAGGTTTTATAGCCTCTCGTTAGCCACTAGCGACGGGGCCACTTTTTGCTTTAGTGGCATTTTTCTTTTCAATGTGTGTTATTTTCAGCATATGTAATGTCCCCTTCCTAGGCGACACATGAATGTGCAGTGGTTGGCCTATTATTTGGGTTCCCGTAGGTTAGCAGAGTGGTTAAGGGACCTATCCAGGGGCGGTGGAGCTTGGCAGGAAGCTTTACAGGGCATTCCAGACAGTTTGCGACAATTTTCTATTTTTTAGGGTCTCTATTTTTTAGGGTTTGATTGGGAGTTGACTAGGGGGCATTAGGGGACCCCTAGGAGCATTTTGGGAGATTTGGTCATAGTTCCTATTTTTAGGAGGTATCCCTATTTTTTAGGAGGGGACTGTCAATTAGCCTGCCACATGGCGACCTCACCTATATGGTATGAGCATCATCAGTTTCAATTCCAGATGGCCAGGGGACGGAAATGGAATAAAATAAGGTGATTTTTAATGTCACTTTATAATAATAAAGTATTAAAAGGACCCCCATCTAGTTGACATAAGGTTGTGTTAAAAAGTTGTCCCTTTTAATGATGATGTTGGACCCTCAACTTGGGCACCCAACTTAGGAGTCTTCATGAATAAAAGAATCTTTCAAAGATTCTTAATTTTGATGCCTTTTGAACCCTAAAAGTGGGTGGCCAACTTGGGAGTCTCATAAAGTGAATTTGGATTCACTTTTTGGTCATTCTTTTGGCATTTGTTATTCAACTTTTTCGCAGATCTAAACTCTGAGGAAGAGTTGCAACAACATTCAGTCTTTTGGGAACGGAAACTCACAGGGATTATGGTGGATTGGACGACAACCCAGTTCATCTTTGTGGAGGGCCTACTTTGGGTCTTCGTTTGGGCATTATTGGACAAGTTTTAGGTGACTATATTGCAGATCTGAGCTTGCAGCAGTACTATATCAGCAGATATCTTTCAGATCCATCACACTCAGTTGCATGTAGAGCCTCCCCCAGGCCAATACTACCATTTGTATGCAATTTGCTTTGCAGATCCAATTTCTACAATGAATATAATATGCAGATCTGATGAGTATGTGACTAAATTTCTTAGTTGGTGTTTTGTTGTTTATTAATTGCTCTCCGTTCCCCTTTGTATTGGATCTTAGTTGCATGTATATCTTTTGCCATCTTTGACAAAACTACACATTTCAAGAAAACAAAAACCCCTTCTACATCTTCTGTCTAGTTTATAAGATCACAATAAATATATAAAAAAAATCATAAAACAATCAAAAGACAAAAAAATAATTTATCTTTCAGCAGCAGTTTGAGTTAGAACCAGCAGGGTTACTACAGCATAGTGTGATTTCAAATAAGAACAAATGATGTATCCCTATTCACGTTTGTCATAAGTGAACTGAATACTCTTATGTAACTTCTCTGAAATGTGATAGAGATGAGAGCTAGAAACTATACTGCACATTGTGATGTGGTTTATAGTAAGCCACTTGCAAAACCATTGATTTGTGGTTTGTGGTAAACCACTTGTAAAACCATTGTTTTGTGGTTTGTGGTAAGCCACTTGTAAAACCATTGTTTTTGGTTTTTGGTTAGCCATTTGTAAAACCATCATGTAAGGTTTGTGATTGTCTTATGAAAATCACTGAATCATGAGTACAGGTGCAGATATGGGATAGTTGTTTTTACCATGTTCATATTAAGGGGGTGTAGATAGGATTAATAATGTTCACAAGGGGGTGAATGTTGAGGTGTGGTGTTCACATTATTAATGTAATGACATAAATATTGTTGTTATAACAATATTATGTTAATAGCTTGTGGTTAGTTTTATTTAGTTTAACGAATATATTGTATTAACAATATATTCGTATATAGTGGGTTGTTAGTGGGAGTTTGTTTGTGAGAGATATTGGTGGAGATTGTATCTCCCCAATAATAAGAAATAGCTTTCCTATATATTTGTTATCTTCCGTATGGTTTTGTGATATAGAAGAAATAGTATGCAAAATATATTGTTGTGTTAAAAGACTTCTCTGTGTCTGTGTATGCTCCATTATTACAGTATGCTATTGATTTAATCGTGTGTAGTCTCTGATTACTCCAAGACTTTCTTGTTTATGAGATAGTGAAAAGTTCAAGGTGAATGAGGCTGTGAGTTATGCTTTTACTTTTGTTTTGTGTTTTCTCTGAATTATTCAACTATGGGCTTCTGAGCCCCTTGTTCTACTATATTATAGAATTTCCCATTGGTTCGAGTGCTTTTTTTTTCAATTGAGCATTTACCACGTTACTGGTTCCTGGATCATTTCTCCAGGTTATGCAAATTGGCTTACCTAAGTTCTTTTGACCTTTAAGGAACAGAGACGTTAGCTGAATGATTTTGAATTTTTCTTCAATTATAGACAGGGAGAAGGCAATGTTTTGTAACATTAAAGCCTACTGATGTTATATTTCTTTTTCTGACCATAATAAAAAAAAAATCATTTTCTTGCAGTTGACGGATTTTGGACTCTCAAAAGTTGGTCTTATAAATAGCACTGATGACTTGTCTGGACCGGCAGTGAGTGGTACAATGCTTCTAGGTGAAGATGAACATCAACACTCTGCCACTGAGCAGTCTCACCCAAGAGAGAGACGTCAAAATCGTTCAGCTGTTGGAACCCCTGATTACTTGGCACCAGAGATACTCCTGGGAACTGGGCATGGTCCGTAACTAAATTCTTTACGGTGGAAGGAAAATGAGTTATGTGTTTTGTTTCTTGTTTGTATTTGTGGCAGCTTCCTAAATAAAATATTCCCTCTATCTCTACAGCTGAAACTGCTGATTGGTGGTCTGTTGGAATCATTCTTTTTGAGTTGCTCACAGGGATCCCACCTTTTAATGCAGAACATCCACAGGTACTGCTTCTGCATGTTATTGTCTCACAAGAATAGATGTACATTTCTTTAAAATAGTCTGCTAGGCTCCATCTCTGAAAATAAATTCTACACAGGGTGTCCACTATATAGAATTAAAACAAACGGAATAATTAATGACATTAAATAATATATTCCTGTGGATGTTCCAACTCTTTAGCAAAAAATGTAGGTATATAACTGGTAGGTCATAGTTTCTGTTTTTAGGATATCATGCTTTAGCGATATTTATTTTTTCTGAAGGATTTTGCATATCATACATGCTGCTTTGTACTGGAAAAATATATTTTTGACATTGTCTGAAATATATGTGTCCTTGATATATATATGCTTTTCTATTCTAACGCTGTTGTGCTGCTGTTTGCCAGACTATATTTGATAATATTTTGAATCGGAAAATACCCTGGCCAAATGTCCCTGAGGAGATGTCCTATGAAGCAGAGGACTTGATTGATAAGTAAGTCCAATATGGGAAGAAACACTGACATAGGAAAGCAGTTGATGCATTTCAATTTGTTTGATGGTCATTTCAGTGCCTTATCATGAAAGGACTAGTGACTCTTTATAGTAAATATTTTATGCATTATCTTCTGTTTCTTTATTTCAAGTTTCCCCTCTAGTTTAATCAGTCGAAGTCCTTGCTCCTCACCATCCTGACTATTACTATTTGTTTGGTATCTGGTTCATGGAAATCCAGTGTTCAGGCACTATTACAATTACCATATGTTTGTGACATTAACCACCATTGGTATGGTTCTCAATTCAAAATTGAAAAGAAAATCATGGGTACGGTTATTTGTTAGATTCCATATATTTTCTTCATCAGTCTGTGTGGTTGCATTCTGACCACTATTCTTATCATGTCCCTGCCATGGGTATCTATCATCAAGTTTTTTCATTGCACTCTATTAACAGCTGTATTGCCAAGCAAGTGGGAATTATTAATGCATATATTGCCAGGGTTTTGTTTATGCAATAAAGTTGAACACTAGCATCAGTAGAAAAATTAAGAAGTAATTGTAGCCCTTACATATCTAGTTACCCAGCACGCATTCTTTATTTTTTATGCACATTTGCTGAACTTTTTTGTTCTTGTTATCAAACATGTGCATCTTCTATTAGATCAGAAAACATTTCAAGGTGGAAAAAAAAGTAAATGTCTCAACTCTTCCTCCTACAATAAGCAAGTCAACTTTCTAAAGACATCCTGTCGCTCTGAACTTTGTACTAGGAATTGCCAATCGTTATCTAGTCTATGGCGATTTTTAGATATCATTTAGAATATTATTAATGCATATATTGCCATGGTTTTGTTTATGCAATAAAGTTGAACACTAGCATCAGTAGCAAAATTAAGAAGTAATTG
This sequence comes from Torreya grandis, assembly GCA_037957365.1. Classification (NCBI taxonomy): domain Eukaryota; kingdom Viridiplantae; phylum Streptophyta; class Pinopsida; order Cupressales; family Taxaceae; genus Torreya; species Torreya grandis. The sequence continues at coordinate 2,730,854 of JARHVA010000430.1, forward strand.
TAGCCCTTTACATCTCTAGTTACCCAGCACGCATTCTTTATTTTTTATGCACATTTGCTGAACTTTTGTATTCTTGTTATCATACACGTGCATCTTCTATTAGATCAGAAAACATTTCAAAATGGAAAAAAAAAGTAAACGTCTCAACTCTTCCTCCTACAATAAGCAAGTCAACTTTCTAAAGACATCCTGTTGCCCTGAACTTTGTACTAGGAATTGCCAATCGTTATCTAGTTTATGGCAATTTTTAGATATCATTTAGAATATTGGTCACAATTTGAAATCTTTTTTTGCAAATATTTTACTAACATTGGCTAACTTTGGTGCTAGCTCTTAATAATTTTATTTTTGGCCTTTATTATTTTAGCAATAAACAATGGATTCTTCATCCTTGGTATTAGAATAGATTTCGGAGAATAATCGTAGGTTTTGTTATACCTTGAATTCCAAACGGCACTAGTACGTCTATTGACATTCTGAATCACTTTAACATGACATTTATGATTACCAAATGTTTTTCTTTTTTATTTTGCTAGGCTTCTTACCGAGGACCCAAACCAAAGACTTGGAGCTAAAGGAGCAGCAGAGGTGAAACTATATTTTTCTTATTATTTTGACAAGACTGACTTGCTTACAAATTGTTCCATTGTTTAGGCCTTTGTATGAAGTTGTGTAGACCTTTTGATGAAGTTGGATATTTTAAGTTTTAATGTTTTATGATAAGGTGAAAGAAACACGTTGCTTTTGATCACTTCTAGTTGTGTTTAATGAAGTGAATATGGAAAACTGCTCTGACTCATTGATTAATGATAACATAGTGATAATGGTTGTTAGCCCTTGATTGTCTTGATACTTTGTTCTCAGATTTTCTTATTTACTATGGTAACAATGGTTCTAGACAGAAACAAATGGTGAAGTCAGCCATGTTGATTGCTCCATGACCAGAGATAGCACAGCTGTAGTGGAATATGCACTGGTAGTGAGTTATTGGGTTGGTGCAACTATTGCTACTGAGTTCCTTGAAACATGTGAACCGGTAGTGAATTACATAAGTGTGGGTGATATGTCCAAGGGCGATTTTGTAAGCCCAGTCCCAAACAAATTGAGAAATGAAAGTGCCACAAAATAACCATCTGTTTGAAAGATCAGGAAATGCAAAGGTTTATGAGGGAAAATGGCTTAAGTTTTAATTGTTACCTACAAATATGTGTGAGAAATGAGGAAGACCAGCATTTTGGCCACCTTGATTTGGAATGAGAATGGAAAATCAAAGACAATGGGAAAGCAATGCCATTTTCATGGCACAGGAGATCATGATAGACAGCCATAAGTTCTTGGTTAGTTTGGTAATTCATTCAGCCATGTTATAAGGCTTTTACAGTGCTGCTTGGAAAACAATTGGTGAGATGAGTGAACAGTTCAAGATTAGGGTGAAGACACGACTATGAATAGATAAAGTCTTACCAATATTAAAAATTATTTTATTTCCGAATAAGCCTATGATATTATCTCCCCTCCAAATCAGAATAGTACATGAACTCTAGCAAAACAGGAACTTGTCACAAAATACTAAGGAAAACAACAGTTGTTTACTCATCATAACACCTTCATGCTACTCCAGAGTTTGTAGAATACCCTGTTAGAAGAATCCCATGCCAATACATCCAAATTCACAAACTTCAATGATGGTAGATGCTAATAAAAAACTCCAATATCGGTTATAAAATCTCCATGATGCAAATTGAGTTCTTTCTCATCTTCACACTAATCAAAATGGTAAAACACTTGCAGGAAATCATCACAGTTTTTGAAATAAATGTAATATGTCAATCAGAGTCAAATAAAAAGGAATCCTTTAGAATGTGCGACTACTAGAACCTTATTGTACATTTTTACATTATCCATTAAGGGAAGCTCGAACAACAAAAAGTCTATATAATAAGGCATCAAGAATCTTGCTTAACACCTTGTATTTGGAAGTTTTCTAGTTAACAACAAAATCTACAAAAAGACAACATTAGATTATAAAGTACTTGGGGTTGATCATGAAATTTACTTTTGAAACAAATTTTTTAATTGACTTGTGGTGAGTGGGAAACAGCAAAATTCTCTCCAAGAATGATAAGACTAATAACAATCATGGAAAAGGTAAAATAAATAAATAAACTAAGCCAAGAAGCCATGCATCTCCGCAAGAGAAACTGACCTCATCGGAGGCAATGGGTTTCCTCAAGGGGGGAGTGATGCAACAGCAGAGCAAACTTAACACTGTAAAATGAATTGTGGCTCGTCATAATGTATATTTACAGAGCTTTCCAACTATATATAAGAAGCCTATTATAGGTCCAGTGAGCCATCCTTGAAGCCAGTGTAGGACATTAAGACCTTAGTTACAAAGAAAGTAAGGGAGCTTTTGAAAATTAGAGAGATTATCGCAACATGGGGATTGCATAATTGGAAATAGCATTCAAAACTTTTTAGCTAAGTTACCGGTTCGTTTTTGGTTCTAATTTGGGTTTGAGGAACCGGGTTCATCGGTACGGTGATTATAATAATTCTTGGGTTCGTTTTGGGTTCATCTGTACAATTTTTTAATTAAAAAAAAAAAAATGTAGAAATTATAGCCTAATACATAGGAAATTAGTCACATTGTCATTAACCACATAGTATGCGTATTGATATTAAAAATAAAATATGAAAATGATCACAAAATACTAACCGAATGCCAAATGTCATGATAATCATTAAACATAAATATCAATAATGATGCTTGATGAAGATTCGACCCTACAACAGCAATGGAATGCAAGTATGCAATGAGACAATCAGAAAAATGAGAGGCACGGGGTTTTGCATTTGTCCCTGTTTTTATCATTTGTGTTGTTTTAGCTTTTGCTTTTATCTTTCACTTGCCTTATAGGGTTTAGAAAAGTGTTTTTTATTATTTAAAGTCATTGGTTTTTATGAAAAAAATGATAAAAAAATAAAAATTCCCGTTTTTGACTGTAAAACCCTGCGGATTCTGCTCCCCAACACCTAGGGTTTGTCCTTGGGCACCCGGGTTCACTCGGGTTCTTCTGCCATAAGAACCCGAGTGACCCGAGTGGCTTGGGTTTTGTGCCCATTCCTGAACCCGCTGTGAACCGGACAGTCCAACGCCTGCAAAATACGACAAACTGGTAACATAGTTTTTAGCAATATATGATGTGCATACATAGGGTGAACTGCGAAAACATAGTGTAGGGTTAAGCCATTTTATGACCTGTTACTCAAATTTCACTTGTAGGCTGTTTTGTACCCTGGATTCAGGCCCGGATTGGAGCCAGTGAGGCCAACTCAGGACAAGAATTGGAAATTCAAATAAAGAGAGGAATACCCCAAAATTGTGATTCATTTTTCAACATACATCTCAAAATTCAGCAGTTTGGTATAGTTGTCCATATAGTATATCTTCAAGTGAATTTTATTTTCCTTAGAAGTACAGGCATGCGATTTTTGTGGAAAGTCGAGGATGATGTTGCGTAGGGTTGATTTTTTTCAATTTTGGTGGATTTATTGATTGATGATAAGCAAGAGGAAATCTATATTGCAGAGTAAGAAGACATTTTCTAATATTAAATGTCTTGCCGAAAGTATCCTTTAAACATTTTTCTAATGTGCTTTTTGCATCATATAAAAATATTCTTATTGATTTTATTTTGTTTATTATTAAGTCTAGTTCTTGTTCACCTTGGGAGGTAGATAATATTATGCCAGAAATCCTGATACTTTTGGCAGCTGAAGGGAAGGTAAATTCTTCTGGATCTGATTTTGTTTTCCTTTCTTAGTTCTAACTGATATTTCTGATCATAGAGGTTCATGGATTGTTAAGCCATTTTCATGACATGTCAGCCACTTCAGATTCAAGTAGAGAATATTCCATGCTTTGTAATAATTGATTCTAAGGGAAGTCCGTTGGACAACACATTAAATGACTAAGTCTAGTGTGATGTGAAAGAAGTGAAATTAAAGCAGATACTGAATAAATGTAACAAAGAATCATATTTGCAACAATAAAGGAATTGATATGAGAGGTATGAAGCTATAATTCTTTATCTTTAACATTGTCAGTTTATCTATGTTAAGTGCCTACAATAGCAGATGAAGAGGCACTGTTGGAAGATAGAGTGGTTTGTCTTTTAAGGTTTACCGAAATACCGAGTTGGCATTGCTTAGCAGGAGCTATAGTTCAAAACTCTGCCAACTTATTGGGACCAAAAATATTTTGTTATGATTCTGATTGGTCATAATTTGCTCTCGGTGTAAATTATCTGATAGATCCATCTACGCATGCTGCTTCTGAGGGTTTGACCTGGTTTTCTTGGAATTTGACAGTTTATTTGGTTTTTCATTACTTTAGAACCTCAATTCCATTTTTTATTGATTTTTTTCAAATCACATGGAAACAACATCCCAGATGAACCTGGACCCGCTAAGTGGTTTGCACCACTATGAAGTGGTCAAAAGCCTCATTGTTTCAGTGGTTTGCACCACCATTGCCCAGAAATTGCAAAACAACGTTTCAGCGGGGTTTCAGGTCTCCTGCGATTTCGCCCCAAAGTGGCTGGGAACTTGCCCTGAGTGGTTGTCTGGATGAGTCATCCATTTCTTCCATGCTGTCTTCCCATTCAATATGGTGGAGTAGTCAAGTTGGGCCAACAAAAGGGTGATTTTTTTGTTGGCATTACTGGCATATCATAGACACATCAAATATTTCCAGTGGAAATATTGTGTAAATGAACTCATAGTTGTAAAAGTTGTTGCTTGGTGAAACCAAATATTAGACGGGTATTCAGAGCTATTTGGATAACTCAATAATAAAGATACTTAGGTGATGGCACCTGTAATTAACACGTTTTTAGGAAGTACATGACGCTTTTTAGTAAAAATCCTTTGAATCATATCCAAACCAGAACATACGGTGCCTCCATGGAACTTAAAATAAAAATACAAAGTTGTAGCAAATGTGGGATGAAGAATCATGAGTGAGAATGATGTTTCAACATTTTAAGTTGTAAACCATGAGGAGGATCTATGAAATAGCAAAAGTGTACTTATTTGATGCGGATGCCCAAGTGGTGGGGGATATGAGAAAGAATTCTCATTCAATGAAAAGACCCCTCTTTATTCAATACCATTTTTTTTTCATACTGACATTCTCATTTTAAGACGTACAATTTGTGCTGTTATAAAAAATCACATTTAATTATAAATGTTGGATTAGTGGAATTTGGTGTGAGGAGATTGTCAGTTAGTAGACACTAGCCATTTTCATAATATCTTGTTAAAACAATATAGCATACCATAACCAATTTTCATATCATTTGTCTGGCCTATAAATTTACAATAGGTATCTGTGCATCCAAGTTAAGAGAGTCGGACTTGGCAGTGACTTGCCAAGACTATGAGTCAACTTTGGCTTGGACTTGGCAAAAATTCGGCATAAAAACCTGGCCAAAGACTCTTGAAAACACAAAATCTGAAATAGCAAAAATCTGACAAAAATAAATAGTTAGTATTTATTCTAGGAAATTGAATTCAGACATTAAAATAGATGTAAATAATAAACAATTTATTTGCTTGCTTGTTAAATTGGCTTCAGACTAAATGCAGTCAAAATGAAATCTAAAAGAAAAACTCCCTTTAAATTCTGGCTCTATGCAATTTTTGCCCTGGCCGAGTCATACGACTTGTGACTCATGATGCTCACCAAGTCATCCGAGGCAGGCCCAGCAAGACAATTGGCTTGGATTCCCAACCGACTCACATTAAATCACAGGTCTCAGTGACTCTAAGGTGAGTCTTCTAACTATGGCTTGCATGCATGCATTAAGCAGTGTCTTCCAGTACAGATGAAGGGAAGTCCTATTTCTAGAATTGATAGTTGGAATTGAATTAAGTCATCGTGATAGGTTTTTTGCAGGGTATTCTGCACACAGCTAAGCAAGCCCTGGTGCTAGTTGCTAGATTGGCTAATTGAAGTTATCACTAGAATCTGGTGAATCTTGCAGCTGCAAGTCACTGAAGAACCTGTATTTTTAATACCGGATTACAGAGAGCTTTTAGGACTTTGCACTTCACAGAGAGTAAACCTTAAATCTAATATATGGTGGTTCTGCAATTTTTAATTATAAAGAGTCGCAAAACATCCCATAAAAGAATGTGTTCTGATAAAATTTTGAAGTTTATTGGTAAAGAATCCTCTCCAATATAATAAATTTCCACAGCCTGACTATATCCTTTCGAGGGATACCTCCTTGGGGATTTGTGCTAGACTGTACTTTTCTTGTTAATGCATTTCTTTAAATACACGATTGTTGATCTTCCAAGTTGAGTAGAGCATCTTATAATGATCCTTTTCACGATCTTTGTTTTCACGTATTTTCAAACTTTTCTGAACTCTTTCATTTTAGAGTTGATTTAGTGTGTTAGCTGTAAAATGCCCTTTATTGTAAGTTCTGGATTTCTGCAGGTGAAAAGGCATCCGTTTTTCAAGGACATTAACTGGGACACACTACAAAGGCAGAAGGTAATTGCTTTTAGAAGCTATTTATATCACTGAATTTTATGTTCGTTCCGAATTGCTCTTTAGACAGCATTAAAGTTCTCATGTAAACTGGGCATTTTTCTTTCAGGCAGCTTTTGTTCCAACTGCAGACGGGGCACTAGACACAAGTTATTTCACTTCTCGATACATGTGGAATCCATCAGAAGGGGATGTTTATTCAGCTAATGATTTTGAAGACATCAGTGACTGTGGGAGCAGTAGTGGGAGCAGCAGTTCTTTGATAAATGGGCCCGAAGAAGTGGTAAATTCTATTAAATTTTAACTTATTTATGGCCAACAGTCTGCTCTGGCATCTTAAGTTATAATTTTGGTAATATTTGAAGTTTTTAGCAATCGGAAAATTGGCATTTCCTTTCAACAGACAGATGAATGTGGAGGCTTAGCTAAATTTGACAGTACATCTGTGAAGTACTCCTTCAGCAATTTCTCGTTCAAGGTTTGAAAATGTTTCTCAGCTATTTATTATTAGTAGATTTATTGTGTGAGACATGTTTCTAGAGGGAGGTTTACTTAAGACTTAATCAGTGCGAAATAGATCTTTTTGGCTCTGTATAGTTTTAAGACATGTTTCTAGAAAGCAGTGTGCTTAAGTCAAGTCTTTTACAAGGCCTTATCATTGCCGTTTTTAATCCATCTATTTGTACAGAACTTGTCACAGCTGGCATCCATCAACTATGATTTGCTGACAAAAAGTGGGAAGGACTCTCCAAGAGGTTCTGATTGACATTCCTCAATCCCTAAAATGTTTACCATCTGGTAAACTGAAGGGAGGTTATCTGCAAATCATCAGAACCTATGGGTATTCCATGTACAATATGTAAATGTGAGAGCCATAGTCATTAGTTTACGAGACGTTTACTTAAAAATAAATTCTAAAAGTTCAGCAGAATTATTGATGTGCATGCAATTAAACCCAAGTATTTTCTGGTTGTCTCTGCAGATTTATTCGACCTGTGAGAATTATTAGTGACTTGTGGAGGGCATAGAATTTTCTTATGATGCGAATTGCAAAGAACATATGTAAGGAAGTTGGCCTAGGCAGCAGCCTTGGAGTTGTATATTTGCCAAAATGCAATCAGGCACTATTAAAGCTATATAGTGGCTTTGTAAAGTTTGACAATATGGCTAGTGTTACTTTTTTGTTCACATTCAAGAGCAAGCCAAACTCCTCAAAATGGGCCCAGTGTTCCTGCATACCAAGTGACTCTCATGGTCTACTTGCTACTTTGGACCCATAGTTCAAGCACATTTCTATACGTGCCTGCCTGCCTGCTGTTGAAAACTTTGTGTTGCTTTGAGTTACATGTATGAAAATTAATTTGAGCCAAACAAAATGGCATGTTGCAGGTAATGACAATGTGTTATCATTACGCAATGTATAAGAAAGGATCCTGTTGATTTAAAAGGCAAGCCCTTGGCTGTAGCTGTTTATTTGAGTTTGAAAAGAAAACGATAGGAGAGGCTAATTTGTTGATATTTCAGTTAGAATCTATAAACATTTGTAATGACGTCTTTTTGAGTTGGAGCGCTTGTGGTTATTTGTCACTCAGGTTTGTCTTTTGGCTCAACATATCTCATTACATAATGCAACCTGATATCGTTTTCATTTATCACTGGCCCTTGTCACAGTTATGGCAGCGGCATACAGACCATAATGCTTTAACCTCGTCGATCAAATTTGGAATCACAAGGACCACAGTGCTTTAACCTCAGGAATTAGAGGCAATTTGAGCAAACATGCATCCCCAAATCATAAGAGTGTTTTGTATGCGCTGCCTTTAGAAAAAATTACCATAATGGTAAATTCTATTTATCATTAAAGAATTCATCTGAGGTTTGCTTATTTAAAATACAAGCACCTGTCAATAAATGAGGTCTCCTAGTTTGAAATAAGAAAAAGAGAAGAGGCTAGTTTGAGTTGGTTCCTATAAGCAGGAATATGGTGTGCTTGCATTTGAATTTGTAGCACCGTTGATCATTCTTAGCTTGCCTTTTTGGCTATGTTTCGGCATTTGCTACATTCTTAGCTTGCCTTTTTGTCTAAGTTTCGGTATTTGCTACATTCTTAGCTTGTATGGGCATTTGCATTTGCTCCATCAAACTCATCAATGCTGCCAAATATAAAGAAGATGCTGCTGCCATAGTGCATATTTCACATTTTCACTCTTCTAGTCTCATACATATACATGCCTATATTAAATAATTAATGTAACAGCTCAATTCTTCACTATGTGGTATAAGATGTTCTGAAAACACTGGCCTTACATCGAAGACATTGGAGCATTGAGCATCTGAATCCATTAGAACACCTTTTCCAATTTTGTTATAAGTCTGGGCTGCGTGGCAACGTGCAAAATTTATTTACCTGCATTTTTGTTACACCCTATCAGTTAGAATGCAGCTCTTTTGGGGAATTATATATATTGGCATGCAAGTTTATTGCATCCTTGGCATTTATCTAAATGTGAAAATATTGCTTTTTTTTTGGAAATAGCTTAATGCAAGAATAGATTGTAGCTCTTTTGCAGGATACTGTATAACGGCATGTGAGTTCAAAATCTTGGAATTTTAGTAAGCATTAAATTTTTGCATTTGGTATGGAAATAGGTAACGCCAGGATTTTTTTGCAAGGAAATAGGTCACACACTTGATTGCAATTGTAGTAGTTTCATTGGATAAGTGCCCTTTGTTATGTTCTGAGTTACTGCACACTAAATATCTCACATTAGAAATCAAAACTACTATGTTATGATAAAATATCAAATTTGACCCAAATTCCCTATTGAGTTTGATATGATATTGGATCATGAACACATCAAAATCTGTCGGTTGAGTTAATCATCTATTAATGAGACAAAAAAAAAATAGTGACATGTTCTAAACTTATAAATGCAGCGGGGAAACAACATATGGAAAATATCTAAATTTCTCTTGAGATGTACACTTATTAAAATCGACACCTGATTTCGATTTCGTATGCAAAAGCTATGGCCTCTGTAAGTTGGAAGGTATTTTGTAAGTAGTGAAGTTGCAGTTATAAATGTTAGGGGTGGTAACCTAACCACTAGTTCATGTAAGGGCAATTTCACAACTTTAATTTGCCGTTTTAAAATCACTTGTGCTTTGAATGGCAATTTCCCCTAAATGGAATTCATGGGAAGAGTAAATAAATTGGAGATGCTTGACTTTTGGGAATCTTGTTTGAGCCAAGGGTATGCATAACAGTATAATTTAACCCATGTGGGTTCAATGATAACAATGAATTGAAGTATTGTTTTGATAGAACAAAGAAAGAAAGTAAATCGGTGTCGATGGAAGATCCGTATCAATTATGGATTATAGTCATGACCCCCATTCCTGCGTATTTACAAATATCTGACATGCTTTTGCAGTTCCTAAGGAACATCATTAACTAAACATTGAGGATGGTTTTGAAGTTGATTTCACACAAACAAATCCAACATAATCAAGCTAGGACAACACATAGAGGATAAATTAAGAGATGCATTGTGGATAAATGCCTACGGCTACTTGAGTGGCAGTATACCTTTTACAACACTCTACGTGGTTATCTTAATTGGTGCCACAGATGGGTGTATGTAAGAATTTAACGTATGCCTTACATAAAACATTTATTTTTGGAGATGTGTTGAAGTAGAGTTCTTTTTGGTACGAGTATTTTCTTGTTAATGGTCTTTACATATCCCACAATATGTTTTTTTTTCTTTAATCTTTTCACTTCCAGTGCCATTTTGTCTTTAGTTCCATGTTATTTGCATAGATTTAAAGATTATTTTATCGAACATGTTTTGTCATATTTGTTTATATCTTATTTGATTGCCATTTGATGTTAATGAAATTTTAACTCTCACCACACATATTGCCCTCTCATGTATATATCAAGATGAAGTAATGTAACACATACCTTGTAAATGTAAAAATATGTTAGTGTTCCTCGTAAACGAAAAAAATTGTTTTGATCAAAATGTTTTAATCCATTAGAAAACATGACACTTTCATGAATAGGTTATTTGTTTTTTGAGATAAAGTTTTCCTAGTCTATAAGGTTATTGAGAAGGTTTCTATTCAAATAAGATGGGAGAGTTCTTTATGGACGTCTTTGTATGCTCCTATTCAAATAAGAAAGGTAACCTATTAGGTTTGACTAATTAAAGTTGTTATCAATTTACATTATCATCTCAAATGTCATTTAATAAAAGAAGACTATAAATTATAAATAATGAAACCCTGATGGGTCCGTCCATGTGACTCTATGCTACACCACAAAATTTCCCACAACTAGTAGCACTACATAATACTCCTCTATATTTACTAAGTGGATGTGCTTTTTTGGAGAAGCATCCACATTTGTAGTTATAGTGGTTTAAGGCCATGGAGACGTCTACGGCTCGAGTCTTCTTAGCATCATCTTCTTCCAGCTCTCAAGAATGTGTAAAAAAAATCCGGTCGCTATTGTAGCACATTGAAGAAAAAACAAGCCATTCAATATGCGACAGACATGTGCCTGGCTCAGATTGCAAATGAAATTACAGGGTCCTAGTGGAGTTAACCTTTGAACCTCTTTTGCTATTCAATTCAATCACAGACTAAGAACCTAAAGATGTCTAGTGTAGTGGTATTTGTTTGTAAGTTCATAAATTAGTTGTTGCTTTGTAGTTGTCTGATTCATGTTTAAGAGCATCAAAGTTGTTAGTTTGTTGTTGTTGAAAGATGTCATTTTATTCGAGAATTAGGATACACAGACACACACACTTAGAGATTTATAGCTAAAGAATAACGAAATTCTCTCGTGCTGCTAATAGCAACCCAGGATACCATATCCTGAATGAAGCCAAAGCAAAAGGATTTTACAGTCTTGATTCTCCAAATCCAAGCGAATAAGTGTTTGAAGTAAACGAAAGCTCTACTCAAATTCTAGAAATTAAAATCACTGAAGAAAGCTTGTCAGGGACTATTGTAAATTATAAACCTCCTAGTATCAAGTCTTCAAGTGTTTATAAGTCTTCACAGTTAAAGTCTAAGTTAGAGTCTAAAAGTAAAAATCTGTTGGGAATTTTTTTGTATAAAAGTACTTATAGTCTTTTGTTATACCCTGTGTGAAAAGTTTTGAGATTGATCTTGAATATAAGCCCAAGAAGAATTCTCAGACAAACCTGATTCCAATTCTTCCAAGTACTAAAATAGATTATATCATGAGTCGTCTTAATGTCCAACTTGTTCATTTTGGTTTGATTCATGTCTTTATTAAATCTTTGTTTCCAGAAAAAAATAAGACATGTCTATTATTTAGCCATATGTGATCGTAGACAGTCTAATTTCTTTCATGCTTGTCAGTTGTCTAGTTTTTCATAATTTAATGATGGTCATGTGTGTTATGAGTTTTATCCTAATTTGTCAGTCAATGCTCGAGATAAGGGTTATAAAGAAGTAAAATATGGTAGTATAGATTGTTGGGGTATATTTTCCTCAGTGTTTGGTTTAGATATGTTTGGTCCATTTCAATATGTCAGTTTAAATATTTAGGTTTTATACTGCATGACAAACACTAGCCAACTTGTTATTATAGAAAGTAATCCATATGCACATAGACTCCTGAGAACAATTCATTTACATAAAGGTCTTATCAACAATATTCATATTTCCATAGAATAGAAATTAGATTGCCTTAAACATGTTCCTAAAGATAAACACTAGTCTGATACTATTCATGATGTAGATGGAAATAAAATTCATATCTTACCCAGGAGTCTTTCGTAAAGTCTCTTCTAAACATAGAGAATCTCCTAAGGAAAGCTTTTGAAGTTAGTCAAACAAAAGTACTAAGAAAGAAATCTTTTTGTTGAATTAGAAGATGAACATATAAATCAAGGAACAAAAAAATTTCCTCCTTTGTCTATGTTTGTTTTATGACCATATTGGTGGTAGAGGTAACAAATTATTTGTTTAGATTGAGGACGAGGAAATTTATGGTGACACAAGAATGTATGTTATGAAGCAGGGGTGTTGTGATGTGGAAAATAACGTTTATGAAAATAAAGACGCTCACACTTAAACTGGTGTTTGGGTTTATGTACATAACATTGACAACCATAAGGATCTGTCTTGGGAAAATGAGGTGCAATGCAACTAGCTTGATGCTTACCAAGTTTTGTTACATCTTTGGTGGTAGACATAAGATCAAGGACTTGGTATCTTGCAAAATCAATAACATCAGCAAGTGCACATACATCAAGAGATAATCCTTTTAATTATAAATAACCAAAAACTTTATCAACAAGGTTATATGTCAAACCAATTAAATAATGCATCAGAATGATGACATTTCACTGAAATGACAAGCTTTTTGAATTGTCTGGAGAAATTTTCAAATTGGCAAAGATCACAAAACTTCATTCTCATCAACCATTTAGTATCTTTAGTCTGCTTAGGTTGCATAGGAGGCAATTTTTTTTGAATAAGTAGAGTATAAATAGCTTTTAAAGGTTCTAGTTGATTGAATACTTGAACATTTTGTTGAGCTTTTGGAAGATTTTCTCACTAAGAAGCTATAATTCCCCAAAAGTATTTGGTTGCTTATTCAACAATTGTAACAACATCCATTCTTCCAGTGGTGCCTAGGGACTCAAAAGAATTACTCCAACTTGTTATCTCATGGTATGGATTAAAGATATCATCTATGTTTAAATACCAGGGTTGAATGGGGACAAAACCTCTATGCATGAAAGATTTAGATGATAGTTCAATTTCTATATTTTTAGGTTTAGACCGATGCTTTGCAGTAAGTCTTGAGCCAAAATATAATCTTTGAAGGCTTTGTTCAGATCTAGATGGTTGGGGTAAAGCTAATGGCTGATCTTACTTCTTTTCTTCTTTTTCAAGCTAATTGACACCTTGAACTAGTTGGTCAAATTTATCATCTATATTATTTACAGCTCGATCAATAGTATGGATATAACTCTGAATTGTATCAATTTTATCGACAGATGAATGTACATTATTCAACCATTTATTTACATGTTCATGTAATTATTTAATAGATTTTTTAACAAAGACAAGGGAATCACTTATTGAATGTATAATTCCCATAGACTTTTTAATTTGCTGAACATCTATACACAAATCACCAAAATTTTCATGGATATAGGAATTAAATCTAACAATGTAATTTCCATGCTTATATTCATTGGATGGTTCTTTATCCTCAAGTTTACCAAATTGGAACGTAGAAGAAAAGTAGCTTACTTTCTCTTCTTCAGATTCAAGGTAACTTTTTATGGGATGCCATCTTCCACCTCTATACAAGGTAACATCATCTTCCTTATAAAACTCAATAGTTCTATCTCTTGGCAAAGCAAACATAAATAAAGGATGAAATTTTTATGCTCCTTGATTTATCTGTTCTTCTTCTAATTCAACAAAAAGATTTCCTTTCCTAGTACTTCTGCTTAAATGACTAGAAAAGCTTTACCTAGGATATTCTCTATGTTTATAAGAGAATATATGAGTGAGACTTCTAGGTAAGATATGCATTTTATTTCTGTCTACATGATGAACAATATTAGACTGATGTTTATATTTAGGAACATGTTTAAGCCAATCTAATTTCTATAATGTGGGAACATGAATACTATTGATAAGACCTTTCTGTAATTGAGCTGTTCCACTAAGTTTGTGTGCATATGGAATACTTTCTATAATAACATGGTGGGTAGTGTTTGTCATGGAGTATAAACACTGAATATTTAAACTGGCATATTGAAATGGACCAAACATATCTAAATCAAAGACTGAGGAAAATAATCTCCAACAATCTATACTACCAAATTTTACTTCTTTACAACCCTTATCTTTGGCACTGACCAAAAAATTAGGACAAAACTCATAACACACATGACCTATCATTAACCATGACAAACTAGACAAATGACAAGTATAAGAGAAATTAGACTGTCTACGATCATAGATAGTTAAATAATGGACATGTTTTATCTTTTCTAGAAAAAAAAGGTTTAATATTGACATGAATCAAACTAAAATGAACAAACTGGACATCAAAATGACTCTTGATATAATCTATTTCAGTACTTGGAAGAATTGGAATCAAGTTCATTTGATAATTCTTTTTGGGGTTATATTCAAGAGCAATCTCAAAACTTTTCACACAGGGTTCAACAAAAGACTTATAAGTACTTTTATACAAAAAAATTCCCAACATATTTTTATTTTTAGAATCTAACTGTGAATACTTATAAACATTGGAAGGCTTGATACTAGGAGGTTTACAATTTACAAGAGTACTTGACAAGATTTATTTAGTGACTTTAATTTCTGGAATCTAAACAGAGCTTTCGCCTACTTCAAACACTTCTACACTTGGATTTGGAGAATCAAGATTGTAAAATCCTTCTGTTTCAACTTCATTCAGGATAAGGACTCCTGGGTTTCTATCAGCAACATGAGAGAATTTTGCCATTCTTCATCTATAAATTTTTGTGAGTTTGAGTGTCTAGGTATCCTAATTCTTGACTAGAATAACACCTTTCAAAAAAAAAAAAAATGGCTTTGATGCTCTTAAACATGAATCAGACAACTAAAAATCAACATCTAACTTATGAACTTACAAAATAGAACAAAACTCTAGATCTTGATAGACCTTTGACTCTATGGCTCTGATACCACTACACTAGACTTCTTCAGGAAGTTTTTGTATTCCTTTGATTAAATAGAGAAACTAATTCTCTCTTTCTCACCTCTTCTTGGTCTAGTTCCACTCCATGATCCCCTTGGTCATTTCACTTACTAATTTGAATATTCTTTGACATTCTCTACCTTCTAAAGTGTCACTTCACCTTCCTTAGCATATTATAAATGCTTAATATTTGATCATTCATCATTCTGGACCGTTAATTTTAGTTTTCACTTCCATACAGGGGAAACCACTGCTTTATGAGTTTGGCAGTTTTAAAATTGTCACGATGGTTACAAAACTGCTACTAACACTTGTGAAAATTTTGCTCAATGTAGACAGGGGATTTCATCATTGTGGTCAGTCTGCTAACTTATAGAATCTATATGGCAATTTCAAAACTACCATTGACACTTGAAAAACTGTCTCTCAATGCAAACCAATGGTTTCATCACTGTGTTGAGTCTAAAATTTTGGAAGACATAATTTTTTGCATATAAACTTGAAACGAGATGATTTTTTTTAAAGTGGATAAATTTTTGAGAGGAATCTAAATGTCAAATCACATTTAGGTTTACGGAATTTTTTAATGCCCTTTTTGCATGTTCCACAACCTTTCCATTTTAACTCTTCAACACATGTATCCACTTCCCTAATTGCACCAATGGTTGAGTAACTCAACCAACTTGCTTGGAACCATGCTTTTTTTTAAAACTAATCCTTATTTTAATTTATTGATGCTAATGAAGTGTTGGATTACTGATGCTTCCCCTTGGATCATCTTCACCATGCCAAAATGACAACACACCAACAACACCACATGAACACACACAATTATTATTTTTGGTTGATGCAAGATTACCTGCATGCCTTGGATGATCCTACATTAGACACTCAAGGTATTTAAATTTTGAAATCTTAGTCAATTAGATGGATTAAGTAATAAAACCACTATTTTGACCACTGGGCTTGATGGCCATGGCATCCCCTTCCAACACACCAAGTACTTTAGTTATTTGCCATGATTTTTATTCCATTTCCATATTCCTCTTGTTGGCTTGAATTTTGTTCTTTTCTAATCTTCTTTATTATTTCTTTCCCCCTTGTGGGATTAGACCCACCACAAATTGTCTTCCTCTACCAAAAGCTTCTCTTATGTCTCTCCATCTTCTTGTGGTCTGAAACCTAACTTCATTAGACCACCTCCACCAGATGCTCCTTCTTGCATTTAATTTATATTGTTGGCTTGTACCCACTACCATCCAACCATCTCCAATTATCTCTCTCATCATCTTATTTATCTTCTTCACCATGTGTTTCTAATGCTTGTAGAAACATCTTCTCGATCCCATCATCTTCCAAATGTATCTTTGTTTCCACCTCATACTCTTCTCCACATGTTTAGGTTGATAACAAACTTAGTTGTGCTACCTCATACTTGTCTTCTTCCATTTTCAAACTCTTTACTTCAACGATGGGTTGATTACACTCTCCTTCCTTCACCACAAACACGCCATGTGCAAATAACCTTGTACTCTCCTTTTCCATATGAGAACAATGCATATGTTGACTCATAAGAGTCTCTTATCCAATACCTATGTGGGATGCTCTCATATGTGCAACACCACTTCTATCCTTCATTCCTTTTGATAGAAACATGCCCACCATCTCTATCTCCTTGCTTGCCTCTATGCTACATGAGTTATATTATTCATCTCTCCTTGTCTAAATGCTCTTTGGAACAACCTCTATCACCAAGTTATTAACATTTTCATCTACAATTATACTCTCTATCCATCTCTTAGGATTGAGATTTGATGCATATCCTTCTCTATCCACTGCTATCTTATTGAGAAGGTCTTCCTCTTACCAATCTCTTTCACTTGCTTTTGTGAGAGTCTTCTCTCTCACCTCTAGCTGCTGTAAATGAACTCCATCTTGTATATCTTCTTGAGAACATTCTTATACCCACACTTTCCCACTGTCTTTTATCCATAATGACTTGAAGACAATATTCTATTGTTGATATATCTTTACCAACTAGATCTTCATATACTGTTGCCATATTACCCTCTAGTTCCATTTTTTCACTTTTCTTCTCATACATATTAGAATGCTAGATTGAACCACACTTTTTCCTCTTCTTTGTTATCTTTTCCATTACTAAACACACACATTAAAAAAACACAATAATGGAATTAAGAGTTCCCACAAACACTTCTTCTACCTCTATCATTCCCCATATACATGCTATCCAACTCTTTTGCATTGCTTGCATTCTTCTCATGGCTTCCACTCACATGATGGAATCCTAAAGGCCCATTCTCAACAACTTCCATGGCTGTCCTATCCTCATTATTCTTTCTATTTTCTTCTCCTTCACATGGCTAGTATTTAATAATGGTTTCCTTGTGTGCATTAACTTGCACTTCAACCACCTTTATTGTTTCTTTCATGGAAACATACAATTCCTCATGTTTGCATTCTTCATTCACCCTTGATGTTTACTTCAAGGAAACATGTATCTTTTCTTGATTGTCTTCAACCCTTCTTCCCTTCGAAAGAGAAAAGACAAATTCATTACCTTCATTTACCAAGGACACTTCATCCTCTTCCCACTTATGGGATACTTTAAATTCTTTTTCATCATCAAATAACGAGTCTCCAATTCACATTCAACAATTATCTTCTGTACATCTTTTTCCATGATGATTCATTCCTCTATGACCTGCTCACAACTTTCTTCCTCATTGCTGTTTTTAAAATCAGTTTCGAGCTTCTCACATGGAAACCTCACTTTCTTGTTACTTTCAAGGCAACCTTATTCTCCTCAATCATATCCTTCTCCTTGAAACTTTTATAAAAATAGGTTTGATCTGATCACTTGACAACTTTCCTCTCATATTAATTTTCATAAAAATCTTCTTCTTATTCTTTTCTCTCTCTATCCTCAAGACATGAAGCTTATTCAACCACTCTACTTGTAATCTTGAGTGCACAACATGACCCATTAAATTTTAAACCATATGTTCCCAACTCATTACTTGCTTCTTTCCTTTTTCTTGTCTTTAATATTGCAGAACTCTCTAATATTGAATTGCAACACCATATAGTCTCTTACTTGTAACCTTTACCTTCATGGTTCAATATTATCCTCTTCAAAAATAACTTCTAACTCCACTATCCTTTTTGTGAGATTATATGGGTGCTCTTTACTACAAAAAAAATAACAATGCTAGTGGGATTATCTTTTTCTTTTAGCTTGATCTCTACTAATATCTTTTCTTTTCTAACTGATCCTCTCTCCTAGACATCCAACTTTGCTTACAGGGATACCAACATCTCCAACATTTCCTCTTCTTCATATTTACTCACAAAAAACTTCTCTACTTTTTGCATCCTCCATCATATCCAATCTCACTTATATTGACTAATTTAAATGCTAGTGGGATTTACATGAACTATGTAGTGATGAGTAGAACAACAAGATGTGACTCGTCGACTATTGACTAATTTCAAAGAGCATCAAAGACACTTTTTTAATAATTTTTCATATTTGTAGTAGTCATTTTATTTAATTATTTAATTTAAATTCTTGATTTTTAAATTTAGTTGGTTTTTAACCTTATTATTTAATTATAGATCCATGTCTTTTGTGCCTTCATCAAAATCTCATCATTATTGTGCTCGTAAATCGAGCCAACATGAAGCCCCTAGAAGCTTTGATAAGATTATTCCCCTAGGTTTGAGGGGGGATGGCAATGATGCTCCACTTGAGTCTAACGGCGATCAACCAGTTTGTATCACACTAGATGAGCTCATACTTTTAATGTCAAGGACTCTTAAGGTCAAACTCCACGTAAATAATAAGATAGACATTTTGAAAGATGCTCAAGGCAAGTATATTATTAAAATCATTTTATTAATTTTTAAATTACTTGATTTATTTATATTATTAGTGATCTTTTAAAATTTAAAATTATTTTAATTTATTTAATTTTTTATTGGTGTTAATTGAACCCACTTCCATTTAGTTTTGCATCCCTGTTAGTCCTTAAGGATGTGGGGCCCACTAGGACAACTTAGAGAGATGTAGGCACATGTGAGAGCTTATAGGTTGATTAGAGCAAGTGGGACTTGTATGATTAAGTAGTGACAATGTGTCTACTTGCACATTACCTCCATGTTATTTGGGCATGCAGGTTGTTTAGATGCTTGTGTATCTCATGCCACGAAGATGGTGAGCCAATGAGCAATGCAATTGTGCAAAATGTGTGTTGCATATTTATTTTTAAAAAAGGTCATATTTTTATGTGTATATTCATTGTGTCAGTTTTTGGGCATGTTAAAATAGTTTTTATAACTATAAAATTATTTTAATAAAATTACCACTTGGGATTCACGTACATGTTGATTAAGCATTAAAATTATTTATTAATGAAATTCAAAAAATAATATGAGAAAACCCCCTACTATATAAAGATAATTAAAAAAATTATGATACATACATTTTGAAAGATGTGAAGGCATGTATGAATAAAGACAACTTTTTTTTAATGATAAATAATATATTATTAAAAAATGGAACAAGTCCAACATTTAAATCAAAAACCTTCCCACAATTTCCAATACAAGTTTAGAAAGCAAATTGAAAAAAGGCCGTAAAAACATGCCCACAATTGTTTTTGCTTTCTAATACTACCTAAACATACTCTTCAAAAGGAAAAGACTATTTTTTAACATGATATTGTTTTATCTTGAAAGTTTTTTTACACTCCTTTGTTTTATTATCCATTCATATTTTTCATCAAGAATTTAATTAGTATACAATTATCCATAAATTATTATTAGAAAAAAATATCAATCAAATTATTGACTTGACTAATGCCCACTACTAATAGTAAAGTTTTATTTTTAAAAATAGTTATTCTTAAAGTTAAGTACCCTCTAAATCCTATCCCTATCCTCTTTCCTACCTATATAATAGCATAGAGAGTTGGTGGGTGAGGTTATTTTATTTTAAAAGTTTCATTGATTTATATTATTATATATATTATGGGTATATGTCTTATGGTAGTTGACGAATAGATTTAAACTACCAATTAAACCTAGTGTAACTAATTAATGCTTGCATACAATTTTGTAGATCAATGATGGGATAAAACAACTACTTGGTTTATTAATTCTATTATTTTCACTAATTGTCAACCCAAAATGTGTATTTGGCAAGATGTTGGTAATGTATGTGCAACACTAATTATTTTTGGATATTGAATAGATATAGGTTTTGTATATGAAACACACTTGCATAAAATAGATTGCATGAAAAGAAAGTACTAGAAATGAAATCACACCTAAGAGAATTAAATTAATTTTTTAATGTATGCTTTAGAAACTTTCTGATACTGAATTAAGAACGCTCAAAAAAATATTAATTTCCTTTATTGAATAAAACTTATGAAATGATGGAAACACACACAAAAACTAAAATTATAAATAATCACACAATAAAAATAATAACTTCTTAACAAATCATGATCTTCACCATAACTCCTTCTAAGAGGGTCATCTTTGGTCAGTCTTGAGTTCCAATCCTTCTCTTGAATAAGACTGATTTAGGCTAAATCAATTCTCCTTGCATTGATGAATTATATAGCAATGTGAGTATTTTTATAGAAAATTATTACAAGATATTCATACCACGTTTCTTTATCTTTTATGTACTTCAATATTTAAAACTTCATTATTCATTATGCCCTGTTATCTCCTCTTTAATAGAGAAAGCAAATTATTTATTATTACTATCTGGTTATAAAATAATAAATGGAAGTAACCTATTCATGCTACATGATAGATCAACTAGTTAACATTCAATTGCAATAGAGAAGACAACAATTTGTTGCATGGTTATAACAATTTTAGAAGCACAATTCATAGAGAAAAGATTGATAATGACGTATTGGTCATTGATTTGCCTTTCCCTTGATTGTAAGATCTATTTTCCATGTTCAAATAATCATTACATATTAATAGGTGTAACAACAAAGAGTTGTAGTTTAACCGTTATGGTTATGCTATGTGCGAGAACAACTGTGATATAGTTACTACAGGTTACAAAAGTTGTCTTTGCAGTTGCTATGAGTTAAACTAGATGTTTTTGGAGTTGTTATAGGTTGAATTGGATGTATCTTATAGTTGTTATGGGCTAGAGTAATAGTATACCATTGATACAGGTTGTTCACCTAGTTGCTATGGGTTGGCCACCCAATTTCCACAAGTTGAACGTACTTAGTTGATATGGGTTAACTATAGGGTCCTACTACTTCTTAATTTGTCCTTTAGATCTACATGTACCGAATTAGTATTATATATAAAATGGTAATGAAAGTACATGATGCAAACTAATTCATAAAATAATAATTTTAGACATAAAACATCCAAGATATGCATATGATATTTGTTTAGTACTATTGATAGGAAAGAGTACAAAAGAAAACTTATGTGCTTAGGATTAATAGAAGGGAATAAAAAAAGAGAGGTTATATACACCATTTAATGGTTGATTTCTCAATTCATCACACCCCCCAACTAAACTTGTTGTTAGTCATTGAACAACCAAAATCTCTGTACATAGGAGCATATTATTCAAAAATCAAATGGTTGTGTGGCACATGCACCCTATTTTGTATAAAAACCAAAATTATTTTATAACTTTATCCATTTAATGTATTCATTTATTTTGTAAAATTGTTCTTTTCTTCTCCAATTATGAATGGGAAACCAAAAGAGAGGAGGTTGATATGTTATGAATATCCAGCTCAGTCTCTTCCTCCTTGCAACATCAATATATCTAGTGACTCTCTTCAAATATTCCCTAAAATTATATCTTGAAAATGGCTCTTTCCTATGCAGTTATGGGGTGAACTCATTTCATTTATTTATACATGCATTAAAGGTTTCTTGGGTAGATTGTGTCATCAAGTTTAGATACTAGTTTTGAGCTTCTATTTGCTCCTTCCTAGTTCTTGTAGTTACCTCCCTTATGTTCATTAACTTAATCCAATCTAATTTTATTATATCTAGCCTAATATCCTCCTTTCTAATCATTAATGCAATTTATTAATATTTCTCATTATATTCTACTATTTCTTTACTTCTTTTTCTCTCAATAGCAAGATAAGAAGAAAAATACCTAAGCAGTACATCTTGCAAATACGAAATTAGGTTCCATTCGAGGTCAGGAAGAATAACATAGTTGTGTATATAAAATTCACATAGACAATTTTGATCCTCAAGAGTGCTACTACTATACATTTCAAAAAAGGATTAAGGTTCACTTACCAGTTTGGGCAAGTCACAATAAAATCTCATAAACTAAAATTTTAACCACTCCTCTTCAATATAGATAACATATACTTTTATAGATGGTTTACAATCCATGAGTTGCATTATTAGTTGACTAATATCCTCTAATTTCTCTTTTAGTTTTGTGATTTGTGACTCCATCTCTTTGATATTTTTTTCAATTATTTATTTCATCCCTCAATTTGTTGAACTAGTTATGCCATTGATTTTTTATGGTGTGGATCTTTACATACATGGGCATGAATAGTTCCTCCTAATTTGGCTCATTTGTATGAGTGTGTTAGTGAAATATTTAGTACTCATAAAAAATAGGGATTTAAAAATAGTGAAGGAGACAAAAAGTCTCTCCTCTATTAGGAGGGGAGGTTCCCTTCATTGAAAGAAACAAAAACTAAGCTAAGCATATTTACACTATTGAAAAGTTGAATGCAAGGGTTGGATTTGAAACATTTAATTGAAAATAAAAATGGAGAAATAGAGAAAGTGAAGAGTCATGCTTGAATGAACAAATATAGATTTCATTCAACCATGCAATAAGAGAATGTTTAATTTAAATAACTTGTTTACTTGAGATCAAACATGATTACTAATTAGAATGATGAAACTTGTATTAAAATAAACAATACGCATTCATAAAATAAATTAAAACACAGAGTTTTGAAATTATTTGGTTCTTGGTTGAAGATTGAACACAAAGTTTATTTCTCCTTCCTTCAAGATTCGATAAGCATGGCCATAAAAAAGCCCTTTTACAATCACCATTTCTCATATTTATAAAGGTAGGAGGGAATGGGATGATCCTTCACATTTCATGTGACTATTCATATTCATATTTTTATCCTATTCTATTTTTCATTATTTTCAAAATTACACTTGAAAAGGCAACTTTCTCAAATAGAAGGTTGACAAAAAAGGAAAGAAAATTATACAAACTTTTATAGGAAGTATTTTGAGGGGTAATAGTTGGTGTTGAAGAACGTGGAACAATGGTATAAATTTTGACCTATTCTTTGCTATGGGTAACTTTAAACCTTCTAAATCTATTTACTGCCTTGGTAATTTCATTTTTCTTTGGTACCACCACGTGCCTACAATGACTATAGGTTTGTTCTCTTGTCTTTAAGTCTAGTTAAGAGGTTTTTAGTCAAAATTCATATTGTAATGATCCTCAATAACTTATAGCATCAATTAATATATGATAAAGGACAAACAACAACTCTTATAACCTTCCTTGATTTAAATTCTCAAGAGAATTTGAGAAAAGATTGTATTTAGGCATGTTTTATGCCTACCTATAGGTATGTCAATTGTCTTATGCCTATAATAGATTTAAAATAAATATTTTGAACTCTTCAAATTTTTATTCACTTCACACAAATTCAATACACCCATTTTAATACTCTTAAGTGCTTGGTGATTCAAAGAAAGACTAAAAACTTGTACTTGGAGCCCTGTTTTAGGCCTAATTAGGTCTGCAGAAAACACAACCTTATATATTTGTAATTTTAGAGGCTATAAAGACTTTAAACCACTTGAATCGTATAAATGAGTTCCTTACCTATATAACTACCAAGTTTGAGCAATATTAGATAGTTCATTTAGGTTTTATAGTAAATTTAGTGAGCTAAACCCTAAAGTAGGGTTTCACAGGCCGAGAGCAAATAAAATTGGATATCTAAAGTTTAAAGACTTTAAAAACTTTATTACACTTGGATTAGGTCTATAATATGATCCTTAAGCTCTATCAAGTGGTTTTTACTCTTGATCAATCATAAAAACCTATAGGAAACACTTTTGTCCCTAGATTATACACAAGAAAAACTTGTCCTAACCTATATAACTTAAATAAAGTATCAAAAAGAATGGTAACAATGTCAAATATTGTCAAATAATATTAATTCATATATAAATAGGTCTGAAAATGTATTCATAACCATATAAAAACCTATTCTTTATTCAAAGATGCTTGAAACATAGTCGATGTAGTCTTGCAGCTTATAAGAAACCTTCAACAACTATCTCAAAAGCCTACAAATTACTCTTTATCCTTGTATTTACCCCTTCTTGACTCATTAATTCAAGGTTTTAAACTTATAATTTTTTCAAACTTAGTTTCATACTCATAATAATCCTCAATTGATTTATGACTCTTCAAACATGTTTAATCTAGCCCTTTTCTTACATTGGAATAGACTTATCAAGATAAAATATATGGTTTAAAATATTTACAGCTAGGATAATGATTGAATAACATTTACATCATATTACTAGACCCAAATGATCACTCACATAAGGATCATGACCTTGAAACCTATTAGAACTCACAAAATAGTCCAAAACCAATTCAAAATATTGAATTTCTTAATTTTGGCAGGAAAGTCCAAAACATCTGTAAATGACCTACTACATTTTAAGCTTATGTAAGACTTTATTGATAAATTAAGACTTATAATACCTCCTAAAACTACAAACTAACATATTTAAACTCTTTATAATGATACACCTACATCACTCTAGCTCTTGCATTCTTGTGATGCTCTTTTAGCCTAAGGTCTCTCTCTCTCTCTCTCTCTCTCTCTCTCTCTCTCTCTCTCTCTCTCTCAACTTTTACATGTTATGTACTTGGAGAATTATTGTTGTAAAGCTTCTAATAATATTGTGAGTTTTTTTTTTTTTTTTCTATTCAACAGTTTCTCTACTTATCATATCTCTTACCTCAACTTTATGGTTTGTTTTCACTTCAAGATAATATTATTTATTAAGTTTTTTCATTATTTATTCAATATTTAAATCGATCTCTGGCAACATTTTTTTCATGGTATCAGATCAACAACGTATTTAATATTTAATATTGATATTTTTATAGATTTAGAGTTGGAAAAGATTTTTTTTTTCTTCTAACAATCTATTTTTCTCATTATTTACTTAAATTTTAAGGGTTTGGGTGAAAAATCAAGTTTTTAGACACCTTTTGTGATAATAAATTAACCATTTTTTTAATGTATTAAAAGTAACATTTATTTGTTGTCTAATCTATTTTTTTAAGTTCCTATATGAAGTTTTTTCATATTTTTTTGGTTTATTTTCAGCTGTATTTAGAATTATAATTCATTTTTAAAATTTTTTTAGTTGTTTTTGACTAAAACTCATCTAAAAAGAATTCATATATATATGTGTGTGTGTGTGTGTGTGAAGTTTTTGATCAGAGTAACAATGGCCACAACCGATTAATACCAACAATACCACTATAACCAAAAAATACTAATAATACCACCACAACTAGTAA
The DNA here is from genome assembly GCA_037957365.1 of Torreya grandis. Classification (NCBI taxonomy): domain Eukaryota; kingdom Viridiplantae; phylum Streptophyta; class Pinopsida; order Cupressales; family Taxaceae; genus Torreya; species Torreya grandis. The sequence continues at coordinate 2,756,819 of JARHVA010000430.1, forward strand.
AAACCACCAATACGACCACAATCGGCCTTCTAATATCTCCAACATTTGAACCTGTGTGGTGCATATAACAATCAAGTTACTTTACCAATGCACCTCAATCTCATCAGTAAGAATTCATATATTTTTATTGAAATATATGTTTCCTATTTTTTTTTTAGATTTTGTTAATCTAGTATATAAGATAATACTATCAAAATTTTAAGGAAAATTAAATAACAATTTAATATAAATCATCAAAATTATGACTGTGTTTTTTTTTAAATGTGACTATTTTTTTCCAAAAAAATATAAATCATCAAAATTATGACTGTGTTTTTTTTTAAATGTGACTATTTTTTTCCAAAAAAAGGGTTGAGTTTTTAAAAAAACACCTCTTTCTATATATTCTTTAATATAAGTTTTTTAATTAAAATACTTGTCATATCAAACTAAATTTATTTTATAAGTCTTTTCACATTTTATTTATTTATAAATATTGTAAAACCTCATTTCCATTTATGTTTCGAGTTTTGATGTAGACTTATATTTACAAATTAATTGATCTAAACTTTGAGACAAGTAAATCTCTATATTCAAATCTTCATTTTTTATTAAGATGAATATTTTTAAATGTTCTTTGGATCAATCCATATTTTTAATAATTAATATTTTTAGTGATACTTAAATTTGTATATTGTGCTCTTATGGCTTTTAAATTGGTCATTTTTCAGTTTTTAAGAAAACTATGCAAACTATTTTTTTTAGAAATAATAAAATAGTTGCTCTTAAGAAATAAATTACATGTCAAAATGACACTAAAAATATTTAAAAGCCTCTTTTATTAAGTAAATACAAACTATGCAATCTTTTATTGACACTTAAAATGTTAAATTCATGTCTTTTGTACATGACATCAGTTCTCATGTTGAAACTCATTGTGCTTCTCAAATACCTAAAACTTCTTTGAATAAAAAAGACACTCCACAAAACCAACATAATCAAGGTGCACATCAAACAAAAAAAGATAATTAAAATAATGAAAGTGCACTTTTCAATCAAAAAAAATTATTTGAATACTTTTTCTACCAACCTTGGCTTAAACGTCATGCACAGTATAGGTTATGTTGACAATTTTGCCCCACAAGAAAGAACAGATGTTGATTCAAGCAATTGAAGGAGCAAATTCTAAAGAGGACATTTTGTGGTTTTACAAAGGGGCAAAGATCATTTCAAAGTTCCAAAGGGTTTGAATCCTTCAGACTTTTTGTCCGAAGGGTCATGAGGACAAAGAACCATTTCAAGTTTTCGAGGGACATTTCCAATAAGTCTGAAGGGCTAGAAGGTTCTTTCTTTCCGCAGGAGGACCATTTCAAAATTGTTGAGGGACACCTACAAAAACTCGAAGGGTATATGCCCTTCAGAAGAAGGCATTTCTCAAAGAGGCAGAGGCACTTGTCTAAAACCCAAAGGTTAGTTTTCAACGTCGAGAGAAGAAATCCAAAGGGAAAAAAGGAACAAATTCTTTTGGACATTTTTTCTGAAGGAATTGTCCATTACAGAAAAGCCAAAAGACCATTTAAAAGGGGAAGAGGACCATTTACAATTTTCTGAAGGGCACTTTACTAGCCAAAAGGACCATTTTCCAAATGCTGAAGGACTTTAACATTTTTTCGAAGGGTATTCGACAAAGGGTCTATTTCATTCTTCCAAAGGGCTCTTCCTTTTGGGAAACTCTTTAACAAAAAGCCCGAAGGGAATAATTCCTTCAAACTTTTGTCTGAAGGACCCAAGTCAAGAATCTCGAAGGGTATCTACCCTTTGGGAAAGTTCATGTCACAATTTTGAAGGGACATTACATAAATACTGAAGGGTATTTTCCCTTCGAGAAAGTTCAAAATAAGAAATTTGAATGGTTATTAGCCTTTCAAAAAAGGACTTTGCAAAGATGTTGAGGGACATTGGCAAGAATCCTAAAGGGTATGTTCCCTTTGGAAAGGTTCTTGTCATTTATCTAAAGGAATTCTTTCAGAAGAGAGAATTCCAAAGAAAAGCAAAGCCAGAGACAATTCTCATGGATAATTTATCTGTGGGAAGAAGATAAAGACAAAAACCTGAAATAATTCTTTCGGGTAATTTGCTCAAAAGAAAGGAGCAGCCAAAGAGAATAAGCTTCATGAATAATTTATCCAAAGATGAATGCCTGAAGGAAATAAAAGGCCGAGGGGAAAGTGATAGACAAGAAGGTCGAATCAATTCTTTTGGATAATTTGCCCAAAAGAGAAGAGAGACAAAAGGTCCGAGAGAGATAGACCAAGCAAATAGTCATGGCCAATTTGTCTGATGAAATATTGACAGTGGAAATAGACATAAGAAGAAATAGATAAAGCCATGGATATAAACAAGAAACACAAAAATATTGAGGTAAATACATGCAGAAGAAAAGTCCATGGAAAATATAAATACAAACAGCAGGCCATGGATAAAAATGAAGAACCAAAAAATTCAAGAGATGTCAACAACCGATAAATAGATGAACATGTTCTACAACATGCAAAGTGGCCCAAAATATGATTAGACATGTCCAAGATGTGTAACAATTTCAAACACAACACCTTTGGTTCTAAAATGGAGGCTCATTTGCATGAAGATAGGAGTGGATAGTATCTTAACGTTGGAGAGCTTAACAGTGGGAGTTGTCACAAGTTGGAGCCTTTGATTGCATGCATACACACTCTTGTTTGTTTCGAGCCTTTCAAACATTCCAACAGTTCAAGTGAAGACTATTGGAGGTTGACTAGTCTTGAGCTCTAGTTGAATTATTGACAAGTGTCACATCCACTCATGCTCTCCATGCAATAGAAGACATTATCACGTTCCAATTCAGCTTCAAGTCAATTCAAGCTTGAGTTTAGACATCTAAATTAGCGTGTTGTTCATGCATGAAAGAGATTAGCTCATTGTCCATCTTTTAATGCCAAGGAGTTCTCATGCAAGCATAAGACCAAGGGATTTATTTTTAAATATTTGGATAGTACAAGTTTAATTGGAGTTGAATTCTCTTATATTTTTAGTGCCACTCTTTTGGCTTGTATCTTTTCCATATAAGTTAGTTTTTCAGCCTTGAATTGTATCCCTCTTTTAGCAAGACAAAAAATTCTACCAAAGATTGAGTTGTAACCTTTTTCAGATTAATAGGATTGTTTTCAGGATTGTTTTCAATTTTTAGCTACTAGTATAATGTATTTATGTCAGTGATTTGCACATGTGATAGAATTTTTCCTACTTGACAAGTCCTAATTCTTACCTAGTTACTAGCTAATTAGATTATGCAAGTCATGTTTTGTGTTTGATGTCTTTTGGTTGAAGTTATAGTGGAAGAAAGTGGGTTGTTAGTGCCTTATATTAGGGCTATTCTATCATTTCCCTCAAATTTTAATTAATAAATAAAACCTTTTCATGAAATACTTATGAATAGTGGTCAATTAGAGTTGAAGGTTCAACATTTTTCTTGTCTAGATCAGTGTTTTTTAGGAGCTCAGATTGAGTGGATCAAATCAAAATTCAAGTGTATCACCATAATTAGAGAGGCTTTTCTTTCAAGTTTCCTTTTCCCTTTTCCTAGGCAGTTTGTAGCGTAGAGTAAGATCTTAATTGATACACCAAAGGGAGCTAGCCCTTAAAATCGAGAGATTTAATCCACTTAGTAGGTCACCCATAACTTAAGATTGTTTCCATGTTTTAGCAAACTGTGAAGGCCTGAAACTACCTTCACAAAGGTGCGAGTTTGATTGACAACAATTATTGGCATAATTGATGGGACCTAGCAAAGAAATATTTTATAGATCTGAATAAGTTTGAAGCTAAAGAAAAGTTTTACAAGAGACAAGAATATTCTTCTTCATCAAATCTAAAATACTCTTCAAGTTTCAAAGTTCATAGCATCATTCAAGCAGCTCTTTCATGTCAAAAGTTACCACAAGGTCAACAAGTAAAGTTATTCCTTTTAAATTTATATCTTATAAGAGATCAAGGTTTAGGAGGGCAAAACCATATCCTCAAAAGCAATATTTGCCTCTTGATCATCCTATTATTCTAACCACTACAAAACCTACTATCCAAATGGCCATCAGAAATCAAGTGTTTGATCAAATCTCAATGATGCTCAAAACCAAGCTTTGGTATCACAAAACATCACCATGCTTCAAATGACATAAGAAGAGTTTTATTTTCAAGGAGGTCAATACCAAGATACATGTTTTGCATCACAAGGAAAGACCCATAAAGTTCAATGGCAACCTGATGTCATTAATGTAAATTGGCAAGTAGGTGATCATGTTACTTTTACTCAAGGTGTTGAAACTAACAATTCAAGTGGTCAAGTTGTAGTTGTAACTAGAGCTAAAAGAAGAGCCATTTAAGAGGCTCAAGAGATGAGAAAAACTTCAAGTACTCATAGGGTTGTTTCTAAGAGTACAAAAGAGCAACTTCCTATCCCTACAACTCAAAAAAATCAAAATACAGAGGTTGGTAAGGTTCATCAACTACCTTTAGTTCATGAACAACTAGTGCTTCAAAAGGTATAGCCAAAGATTAGTGGATCTCATTTCAGTATAGTATATCAGATGAAGAATTCTAACATCAACATTAACATGTGGGATTCTCTTTCCATTCTAAGACAAAAAGATAAGCTCATTCAAGAGCTTTTAGCTCTTGAATTGTCTCCAAAATTGGTTGAGAACGTAGGTGTTGTCTTAACTAATTTAAATTAGCCAGTAAAGCAACATGCACATCAAGTAAATAAGATGGAAAAGGTGGAAAAAACTAAGGTAAAATCAAATAAAACTCCTTTTTACCTTTCTTTGATAGTAGGTGATACTTTGGATCATAATTGTATGGTAGATAGTGAAGCTAGTAGTACAATCATGCCTAAAAAGATTGCAGACAAGCTTGGACTTGTTTATGAGCTGAACACTAAATAAGTATTGAAATTATATGGGTCACCAACAAAGATGGTAGGCGTCATCAAATATCTAAAATTGACATTACATGTTTGTCTCAATGTTACTGTTCATCAGGTTGCTGTTGTGGTAGACTTGCCTCCTTACTTTGCTATGTGTCTTTCAAGAGGCTTCACCTCAAAGATTGAGGGATATTTATCAGCTGATTAGACTTATTTGATATTCAAAACTAGGTATGTTACCAAGGTAATAATTCATTCTGAACCTATTGCACATTTTTATATGGAGCTATTTATGTCAAGTGTTGTGAATACTAACTGTATCATCTCAAATGAAGTACTAGAAGCTATTTAAGTAGAAAGTGAATCACTTTTGGATGGAGTTCCATATTTTTTTCTTGATGAGTGGGATTTTACCTTGCAAGAGCATGATCCTTATAAGTTGATTGAAGAAGAGGGACTTGGTGTATATTGCCTTCATGAGAATGATGCACCAATTCTAACCATGGTCAAAGAAGATGAGTCTAATAAAGGTTTGTGGTAATTATACTTTGATGGATCAATAAATAAGCATGGAACCAGGGATGGAATGATGTTGGTTTCTCCAACCAAGCAAAGGTATTTTTCTTCTATTAAATTTTAGTTTGGTTGTTCAAATAATGTTGCTGAGTATGAAGCACTTGTTCATAGTTTGTAGTGGGTTAGGAAGATGAAAGTCAACACCTTACAGGTTTTTGGTGATAGTGAACTTATAATTCACCAAGTAAGAGGTTTAAATGTATACAAAAATTTGTTGCTTAAGTCTTACAGGCATATAATATGGGACTTACTTGAATATTTTAAAGCTTTTAACATTCAGGCAATACCAAGAGGTGAGAATAAACATGTTGATAGGCTGGCTTCCATTGGGTCCCAATTTAGCATTCCAGTTGATATAAAAAGTGAGAAAATTTAGTCACATATAAAGGTGGTTATAAGGCCCTCTGTTCTAGATAATCATGAGAATTGGCAAGTGTTTGAAGATGACAATCAAATTGTTAGATTCTTGTAAGAGGAGGCTAAGTTTTCTTCAAGAAATCAATCAAAGAACTTGCAGTAGTATGGTGATCATATTGTGCAACTAAAAACAAATAAGGTGTCCAAGGGATTGCTCACACTTGCAAAAATTTTTAGTGGTGATGATGAGCTAAAGAAGGAGAATTCATCCTTGTCAACAAAAGAAGAGCACTATGCCAATATAGAGATTACAACTGGTAAGATTTTGACGTTGGGTAAGGTATGCACTCCTTCACAAAAAAAAGCTTTCATTGAGTTATGCACAAGTTTTATTGATATATTTACATGATAGTAAAGTGATTTTAAGGGATTTGATCCAAGTTTGGCTCAACACACCATTGAGTTAGAGGAGACTAAACCAGTAAGATAAAGACAAAGGTCAATCAATCCTAAGCTTGAGCCTTCGATGAGAGCTGAGCTTCACAAGCTCATAAAATCAACTATTATATTTCTAATCAAGCACTCAACTTGGGTGGCCAATCTCATTCCAATATGGAAGAAAAATGGTGATACTCATTTGTGTGTTGATTTTTGTGATTTAAACAGGGCTTGGCTTAAATATCACTAGCCATTGCCATCAATGAAACAAATTTTATAGCTTGTTGTAGGTTTAGAGAGGTTTTCTTTGTTGGATGGATATAGTGACTTCAATAAGATTTTGATCAAAGAGGACCACTTTAAGACAATCTTCACAACTAAGTAGGGGATATTTGCATACATAAAGATGCCATTCAATTTGTCTAATACTAAAGCAACCTTTTAGAGAGCCATTTATATGGCATTCCAAGGCCTTCTTAACAAGTTTGTACTTATTTATTTAGATGATATAACAGTATTTTCAAAGAATGCATAAGATCACGTGGTTCATCTCAAGCAAGTGTTCGAAAGGTGTAAGCAATTTGGGGTATCTCTAAATCCCAAAAAGTGTGCTTTTTCTATTCATGAAGTTACATATGCTTATTGTACATGTTATATATTTCAAAGTATGGTTTAAGCATAGATTCTGAAAGGATTGACTTCATTCTTGCACTTTCCTTGCCTAAGCATAAAAAGGCTATGCAAAGCTTCTTTGGGAAAATCAACTTCATAAGGAGATATATTTTAGATTTTTCCATTTTAGCAAAGCCACTTATAGCCATGTTAAAGAAGGATCAGGGCTTCAACTGGTCTAAAGAAGGAATAAACAGTTTTGAAGATATTAAGAAGGTCATAGCTAGTGCTCCTACGCTTATAAATCTAGATTTCACAAAGGATTTCATTTTGTATATGTTGGGTGAATATTTTATCACCAGCTAACTGATGAGCAAAATAGGTGATTTCAACCACAACATAGAGAGATTGGTTGGCCAAATGTGCAGGTTTACCACATCAAAAGGGGACAAATATCTCCTCTCATCAAGGGAGGTTCCCTATAGATATGAGGCGATATATATATATATATATATATATATATATATATATATATATATATATATATATATATATATATATATATGCAAAAAATAACACTCAAGGGTAGGACTACACCATCCATCTCTCTTATTTCAGAGATGATGTTCACAGGCAAAGGAGAAAATCCTAGTGAAATCACTGGGAACACTTCTCTTCTTTCAGAAGTGTTCTGCAACAAATAGCAGGAATTCTTTTTGGTAGTGATAAGTAACAGGTAACAAGGGTGCAGTAACCAACAGAATGAGGTGTAGCACAAAGTCTCCTCCTCAAATACTAAAGAGTGAAATACGAAGGAAAATGAGGGCACAAAGTCATCCCAAGGCCCTTTACACAAAAATAAACTAAAACACACACACACAAAAGACAATTATGGTAGCACAAAGTCTCTCCACAGTTGCCTTCAGGACACCTTCCTGATTACTTCCACTAGTCCTATTTATTTCATGAAAATGGACAAGAATGCATTCAAGAAATAGACATAAGAATAATCTCCTAAATGACACAAGCTATTATAGCACAAAGTCTGAAAGTAACTTACTTTCTCATTCAAATAAAAAAATATGATTAACAATCTGAGCTCAAAGTCTCAGTAATCACCTTTCAATTTGGGTAGAGTTTTACTTCTATAACAAAGAGATCCCCTTTGCATAAAATAAGAGACTACAATATATAGTGCTCTAAGAAAGACTTGGGCACTTCATTTCATAAAATGGCCCATGCTGCATTCAATGCCTTGAATGCATTTTCAATTATGTCAAGGGGCCATGCTAGAACAGGGCATCGGCCTTAACTGTGGTGTGTCAATTCATCCCAAATGTCTCCTTTTGAAGTATGGGCTGCCTGGTCCTTTTCTTGATATGTGTGCAATTGTCCACTTTGCCTTTACTCGATGGAGAAAATAGGCCGTGTCTTTGAGTGCTCGCACTCTCTGATGTCCACCTGGTGGACTGTTTCACCTATTGGAATAACTTTTGCACAGATATTTCTAGTCTTTCCTTCTTTCCTTACCACGTATTTTTGTATTTTGTCCTTTTCTCATGATCTGAGCTCTTAGGCTATCTCTTCCCTTTCTGTTGGCTCTTTCAGCTCTTTTTTCAACTGTTCACTGAGTTTTGTTCTCAGGTTCACGCCACATTTGAAAATAAACAAGCATTTTATTACCTTGAATTTGACATCTACAGGGACGTCACTCCTTGGTTCAATCACTTCCTTGGTTCAATTGCTTCTTTGGTTCAATCGATTCCTTGGTTCAATCGCTTCTTTGGTTCATCGGTTGAACCATCTCTTCGAACTTATCTCTGGAATCTTTTGCTTCCTTCCTTTGCTCGAAGCTTTCTTTAGAACTTTGAAATTCCTTGAACCTTTGAACTTTGAACCATTTTGGTTCAAAGTTCAACGATTCATTCTCTTTCTCAAAATCCTTTGGTCCTTCAAAGTTTTTGGATCCTTTTCTCTTCTGTTGAACTCATTGAACCTTTGAACTTTGAACTCTTTTGGTTCAAGGTTCAACGGTTCAATGGTTTAATCTTTCTTCTTCGAAGTCTTCTTTCGTTCAAGTTTTTTGATCTTATTGAACTCGTCGAACCTTTGAATTCATTGAATCATTTTGGTTCAAGGTTCAACGGTTCAACAGTTCAACCTTCACTCTTCGAAGCCTTATTTTCTTTAAGTCTGCCAAACTTATTGAACTCGTTGAATGCTTAACTCTTTTTGAACCTTTGAACTCATTGAACCTTTGAATCTTGATGAAGTGGGGTTCAATAGTTCAATGGTTCATTCTATTTGTTTGAAGCCTGTCGATGGACCTTTTGGTTGAACCTTGGTGTTGAACCAACCTTGAAAATGCCTAAGTGTTGGAACTTCTTTCTAAGAAAGCCTGCCTATTAAACCTATGAGTTTTTTACCTGAAAAAGTAAATACTCCAGTAATAGAATGAACATTGTTTCAAGCAAATATCCCCAGCGAATACCGAAGGTGCGAACATTTTGTTTTCTATCTAGTAGAACTACGGACTCTGCAAGTTGATTTATACGAACTCTGTAGGCTTATTTCTACGGACTCTACAAGCTTACTTCTACGGACTCTACAGGCTAGTTTTTATGGACTCTATAGGCTTGCTTCTATAGACTCTGCAGGCTTGTTTCTACAGACTCTACAAGCTTGTTTCTACAGACTCTGTAGGCTTTTTCCTCCTGACTCTTATTACAGATGGTGGTTGTTATGAGATGCTATAATGACATGGCTGCTACAGTGGCATGGGACCAAAATAGTTCATATGTTGTCTCAAAAAATGAGTAACAGATTTTGGGATCAACAACTGGCTCTAGTTGGGAAACTTCCATTGATTGTAAAAATAATTGAAGGGAGTAGAATCTAGAATCTCCAATGCCTTTAAGTATGCCATTAGGCTACAGAGTCATGCTATCTAAAAATAAAGGTGCAAAAAACAAACAAAAATGAATAGCACAAAATAGAACTAAAGACTATACAAATATACATATGTACAATGTAATCCTATCTGATACTTCAAGATTTGAAATGTTTCAAATGCTGCCCATTGTGAGGCAATGAAAATGGTGTTCCATCCTGATAAACTAGCAAGAAACCATTTTTTCCCCAAAATTGGTAATGGGCGAATGGAACTCTCCACTAGGAATCACATTTTTTGTGCACTCCTTTTGGTTCTCTCTTCTTACCCCATGGCAAGACGTGGTCTCCAATCTGAAAACCATAAATCCTTGCTCTTTTGTAGAAGAGTTTCTTTTCCTGACTTTGATGTGTAGCAGTATGGTCTATTACCATAATTTGTTGCTCTTCTAGTCCAGTGAAGCACATGATTTGATTGTCCCCATCAGATACCTACCAATGATTGGCACTTTCAAGCACACTTGGTCGAAAGACCAACTTGATAGTGTACTTTTGCTCTTCAAAGTCTTTGTGAGGAACCATGAGGGTTGCAGAGACAGCCAATGAATTTACACAATTATGAGGCTCTCTAGGCACTGCAGAAATATTGAAAGCTTCAAAACTTTCAATTTGATCCCATATCAAATTATGGTAATGTCACAATCTCTTGTTCTTAGTTTGACATAGGTTCCTCACCTGACAAACCATCAGCTCAGCATCTCCTTTAGCATGAAGGAGTTTAACACCTCTATCTTGAACAGCCTTCAACCTGAGTAACAAAGATTTATACTCAACATGTTGTTGGTGTTGTTAAACTGCAACTTGTATGAAGAAAGAAAAATATCTCCTTGAGGAGATATTAGAACAATCTCAGCTCTAGCACTGGTAGAAGAATTGTTGCCATCAAATTTCAAGATCCAAACATCATCAGAAACTGATCTTCTATCAAATTTTTCTTCATTAGAGAGGGAAGATCCTTTTTCATCTGTACTACACCCTACCAATTCTTTTGATGTCTTATTTGAATCAATTTTTGGATCACCACCTATAGGACTTTCATCTGCTATAACAAGAACGTCTTCAGTAGATAAAAAATAATTACCCCTGCCTGAAGACTCAAATAGAATTTGGGATTCAGGTGCTGATATTTGAGTGACAACATATTTTACCTCCTTTTCAGGGAGTAGCCTCTGTATGACGCCTTTGACTAAGATCCTTGCTTTAGAAATGTCCATGCTTAATTCACCACTAATATCCTTACAGAAATTTCATCCAAGAAGGATGTCGTATGAGGCTAAGGCATTGACCACCAGGACTATCATCTTGATTCTCTTGTCTAAGAATGTTGCAAATGCAAATTGGGCATCCTTGATTTGTCCTAGTAGTGGCACTTATTTTTCTCCATGGAGAAGCATCTCTCAAATGTCCTAGTCAGTGTGAGACCAAGAGATTCTACCACTTTGGCAGGCATGACATTGTCAGATGCACCTGAGTCTATGATGCAATTGTTCAGTTGGTGTCCATTTATCAGCAGGGAGACATAAAATGGTTCAATCCTTTCAGGTGCAGTAGGAGGAGTAATGACAAGGTTATTCTGGGTGGATGTGGGAGTCACCTTTGGAATAGCTGGTCCTATAGGGATGATTTTATTCTTTACACATTCCACTAATCTATCCAACTATTCAAGGTTGGATTGCAGAAATTCAAATTCAGACATTTGAATTTTGGTTTTATTGACATGGTCGATTATGTCAAATGTCTGAAATGAATTAGGAACAGGGGAAAGAAGTTCATCCTTCTATTTTTTGGGAGTGTAGGACTGATCTTTGAATTTGAAGCAGAAGGTGTAAGAACATTTGGGGTATTTACTTTTTTAGTGATTACCGGGTTCTTTGATTAAAAAGGTAGAGTAGTCCCCTGTTTATTAATTAAAATTACTGGTTGAGATCGCTCTCCTAATTTTCCCTTATCAACTTGCTGGGCTGACTAGTTTTGGGACCAGGTGAATATAGCATATGGTCTATGAAACGCTTCACCTTTACTTTTGGGTTCATCCTTGTAATTTAAGAAACCAATGTTGGAGCTGCCAATTGATTCTTCTTAGTCTATTGCAAAAAGATCAACGTCATCTTTTGGGTTCAACTCAGGTTGGAAAGAGAAATTTGATTCAGTTTCAAGATATCCAATAGCTGAGTTGGTTGGAGTTGCCTCAATAGCAAGTTTCCCCTATGGGGGAGGAAGGTGATTTGGTTGCCCTTGATTTTTGGTAGCATTGCCTTGGTATGACTGGTTGGAAAATGTTCTCCTTGGTATATCTCTGTATGAAGGAAAAGAAGACATCCATTGCACCATTTACTTTTTGAGAGCTAACAACTCATTTGCCAGCGTCTGCACCATTGGATCAGTGGTGCCTGTAGATGGATATTCAGAAGATGAAGAATATTTACCTCTATTAGGATATCTCCTTATCTTCCCCACCAATATGAGATCATCTTCCACCTCAGTGTCCAAATCTTGAGCAACAGCAAGGTCTATGTGGCTAGCCCGTCTCAATAGGAAACTCACTTCAGGCAGCTACGAATTAATGAAAAAATATTTAAAGTTCGTAGTTGTTGGTTGGGCAATAGTATGAATCCTATTTCTTAGCTTGTCGAATTTGGATATGAAGTCCCTCATAGGTTCATGAGGCTCCTTCTTCATCTGTGTGATTTGGGCCAACAAGGTATGCACATCTTCTGTAGGCTTGAACCTAGCTTCAAATTTGGCTTTGAGGGTGTGCCAATTTGTCACTGTTTGGGCCTGTAGATGATAAAACCAGTTTGCAGCAGCACCTTGTAAAGTTTCTACGAACAACTTGACTGCTATATCTTTGTATTCCACACCTATCACACCATAGGCTATGCTAAAGGCTGAAATATGTTCATCATGATGAACTCTCCCATCGCCATAGAATTTAGGGAAATTCTTCCTAGAACTACGTGGTAGCTCATGTAGAGGTGGATTTAAATTGAGTGGGCCAAAAGAGTTATCCCAAGGGCCTTGACCTGCCATTATATGATTATGTAAAGGGGGAATAACAAATCTGGGTGGACGATGTTGTTGATGGTTTAAAATTATGCTTGATCTTAACCAATCAACAATGGGAAGTTTCAAGCTGTGGGACAATGCAACTTGAAACAACCTCCAGATTTTAGAGAAGCTGGTCTCTTCTTTTGCATTGGGTGTTGGGGAAAAGGGATAGGAGACTAAACAGAAATGCAAATGTAGGAATTGAAACCTAACTATGGCGATGCGCCTAAGTGTAATCCTAATCCTAACCCGAGCACATTGAAACTATTATAAGATTCAATTACATTTAAGAGCAGACAAGTGCATGATCAATGTAAAAGATTGGAATAATAGAAACAGAGGCTCACAACAGGGAGTTCTTTTGCTGAGATACAGGAAACATCAACAAAGGCATAGTGTTCAATCTTCTTAATAGAATCTTCTAATCACATAAGAGGTGCAGAAGTCACGTACATTTATGTAAACCTTCCAATTCAAGAAAATGAGACAAAAGCAAATGACATTCCTAATCACAACTTCAAAAAATCTACAATATAGACTACTTCACAAATGACACAGATAACACCAACCAAGGCATGGAGTTCAAATCTTCTTAATTCATTCAGCCACATAAAAAGCACAGAAACATGCACAGTTACATCAACTTTACAACTCAAGAAAATTGAAACAAGAGAAAATAATATTACTGGTCAAAATTCTAGAAAGTCTAAATCTATAGAAATTCCCCCCTCTTTAGATTTTACAATCTTTCTTATATAGCCTCGGATGTTCCCCTTACATCGCTCTCTTTCCCATCCAATTCCAAATAGATGACACCTTTAATGCCTTGGATGCGTCTTGGTCTTATCAAGAACTGCCCTGACTGCGGCATGGTGATCCATGTCTAGTACCTCCCTTTGCACCTAAAATTCTTTGTTCCATCACCTGTTTGGCCGCTCAACTATTTATTCTGCCTCCGCTTACAGGGGACAAACAGATGGCTCTTCAATGCTTGCAAGCCCCAAAAATCTACCCGATGCACTGTTCTATCTACCAAGAATGACTCTCACCGAGTTTCCCTCCATATTTACTGTAACAGATAGATGGACACGAGGACACTTAGTTAATCCATGAAAATTCTCCCTTTTGTCTAGAGGGCACTAGAGAATGACACTTGGTAGCCTCTACTTTCTCTATATTCTGCTCAAGAACGCTCCGCTTTCGACCCCTGTCACAATTTGCTGCCTCGATACTTTGTCATTTTCTCAAAACAAAACTTATCACGTTTCTTGCTCTAGCAACTCTTAAGAATGGGATGGATGCAGGTGGCAGGCTTTGCATGTTGACACTTGGCACTTCCACAAACCTTCGAAGTAACACCCTGGGCCCACCACAATCTTTATTAGATAATGAAGCTCGAAGATGGTTTCTCAAAAGTTGACATGTGGCGACTTTCACTGCTTCTAGGAAGATACATGGCATCTTCTGCTTCTTCTAGGGATGGAGTAAAAAGGGACTCAGAGAGTGACACTTGGCAGCCTCCGTTGCACTTTGGCACTTAAGTAAAATGAAATGGTGCCTTTCTATGTTGAACTAAAGCATTGGACCCAGGCATTGAACCGAAGTATCCTAGATGCTGACACGTGGTGACTTCCACTGCTTCTTTAAAAATGTGGTTCAGGGCTTTTTGCGACTATCACCTGGCGCTTTCTGCTGCTCTGCTGCTTAGCTGGTTGAAAGTCTTTGCCAAAAAAGTAGAATGAAATGTGGGTGCCTTTATGAAATGTGGATGCTGACACGTGGTGCATTTCACTTAGCTACTACTAAATACGTGGCACATTTCGTGGCCTTCTAAAAAGTTATAAAAAGGAGCTCGAAGAGTGACAGCTGGCTGGCTCCATGTTTCGAAAGCTAACACTTGGCAACTTCTGCTCGAATTCAATACTTAGGCCAAAAATGAAATGAAAGAAACAAAAAGGGAAAAAGGACTTGTGCTCGAAAGGTGACACTTGGCAGCTTCCACTGTGTTTTGACACTTAGGCAAAAATAAACCCGCCCTTTGCTCCGAAACTCTGCCGCTACGTCTAAGGTGTGTAGGAACCAAAATTTTAGGGCTTCAACTAAAAAATTTAAATACGATATAGAGTAAAAAATACTCTACAGTTACTGGTGACCCCCAAGACTTTTGAGCCTGCTCAAAAGAACCTGACTCCCGCTCTGTCAAAATTTCAAAATTTTACAGCTTTAAAAGTGTTATCTGGTAGATTGACCACTCATGGTCAGATAACTCTTGCTTGTTTTGCAATTCAACAAAAAGCCAAATCAAGGTTAATGATATCCTTGTGTGAAAAGTTTTGTAAGATCTAGATCATGGCTTTCAGTCTGAATTCCAGTTGGGAAATAGGAACTAGGACAACTTCAACTTCTGAGACTGAGGAATCATCCTGCAAGTTCTAGAAAACTGTTTGGTCCCTCTTCTTGGCCAGCAGCAATGGTTCGATTTGGTCCACCATTAGCACCGTCTTTGCATCTGAAAATAGAGAAGGAAGGCCTAGTTGCACCAGATCTTCAATATGGTGTCTCATCTCGTCGACGCCCTCTTTCACAACTTCGAGATGTTCTTTACAACTGTTAGCCACAACATTGCAATTGAGCACTTCATTGACCTATTTCATGGCGGCCATTCTGTCAGGGATCCCCACGGCTGCCAATGTTGCATCCATTATGTTGTAGAGATTCTACAACAATAAATGGGAGTCTATGACTCTTCTGAAGATCGTGGCTAGAGTGTTTTGAACTAAATTTTCCACCCTCTCACACAATTGTTGTGCCTTGAGCAGAAAAGTGAGAAATGACCTGAGCTAGATAATATTCAAAGAGATTCTCTCCCACACTGACTCGTAGAGCTCTTTCACCAGTTGCATTACTTTGACACCTCTTGGCCTATTAGCTAGCTCAATTGCTAGTTACATCGTCCTCTATTGCTCTGCTTGTAATCGGGCTTGAAAAGCCGCAGCCTTATTTTGCTCCTCCAGTAGCCTTTGATGTGATTGGGTAACTTGCAGTTGAAGTCCTTCGACTCTTCCCTGTAATGTTGCATTCTCCTTCCTTAGGGCTGTTGCTGCATCTTTTGCAAGTGTGAGCTCTATTTTCAAGGAATCATTCTAGGCTTGGACTGCCCGTTGAGTCTAGAGGGAAACAATATCTTGCAACTGTTTATGTAGACTAGTTATTTCATTGTCTCTCTTATTTATTTCTTCAGCCAAACTGTTATAGTTTGCCTTTTCTTTGGCCAAATTGGCCTCCATCTTCTGTAGTCTTTTTGATTTCTTCAAATAATCCTCTATGACTATAGAAGTGGATTTTTTCAGTAGCTCGACTCTATCTTGGGGCCTGAACAGGGACATGTCAATGGCCACAACGTTCATCATGTAGTCCTCCAGCTGCATTTGCTCGCTCGGCTTAGCAACGTTGGGTGACAAATGGGTCACCGTCAACTACTGTTGGATGAGGTCAAATTGTGACCGTAGGTGTGGAACAGTCGGTGATTTATTCTTTTTGATTCTCTTTTTCTCTAGCCAGGCTTCTCTTGCCTTCCTAGCAGCATCAGCCTACATCTGGAAGGTGGAAGGGGATGCAATATGTCCTCTTGTGAAAGGATACCCTTATGGCAGGCCATATTGGATAGCCATTGGTTGGCTAGGGGTGAGTTGTAGGGGCATCTTTCTGGGAAAGGAGCGGGAAAAATGGGAAAGTGTTAGGGCTTGAGGTGCCAAGGGTGAATTGTGAAATTGAGATGGTGGCAGTGGCGGGAGGTGTCATTTGGATAGGTGGAGGCACCACACCAATAGGGAAAAGGGCATACTGAGAGGGAGGGGGAGTAATACTTACCTAAGGGGAAGTTGCAGTGCTCTGCATTGGGTATTGTGAAGGCTCTTCTTCCTCCTCTGAATCTAAATGGAACTGCACCCTCCTTCTCTTCCTAGGTGTTTTTGCCTCTGGCTGCATTTGTTTCCCTTCCACCTTTGTAATTGATGATGGTGCTTGTGGAGAACCAGGGACCTGAATCACTCTCAATGATGGGACAACTTTTGGTGGTGAAGACACCACACTCCTTTGTTGTTCTATGGTAGCTACAGCTTGCTCTGAGGTCTGTGGTTGCTGGCTTGGTCTCGCTCCAGCTTCCTGCTCTGTCCTGAGTGTCAGTAATTGGCTTGTTTCTAGGCTACATGCAGGGGAGAGATGCCACTCATCCCAGAGTTTTTCCCACCTTTCATCTGATTTCATGCCTCCAAAAGTGTGGGTGGTTTGGGAAATTTTATGCCTATATTTCCAATAGGCCTCAATCTTCTCTGCATCCCAACCTTTGTTCTTCAACATCCTTCTCAAACCAGAAGTCATCATGACTTTGGGATCATAATCCCTCTGTTTGTCATATAAGGTTTCCCATGGCCTATTTTTTGGCAGAAGCAAATCTGTCAGTTCAACATAGAGACCATGGGCATCTTCTGCAGGGTTTTTTTTGGTCTCCCAAAAAGGGTAGCCTTCATGTGCAATCTTGGCCCCAATCCTGTTGGTACTCACCATGGAAGCTATGTAATCAGATGGGTCATAAACCCATTTTTACTCGACTAACAGGAACCCCAGGAAGGCCAGCTTCCTCAGCAGCATAGTCTCAGCCTCTCTAGCTTCTAGGCTTACATTGCCTGCCATCCACGGGAAATTGTACATTTTCCTCTTCTTCTTCCCAGATCCATATTCATTATCAACTACCGACACCTACCTGGCGAATTCTAGGAATGCCAACCTAAGAGTTAAGGTCTTTGGTAGCAATACTAGTTCTCCACAAAATCCATAGACCCTTATGATCGTGTGGCTGGACCTGAAATAGAAGTCACATGGGATTGGGCAACTGACCAGGAGGTTCGTAACACTTGGGAATAACCTGTTTATAATAGGCTCAGAGCTAAGGCAATGAAGAACAGGGGTAACAAACAATTCCTAAAAATAATACAGGTCACTAGTTTTTGATAAAACATGTGTCCATGCAGACACAGGAATGGTCCTTTGGGGGTCGAAGGCTGGGTCATACAGGTTTAGATTCATGTAGTGGGTGAAAAGGTCAGGGTTCTAATGTAGTATGATATGGAACAAAAGGGAGGAATACCTGAATACCCCTTTTGATCTGAACTGGTTTAGCTACTCCACCATTGAGAAGGCGATGTGTTTTGAGAAGTCAAGTCGATACTCCTACATTTTGTCGACTATCTTCAGCTAAAAAAGGATGGCCATTTGCTCTGCGTATACCATCGTGTCATCCTTCATGCCAAAGATGAGATCCATCATTGACAACACATCTTGGCTAGCGAGTGCGAACTGAGTTCTTGATGCAGAGAGAGTGGGTATCGTTGTATCACCATCGGCCATTTGCAACTCAGACCTCAGAAACCTTGTTTGAGTGTTGATGTTCGCCCATGTCCTTTGCATCCTATCAATAGTGGGGAAGGTGGCAGTAGTATCATATTATAGGGCAAGCATGTCCCTGATAGCTTGTGGGGTGACTTGCAGCATGAAGGGGCCTTGTTGGATGGTGCAAGATTGTGCATGGAGCAAGTTCACGCATAATTTGATCACATTAGGGCATGGATGCACGGCTGGGACAATGAATTGAGCCAGTTGTGAGGTCCATATCCTCATTTCAAATGTCCCATATTGCCTTGCCCTGGCTCTTTGAAGACACCTTTGGTGTGCCCCTTCTCTTAGGTTCTTGCCACTGGCTCTTTGCAAGATCAGGTCCATGATTCCATCTGCATAATCCCTTACCTTTAAAGGGTCACTAGTTTGACCGACTCCCAGGACTCTGGTTCTTGGATAGCTTCTTGGTGGTTGCACAAGAGCTACAGCATATGGTTTGCTAGCCAGTAATCTATTGAGGTATCTAGGTGCCCCTATTCCTTGTTGTGATGATGATGTTCTCTCCATCTCTAACTCTTGTATAATACCTGGTATGAGCCTTGTGCAAGATAGAAACACGCTCACTGAAGTAAACTTTTACTAGGCGCTAATAATCACAATGAGTAGGGTATTTTACAAGTGCAGGAATGCTTGAGAGTTTGTAAACTTTAAAACTTTCTAAGGGATATTTATGGGCCTATCAAGTCCCAAATAGCATTAAATTTGGGTGACCGTTAGCAAATCCTACTCAATCTTCAGGAAACAATGAGGTGGACACGCTATGCAGCACAAGGTACCTTAGAGATCTCAAAAGATATGGGGAAGCATTTAATGCGGCAAAATTTAAAGAATTAAAACTTCTAAGATGTCAACTCTACGTTTAAAATGCTTATTTTAAAAGAAAAGTGAGAAAATAATAGAAAACAAAACAATGCAGGAATGGGAAACTACCTAACTACATTAATTATTCATCCTTATTTCCCTCTGGGATAAAAAATGAGCTTTCCAACATCTTCTTTATGACAAGCCAACTTATGTTGCCATACCAATGATTGCAATTGGTATATCTTTGATGAAATGTCCTCTGTGCTGGCCACACAAATTTGCCTACACTCAAACGAGTATGAGTAAAACATGTGTTCGACACCCACAGACTCTTCTTGTCTTTGAAAGCCCATCGAATACTGGTTCTCCATGCTGTCGTGTGTCATCAAGAAATTGATGGATGTTGGTTCTTCACTCTGTGCCTTTTGATATACATTATTTTTTGGCTTACCTCCTTCAAATTCCAGCTCTATTTCATCATCATGCTCCTTGATGACTTCATCCTCTTGAAGGGATAAATCTGAAAGCTGACACCCCTTCTGCATACTCAGTTGGGTCTCAAAGTTATCTTCTCCATATTTGGCCAGTTCATGGCTTTCTTGAAGAATAATGTCACTTATCTCAATGACTTGGTTAAAGGATTGTCCATGCTCCTCCATATCCTCTTGCAGGGTGAGGAAAAAGTCAGAAATGATCTCTTCCTCATCAGAGGTTAAGACAAAAGCCTGTGACTTGTCCTCTTGTTCATTAAAGGGGGTACCTATGGTGATTCCCTCCTCATATGTACTTATGGAATCCTCTTGACTAGCCATGAATTGAGCGTACTCCTCTACATACTCATTTGCTTCTTCCAAAATATATTCTTCTTTGAAAAGGGATAAAGAAGAAGGCTGTGATGAAAAACAAGAAGCTTCTTGAGGAAGGGTGGAAGGGACTTGAGAGGGAAGTGAGGGTTTGGGATCCTCTTCCCTTGCTGCTATCATAGACTCTGCATAATTGAGGAAATGACCTTGACAAGTTTGACCTTGCTCATGAACAGGGGTGGCGTATGCCTGATCTAGAATTTGTGGTGGGGGATAGGCATTTTGATAGATTTGGTAAGGCTGTCTCTCATGAATGCTTAGCTTCTCTTCTAGAAATGCAATCAATCCACACACATCCAACATCTTATATGTAATCTCTTGCCAATTTGCTCTCTCAATGGGATCCCATTCACTTTTAATCAAATCTACTGCATCCCTTACTTGATGAATGACATGACAAGGAATTTCTTGGCCATATTCCCTTTTGCTGTCAAGCTCTAACACATATTTTTTAAATCCCAGCAATGCTTTTTTGAAGGTGAAAATTAGATTAGGTTGAGCATGGGATGGGACATATTGGGGAGACTGGGCATAAGATTGGTATAGCTCATGACCATCTGCGTCCATGTTACTTGACATGATTCCAGGAGAAGCTTGTTCTTGATTAAAAATGTATGAGGGAGAATAAGACCCATAGCTACGAGTAATAGAATTATACATACCAAAAGGTGATTTCTTGATGATACCAGGACCGCTTGATCGGTTGATTTGACTCAGAGTCGTTGTTGGTATTGTTAAAACCTCCAAAGGCAGATTGGCCAAAGAACACACCAAAATTCTTTGACTCCTTGAAAGATCTGTCCCACCAGGCATGCCAAAAACTGTTGATGGTTTAAAATTATGCTTGATCTTAACCAATCAACAATGGGAAGTTTCAAGCTGTGGGAGAATGAGGCTTGAAACAACCTCCAGATTTTAGAGAAGTTGGTCTCTTCTTTTGCATTGGGTGTTGGGGAAAAGGGATAGGAGACTAAACAGAAATGCAAATGCAGGAATTGAAACCTAACTATGGCAATGCGCCTGAGTGTAATCCTAATCCTAACCTGAGCATAGTGATTATAAGATTCAATTACATTTAAGAGCAGACAAGTGCATGATCAATGTAAAAGATTGGAATAACATAAATAGAGGCTCACAACAGGGAGTTCTTTTGCTGAGATACAGGAAACATCAACAAAGGCATACTGTTCAATCTTATTAATAGAATCTTCCAATCACATAAGAGGCACAAAAGTCACGTATATTTATGTAAACCTTCCAATTCAAGAAAATGAGACAAAAGCAAATGACATTCCTAATCACAACTTCAGAAAATCTACAATATAGACTACTTCACAAATGACACAGATAACACCAACCAAGGCATGGAGTTCAAATCTTCTTAATTCATTCAGCCACATAAAAGGCACAGAAACATGCATAGTTACATCAACTTTACAACTCAAGAAAATTGAAACAAGAGCAAATGATATTACTGGTCAAAATTTTAGAAAGTCTAAAACTATAGAAATCCCCCCCTCTTTAGATTTTACAATCCTTCTTATATAGACTCAGATGTTCCCCTTACATTGCTCACTTTCCCGTGCAATTCCAAACAAATGGCACCTTTAATGCCTTGGATGCATCTTGATCTTATCAAGAACTACCCTAACTGCGGCATGGCGATCCATGTCTAGTACCTCCCTTCGCACCTAAAATTTCTCATTCCATCACCTATTTGGCTACTCAACTATCTATTTTGCCTCTGCTTACAAGGGACAAACAGACGGCTCTTTAATGCTTGCAAGCCCCAAAAATATACCCAGTGCACTGTTCTATCTACCAAGAATAACTCTCACCAAGTTTCCCTCCATCTTTGCTGTAATAGATAGATGGACACAAGGACACTTAGTTAATCCATGAAAATTCTCCCTTTTGTCTAGAGGGCACCAGAGAATGACACTTGGCAGCCTTCGCTTTCTCTATATTCTGCTCAAGAATGCTTCGCTTTTGACACTTGTCACAATCCGCTTCCTCGATACTTTATCATTTTCTCAAAACAAAACTTACCACGTTTCTTTCTCTAGCAACTCTTAAGAATGGGATGGATGCAGGTGGCAGGCTTTGCATGTTGACACTTAGCGCTTCCACAGACCTTCGAAGTAACAACCTGGGCCCACCACAATCTTTATTCGACAATGAAGCTTGAAGATGGTTTCTCAGAAGTTGACACGTGGTGACTTCCACTACTTCTGGGAAGATACATGGCATCTTCCACTTCTTTCGGGGATGGAGTAAAAAGGGACTCAGAGAGTGACACTTGGTAGCCTCCGTTGCACTTTGGCACTTAAGCAAAATGAAATGGTGCCTTTCTGTGTTGAACTAAAGCATTGGACCCAGGCATTGAACCAAAGTCTCCTAGATGCCAACACATGGTGACTTTTGTTGCTTCTTTAAAAAGGTGGTTCAGGGCCTTCCTGCACCTGCCACCTAGCATTTTCCGCTGCTCTACTGCTTAGCTGGTTGAAAGTCTTTGCTAAAAAAGTAGAATGTAATGTCGGTGCCTTTATGAAACACAGATGCTGACATGTGGTGCATTCCACTTAGCTGCTATTGGATACGTGGCACATTCTGTGGCCTTCCAAAAAGTTACAAAAAGGGGCTCGAAGAGTGACAGCTGGCTAGCTCCATGTTTCAGAAGCTAACACTTGGCAGCTTCTGCCCGAATTCAATACTTAGGCCAAAAATGAAATGAAATAAATAGAAAGGGAAAAAGGACTTGTGCTCGAAAGGTGACACTTGGTAGCTTCCACTGTGTTTTGACACTTAGGCAAAACTGAACCCACCCTCTGCTCCAAAACTCTGCCGCTACATCTAAGGTGTGCAGAAACCAAAATTGCAGGGCTTCGACTAAAAAACTTAAATACGACATAGAGTAAAAAATACTCTACAGATGTACAGGCAAAGCTCTGCTAGCAGAGGAAAAAGAAGCTCTACCTTGTATTGGTGACCTAGTGTTGGTAGGAGGAAGACTCCTAGTTCGTTGAAGGTGAGGTTGTGGAGGAAACAACTCAAAATTGCTTTGCTGCACCAACTCAAAAATAAGGTCAACAACACCTTTGGATCTCTGGTTCATTATATAGTGTGGAGCTACCAAATTGTAAAATAAAAATGGAAAAGAACTGGCCCTACTTCAACTTGAAGCTTGAGGCTTCAAACTATGCTTTCTTCCCCAGTGGAGTCACCAAAAACTATTAGCGTGGAGCTGGCAAAGAATTGACTTTTGAAATGAAACACTCAATCTCCAACGTCTCTAGTTTTGCAGCTCAAAGTATATAATGGAAATGGATAAGGCTATAATGATAATGGATAAGACACAAGTGATGCTTCAATTTGAAGCTTGAGGCTTCAAATTATGCAAAATTGTTGTGTCCCCAACAGAGAAAATGGATATTGAAAAAGAACTGAAACTGCTCATTCTTCCCCAACGGAGTTGCCAAAAATTGTTGGGTGAATATTTTGTCACCACTTAACTGATGGGCAAAATAGGTTGTTTCAACCACAGCATAGGGAGATTTATCGGCCAAATGTGCAGGTCGACCACATCAAAACGGGACAAATCTCTCCTCTCATCAAGGGGAGGTTCCCTATAAATATGAGGTGTTATATATATATATATTAATATGCAAAAAATAACACTCAAGGGTAGGACTACACATTCCATCTCTCTTTTTTAGAGATGATGTTCACAGGCAAAGGAGAAAATCCTAGTAAAATCACTTGGAACACTTCTCTTCTTTCAGAAGTGTTCTGTAGCAAATAGCAGGAATTCTTTTTGGTAGTGATAAGTAACAGGTAACAAGGGTGCAGCAACCAAAAAAATGAGGTGTAACACAAAGTCTCCCTCTCAACTGCCAAAGAGTGAAATACAAAGGACAATGAGGGCACAAAGTCATCCCAAGGCCCTTTACATAGAAAGAAACTAAAACACACACACACACACAAAAGACAATTATGGCAGCACAATGTCTCTCCACAGTTGGCTTCAGGACACCTTCTTGATTACCTCCACTAGTCTTGTTATTTCATTAAAATGGATAAGAATGCATTCAAGAAATAGGCATAAGAACAATCTCCTAAATGACACAAGTTATTACAACACAAAGTCTGAAAGTAACTTGCTTTCTCATTCAAATAAAGAAATATGATTAACAATCTGAGCTCAAAGTCTCAGTAATTGCCTTTCAATTTGGACAGAGTTTTGCTTCTATAACAAAGAGATCTGCTTTGCATAAAATAAGAGATTACAATATATAGCGCTCCAAGAAATACTTGGGCACTTTGTTTCATAAAATGGCCCATGTTGCATTCAATGCCTTGAATGCATTTTCAATTCTATCAAGGGGCCATGCTGGAACAGGGCATCGGCCTTAACTATGGCATGTCAATTCATCCCAAATGTATCCTTTTGAAGTATGGTCTGCCTGTTCTTTTTCTTGATATGTGCACAGCTGTCCACTTCACCTTTACTCGATGGAGAAAAACAAGTCGTGTCTTTGAGTGCTCGCACTCTCTAATGTCCACCTGGTGGACTGTTTCACTTATTGGAATAACTTTTGCACATATATTTTTGGTCTTTCCCTCTTTTCTTGCCACGTATTTTTGTATTTTGTCATTTTCCCATGATCTGAGCTCTCGGGCTATCTCTTCCCTTTCTACTGGCTCTTTTAGCTCTTTCTTCAGCTGTTCACTGAGTTTTGTTCTCAGGTCCGTGCCACATTTGAAAATAAATAAGCATTTTATTACCTTGAATTTGACATCCACGGGGACATCACTCCTTATTTCAATCGCTTCATTGGTTCAATCGCTTCTTTGGTTCAATCACTTCCTTGGTTCAATCGCTTCTTTGGTTCATCGGTTGAACCATCTCTTCGAACTTATCTCTGGAATCTTTCACTTCCTTCCTTTGCTCAAAGCTTCCTTTCAAAATTTGAAATTCATTGAACCTTTGAACTTTTGAACTTTGAACCATTTTGGTTCAAAGTTTAAAGGTTCATTCTCTTTCTCGGAATCCTTTGGTCCTTCAAAGTTTTTGGATCCCTTTCTATTCTATTGAACTCATTGAACCTTTGAACTTTGAACTCTTTTGGTTCAAGGTTCAACAGTTCAATGGTTCAATCTTTCTTCTTTGAAGTCTTCTTTCATTCAATTTTTTTTGATCTTATTGAACTTGTTGAACCTTTGAACTCGTTGAACCATTTTGGTTCAAGGTTTAACGGTTCAACCTTCACTCTTCGAAGCCTTCTTTTCTTTAAGTCTGCCGAACTTATTGAACTCGTTGAATGCTTAACTCTTTTTGAACCTTTGAACAAGTGGGGTTCAATGGGTCAATGGTTCAATGGTTCATTCTATTTGTTTGAATCATGTCGATGGACCTTTTGGTTGAACCTTGGCATTACACCAGCCTTGAAAATGCCTAAGTGTTGGAACTTCTTTCTGAGAAAGCCTACCATTGAACTTGTGAGTTCTTTAGCTGAAAAAGTAAATACTCCAGTAATGGAATGAACATTGTTTCAAGTGAATATCCCCAGTGAATACTAAAGGTGCGATCATTTTGTTCTCCATCTAACAGAACTATGGACTCTGCAGGCTAATTTCTTACGGACACTGTAGGCTTGCTTCTATGGACTCTGCAGGTTGGTTTCTACGAACTCTGTAGGCTGATTTCTATGGACACTGTAGGCTTGCTTCTATGGACTTTACAGGCTTGTTTCTACAAACTCTGTAGGCTTGTTTCTACAGACTCTACAGGCTTGTTTCTACGGACTCTGCAGGCTTGTTCCTCCTGACTCTTACTGCAGATGGCGGATGCTATGAGATGCTATAGTGACGTGGCTGCTATAGTGGCATGGGACCAAAATAGTTCATATGTTGTCTCAAAAAATGAGTAACAGATTTTGGGAACAACAATATACTTATACTAACATAGACACCATTTTAAGCATTCTTATGCAGCAAAATTATGAGGCTTTCAAAAAGCCAATAGCCTTCTTCAGTCAAGGTTTGGAAGAGTATGAAACAAAGTACTTTTTTGTTGAAAAACATGTAATTTCATTTATAAGATTTATCAAGAAGTTTAGATACTTGTTTCTAACAATAAAATACATCTAATGGTTTCCCATCCAAGCATCAAAGAGTTTCTCTTGAACAAGGATATAGATGAGAAGAGAGTTGGTTGGATAACCAAGGTAATGGAATATGATTTGGAAATTAAGGTGAAAAAGCTGATTATGGGCAAAGGACTTTGTGAACACCTATCTCAAGATTTGCAAGATACTAATGAGGTTGTTTTGGTGTCAAATGATGAAAAGATTACAGTTGTTCATATCTCACATTTCAGCTAGTTTCACAACTTGGTAAGCTATCTTCCAGATTGTAGTTATCCCTCTCATCTAAGTGTTTCAAAAAGAAGATATTTTAGATTGTAATCAATTCAATTTTTGCTTACCGATGGTGTGTTGTTCAAGAAAGACATCAATGGCATGTTGTTAAGATGTATAGAGCCAAGCCCAACTCAAAAATTTCTTGAAGAGTTCCATGATGGACATGGTGGAGGACATTTTTTTGAAAGAACTATAGCCCTCAAGATCATGAGAGGTGGGTACTATTGACCTAGTTTATTTGGTGATTGCCATACATGGGTTAAAAAGTGCAAAAAGTGTGCTATGTTTCCAGGGAAAGTGAAACTTGCAGCCTTACCTCTTCAAACCATTGCAGTAGATCAACCCTTAGTCCAATAGAGATTAGACTTTATTGGTCTCATAAATCCTCCTTCAAGTTTAGGGCATAAATGGATTCTCATTGCTATAGATTACTTCACACATTGGACAGAAGCAGTAGCATTGAAGCAAACAAAACCAATGTTTTAGATTTTTATGAAGTTTTGCTTACTAGATTTGGAGTTCCTTCAACTATTATATTTTATAATGCAATGCCTTTTGTGAGATCTAAGATTAGCCAATGAATTGTCCAACATGGAATTTACCTCAACACTTCATGAAACTATTATCCACAAGGTAATGACCTTACTGAATCTACGAGTAAGAACCTATTGAATATCATAAGAAGGATTATTGAAGACAATCATAGGTCATGGCATCTCAAATTGAAGTCAACTCTATGGGATAATAAGATCACCTACAAAAGATCAATAGCTAACTCTTTATACAAGCTGGTATATGGTAAGGAAGCAAGGTTACCCATTACTCTTGAGTTTCTTATTTTAGAATGAATGCATCAACTTGAATTATTAGAGAATAATCCTATAGAAATCAGGTATGTTGAGCTTATGGAGCTGGAAGAGACAAGAAATTAGTCCATGCTAGCCATGGAGATTCATCAAGCACAAGTGAAGAGAACTTTTGACAAAGGAGCTTCTTCACGAAGTTTCAAGGAAGGAGATTTGATCCTCAAGTGGGATGAGGATAGAGCTAAATTAGGAAAGCACACAAAGTTTGATTCCCTTTGGAGTGGTCCATATAGAATCTCTAGTTGTAAATCCTACAATACCTTCCAACCTACAAAGATGGATGGTCGGGGCTTCCAATCTCAATCAATGGGATACATCTAAAACATTGCTATTGAAGAGCAAAGCTCCTTGTACATAGTTAGTTTTTTTTGCTTTCCTCTAAGTGGTTTTCAAATACAATAGTTTCATTCTGTTTTGTCCTAATAAGTGCTTGTTTGAATATTTGCTTTGTTAGTTAGCTTTCTTGTTTTGTGTTTCTCTTCTATTTTGGAGGATGAAGGTTACTTCTTATCTGGTCAAAAGAGATTTGTAGTCATGGACCAGGTTTACCATTGTTTTATGAGTTCAATATCATGTTTATGATCTGAGTTCTCAAGCATAATAGGCATGCTTCCCAGTTAAGTCACCAAAATGTTGACAATTTTTCTTCACAGGAAAAAACATATGTTGATTCAAGCAGTTGAAGGAGAAAATTCTAAAGAAGACATTTTATGGTTTTACAAAGGGGAAAATATCATTTCAAAGTTCTAAAGGGTTTGAATCCTTCAAAAATTTTGTCTGAAGGGTCACTAGGATAGAAGACCATTTCACGTTTTTGAGGGACATTTCCAATAACCTGAAGGGTAAATGCCCTTCGGAAGAAGGCATTTCTCAAAGAGGTAGAGGCACTTGTCTAAAACTTGAAGGTCAATTTTCAACATTCGAGAGAAATCTGGAGGGCAAAAATGAATGAATTCCTTTAAACATTTTTTTCAAAGAAATTGTCCATTACAGAAAAGCTGAAAGACCATTTCAAAGGGGAAGAGGACCATTTACAATTTTTCGAAGGGCACTTTACCAGCCAGAAGGACCATTTTATAAATGTCGAAGGACTTTAACATTTTTCTGAAGGGTACTCAGTGAAGGGTATATTTCATTCTTTCAAAGGGCTCTTTCTTTCGAGAAAGTATTTAACAAAAAGCCTGAAGGCAAAAATTCCTTTGAACTTTTGTTTGAAGGACCCAAGTCAAGAATCCTGAAGGGTATCTACTCTTCGAGAAAGTTCACATCATGATTTCTAAGGTACATTACGAAAATATTGAAGGGTATCTACCCTTCAGTAAAGTTCAAAACAAGAAATCTGAAGGGTTATTAGCCCTTCGAAAAAGGACTTTGCAAAGATGTCGAGGGACATTGGCAAGAATCCTGAAGGGTATGTTCCCTTTAGGAAGGCTCTTGTCATTTCTCTAAAGAAATTATTTCAAAAGAGAGAAGTTTGAATAAAAGCAAAGCAAAAGATAATTTCCATGAATAATTAGTCCATGGGAAGAAGACAAAGACAAAAACCTGAAATAATTCTTTTGAGTAATTTTCCTGAAAGAAAGAAGCCAAAGAGAATAATCTTCAAATAATTTATCTGAAGATGAATGCTTGAAAGAAATAAAATGTTGGGGGGAAAGTGATAGACAAGAAGGCTGAATCAATTATTTCAAATAATTTTCCTGAAATAAAAGAGAGACAAAAGGTTCGAGAGAGATAGACCAAGCAAATAGTCATGGGTAATTTGTTTGATGAAATATTGACAGTGAAAATAAACATAAGCAAAAATAAATAAAGCTGTGAAAATAAACAAGAAAGGCAAAAATCCTAAGTCAAATACATGCAAAAGAAAAAGTCCATGAAAAAGACAATACAAATAGCAAGACATGCACATAAATGAAGAACAAGAAAATGGAAGAGATGTCAACAATGAATAACTAGATGAATACATTCTACATCATGCAAAGTGACCCAAAACAAGATTAGACATGTCTAAGATGTGTAACTATTTCAAACATGATAGCTTCAGTTCTAAAATAGAGGCTTATTTACATGAAGAAAATAGTTTAATTTTGGAGAGCTTAACATTGATTTCATGCATGCACACTCTTCTTTGTTCAGAGATTTTTAAATGTTTTAGCAGTTGAAGTGAAGATCATTGGAGGTTGACTAGTCTTGAGCTCTAGTTGACTAATTGATAAGTGTCATCCACTCATGCTCTCCATGCAATAAAAGACATTATCACGTTTCAATTCAACTTCAAGTTGGTTAAAGCTTGAGTTTAGACATCCAAATTAGCATGTTCATGCATGAAGAAGATTAGATCTCCATTTTTCAACACCAAAGAGTTTTCATGCAAGCGTAACACAAAGGGATTTATTTTTAAATCTTTGGACAACACAAGTTGAATTGGAGTTGACTTCTCTTCTATTTTTAGTGCCACTCTTTTGGCTTATTGTATCTTTTCTATATAAGTTGGTCTTTCAGCCTTGAATTGTATCCCTCTTTTGGCAAGACAAAATATTCTACCAAAGATTGAGTTGTTACCTTTTTTATATTAATAGAAGGACTATTTTCAATTTCCAGCTGCTAGTATAGTGTATTTATGTCAGTGATTACACATGTGATAAAAAATTTCTTTCTTGACAAGTCTTGATTCTTAGCTAGTTACTAGCTAATTAGATTATGCAGGTCAAGCTTTATGTTTGATGTTTTTTGACTGAAGTTATAGTGGAATCAAGTGAGTTGTTAGTATCTTAAATCAGGCATATTCCATCATTTCATTCAAGCTTTAATTAACAGATAAAACTTTTTCATAAAATACTTATGCATAGTGGTTAATTGGAGTTGAAGGTTAAGCCCTTTTCTTATCTAGATCAGTGTTTTTTAGGAGCTCAGATTGAGTAGATCAAATCAAAATTTAGGTGTATCACAATATTTAGATAGGATTTTCCTTCAAGTTTTCTTTTCCCTTTTCCTAGGCATTTTTAGCGTAGAGTAAGATCCTAATTGATACACCAAAGGGAGCTATCCCTTAGAATCTAGAGATTCAATCCACTTAGTAGGTCACCCACAACCTAGGATTGTTTCTATGTTTCACCAGATTGTGAAGACCTAAAACTATCTTAACAAGGGTACAAGTCTGATTGACATTAGGTTATTCAGGTAGTATGCTTGGTAAGTGTGAAAATTATATTTTTGAACTTATTTTTTTAAATCAAATGTAAATTCTAAAGGTCTTGATTATAATGTTTTAAATATTTCTAATAAAAATTTAGAATCGTATTATCTTCTATATCGATGGACTTATAATATAACTTCTTTTGATTTTACTACTTGTAATACTCATGCATTGGTTCAAAATATTAAACCTTTTACGCATTATTAAAAATATGGATATCGTATATCTAAATTTTAAAAATTATATCCATACAAATTTTATGGTAAATTCACATATGACACTTTGCATTGTTAGAATATGACTAAGTCTCATATTTCTAAAGGATAAAATTGTTTAATTTCTTAAAGAAAATAAATCTTATAGAGACTTTGATGTGTCTTTATGTAATGTTGCTTTGATTGCTTCTTGATGCATATCTTTTGATAGTGACACATCTTCTTTGTCTCTATTTTGATTAAACTAAGTCATCTTTTTTGCGTTATTTACTTTTTATTACAAAGGATATATATTTTATTTAAATTTTTTTGCCTAATTTCTTTTCATGCAAGTTTTTATACTTTATGATAGAAGTTATTTTTAACTCAAATTTTTCTATTTCTACATCTACTTTTATTACATTATGTATATAGATTATATTTTTGACATATTGGTTACTTAACTTGAAAGATTAGTATTAGTTTGTTTGTCTTATAGATTTTATGAATCATTACTCATTGTTAATTTGTGTTCCATTGTGGACCATGTTGATGTTGGAGGAGCAGCTTCGGGCTCCCACTTCCAGCCCAACGTCTTGGACTTTTGGTAGAGGCCGACATGGAGATTGAAGTGATGTGTCTCTTTGCCAATAGGGAGATTGAAGAGATGTGTCTCTTTCCTGTCACTTGTATATATAATAATTCCTCATTGTTCAAGATATAGATATATTCAATCACAAGTATAATTTATAAGACAGAGCATACTTCTAAAGAGTAAATCAAATTTATCTTGTTGTGTTCATTATTCATTGTGTTCCAATTTCTGATTGTTTCAATTCTGATCATAAATCTAACATGGTATTAGAGCGGGTTTGAAGAAGATCGTGATCAGACTTGTCATTGCAAAAATACTCTCTATTGTTCTTTATATCTCTTGTCTATCCCTATTTTAGTCAAGATGGTGAACAGTCTTAAAATTGAGGATAGACTCGAAGGAGCATCCAACTTCACATCATGGAGGTTTAGATTCATGCTCACCTTGGAAGAAAATGACTTGGTTGAATTTTTGGAAACCAAAGTTCCCAAACTATTGGAGGAAGAAGAGAAGTTACAGTGGAAAAAGAAAGACATCAAGGCAAAGAAAATATTGGTTGACTCCGTTAAAGATCATATTGTTTTGATTGTCTCAAAGTTGAAGACGGCAAGGGACATATTTAAAACCTTGGAGGAGATGTACAAAATTAACAACACCAGCTAGGCTCTTGCACTGAAGCAACAACTACATCATGTGAAAATGGCGAAAGGAAAAACAGTTATTGCTTACTTTATGAAGATTTCAGAATTAAGAAATCAACTCTCTATAATTGGTCATGTAGTTGATGACAAAGACTTGACCATGCTCACTCTCAATGGCCTTCCTTCATCATGGGAATCCTACATTCAAGGAATCAGTGCAAGATCTAAACTTCCCAATTTTGATCGATTGAGGGTAGATTACATTCAAGAAGAGTCTAGATTGGTCGCTAGAGGAATTGGTCAAAGCTCTACCAATGAAGACATTCATGTCCTTGCCTCTCAATCATTTAAGAAGAAAAGCAAGAATGAGAAGTAAGGATTACTTAAGAGGAACAAAGATAATGGAACTGATGTTGCTCCTACTTTCAAGAAGAAGAGGGACCTCTCCAAAATCCAATGCTTTAGGTGTGACAAGTATGGTCACATTGCCATGTATTGTCCCTCTAGGCCTAAGCAACAAGCCACCATTGCAGATGTTGATGATGCCTCTCCTCAGAGGGAAACATGTGAATATTTGTTCTATTTGGCATTATCAAGCAATGTATCTACTGACACAAACACTTGGTTGATTGATAGTGGTGCATCTCGACACATCGCTGGTTATAAGAAGCATTTATCAAACTTAATGGAGAGAAATTCTAGTGAACAAGTTATCATTAGAGATGATGCTAGCTATTCAGTTAAAGGGATTGGAATCTCTACTCTCCACTTAAAATCCAACATTACTCTAAGGTTAAGTGATGTTCTCTATGTTCTAGGCATCAAACAAAATCTGGTTTCCATTTCAGCCTTGGAAGAGAAGGGTTATCAAGTTGCCTTCTCCGAAGGCAAAGTTTTTGTGTGGATGAAGAATTCCAACTTCAAAACTGATCGAATAATTGGAGTTAGACATGAGAGCTTCTATAGGCTAATCACTTGTCTACTTCAGGCATTAGTACATGATTTTTCAAGCTTGTGTGATCTTTGGCATAAAATATTGGCTCACCTACACTTTCAATTTCTACCTATCATGGAGAAGATGGTCATGGGTCTTCCAAAATTCAACCAGGAGCATGAAGGTACTTGCAAAGGTTGTGGCATGAGTAAGAATACTAAAAGACCATTTTATAGCAAAGAAAGTAGATCTAAATGTATTCTAGATCTCATTCATTCTGATTTATGTGGTCCAATGTCTATTGCTTCTTTGAGTGGTTTCTTGTATTACATTATTTTTATTGATGACCACTCTAGAAAGACTTGGATTTATTTCTTGAAATCTAAAGAATCTAAAGAAGTACTTGAGAGGTTCAAAGAGTTTAAAGCTCATGTAGAGAACTTATCTGGGAAGAGGATCAAAGTTCTAAGATCCGACAATGGAGGGGAGTACACCTCTGATGAATTTCATAACTTTTGCATTGAAATGGGGATTAAGAGGGAGTTTTGTGTTCCTTACAACCCTCAATAGAATGGTGTTGCAAAAAGGAAGAATAGATCTATTGTTGAAGTTGCCAAAGCTATGATTCATGACCAAGATCTGCAAATCTTCCTTTGGGCTGAAGCATCTAAGATAGTTGTTTATGTTCAGAATAGAATCCCTCACTACATTTTAGAGAATATGACTCCCAAAGAAGCTTTCATAGGGGTGAAGCCAGAAGTAAGTAAATTGAGGATCTTTGGTTGTCCAGTATATTTTCACATACCAAAAGATAAAAGGACTAAGTTGAATCCTTCTGGCAAGAAGGGAATATTTGTAGGCTATAGTGAAACTTCAAAAGCCTATAGAATTTACATTCTAGGTCAGAAGTTGATTGAGATCAGTAGGGATGTTACATTTGAAGAGGATGTTGCATTCAAAAGATCTAAGAGCATTCATATGGAGATAGATAATGAAGACCAAGAGTCTCCTCAGGATATGGAAGTTGACCATACTCCTGAAATTTAGAGGGAGGTTTTTGATTCAAAAGAAGATGATGTTCTAGTTAAGCCTTTGGAACCAACTAATGGACCTAGTGACATTGTTATAGTATGAAAAAGGCCTCGGTGGACTCAAGAAAACATGTAAGAGGTAGGAAAATATACAGCTCCCCGAAGATCTCTTAGAGAAAGCAAGAGACCTCATAAGTTCTTAGATTATGTGTTATTAATGAGTCAAATTACTGAGTCTAAGCCTTCTAGTGTTAAGGAAGCTACTAGTCAACAAGTATGGAGAGATGCTATGGCTGAAGAGTATCAATCCATCCTCAAGAATGATGTTTTGGATATCGTACCTAGACCTAAAGGAAAATTTGTTATTTATTCTAAGTGGCTCTTCAATATCAAGCATGCAGCTGATGGAAGCATTGAGAAGTACAAGGCTAGGTTTGTGGCTAGAGGATTCTCTCAGAAAGAGGGAGTAGATTATGAGGAAACATTTGCTCCAGTTGTTCATTATACATCTGTCAGAACCATCATTGTTATTGCAGCATTTAAAGGATGGTAATTACACCAAATGGATGTGAAGACAACATTTCTAAATGGTGTAATCGAGGAAGAGGTATATATTGAGCAACCTGATGGTTTTGAGGTTCATGGGAAGGAGTCTCATGTTTTCAAGCTGAAGAAGGCTTTGTATAGTCTTAAGTAGGCTCCTCGTGTTTGGTATAAAAGAATTGATCGATACTTGATGAGCTTGGATTTCTCCAAGAATGATGTTGATTCAAACCTATACTTCAAGATAATTGATGGCAATGCATTAATCTTGGTTCTCTATGTTGATGATCTTCTTATTACCGGAGAAGATCACCTCATTTTCAAATGTAAGAAAAAGTTAGCTTCAAAATTTGAAATGAAGGATCTTGATCTCTTACATTACTTCCTTGGTTTAGAAGTATGGCAAAAACTAGTTGAGATCATTCTAAGTCAAGGGAAGTATTATATTGACATATTGAAGAAATTTGGTATGATAAATTACAAACCAATGTCTACACCGATGGAGTCAAATTTGTTGAAGTTAAAAGAGGTTGCAGCTAGTTCAGATCTAGTGGATCCTATCATGTACAAAAAATGATTGGTTCATTGATGTATCTAGTTAATACTAGACCATATATTTGTTATGCAGTGAGTGCACTTAGTCAGTTCATATGTGAACCAAGACAAATACATCTAGTTGCAGTGAAGCATATCCTAAGATACTTGTGTGGCACAGTTGGATATGGATTGAGATATTCTTCTAGTGTAGACTTGAAACTGCATGGATATATTGATTCTAATTGGGCAAGATGTGTCTATGATCGGAAGAGCACCTCTGGATGTTGCTTTAGTTTGGGATCTGCTATGATTTCCTGGTGCAGTAGGAAACAATCATCTGTAGCATTGAGTATAGCAGAGGCAGAGTATATTGCATCTTGTATGGCAGCTCAGGAAGTAGTATGGTTTCATAAGCTTCTTACATGATTGTTTGAACAATCAATGAAGCCTACAATCATTCATTGTGATAACCAAATCTGTGTGAAGATTTATGTCAATCTAGTGTTTCATGATAGAACCAAGCATGTTGAGATAAAATACTTTTATATCAGAGATATGGCATTGAGGAAAGCTATTGAGTTGAGGTATATCAGCACTGATGAGCAGATGGCAACCATTCTCACCAAGCCTATCTCCAAGTTAAAGTTTGTGTACTTTCGAGATAAGCTTGGTATAGTGAAGAATACAACCTTAACTGAGAAAGAGTCTCAGTATTAGTAATCCCTTAATAATGAGCTCTTCTCTGTGAGAGAATTTCAAGGTGAAATCCCTTGATAACGAGTTCTTCTTTGTGAGAGAAGTTTGAGGTGAAATCCCTTGATAACGAGTTCTATGTGAGAGAAATTTGAGGTGAAATCCCTTGATAATGAGTTCTTCTCTATGAGAGAAGTTTGAGGTGAAATCCCTTGAGTCCACACTCTAAGAGAGCCATGATGGATGTCATCCATTGTGGTTGACATCACAATGAGGTGATATGTCTTATGTAGCTGGAAGTATCCTCCCTAGCTAAGAGGGAGTGTTGATGTTGGAGGAGCAGCATCGGGCTCCCACTTCCAGCCCAACGTCTTGGACTTTTGGTGAAAGCCAATAGGGAGATTGAAGTGATGTGTCTCTTTGCCAATAGGGAGATTGAAGAGATGTGTCTCTTTCCTCTCACTTGTATATATAATGATTCCTCATTGTTCAAGATATAGATATATTCAATCACAAATATAATTTATAAGATAGAGCAGACTTCTAAAGAGTAAATCAAATTTATCTTGTTGTGTTCATTATTCATTGTGTTGTAATTTTTGATTGTTTCAATTCTGATCATAAATATAACAGACCAATCACATTGTTTGAAGAGGATTTTTAGAGATTTTTGGTGATCACACTTTCATTCTTGTGAAGTTTGGTAACACCTCTTCTTTTTTCTCAAACTATTGTAATTCTTCTTGAAGGAAGTTTTTACTAAGAGGGAGTATTATGTAATTTCAACTCCTTTCTTTATTTGTAAAATATTTTCTCCAATTTTATAACCCCAAATTAAACTTAAGAGGAAGTGTTAGAGAATTAATCTTATTTG
This sequence comes from Torreya grandis, assembly GCA_037957365.1. Lineage (NCBI taxonomy): Eukaryota > Viridiplantae > Streptophyta > Pinopsida > Cupressales > Taxaceae > Torreya > Torreya grandis. The sequence continues at coordinate 2,793,388 of JARHVA010000430.1, forward strand.
GGTCTTTACTATGTGTTTTCATATTTTTTCTGAGTCTTATATATGTGTGCATTTTTTATATTTATAAATGCACTTCGTCTTAGTTTTTTTGAGTTGTTATTCACCTTTGTAGTTCATTTATTGGATTTAGAGTTATTTGTAAATAATTTCTCTCTCTTCACATGACACACACATCCTCCTCACTTATAATAAGATTAAAGACACTTGACACACATGATGAAGCTTACACATGTAACTCCTTATTCCTTCTAACTCTTTTATTGAACTCTTTTTCTCCTCTTTTTGTTTTTTTGTAGTTCTTCAATTTTGATCTCGCTCTTGCATCTTTGAAATATTATTTTGGCTTAAAGCCATTCTCTCTATTTTTCTTATTTTCCATATGTTATGTACTTGAAAATTCATTGTTGTAGGGCTTATAATAAATCATGGGGTTTTCTCCGTTCAACGATTTTCTCACTTATCAAATATCTTCCTCGACTCTATGGTTTACTTTCACTTCAAGTTCATATTATTAATTAGGTTTTTTAATTGTATATTCAATGTTTAAATTGATTTTTGAAAATATTTATTTCATAAATTCCTTAAATTTAGACAACAATTCAGATTTTTTTTAGTGAAATATGACCAAATCATTTCAATATAATTATCTATAAAAATAATAGCATACAAGGAAGCATTAAAAGATACAACTTCAAGATGTCTTGCAACATCATTATGAATTAATTCCAAAGGATGTGAGGAATTCACGTCATAATTCTTGTGAAAGAGTTTAGTAAGTTATTTACCACATAAGCAAGCTTCACAAGTTTTATGATGGAAAAATATAAAAGGAAGACCAACAACAAGATTAAGAGAAGACATATCATGTAAACTTCTAAAATTAACATGTCATAATTGACATTCATTCTTATTATGCAATGAAAGAAAATATGTAGAAGAATCAATACAAATGTATAAGTCATTCTTTTGAATGTTTTCAACAATTTGGCTCTTTCTAACGAACCAATTATCTTTAAGTAAAGTTATAATGAAGTTATCATTCGTAAGTTGAGAAAAAAATAACAAATTCTTCTTAATTCTATGTACATAGAAAACATCATTAATAACAATATTTATAAATTTTATTTTTCTTTGCTTAGTTGTATCTAAAAATAATGTATCCCATAAATAAATATTTTCATAAATATCTCTAGTATTAAATAAAATGTTAGATAAGTCATGTGTTGCAATGCATCACTATCTAAAATCTATTCATTCTCATTAAAAGTAAACAACGTAGTATATACAACAATAACATTAAAATTTTATTCATAATTGTTATTTTGATTAGGGTTTTGACTCTTCTGATGATTTTGATTAAATCTCTTCCCTTTGTTATTTTTATAAGATTTTTTTATTGGTATTCACTTTTGATCGAAACTACGAACCAATTTTCTAGAAGATTTATTGTTAACTATATCTTTATTTTTATAATAAGTTTTTCTTCTATGACTAAATTTACCACACAGATTGTAATTTTTATTAAATTTATGTTTATTATTCTTATTTCTAGATATTTTATTCCTGATTTTGCCATTAACAAAATTAGGGTTAGATTTATGATTTTTATTGTTCTTAAAAATAGGATGAGAAGTGCTTGAGTATCATTCTATTTAGAATTAAAATTTGACATCACTTGCTCTATTTGAATTAGAAGAGTTTATTGAGTAGTGAGGTCATGGATATCTTATTTGAATTTAAAATTGAAATAAATTTTTGAATTTTTTCATAAATATTAAGATAAATAATGAAATATAACAATTGATATTGAACAATATTACATTTGCATCTATCTAATTGAGCTTTAATATTCTTAATTTTATTAAAAATATTAACAATCTTTTCATCACTTTTCATGTCTATAATTAACAATTCAAGAACCAATTTAATAATCTTCGAGAGATGAGTGTCCTTGTGCATAGACTCAAGGAGTTTCTAAGCATCGTTAGAAGACTCTTGATTACTAATATGGAGTAGAAATTCATATTTAACACTTCACAAGATAGTCAACATGGCTTCTTGTGATTTATGTTGAAACATATTTGAAAGTTCGGGTGTCACATGTTATCCTAATGAAACTTTTTCAGTCTTGATGATAATGTTTCATAACTTTCAGACCATAAATTTTGCTTTAATATAAATTTTATATATATTATAGTTTGGCCCATTAAGCATTTGAGATTTATCTAATACAAAGTTAGGCGAAGCCATTATTTCCTTTTAAGAATGACAGGATAACATAAGATAATGTTTTAAATTGAATATTTTTTTAATGTGAATTTTAAATTGAATTGATGGTAAATCAAATTACAAGTTTAAACAAATAATAGTTATTCAAATACATACTAAATAGTTTAAAAAATATGAAGCGACATATACTAATTTATATGTCATAAGTGTCATACACAAAATAATTATCTCAACACTATGATTAAAAAAGTGTAAAAACTATAATAGAAAGCTTCAAAACAAAATCTGCCAAAACCTAAGAAATGACTAGTCATGTACAGCTTCTATGGTCAACAAAATGTTCATTAGGTCAAATGTCAAAATAAAACACTAGAGACGGATTTACACATAAAAATTTTGTCATGCAAATCAAAAAACATAAAAAAAATTAATTAAATTTGAAATAAATTTAACCAAGTCAAAAAATAGATTAAAAGAGTTGTTTTTAAGGGTTTTGAACATAGAACCACCTTACATGCAAGTCTTTAGTAAAAAAATAGTAACCAACTCATCTGCGCTAAAGTTTTAGAATAATAAATGCACAATATATATATATATATATATCATTTAATTGATTTTTATTTATTTTTAAATAAAAAATAATAGTTAATAGGTGCATGTAAAAAATAATATTAATAAAAATTACTTTTTAGGTAAAAGCTAAAAAGAAAGTGGGGTCCATTATTTACATATCATATTAGTTTTTAATAAATAACATGTTTTTAAAATATTTCAAACAACTATACGAAAAATTAAGCTTACATGTAGCACGCACAAGGAGAGGAATGGCACTCAAATGGAGGTTTGTGGAAACACAAGAACTTGTATAAGCCTCCAGCAACCTTAAAACTTCACCAACCTTCCTAGAATCTTGTCATAGAGTAAATCTAGCATTTAAAATTGAATTTTGATGATCAGAAACTATTGTTTAAATTTCTACATAGTACAGAGGTGCCATAGGTAGAGATAAAAAAAAATCAAGAGATTGGAATGGCCTTCTCAGTATCTAAAAATTTGTAAGAGACCTTGAAACTCCATAATAGTACAACCAGATCCTTAAAAACTAATTTTAAACACAAGAAAATGGTTTTTAAATTTTTTCAATGTCATAGGGCCATACAACCATGCCCAGGGAACATAAATCTTCAAAAAAAATCACTTTAGTTTCTTGAATTGCTTGAACAAAGCTCTGAGTGATAGAATGAAGGTATTTTGATCACAAATATTCTTCAAAGGAATCAATAATATTTTTAGAGAATAGGCAATTCTTCTAAAGCCATACACCTTCCATTAATAACGTCCTAGGCTTGAAAAAAAATTGAATATCTTTTTTTTTTAAAATTAATACATGGTAATAATTGATATTCAATTTAATAAAATTTACTTGTCAATCTTCTACACTCCATGCTTTGGTACCATCATAAATTTCATGTACAATATATAATGAATATAGACAAGGGATCTACGATGTAGAATAATTAGTAAAACATATATTACATAACCAGATCACGTGACACAGGGAATTACATGAGAAAACTTTCAAGAGGTAAAAAAACCCACAAATGATGATTTCCATATATTTGAGAAACAAATAACCTCAAGACCTAGCCTTCCTCTTCTCACTCCCTATCTGTATCAAAACTTCTTCACAAAAATTTTATCAACATTTGCCACACATAAATATTTAATTCATCGAGTGTATTTAAGATGATTACAATAGGTGTAAAACTCTATTTATAATGGGGATGTGGGGAGGTGACCATTGTAACCAATGAGTCCATCCTTCCCTGATAATTAATTTTAAATGAATAGTAAGTAATAAATAACTTCTATTTTATTATTTATTTACTTGATTTTTTTCAATCTGTGTTTAATAAATCATTTATTATTTACTTACGTAAATGTACTAAAGGTCTAAGATAGCCCACTTGACCATTAAATATTCTAATAATTTTTCCAACATTTATTCTTCTTTCTTTTCCATTAATGTATAACAAAACCCTATCATCTTCATCTTATTGATAAAGTATTCTATGGACAACATGTTTTCTATAGGCCCTTCTTCCTTAAGATGTAATAGAACTAACTTTGAACCATCCTTCCAAAAATTATATGTTCTTCTCTCTATCATGAATCACTTTCCTTTCATATTGCCATGGTCTTCCCAACAACACTTGGCATGCATCCATTGGGATAACTTCACACCATATTTCATCCCTACAAGTATTTCTTATGGAAAACTTGATTAAATACATATGATTTATTGTAACTTCATTTCTCTCATTAAACCATAAAACTCAATAAGGATAAAGATGTTTTATGACCAACAAGTCCCATTTTTTTAAAAATCAAATAGGTACCCATTTATGTTAAAAATCTTAAGTTTTGTCTCTATCGAGACATGAATTAACCCTAAAAAAATTTCATATTAAAGCCTAAATACTTTTATTTGAATTTTATTTTCTAAAGTTTGGTTTGAAATCAAGATATTAATTTAGTTTTTAGTCTTTATTTTTTATTTATTTGATAAAATAGGCTAATTGTTACTTGTCAAGTTTATCAATTTTTCACTTTACAAGTTGGCATATTATTAACAAATGTCATTTATTCACCAAAGTTTCATAGACTATCAATTACTATTCAAATTATTAAGCTTTGAGTATCCTAGCTGAACAAGATCATGTCATGTGTCCTAACTTCATTACATCTAAAAATTAGCTAAATATTATAAGTCTCATAGTCTTGAGACCAACCAACTACATGATATTATTCCAGGTGTCACTTCTTAGATGTGAAGTCACTATTCATGAGTACAATTAATGAGTACTATTCAAATGTCACTATTCATAGATGAGGTGGCAATGGTGACTAGGTAGGTGAGGTGGATCCTAGGTGATGTAGAATTTAGATGTAGCATGTAGGTGATGTGGCAAGTGATGTAGTAGGAGATCCAGTAGGATGGTGATGTGGTAGGAGGGCCCAAGGTGGGTCCCAAGATGTGATCAAGTTGATGTGATAGGTGTGGGATGTAATACTCCACTAGAGGACATGGGTTTTATCTTTAGTGAGTCACATGTGGGTTGTCACATGGTGTAAAAGATAAAGGGTCATGTATGGGTCAAATTTGTAATGAGACCCATGATTCACATGTGTAGAGAAAGTCAAAAGGTGATTGTAACACCTTTTGGACTTGTGTGGTCACATGGAATAAGAAGACAAGAATGCACTATTACAGATTGGCCTCACATGTTTGAGTGGAGTACAATTTTTGGAGTCACATGGGGTGGCTGAGATCTTATCTAAAGTAGAGCATCTACTTTATTGACCCTTGGAGTTGAAGACAAGAAGAACACTACTAAGTGTTTGGACTCACTTGTGGAGGTGGGGTGCAAGTTTTGGAGCCACATGGAAGTGGCACATGTTCTTGTCTAAAGTGAAGATGCTTTGAAGACTTTTGTAAATGGTGACAAACATTATGGAGATCATATGAAAACCCCACTCATGTGTGGGTCAAATTTCTTTGGGCCACCATTAATTTTCTCTCTCTCTTCTCTCTCTCGTAAAATGTTATAAAACATTATGTTCTCTTAATTGTTTGTTCATCCATTTAGTGGATCACTTGGATCCTTGAAAATTTGAAGTTGCATGATAGAAGGTTGGAGTTTGGAAGGCTTATTATCCTAACTCACCTAGATGCTAGAGTTGTAAGCATCATCATGCTTTGGTGGTTATAGCATGTAAGGCTTAGAAAGCATGGCTCACCTAGTGTATTATAAGCATGGAATGGATCCTTAGAGATGGAGCTTGGAGGCTTGTTAGCTCATATTATGGAGATAGAGGTAGAATCTTGGATCTCCCTTTCATGCTATGGTATTAGCATCATGATGTTGGAGGTTGGAGCCTGTAAGGCTTAGTTGCAAGCTTGGTTCACTTCAATGTTTGGTAGCACTAGAAACGAGTTACTGAGGGGAGTTGTTATAAAAGAGAGTTGATGAAAATATGAAGTTTGGATGTTGCCTTTACCCTATGGTTTTTCTCTATATGATTTAACAGGATTTCATCTATATCTTATTTAATGTGTTTTCTCTCCTATTTTTTATTTTTTGTAGCTTGTTTTAATTTTGCATTTAAATTCTTACGCATGTTTTAGGATTAGGACTTTTTTATCCCAAAAACTAGTATCAGATCTAAGATTTAGCTATTGGTACATGAGCCTTTTTCAATCCTAATAAGTGGTATCAGAGCTTGGTATGGTTGGTTTTGTGCAAGTAGGAGCTACAGGTGGAGAGACCAAGATATGAACTAAAAAAAAAGTTTTCATGGCAGATATTTCTCTATGTGGAAGATGAAGATACATATGGAGAAATGGAGGAGAATCTAAAGAATATTTTCCAAATATATCAACACCAACACTATTCTTATTGAAGAAGCAACCATACAGCTTGAGGAGTAAGCTAGACTCCATTGGTGTAGATGGATTTTCTCGACTAGAGAAGGGATAAAAATTGTGGGATCCTACTACCACAATGTGTTGGCTAAGATGATTTAGAAATTCATGTAAAGGAGGAGGTACTAGAAACCTGAATCTATACTTGTTAGGGTAGTTGATGGATGGAGGATAACAAGTTTAGACCCAAGGTTCTATGGAAGAAGGCATGTGTTGAATCTTTCAAAGACTTGGAGATGTATTAAGTGTGTTGGGTGAATATTTTGTCTTCAACTAACTGATGACAAAATGGGTATATCAACCACAGCACAGGGAGATTTACGCCACAAAAAGTGTGGATTTACCAAATCTGGATGAGGTAAATCTCTCCTCTCATCAAGGGGAGGTTCTCTATGAATATTTATACACTATATGTATATATATATATATATATAAGTAAACAAAAAATAATACTCGGGGTAGTATAACAGCATCCATCTCTCTTTTTTCAAAGGTGATGTCCAAGGAACAAGAGAGAGAAATCATGGTCGTTGGCTAAGAACATTCCTCTTCTTTCAGGAATGGTATCCAGCCAAGAGTAGAAAATCTCCTAAAACAAGTAACAAAGTCTACAAGGAAACCTACGTAAGCACAAAGTCTTCCGTTGTCTCCTTCACTGATCCAGAACGAGTGTAACCGTAGAGTGAAACGAAGCACAAAGTCTTTGCCTAAAACTACAAAGGATAAAAGGATCACCAAGATAAAAGTAACTCAAAGTCTTTCTTCTATCTTTTAGAAATGTCCTCAGATAATATCAACACACACACTTTGCTTATTGAATCAAACAAATAAGAGATTATCAGGAAAGAGGACATAAGAACTATTTCCTAAATAACACAAATTACTTCAACACAAAGTTTGAAATAAACCTGTTTCTCATTCATTTGATAAAATATGATTTACAAGTTGAGCACAAAGTCTCAAGAAGTGTTTCAATTTCAGCAGAGTTTTTGCTCTCAATTATCAGAGATGTATTTACAAAAGAGGTCCCCTCTATATATAGGGAGAAACCTTCAAAATTAAAAAGATTAAAATATAAAAATATCTTAGTCAAAGATGAGTCGGCATTGACTTTGGGATATTTTTTGGATTTTTCACATGTAATTACATATTACAAAAGTACACGTGAAAATGTCCCAAGTCAATTACAAAGTGCATTTTGAATAAAGCATAGAAGAAAAGCTTCAATCTTTATTTCCAGTCTTCTTCATGGTCTTCGACTTCTTCAGAGAAACTTCAGTGATCTGGAAGAACTTTTGTTCAAAAGACGTTGATGAAGAGGGAGCCTTTAGAAAAACTATAGTAATAATCATGATTGTTCAATTAGGGGAAAAATTAGCAATCTGGAAAAATTGCACATTTGAGTGATCATGACTAGGGAAACGTGTTTGAAAAGGCTAAGGTGAGAGTAGGTCGAAAAGTAGAAGAAAAGGGGAGTGGGCACAAAAAAAAGGAAAAATAAAAATTTCCCAGAGTTGGGAAAAATGGGGAGAAGGTATGTAGGGGAGGCAAAAATTACCGCCCTTGCATATTGGAGAAGATCTTGTGCATAGGCGGCAAAAATTGTCGCCTATGCACGTCAGGGAGAGTCGGCGAAGAAGAACATGTAAGGGCAGCAAAAATCGCCACCCTTGCACCTAGAGGAGAGAAAATGGGGATGCATGGGCGGCAAAATTTGCCGCTCCTGCATAGAAGAAACCAAAAGATGCATGGGCGGCAAAAATTGCCTCTCTTACATGGAAGAAACCAAAAGATGCAAGGGCGGCAAAAATTGCTGCTCTTGCATGTTGGATGCAAACACTTGTCATGTTCCACTGAGCCATAACAAGACACATGACGTATTCTGCTACACTTTGTCTTTTTCCATCGGGTGCCTTTCCCGTGGGCTTTTCTCTTCAGTCAGGTTTTTCCTTTGCTTTCTGCTTTGTCTTTTCCAGCTTTGTCTCTTCCTGGTTTTGTCTTTTGCTGGTGTTTGAGATCTCTTCTCGAGTGAATTCCTTCAGACAAAATGTCCAAAGGAATTTTGCCTTGGTCATTTCCATCAGACAAAAAGTCTGAAGAATTGTTCCTTTTGGGCCTTGAACCAAATCTGAAGTAATTCTATCTCTTTTGGCTTCTCTTTTGATCGCTCAAACAAAATGTGTTGAACCAAGTTTTGGTTCAATGGTTCAAACAAAGCCTTGAACTGATTGACAAATTATTTGATTGAACCAAAGGATGAACCAAAGCGTTGAACCACTTGGTTGAACTGAAAGCATTGAACCGATTGAACCTGGAACTCGTTGAACTTGTAGAAATGAGCCTGTTTGTAGAGTCCATAGAAACCAAGTCCGTAGTTTTCTCTAACCTTGAAAGAGTCTGTAGATTTTTGAGAAGCTTTAAAAATGAGGAATTTGAATGCCCAAGACAAATTTTGAAAAGGGAAGAGACAATTTTGATCTGTAGGACCAAAATAGTTCAAATGTTGTCCCAAAAATGAGTGATATTTTTGGGGGACAACAGCTGGCTCCAGTTGGGGAACTTCCTTCTATTGCAAAAATCGATTGAAGGGAGTAGAATCCAGAATCTCCAGTGCCTTGAAGTGTGCCATTGGGCTACGAAGTCATGCTACCAAAAAAGAAAGGCTCCAAAAAATGAAAATGAAAAGCATAAAACCGAACTAAAGACTATACAGATATACATATGTATAGATGATCTTATTTGATGCCTCAAGATTTGAAGCACTTCAGATGCCACCCACTGTGAGATAGTGAAAATGGTGTGCCATCCTGATAAACTAGTAGGAAACCATTTTGTCCCTAGAATCGGTGACGGGTGAATGGAACTCTCCACTAGGAATTCAATCTCATGTGTCTTCCTCTTGGTTCTCTTCTCTTACTGCCCCTTGGCAAGACTTGCTTTCTAGTCCAAGAACCATGAATCTTGGTTCTCCTGTGGAGTCCCTTTTTTTTATTTTGATTGGCAGCAGCCTGGTCTATTACCATAATTTGTTGTTCAGATAGTTTAGTCCAGCACATGTCTTGATTGTCCCCTTTAGACGCCTGGCAAACCACCAGCTCGGCATCTCCTTTATATCGAGTAGCTCCCCATTCGAGTAACCGAGATTCATACTCGGCAGTGTTGTTGGTGTTGCTAAATTGCAACTCCTGTAAAGAAGGAAAAATATCCCCCTTAGGAGATATCAGCACCAACTTGGCCCCAACACCTATAGAAGAATTGTTGCCATCTATTTCTCAAATCCAAACATCACCAGAAATGGATCTTCTACTAGATTTCTCTTCATTAGAGATGGAAGACCCTTTTTCATTTGTACTGCACCCTACCAATCCTTTTGATGTCTAATTTGAATCAATTCCTGGATCACCACCTACCGGACTTTCATCTCCAAGAACATGGACGTCCTCTGTGGTCAAGAAGTAGTCACCCCTGCCTAAAAACTCAAACAAAATTTGAGTTTCAGGGGCCGAAGTTTGGGTCTTGACATCTTGTACGAACTTGTCCAACTGATCGAGGTTGGACTGCGGGGCTTCAAATTTAGTCATTTGACTTTTGGTCTTTTTGGCATGATCAGTTATGTCAAATGACTAAATTGGACTAGGCACATAGGATAGGAGTTCATCCTTTTGGTTTTTGGGAGGGACGGGTGGACTGGACTGCAAAATTGAAGTAGAAGGTACAGAAATGCTTGGGATACTTACCTTCTTGGTAATCACCAGGTCCTTTGACTAGAAAGGAAGAGTGGTTCTCTGCTTAGTAATTGAAACTACTAGTTGAGGTCACTCCTCTACTTTCTCTTTATTATCTTGTTGAGCTAATTGATTCTTGGACTGGGTGAATACAACATACGACCCCTCAGCTGCATTGCCTTCTCTTTTGGGTTCATCTTGATAGTTCAGGAAACTGATGTGGGAGTCACGAGCTGACTCTTCTTGATCAAACTTAGGTTGGAAATAGAAATAATGTTTTGTTTCCAAATATCCAACTGCTGAGTTGGTTGGAGGTGCTTCAAGGGTGAGGTTTCTCTGTGGGGGAGGAAGGTGATTTGGCTACCCTTGATTTTTGGCAGCATTGCCTTGGTATGCCTGATTCTAAAATGTCTTCCTTGGAATATTTTGATTAGGAGAAGCAGACATAACTTGGGCCATTTGTTTTCTGAGGACTAGCAATTCATTTGCTAGCTTTTGCACCATTGGATTAGTGGTGGCTAAAGGGGAGTATTCAGAAGGAGAAGATTTACCTTTGTTTGGATCTCTTCTTATTTTTCTAGCTAAGATAAGGTCATCTTCTACCTCAGTAGCCAAGTCCTGAGCAGCAGCAAGGTCTATGTGTCTATCTTGTCTCAGCAAGAAACTCACTTCAGGCAACTGTGAGTTGATGATGAAACACATGAGATTCTGAGGTGTCGACTGGGCAATCATGGGAATTTTGTGCCTCAACTTGTCAAACTTGGAAATAAAATCCCTCATAGGCTCATGAGGCTCTTTCTTCATCTGAGTGAGATGGGCTAGCAAGGCATGTGCATCTTTTGCAAGCTTAAACCTGGCTTCAAATTTGTCTTTCAGAGTGTCCCAGTCAATCACTGATCCAGCCTATAGGTGGTGGAACAAGTCTATAGTAGCACCTTGTAGTGTCTCCACGAACAACCTAACTGCTATGTCTTCAAATTCCACCCCTATTACGCCATAGGCTATGCTAAAAGCTACAATGTGTCCATTAGGATGAACTTTCCCATCACCAAAGAATTTGGGGAAATTTTTCCTTGAACCGCGTGGAAGCTCATGTAGAGGTGGAGTCAGATTCAGTGGATCGAAAGAATTACCCCAAGGGCCTTGAGCCATGATTTGATTATGTAAAAGTGGGATCACTAATACAGATGGAGCTTAGATAGGTAAAGCTCAGCCAATAGCAAAAAAAGAAGCTCTACTTTGTGTTGGTGGTATGGTAGGGCTAGGAGGAAGGCTCCTAGTTCGTCTACGGTGAGGTTGTGAAGGAAACAGCTCGAAATTACTCTGTTGCACCAACTCAAAAGCAGGGTCAGCAACACCTTGGGATTTTTGGCCTCTGGTATAATGTAGAGTTGCCAAATTGTAGAAAAAAAATGGAAAAGAGTAGGATCTGCGTCAACTTGAAGTTTGAGACTTCAAACTGCGTGCTCTTCCCAGTAGCTCTAGTTTTGCAGACCAAATAATATAATAGAGATGGAGGAAGATGGTAAGGCTATAATGATAATGGGTAAGATATGGAATGAAGTCATTAGACTATGTAATGGATAAGGGTTAGGGACTACTTTAATTTGAAACTTGAGGTTTCAGACTGCACGTTCATCCCCAACAGAGTCGCCAAAAATAGTTGTTCTCCCCAAAAAATATCACTCATTTTTGGGACAACATTTGAACTATTTTGGTCCTACATATCAAAATTGTCTCTTCCCTTTTTAAAATTTGTCCTAGGCATTCAAATTCCTCATTTTTCAAGCTTCTCAAAAATCTATGGACTCTTTCAAGGTTAGATAAAACTACAGACTTGGTTTCTACGGACTCTACAAACAGGCTCATTTCTACAAGTTCAACGAGTTCCAGGTTCAATCGGTTCAATGCTTTCGATTCAACCAAGTGGTTCATCCTTTGGTTCAATCAAAAAATTCATCAATCAGTTCAAGGCTTTGTTTGAACTATTGAACCAAAACTTGGTTCAACGTGTTTTGTTCGAGCGATCAAAAGAGAAGCCAAAAGAGATAGAATTACTTCGGATTTGGTTCAAGGCCCAAAAGGAACAATTCTTCAGAGTTTTTGTCTGATGGAAATGACCAAGGCAAAATTCCTTCAAACATTTTGTTTGAAGGAATTCACCTTAGAAGAGAGCTCAAATGCCAGAAAAAGAGAAAACCAGGAAGAGATAAAGCTGGAAAAGACAAAGCAGAAAGTAAAGGAAAAGCCTGACTGAAGAGAAAAGCCCGCAGGAAAGCGCCCGATGGAAAAAGACAAAGTGCAGCAGAATACGTCACGTGTCTTGTTATGGCTTAGCGGAATGTGACAAGTGTTTGCATCCAACATGTAAGAGCGGAAATTTTTGCCGCCCTTGCATCTTTTGGTTTCTTCCATGTAAGAGTGGCAATTTTTGCCACCCATGCATCTTTTGGTTTCTTCTATGCAGAAGCAACAAATTTTGCCACCCATGCATCCCTATTTTCTCTCCTCCAGGTGCAAGGGCGGTGATTTTTGCCACCCTTACATGTTCTTCTTTGCCAACTCTCCCTGACGTGCACAGACAGCAATTTTTGCTGCCTATGCACAAGAACTTCTCCAATATGCAAGGGCGGCAATTTTTGCCGCACCTACATACCTTCTCCCCATTTTTTTCAACTCTGGGAAATTTTCATTTTCCTTTTTTTCTGTGCCCGCTCCCCTTTTCTTCCACTTTTCGACCTGCTCTCGCCTCAGCCTTTTCAAGCATGTTTCTCTAGTCATGATCACTCAAATGTGCAATTTTCCCAGATTGCTAATTTTTCCCCTAATTGCACAATCATGATTATTACTGCAGTTTCTCTAAAGGCTCCTTCTTCATTGACGTCTTTTCAACAAAAGTTCTTCCAAATCACTGAAGTTTCTCTGAAGAAGTCGAAGACCATGAAGAAGACTGGAAATAAAGATTGAAGCTTTTCTTCCATGCTTTATTCAAAATGCACTTTGTAATTGACTTGGGACATTTTCACGTGTACTTTTGTAATATGTAATTACATGTGAAAAATCTAGAAAATATCTCAAAGTCAACACTGACTCATCTTTGACTAAGATATTTTTATATTTTAATCTTTTTAATTTTGAAGGTTTCTCCCTATATATAGAGGGGACCTCTTTTGTAAAAACATCTCTGATAATTAAGAGCAAAAACTCTGCTGAAATTGAGACACTTCTTGAGACTTTGTGCTCAATTTGTAAATCATATTTTATCAAATGAATGAGAAATAGGTTTATTTCAGACTTTGTGTTGAAGTAATCTGTGTTATTTAGGAAATAGTTCTTATGTCCTCTTTCCTGATAATCTCTTATCTATTTGATTCAATAAGCAAAGTGTGTGTGTTGATATTATCAGAGGATGTTTCTAAAAGATAGAAGAAAGACTTTGAGATACTTTTATCTTGGTGATCCTTTTATCCTTTGTAGTTTTAGGCAAAGACTTTGTGCTTCATTTCACTGTATAGTTACACTCATTCTAGATCAGTGAAGGAGACAACGGAAGACTTTGTGCTTACGTAGGTTTCCTTGTAGACTTTGTTACTTATTTTAGGGGATTTTCTACTCTTGGATGGATACCATTCCTGAAAGAAGAGGAATGTTCTTAGCCAACGACCAGGATTTCTCTCTCTTTTTCCTTAGACACTACCTCTGAAAAAAGAGAGGTGGATGTTGTTATACTACCCCAAGTATTATTTTCTGCTTACTTATATATATACATATAGCGTATAAATATTCATAGGGAACCTCCCCTTGATGAGAGGAGAGATTTACCTCATCCAGATCTGGTAAACCCACACTTTTTGTGGCATAAATCTCCCTGTGTTGTGGTTGATATACCCATTTTGTCATCAGTTAGTTGATGACAAAATATTCACCCAACAAAGTGAAGTGCTCAGTGGTTGCATGTTAGGAATAAAGTCTTGATACTACATGTTATATCAATGAACTATATCCTATAGTGCAAGGAAATAAATGTAAAACATAAGCTACAAAAAATAAATACAAACAAAACATATTACACAAAAAATTATGTGGAAACCTTGCATTATACAAAGAAAAACCATGGGAAAAATGGCAGCTTCCAAACTTCATTAATAAACTCAACACCACTCTCTTCTAAAATAGCTCCTCCATAACAACTCCTTTAATGCTTCGATATAAAGCACTTAATGCTTCCACTTGAAACATTCAAGTCATGAACTAAGCATAATCTAGCCTACAGGATCCAACTTCCAAGCATGCAAGCCCAAGGCTTACATGGATCCTCTAACAAGATGATTAAAAAAAAGAGATAATACATATTTATGCATTTTACAACATGAGAGAGGAGAGAGAGAATTAATAGTGGTACCAAATAAATTTGACCCACACATGATCGGGGTGTCATGTGATCTCCATAATGGTGGTGGTATTGTATTCATTTGAAAAAAGTCTTTAAGACATCTTCACTTTAGACAAGAACATGTGTTACCTCTATATGGCTCTAAAAAAATTATCTCCAACACATATGTGAGGTCAATGAGCTGTAGTAGCTTTCTTGTCCTCTTTCTCCATGTGACCATATGAGTCCAAAATATATTTTCAATCATATTTTGACTATTTCCACACATGAAAATCATGGGATACCTTAGAAATTCTACCCACACCAACCCTTTTGTCTTTTGTAACATATAACACTACCCATGTGACTACCAAGGACAAACCCATGTGCCTTGGTAGAGTGTTATGACCCACTTCCATCACATCAACTTGATCACTCATGGATACCCTCCATGGGCCCCTGCCACATCACCAATTAGCCACATCACTCACAACTCACATCACTAACCATCCACATCACCATCAAGTCACATCATCATGAATAGTGACTATGAATAATGATTCATGAATAGTGACTATAAATAGTGACTTCACATCCTAACATTCTCCTAATTAAAGTCAATATACATAAGATTTTACCACACATGAGTATTTTTCAACCAACTACTCATCAATTCCCTCTGTTGCCCTAACATAAACCCAATACAAGTTTCCTTGCACTACTAAACTTCTCTACCTTGATTGACTTTGTCAACATCTACTCCTCCATAGCATATTGTAGCACTGAAGTAACTCCTCACTTCTCCACACATAGACCAATCCTCCAATAGGATTATGCCATGAACCATATCACAACTCCCACTACTTTGGAATATCTAGTTTAGTGCTCACCATGGTATTATGAGGCTTCTTAATCTTGATGAATCCAATACACAAGACAACTACATGTCTTCTCCTCCTTTGGAACACTCTTGGGAAGACAAATCAAAATGCAAGAAGTAGGGTACTTCCTTGCTCTTCCATCCTTGTGCATTGCCATCCTTGGTTTTCTCCATTATACCACCTTAATTTCATGTGTTTCAATTGAGACATCAAAATAATGATCATGTTTGGGCCTGTATCCAACATGTCATAAAACACATAGGCTCTCTATGAAGGCATTGAAATTCTTGTACTACATGTGCAATGTCTTGATCAACCTATACAGTGATTTCATGTAAACCAACAACATCTTTGCCTCAACTCTTTTTTTATTTATCTCTTCCTAAGAGAGATCACCATGTCGGAATCATGTTGCTCTAACTCCTTGAATAGCAACTAGTGCACATAAGACTCTTGATAGTAATGAGGAAAGAAGTTCTCACAGAAGTCAAAACTAGACTTCTCCACATAGCTTCCAAGCTATCAACATGATACAAGTGGACCGATCACAGCTCTAAGAATTTTTTTGTGCTACTCAGTGCATCATTGGACCTATCAATTTTTGAGCTAGCATCCAAAATGCACCCTACTTTACCAAATATTTTCAAAACACCAACTCATGTGCCTACAGTGTTATTCCATGCATTGGTTTACCTAGCCAATCGCCACAACCATATACATAACACTCCATCATCCTAAGTCATATGTTCAACATTGGCCTTCTCCTTCCGAGAACACCAAGTCTCACTTGTTCATTTATATCTTCATCTTCTTTAGCTACTTCAAAAAGAGGTACAGTTTTAAATTTATTTGTACCTTCTTTCTTTGAATGGTTTTTTTCTTCTATCTTCACCATTTCAACTAATAACATGTCGTTAGTAGGATACCACATCAAAAAAACCTTATGTTTATTGCCAAGAACCATAAGTTCATGCCTTTTTCTCCACTTCCTCCAAAGGATTCCAACCTACTCCTCAAGCTATAGAGTTACTTCTCTAATAGGAACACTGTGTAGGCTTTTGACTTGTATGGCAAAGCTTTTCCATCTTTCTCCTTCAACTCATTTGTAGGCTTCTCCTTAATTACATGAAGAAATCAAGATCTTAACAAAGAGATCCTCCACCTTACTCCATAGAGAGATACCTGCCAAAATAAATTTTTTTTCTTCTTTAATCTCCACAGTAGCTTCACCTTACACACAACCAGCCAACAACATAAAACACTCACACACAGAGTTTTTCACCATGGATCTGATACCAAATGTTAACAATAAAGTCTTGATACTACATGTTACTGATACCAAATGTTAACAATAAAGTCTTGATACTACATGTTATATTAATGAACTATATCCTATAATGCAAGGAAATAAATGTAGAATACAAGCTACATAAAATAAAGATAAACAAGAGGACACATTACATAGAGATTACTTAGAAACATTACAGTGTGCAAAGAAAAATATGGTAAAAATAGAAGCTTATAGACTTCATTAATAAACTCAGCATCACTTTCTTCTACAACAACTCCTCCATAGCAACTCCTTCAGTGTTTTCATACAAAGCACTCAATGCTTCCACTTAAATCATTCAGGTTGTGAACCAAGCATAATCTAGCCTACAGGATCTAACCTCCAAGCATGCAAGTTGAAGGCTTGCATGGATCCTCTAATAGGATTACAAAGAGAGAGATAATGCATACTTATGCATTTTACAACATGAGAGAGAGAGAGGGGAGAGAGAATGAATAGTGGCACCAAATAAATTTGACCCACAGATGATTGGGGTGTCATGTGATCTCCATAATGGTGGTGGTGTTGTCTCCATGTGAAAAATGTCTTTAAGGCATATTCACTTTAGACAAGAACAAGTGCCACTTCTATATGACTCCAAAAACATTGTCTCGACACACACGTGAGATATGTCGTAGTAACTTTCTTATCTTCTTTCTATATGTGACCATATGAGTCTAAAAGATGCTTGCAATCATCTTTTGACTATCTCCACAAATAGGAATCATGGGGTCCCTTTTGAATTTGACCCGCACCAACCCTTTTGTATTTTGCACCATGTGACACCACCCATGTGATTACCAAGTACAAACCCATGTTCCTTGGTGGAGTGTTATGACCCACTCCCATCACATCAACCTAATGACTCATGGGATACCCTCCATGGGCCCTTACCACATCACCATTCAACCACATCACTAACCATTCACATCACCATTAGGCCATGTCATCATGAATAATGACCATAAATAGTGCCTATGAATAGTGATTCATGTATAGTGACTATGAATAGCAACTTCACATCCTAAAATTCTCCCATTTGAAGTCAATATACACAAACTTTTACCACACCTAAGTATTTTGCAACCAATTTCTCATCAATGCCCTCTACTATCCTAACACAAACCTAGTATAATTTTCCTTGCACTACTAAAAATTCACTACCCTAATCGGCTTTGTCAACATCTACTCTATAGAAAATTGTATCACTAAAGTGACTCTTCACTTTTCCACACACAGGCCAATCCTATAATGGGATTTTGCCATGAACTGTATCATAACTCCCACTACTTGGGAATATCCATTTTAGTGCTCACTATGGCATTATGAGGCATTCTACTCTTGATGAATCCAATACACATGATAACTACATGTTTTCTCCTCCTCTAGAACATTTTTAGGAAGACAACTCAAAATTCAAGAAGTGGGGTACTTCCTTACTCTCCTATCCTTGTGCATCTCCATCCTTGGTTTGCTCCAACATACCACCTTCATTTCATGTGATCCAATTGAGCCATCAAAATAATGATCATGTTGGGGCTTGCATCCAACATGTCAAAAAACACATAGGATTTCCATGAAGGTAATGAAATCATTGTATTACATATGCAACATCTACACCAACCCATATAGTGATTTCAATGCAAACCAACAACACCTTTGTCTTAACTCTTTTTTTTTATCTCTACCTAAGAGAGATCACCATGTAGGAATCACACTGCTCCAACTCCTTGAATAAAAACTAGTGTACATAACACTCTTGATAGTAGTGAGGAAAGAATATTTCATACAAGTCAAAATCAGACTTTTCCATATAGCTTCCAAGTTATCAACATGATACAAGTGGACCAACCATAGCTCTAGGGAAGTTGTCATGCTACTCAGTGCATCACTACATCTATCAAGTTTTTAAACCAGCATCCAAAATACACCCTACTCTACTAAATGTTTCCAAAACACCAATTCATGTGGCTACAGTGTTAGTTCATGCATCAGTTTACCTAGCCAATACCACAACCATATACACAACACTCCAACACCCTAAGTTATATGGTCAACATCGGCCTTCTCCTTTCAAGAACACTAGGTCTCACTTGTTTATTTGCATCTTCATCTTCATCTTTTTTAGCTATTTGAAAAATAGGTACAGCTTCATGTTTGTTTGTACCTCTTTTTGTATGGATTTTTCTTTTATCTTCAACATCTCGACTAACAACATGTGGTCAGTAGGATACCACATCAAGAAACCCTTTATGTTTGTTTCTAATAACCACAAGGTCATGCCTTGTTCTCCACCTCCTCCAAAGGATTCCAGCTTACTCCTCAAGCTTTAGAGTTACTTATCTAATAGGAACATTGTGTAGGCTATTGACTTATCTAGAAAAACTTTCCATCTTTCTCCTTCAACTCATTTACAAGCTTCTCCTTAACTACATGAAGAGATCATGATCTTCACCAAGAGATCCTCCACCTTGATCCATAGAGAGATACCTGCCAAAACAAAACACCTTTCTTTTTTCTTCTTTAATATCCACTTTGTCTATCCTCCTATCATAGTAGCTTCACCTTGCACACAACCAGCCAACAACAAAAAACACTCACACACATGGAGTTTTTCACCATGGTTCTGATACCAGATGTTAGGAACAAAGTCTTGATACTACATGTTAGATCAATGAACTATATCCTAAAATGTAAGGAAATAAATATGGAATACAAGCTACACAAAATAAAGACAAGTAAGAGAATACATTAAATAAAGATTATGTGAAAATCTTGTAATGTGCAAAAAAAACCATGGGCAAAATGATAGCTTACAGAATTTATTAACAAACTCAGCATCACTCTCTTCTACAATAACTCCTCCATAACAACTCCTTAAGTGTTTCCAATTAAATCACTCAATGCTTCCACCTGAAGAATTCAAGTTGTAAACCAAGCATAATCTAGTCTACATGATCTAACCTCCAAGCATGTAAACCCAAGGCTTGCATGGATCCTCTAATAAGATGATTTACAAAGAGAGAGATAATACATATTTATGCATTTTACAACATGAGAGAGAGAGGGGAGAGAGAATGAATAGTGGTAAAAAAAAACTTGACCCACACATGAGTATAGTGTCATGTGATCTCCATAGTGGTGTGGTATTATATCCATGTGCAAAAAGCCTTCAAGGCATCTTCACTTTAGACAAAAACATGTGCCACTTCCATGTGACTCCAAAAACATTTTCTCCCACACACATGTGAGATCAATCTACTATAGTAGCTTTCTTGTCTTCTTTCTCCATGTGACCATATGAATCCAAAAAATACTTGCTATCATCTTTTGACTATCTTCACACATGAGAATCATGGGGTCCCTTAGAAATTTGACCCATACCAACCCTTTTATATTTTGCACCATATGACACCACCCATGTGACTACCAAGGACAAACCCATGTGCCTTAATGGAGTGTTATGGCCCACTCTTATCACATCAACATTATCACTCATGGGATACTTTCTATGGGCCCCTGCCACATCACCAATCAGTCACATCACTAACCATCCACATCACCATCAAGCCACATCATCATGAGTAGTGACCATGAATAGTGATTCATGAATAGTGACTATGAATAATGACTTCACATCCTAATATTGTAGTGTAGCAGAAGTGAGTTGCCAAGAGAGTTGCAGTGTAGTTGATGTGAGTAGCCAAGTGAAATGATGCATAGAGTAACTTTGCAGATGAGTTTGGTTGGACATGAGGTAGAGTAAGATGCAATTTATTTATGGGATCAATAACTTAGTAGTTGTAGTGATGTACTGAGTAGTACAATTACTTCATAAGAACTATGGATGGGTACCATATTGATCATGGTGGGTAGTCATAGCTACATATAAATGAGTCATGTGATTGACTTCTATGGGTTTTTCTCTCCTATTGATAACTATTATAAAAAGTGTAGTGTGCACTTGTTATTGTTCATGCTTGGAATAGTGGGATGCAAAAGCACATGATGATCTCATGATGAGATAGAGTAGCCAACAAACTATGTGGATGAGGCAAAGAAGAGTTGGTTTGTAGAATTGAAGACTATACAGGTTCTAGTAGGCATGTTGATGTGGTATACAAATTCCTTCATGGAGAGCCAAGGTTTAGCAGAGGTTGTTGCTAAGGATTGATGACATGTTGGTTATAAGCCCCAACATGATGAAGATCAATGGATTGATATCTTAGTGATGAGATGAAGGAGAAAACCAAGGATGTAGATGCATAGTGGACATGGAAGCATGAAAGTCAATTATCCCACTTCTTGTGGTTGTGAGTTGTCCTCTAAAGTATCCTATAGAGAAGGAGAAGATAGTTTTCCTATGTATCATATTCATCATAAATATGAAAATCCTCATGAATCCATGGTGTGCACTATATCAGATACTTCTAAGCAGTAGGAGTTATGAGCAGTTCATGGCAGAATCCTAAAGAGAGGATTGGGTCTATGGTGAAGTGGGAGTCACTTCAAGTTGATGCAATTTGCTTTGGAGGAGCATATGTTGACAAAGCTAATCAGGGCAAATAATTTTTAGTAGTGCATAAAACTTCTATTGGGCTTGTGTGTGGAGCAACAGTGGGCATTAGCATTGATAACAGTTGGGTAGCAGCCAGTTGGTAGAAGATATAAGTGTGGTAAAGTCTTATGTATATGACTTCAAGTGGGAGATTACTGGGTGTGAAGTCACTATTCATGGTTACTATTCATAGGCATTATTCATGGATCACTATTCATAGATGATATGGCAATAGTGACTAGGCAGGTGAGGTGGATCTTGGATGATGTGGCATGCAGGTATGGCATGTAGGTGATGTGGCAAGTGATGCAATACGTGATGCATCATGATGGTGATGTGGTAAGAGGGCCCATGGTGGGTCCTAAAATGTGATCAAGTTGATGTGATAGATGTGGGGCATAGTACTCCACTTGAAAACATGAGTTTTATCCTTAATGAGTCACATGTGGGTTGTCACATGGTGTAAAATACAAATGCCCATGCATGGGTTGAATTTGTAAGGGGACCTATGATTCACATGTGTAGAGAAATTCAAAAGGTGATTACAACACCTTTTGGACTTGTGTGGACACATGAAATAAGAAGACAAGAATGCACTATTATAGAATTGCCTCACATATGTGAGTGGGGTGAAATTTTTGGAGTCACATGGGGTGACTAAGATCTTATCTAAATTAGAGCATCTGCTTTGTTGACCCTTGGAGATGAAGATTAAAAAAACACTATTGAATGTTTGGACTCACTTATGGAAGTGGGGAGCAAGTTTTGGAGCCACATGGAGGTGGCACATGTTCTTGTTTAAAGTGAAGATGCTTTGAATACTTTTGCACATGGTGACAAACATTATGGAGATCACATGATAACCCCACTCATGTTTGGGTCTAATTTATATGGGCCACTATTCATTCTTTCTCTCTTCTCTCTCTCATTATTGTAAAATGCTATAAATCATTATGTTCTCCTCATTCTTTATTCATCCATTTAGTGGATCATTTGGATCCTTGAAATTTTGAACTTGCATGATAGAAGGTTGGATTTTAGAAGGCTTGTTAGCCTAACTCACCTAGATATTTGGGTTTTAAGCATCATCATGCTTAGGTGATTAAAGTCTATAAGGCTTAAAGAGCACGGCTCACTTAGTGTATTAGAAGCATGGAATGGATCCTTCGAGATGGAACTTAGAGGCTTGTTATCTCAACTCATGGAGATAAAGGTAGAAGCTTGGAGTCTCTCTTAGATGCTATGATATTATCATCATGATGTTAGAGGTTGGAGCCTATAAGGCTTGGTTGCAAGCTTGGTTCACTTGAGTGTTTGTTAGCACTAAAAAGGAGTTGTTGCGAGGAGCTATTGTAAAAGAGAGTTATTGATGGAAATATGAAATATGGATGATGTCTTTTCTCCATCATTTTTCTCGAGCTGGTTTAGTAGGGTTTCCATGTATATCTTGTGTAATGTGCTTTCTCTCCTATTTTTTGTTTTTTGTAGCTTATTTTAATTATGTATTTAAATTCTTGCACATGTTTTAGTATTAGGCTTTTTTGATCCTAACATCACTATCTTAGTTCATCATAGGCCTATAATGAAAAACAAAGTTATGAAATCCCATGACCAATTGACTAAGTGAGATCACATCACGTGACTCCATCTCATTGCAATACACCTCCTAGAATAGAGGTACAAATCACAATATACAATGGTCATCTAAGTAAGCAATATTGATCTATGTATCTCAATATCATTTAATCATAGGCCTGAAAACATAGAGACAAAAGTATAAAATAGTCAACTAGTTGATTAAACAAGATCATGCCACATGTTGACATCTCATTGCATAGAAACCAATATACAAAAGGATGAGATACATGTCAAGTGATTTAATGATAGAGTGATACATGAAATCCTCTATACAAATAGTTTTCACATGTCATAATATGATTATACCAAGTGACCATGAATAGTGCTTGTGAATAGTGATTCATAAATAGTGACTATGAATAGTGACTTCACATCCTAACATTACAGTGTAGCAGGCTCAAAAACTTGGTAGGTGCATTGATTTACTGAGTATCATGATGAATTCCTAAGAACTATGGATGGGTACCATGTTGATCATGATGGGTAGCAGTATACTACATATGAAGGGGTCATGTGATTGACTTCTATGGTTTTTTCTCTCCTGTTGATAACTATTATCAAGAGTGCAATGTCTACTTATTCATGGTTGGAACAATGGGATGCAAAATCATCATTCCTATATAGTTATCTCATGATTATATGGAGTATCCAAGAGGCTATGTGGATGAGGTAAAGAGTTTTTGGTTTGCCCAATTAAAGACTGTATGGATTCCAAAAGGCATGTTGATGTGATATAGGAATACCTTCATAGAGAGCCAAGTTTTAGTAGAGGTTATTGATAAAGATTGATGGCATGTTGGTTGCAAGCCCCAACATGATGAAGATCAATGGAGTGATGGATTGGGTGATGAGATGGAGTAAACTGAGGATGGAGATGCACAGTGGACATGGAATTAAGAAAGTCGAGTATCACACTTCTTGCAGTTGTGATTTGTCTTCCATAGTGTCTTAGAGAGAAGGAGAAGATAGTTGTCTCGTGTATCATATTCATCAAAAGTAGTAAAATCCACATGAATCCATGGTGTGTACTATACCAAATACTTCCAAGTAGTGGGAGTTATGAGCAGTTCATGGTGGAATACTGAATAGAGGATTAGGTTTATGGTGAAGTGGGAGTCACTTTAAGTTGCTATAATTTACTTTGGAGGAGAAGATGTTGACAAAGACAATTAGGAAAGAGAATTTTTATTAGCGCATAAAACTTTTACTGGGCTTGTGTGTGGAGTACCAGCGGGCATTGGCATTGATAGTAGTTAGGTGGTAGCCAATTGGTAGAAGACACAGGTGTGGTAAAGTCCTATGTATATGACTTCAAGTGGGAGATTGTTGGGTGTGAAGTCACTATTCATGAGTAATATTCATGTGCACTATTCATAGATCACTATTCACATGTTATTATTCATAATTGAGGTGACAATGGTAACTAGGTAGGTGAGGTGGATGCTAGGTGATGTGGCATGTATGTATGGGATGCAGGTGATGTAGCAAGTGATGTAGTAGGATGCTAGTGTGGTAAGAGGGCCCATGGTGGGTCCCAAGATGTGATCAAGTTGATGTGATAGGTGTGGGGCATAATACTACACTAGAGGACATGGGTTTTGTCCTTAATGAGTCACATGTGGGTTATCACATGGTACAAAAGATAAAGGGTCATGCATGGGTCAAATTTATAAGGGGACTCATGATTCACATGTGTAGATAAATTCAAAAGGTGATTGCAACACCTTTTAGACTTGTATGGTCACATGGAATAAGAAGATAATAATGCACTATTGTAGATTGGCCTCACATGTGTGAGTGGGGTGATTCTTGGAGTCACATGGGGTGGGTAATATCTTGTCTAAAGTAGAGCATATACTTTATTGACCCTTGGAGATGAAGATAAGAAAAACACTATTGAGTGTTTGGACTCCCTTGTGGAAGTGGGGAGCAAGTTTTAGAGCCACATGGAGGTGGCACATGTTCTTGTCTAAAGTGAAGATGCTTTGAAGACTTTTGTACATGGTGAAAAATATTATGGAGATCACATGACAACCCCACTCATGTCTAGGTCAAATTTCTTTGTGCTACTATTCATTCTCTCTCTTCTCTCTCATTTTTGTAAAATACTATAAAGCATTTTGTTCTCCTCATTATTTGTTCATCCATTTAGTGGATCACTTGGATCCTTGCAAGTTTGAACTTTCATGATAAAAGGTTGGAGTTTGGAAGGCTTGTTATCCTAACTCACCTAAATGTTTGGGTTGTAATCATCATGATGCTTAGGTGGTTAGAGCCTGTAAGGCTTAGAGAGCATGGCTCACCTAGTGTATTAGAAGCATGAAATGGATCCTTAGAGATAGAGCGTGGAGGCTTGTTAGCTTAGATTATGGATATAGAGGTAGAATATTTGAGCTCCCTTGGATGCTATGGTATTAACATCATGATGTTGTAGGTTGGAGTCTATAAGGCTTGGTTGCAAGCTTGGCTCACCTGATTGATTGTTAGCACTAGAAAGGAGTTGTTGAGAGGAGCTATTGTAGAAGAGATTTTATGATGAAAATATGAAGTTTGGATGCTACCTTTGCCTCGAGGTTTTTCCCTAGTTATTTTAGTAGGGTTTTCACATATATCTTATGTAATGTGCTTTCTCTCATGTTTTTGTTTTTTAAATCTTGTTTTAATTACGCATTTAAATTTGTGTACATGTTTTAGGATTAGGATTTTTGGATCCTAACATCACCATCTTAGTTTATCATAGGCCTATAATGAAAAACAAAGTTATGAAATACCATGACCAACCTACTAAGCGAGATCACATCACATGTCTCCATCTCATTGTAATACACCTCCCAGAATAGAAGTACAAATCATAAGATACAGTGGCCATCCAAGTGAGCAATATTGGTATATATATCTCAACATCATTAAACCATAGGCCTAAAAACATAGAGACAAAAAGTATAAAACAATCAACTAGCTGATTAAGTGAGATCATGCCACATGTTGACATCTCATTGCATAGAAACTAGTATACAAAAGGATGAGATACATGTCAAGTGATTTAATGATAGAGTGCTACATGACATCCTCTATATACATAGTTTCCATATGTCATAATATGATTATATCAAGTGACCATGAATAGTGCCTATGAATAGTGATTTGTGAATAGTGACTCTGAATATTGACTTCACATCATAACATTGTGGTGTAGCAGAAGTGAGTAGCCAAGAGAGCTATGGTGTAGTTGATGTGAGTAGCCAAGTGAATCGATGCATGGAGTAACTTTGCACATGATTTTATTTGGACATGAGGTAGAGTAGGATGTATTTTATTTATGGGATCAAAAACTCAGTAGGTGTAGTGATGCATTGAGTAGTGTGATGACTTCCCAAAAACTATCGACAGGTACCATGTTAATCATGGTGGGTAGTGGTATGCTACATATGGAGGAATCATGTGATTAACTTCAATGTTTTTTTCTCTCTTATTCATAACTACTATTAAGAGTGCGGTGTGAACTTGTTATTCATGGTTGGAATAGTGGGATATAAAAGAATCATTCCTATATGGTGATCTCATGATGAGATGGAGTATTCGAGAGGCTATGTGGATGAGGCAAAGAGTTGTTGGTTTTCAGAATTGAAGATGGTTCAGGTTCCAATAGGCATGTTGATGTGGTATAGGAATACCTTCATGGAAAGCCAAGGTTTAGTAGAGGTTGTTACTAAGGATTGATGACATGTTGGTTATAGGCCCCAACATGATGAATATCAATGGAGTGATGGATTGGGTGATGAGATGAAGGATCAAACCAAGGATGGAGATGTACAATGGACATGCAAGCAAGAAAGTCAAGTATCCCACTTCTTGCAGTTATGAGTTGTCTTTCAAAGTATTCTACAAAGAAGGATAAGATAGTTTTCATGTGTATCATATTCATCAGGAGTAGAAAAAACATCATGAAGTCATGGTGTGCACTATACTAGATACTTCCAAGTAGTGGGATTTGTGAGTGGTTCATGGCAGAATATCGAATAGAGGGTTGGGTCTGTGGTGAAGTGGGCGTCACTTCAAATTCCTACAATTTTCTTTAGAAGAGTAGACATTAATAAAGTCAGTCAAGGTAGATAAGTTCTAGTAGTGTATAAAACTTCTATTCAACTTGTGTGTGGATTAGTAGTAAGCATTAGCATTGATAGTAGTTGGGTGGAAGCTAACTGACAAAAGACACAAGTGTGGTAAAGTCTTATGTATATGACTTCAAGTGGGATATTTTTGGGTGTGAAGTCACTATTCACATGCACTATTTACACATCACTATTCACATGTCACTATTCACAAATGAGGAGGCAATGGTGATTAGGTGGATGAGGTGGATCCTAGGTGATATGGCATGTAGGTGTGGCATGTAGATGATGTGACAAGTGATGTAATAGGATGGTGATGTGGTAAGAGGGCCCATGGTGGGTCCCAAGATGTGCTCAAGTTGATGTGATAGGTGTGGGGCATAGTACTCCACTAGAGGACATGGGTTTTGTCATTAATGAGTCACATATGGGTTGTCACATGGTGGAAAAGATAAAAGGTCATGCATGGGTTGAATTTGTAAGGGGACCCCTGATTCACATGTGTAGATAAATTCAAAAGGTGATTACAACACCTTTTGGACTTGTGTGGTCACATGGAATAAGAAGACAAGAATTCACTATTGCATATTGGCCTCACATTTGTGAGTGGTGTATAATTCTTGGAGTCACATGGTCTTATATAAAGTAGAGCATCTACTTTGTTGACCCTTGAATATGAAGACAAGAAGAACACTATGAGTGTTTGGACTCACTTTGGAAGTGGGGAGCAAGTTTTGGAGCCACATGGAGGTGGCACATGTTCTTGTCTAAAGTGAAGATGCTTCGAAGACTCTTATGCAGGGTGACAAACATTATGGAGATCACATGAAAACCTCACTCATATGTGGGTTGAATTTCTTTGGGCCACTATTCATTCTCTCTCCCTCTTCTCTCTCTCATTATTGTAAAATGCTATTAAGCATTATGTTCTCCTCATTGTTTATTCACCCATTTATCGGATCACTTGGATCCTTGCAAGTTTAAACTTGAATGATAGAAGGTTGGAGTTTGTAAGGCTTGTTATCCTAACTCACCTAGATACTTGGGTTATAAGCATCATCATGCTTAGGTGATTAGATCTTGTAAGGCTTAGAGAGCATGACTCATCTAGTGTATTAGAAGCATGGAATGGATCCTTGGAGATGGAGCTTGGAGGCTTGTTAGCTCATCTCATGGAGATAGAGGTACAACCTTAGAGCTCCCTTGCATGATATGGTATTAGCATCATGATGTTGGAGGCTAGAGCCTATAAGGCTTGGTTGCAAGCTTGGTTCCCCTGAGTGCTTGTTAGCACTAAAAAGGAGTTATTTAGAGGAGTTGTTGTAGAAGAGAGTTGTTGATGGAAATTTGAAGTCTGGATGCTACCTTTGTCTCATGGTTTTTCCGTAGCTGGTTTAGTAAGGTTTCCACGTATATCTTGTGTAATGTGTTTTCTCTCCTTTTCTTTTTTTTTGGTATCTTATTTTAATTATGCATTTAAATTCTTGCACATGTTTTAGGATTAGGCTTTTTTAATCCTAACATCACTATCTTAGTTCATCATAGGCCTATAATGGAAAAAAAAATTATGAAATCCCGTGACCAACCAAGCGAGATCACATCACGTGTCTCCATCTCTTTACAATACGTTTCCAAAAATAGAAGTATAAATCACAAGATACAACGGCCATCCAAGCAAGCAAGATTGATCTATGTATCTCAATATCATTTAATCATAGGCCTAGAAACATAGATACAAAAGTATAAAATAATCAACTAGCTAATTAAGTGAGATCATGCCACATGTTGACATCTCATTACATAGAAACTAGTATACAAATGGATGAGATACATGTCAAGTGATTTAATGATAGAGTGCTACATGGCATCCTCTATATAGGTAGTTTCCACATGTCATAATATGATTATACCATGTGGCTATTATAGTAGGTCATCTTTCACATGCTATTTCATATGTCATCCCCTCATTTCTCCATATATTGACAGACCCAAAGACCTAGGGATGGGAAAAATGAAGTGACTAAGCATAAATATGCCACACATATTATAGTGAAATAATTAGGCATGGGTTAGTAAGAATAAAAGGCCTCAAATCGATGATATAGTGATAATTTTAAAAGAGATAATGTATATCAAAAGCTAAAACATGTGACCAAATAGCTAAAAACAATGATGAAGCACCACATGTCAAATAAACCCATGAAAGCTAACATCATAAAATTAAATTTAAATTTGATAGATTGATGACAATTATTGTTACTCTATAATTAATTCTCATTCATGGAGGATTCGAGAAATGAATTCACAAGATAAACAAATAGATAATATGTTATGTTCCTAGATCAAATCAAGTTACATTTTCCAATTGTTAAACTACATACTGCTATCCAAAGTTCCATAGAGACTAAAAGCCCTAGATTTCAAAATTAATACAAAGTTTAAATCATTCAATAATGGAGCTAGAGAATGGGAACTTGCTCCTTTAATGTTATGTTTTTGGACCAAGTAGGAATTTAAAGATATAGAATTCAAAAAAAATGCTTTACTCAGAACATTTAAGCATTATTTAAAAATCTATGAAGAGGTCAAGTTTATTTGACCTTACAAGGATGAAGACAATTTGTCCTTAGACCACAGAGATTACATATATGAGTTGTTAGAAACATAAAAATCAAAATTCACAAAGTGGTAACAAATCCTGAGGTATTCCCTCGCACTGACCTAGTGTTTAATTTGTTTATTGTAGACGCTTGCACAAGAGATGTCTTCCATAAGAATAATAGTGTGAATCCTATAGTATATGTAGATTGTATTGGGTGAATATTTTGTCAATCAACTAATTGATGAGCAAAATAGGTCTCTTCAACCACAACATAGAGAGATTGGTCAGCCAAATGTGCAAGTCTACCACATCAGAGGTGGAAAAATATCTCCTCTCATCAAGGGGAGGTTCCCTATGAATATGAGGAGCTATATACTATATATATATATATATATATATAAGTAGAAAATAACACTCAGGCGTAGGACTATACCATCCATCTCTCTTTTTTTAGAGATGATGTTCACAGAAAAAGGAGAAATCTTGGTGATAATACTGAAGGCACTTCTCTTCTTTCAGAAGTGGTCTTACAGTAGGGTGCAGGAGTTCTTTCTGGTGGGTAACCAATAGGTAACAAGGGCACAGTGACCAGCAGAATGAGGTATAGCACAAAGTCTCCACCTCAGCTGCCCAAAGAGTGAAGTACGAAGGATAATGGGGGCACAAAGTCATTCCAAGATCCTTTACACAGAAAGAAACTAAAAACACACTAAAGACAAGTGTGACAGCACAAAGTCTTTCCACAATTGGCTTCAGGACACCTTCCTGATTACTTCCACTAGTTCTACTTGTTAAATTAAATAAACAAGAATGCTCCTAAGAAATTGAAATAAGAACAATTTTCTAAAATAACACAAGCTATAACAGCACAAAGTCTGAAAGTAACTTGCTTTCTCATTCAAATAAGTAATATGATCAACAATCTGAGCTTAAAGTCTCAGTAATCGCCTTTCAATTTGGGCAGAGTTTTGCTTCTATAATGGAGATATCTCCTTATCATAAAATAAGAGATTACAATATATAGCAGCCAAAAAAGGCTTGGCACTTTGTTCCATGGAACAGCCTATGTTGCATTCAATGCCTTGAATGCATTTTCAATTATGTTGAGGGGCCATGCTTGGAATAGTGCATCAGCCTTAATTATGGTGTGCTAATTCATCTCATATGTCTCCTCCAAAGTATAGGCCACCTGGTCCTTTCCTTCTCATTTGTGTAGATGTCCACTTTGCCTTTACTTCATGGAAGAAAAATAGGTCACATCCTTGATTTGGTGTGCTCAAATGACTACTCAGTGGACTGTTTCACCTATTAGAAGTAACTCTCTATCTTCTGTAGCCTTCTCTTCTTTTCTACTGCAATTAGAGCTCTCAGGTTATCTTCTTCAGCTGATCATTTGGTTCATCCTTCAAGTTTCATGTTATATTTGAAAATTAACAAATATTCCATTACCTTAAATTTAACATCCACGGGGACATCAATGGTCACTGGTTGTTTGAACCATATTGAACCATGAACCTTTAAACCTTTGAAAGTTCATTGGTTCAAGATTTCAACAGTTTAGGTGGTCTTTATCAAATCCTTGGTTCATTTGCTTCTCTGTTTCAAACACTTCCTTGCTCTTTGGTTGAACCATCCCTTTGAACTAGTCTATGGAATCATCCATGTTCTTCCTTTGCTTGGAGCTGTCTTTAAACCTTTGAACCATTTTGGTTCAAGGTTCAACAATTCAATATCTTTTTCAGAATCCTTTATTTTTGGCTAAGTCTTTGGAACACCCCAAAGGGGAAGTGTTCCTTCAAGTCTTTGAGAAAGGTCCATTTTCTGTGTGTCGAGAGCCCCCTGTAAGGGTACCTACCCTTCAGGATTCTTTAGCGTTCGAGATTCTTCGGGCGGCCTTGATCTTTCATTTCCTTTAGACAAAATGTCTAAAGGAATTCCTTCAGACATTTTGTCTGAAGGAAATCTTCCTTTGCGTTAGCCATTTTTTCATCGGGCTTTTGGTCATTCCTTCGGGCAAAATGTCTGAAGGAATTCCTTCGGACAATTTGTCTGAAGGATTTGCCTTAGTGAATTTCTTTTGCAAAATTTTTTTTCGAAGGAATTCTTTTGGTTCCTTTACTTGGTAATTTCCTCAAACAAAAAGTCTAAAGGAAATCTTACCTTTTGGCGTTCTCTTTGATCTTTGAACCAATGTTCCCTGCCCTCCACAAGGGCACTTGTTCTTTTAGTTTTGGGGTAGTCCTTTGAACCGACCGATTGAACCAACTTTGGTTTAACGGTTCAACAGTTCAATATTTCATTTGAAGCCTTCTTTTCTTCTAAGTCTTTTGGTCTCTTTGAACCCATTGAACTGGTTGAACCATTTTGGTTCAAGGTTCAATGGTTCAACTGTTCATTCCTTTGTTCTTCGAAGCCTTCTTTTCTTCTAAGTCTTTTGAAGCCGTTGAACCTGGTGGAGCGGTTGAACTTTGAAATTCTACCAAAGTGCTTAACTTCTTTAAGCTTGTCGACATCATTGAACCATTGAACCTTTTTGGAAGCGGGGTTCAATGGTTTAATGGTTCAATCTTCAATCCTTCCTTTGAAGCTTGCCGATCAACATTTTTGGTTGAACCAATGCGTTGAACCAATCTTGAAATTGCCTAAGTGTTGGGAACTTGTTCCTTTCCTAAAGAGTCTATAGAAATGAACCTACAGAGTTCATAGAAATGAGTTTATAGAAGCAAGAAACCAACTTGTAGAGTCTGTAGAAACAAGCCTACAGAGTCCGTAAAAATGAGCCTACAGAGTCCGTAGAAATGAGTCCGCAGAGTCCATAAAAACATGTCTGCAGAGTCCATTAGTTGAAAAAGCTTGAAAAATGGAGAATTTGAATGCCCTGAACAATTTTAAGAAGGGAAGGGAGGATTTTGGCTTGTAGGACCAAAATAGTTCATGCGTTGTCCCAAAAAGGAGTGACAAATTTGGAAACAATAGCTAGCTCCAGTTGGGAAACTTCCTTCAGTTGAAATTTTGAAACAGCTAAGGGGAGTAGAAACCAGAATCTCCAGTGCCTTTAAATATTCCATTGGAATATGGAGTCATGCTAACCAAAAAGAAAGGTGCCAAAACTAAAAATGAACAACATAAAATAGGACCAAAAACTATACAAATATACATATGTACAGGTGAACTTATTTGATACTTCAAGAATTGAAGTGCTTCAGATGCTGCCCATTGTGAGGTAGAGAAAAGGGTATGCCATCTTGATACTTCAATAGGAAACTATTTTCACCATTGAGCTGATGGATAGTAAACGGGCCTCTCTAAAGGGAATCAAATTTCCCATGCATTCCCTTTGGTTCTCTTCTCTTGTCCCACAACAGGACTTGATCTCCAATCTAAAAATCACAATTTTTTGTTTTCTAGTTGAAGATATTCTTCACCAAAATTTGATGTGCAACAATTCGATCCACCACCATAGTTCACTGCTCATCTACCTCAGTCAAGCACATGATCCTCTTATCGATGGAGCTTTCATATGTCTGATCTTTGACTACCTTAGCCAATTTCAATGCTCACAATTTTAGGGTGATTGGTATCTCAGCATTGAGACCATAAAGAAGTTGGAAAGGTGACATACCATTGCCCTCTTGGGTGTAATTTTATCTACCCATAAAGCATCAACCAATGCTTTATGCTAGTTTCATTGGTTGTCATCCACCAGCTTCCTGATGATAGTCACCAGGTTCTTGTTGCTTGATTTAGCTTGGCCATTCCCTTGTGAAAAATAATCAAAAGAGTGGGAGAGGGTAATCCCATAGTAAAAGCAGAATTGAGTAATCTCTTGGGAAGAGAAACAAGTTGTGTTGTCTGTGACAATCTTGGTTGGGACCCCAAACCTAGAAATGATGTTCTCTTTGAGGAAATAGCATACTACTTCTGAAGTAACATGCTTAGTTGGAATTGTTTCCACCATTTGGTGAAGTAATATGTGGCTGTGAGGACATAATCATGTCTAGCAATTGAAGATGGGTTTACAGCACCAATGAAATCGATTCTCCATTGCTGAAATGGCTCATCTATTACCACTAGCTTGAGAGGCAGAGCAGCTAACTTGGTTCTTCCAATGAACTATTGGCATAGTTCACATCTTCATACCCATTTGTATGCATCTTGAAACAAAGTAGGCCATTAATATCTGGCTCATAGAATCTTATGGGCAGTTATAAGAGCAAAAAAATGTCCTCCACAGGCCAGATTATGGAAGGACCCCAAAAGTTGGTTCTGCTACTCTTTATCCATGCAGTAAAGGAACACTCCATCAAGGCTCCTCTTGTACAGGCCGTTGTCCAATAAGACAAAATTCACAGCTTTCAATTTAACAGTCCTCCTTTCTTTATGAGATAGGTAAGTAGGACATTCACCATAAGTAAGGAAATGAGCAATACTTGAATACCACTCATTCATGGTAGAGACAAAGAGGATTGTTGGCGTATCTTCAATTTCTTCTTTTCCATGCTCTGTTTCTTTTGGCCTGTTATCAGCAATCAATTGCATAGGCCCCTTCCTTGCACCAGCTTTGTTGGTTTGATGACTAGATCAAACTCCTAGATTTTAGCAATCGAATTGCCTCTTTTCGTTCCAAACTCCTATTGAGTTAAGATGGATTTGACTATGGTGTCAGGAATCAGGGCAGTAGTGTGTGAATTTAGGATGTAAAAGTGAAAATGCTTCACTGCCTTTACCACTACATAAGCATGCTTCTCCATGTTTGAGTATTTTAGCTCATGAGCTTTGAGAGGACAGCTTATGAAAAAAATGGGAGATTCCACACCTTCTTAGTTCTATTGAACCAATATTGTTGAAAGTGTGTGTTTAAAAGCATAACTATATGCTGTGAAATCCTTGGTATAATCTAGACAAACTAGAATTAGGGCATGACCAATAGCTGTCTTGATGTCCTATAATGCCAATTTGCCTTCTTCAATCTAGCTAAAGGTGGCATTTCCCTTCATCATGTTCACAATATGGTGAGTCTTCTCAGTGAACTCAGGGATGAACCTTCGTAAAAAATTCACCTTTCCAAAGAAAGAGTGAACTGCAGTCTTACTTGTGGGCAGAGTAAGTACCTAGATAGACTTGACTCTATCTGAGTCAATATTTATGCCTTCTCAAGATACAATGTGTTTGAGAAGTTTCCCTTCCATTACCCCAAAAATAGACTTCTTGAGATTTAGAGAAATGCCATTCTGGCAGCATCATTCTAGCACTTGTTGCAAATAATGCACATGATCAAGACAATGCTTGAAAAAGACTATTAAATCATCTAGGTATACTACAATGAACTTACCCATTCCATCTTTGAAAGTAAGGTCCATTGCTCTCTAAAAGGTGGCGCCAGCATTTATCAGGCCAAATGGCATTCATTGATAGGCAAAGGTGCCCCAAGGTGTGGTGAAGGTAGTTTTATGTTGGTCTGCTTCACCAACTTCAACTTGATTGTACCCTAAGAAGCCATCTAGCATTGATAACATTTTTCAACTAGTCACTGTTTAAAGGACTTGATCCATGATGGGAAGGGGATAGTTATCCTTTAAGGATGACTGATTCAAGTTCCTGAAATCCACATAAAGATGAATTTTGCCATTCTTTTTCTTCACTGGGACTATGTTGGCAATCCATATGGAATGATGGATTGAGAAAATTATCCTAGCATTCAACATTTTTTGTATTTTAGATAGAATAGTACTTGATATCTTCAGATTGTACTATCTAGATTTTTGCTTATAAGGCACTGAATCACTTTTGAGAGGAATGTCATGGCAAATTTTTTTAGGCCTGAGTGACTTTAGATCATCATAAGAGTATGTAAGGACATCCATATACAGGTAGAGTAGAGCAGTGAATTTGAACTTTTCTTCCTGAGTACAACATTTTCTAATGTTCACCATTTTGGAATTTTTCTTGGTACTTAAATTTACTTGATCAAACTCCTGGGAGGAGCTTGAATCCATTTGTTGCTATTTGATGAATCTATCATGTTTGTCAAACAACTTCTCAAGGGAAACCAATCCTTTGAGAATTTTATTCCCTTTAAGTTGTAGAAATTCTTCACTTGTGTCTGCATTTGATTCAGGGGCTAGTTCAAGCTTCTGAGGCTCACTGCCTTTAAAATGAAGTTGTTTAAAGCTGTCTTTTTGCTCCAAAAAGGCAATGATTTGGTTATCACCATCGAACACTTACCAATGATTGGCATTATCAGGCACACTTAGTCGAAAGACCAATTTAATAGTGTACCTATCTCCCTTAAAGTCTGGGTGAGGAACCAAGAGAGTTGCTGAAACAGCTAGTGCATTAGCTGAGTCATTGAATACCCTGGGTATGGCAGAGATGTTGAAAGCATCAAAGCTTTCAATTTGATCCTAGACTAGATTGTGGTAGTGGCATAGTCTCTTATTTTTAGTTTGCTATAGGTTCCTTATCTGACAAACCACTAGTTTAGCATCTCCATTGGCATGAAGGAGTTTGATGCCTTTGTCTTGAACAGCCTTCAATTCAAGCTATAGAGATTCGTACTCAGTTGTGTTGTTGGTGTTGCTGAACTGCAACTTGTACAAAGAAGGAAAAATATCTCTTTGAGAAGATATCAACACAACCCTAGCTTTTGAACTGGTAGAGGAGTAGCTGCCATCGAATTCTAGAATCCATGCCTCATCAGACACTAGCTTTTCCTTAGATTCTCCTTCATTTGGAAGGGGAGATTCTTCTACACTTGCACTGCGCTCCACCAATCCTTCTATTGTTCCATCTGAACCAATTTTTAGGTTGACACATTCAAGAAATTCATCAAACATCTCATGGACTTCCTCCATGGATAAAAACTAATTACCCATGCCTGAAAACGCAAATAGAATTTGAGCTTCAGGCATTGATGTTTGAGTGACTACGTATTTTGTTTCCTTCTCAGGGAGCAATCTCTACATAACACCTTTTACTGGGATTCTCACCTCAAATAGGTCCAAGCTTAATTTTTCACCAACATCCTTGCAAAAATTTCACCCCAGAAGGATGTCATATGATGTTGGGACATCAGCCACCAAGACAGTCATCTTGATTCTTTTGTCTGGGAATGCTGCAAATGCAAATTGGGCATCCTTGATTTGTCCCAATAGTGGCACTTATTTGTTCTCCATGGAGAAACATCCCCCAAATGTCTTGGTCAGTGTGATACCAAGGGATTCTACCACTTTGGCACGCATGACATTGTCTGAAGCTCTAGAATCAATGATGCAATTGCTTAGCTTGTGACCATTTATCAACAGGGAAACATAGAAAGGCTCTATTTTCCCAAGGGTAGTAGGAGGAGTAATGAATAGATTGTTTGGAATGGACATGTTCATTGGGGGATCATGAGTTACCTTCTTAACATCTTGTCTTGCAAAGATGGATTTATTCTTCACACACTCAACCAACCTATCCAACTGCTAAGGGTTGGATTGCAGGAATTCAAATTTAGACATTTGAATTTTGGTTTTCTTTATATGATCAATTATGTCAAATGTCTAAAATGGACTAGGAATAGAGGATGAGAGTTCATCCTTTCAGTTTTTGGGAGCGAGAGGACTGGTCTATGAATTTGAAGTAGAAGGTGTAGGGATATTTGATGTACTTACCTTTCTTGAAATCACTGGGTCTTTTGGCTGGAAAGGCAGAGTGGTTCCCCGCTTAGCAATTGAAATTGCAGGTTGAGGTCATTCCTCTATTTTTTCTTTATCGGCTTGTTAGGCTGACTGGTTCTTGGATCAGGTGAAAATAGTGTATGATCCCTCAAATGTTTCACCTTTACTTCTAGGTTCATCTTGGTAATTCAGGAAACCAATGTTGGAGTCACCAGTGAATTCTTATTCTCCCTCTATGAAGAGATTAGTGTCATCTTATGGGTTCAACTTAGGTTGGAAGGAGAAGTCTGATTCTACTTCAAGATATCCAACTACTGAATTGGTTGGAGGTGATTTAATGGCCAATTTCTCCTGAGTGGGAGGAAGATTGTTTGGCTACCCTTGATTTTTGGCAGCATTGCCTTGCTATGCCTGATTAGGGAATGTCCTCCTTGGTATATCTCTATACAAAGGGACAGATGACATCTATTGTGCCATTTGCTTTCTGAGAGTAAGCAACTCATTCACCAATTTTTGTACCATTGGATCAGTGGTGCCTGTAGGTGAGTATTCTAAAGATAAAGAGGATTTACCTCTGTTAGGATCTTTCCTTATCTTTCCTACCAAGATAAGGTCATCTTCCACCTCAGTAGCCAAATCTTGAGCAACAGCAAGGTCTATGTGGCCAGCCCATCTCAGCAAAAAACTCACTTCAGGCAGTTGTGAGTTGATGAAGAAGCATTTAAGGTTCTCAAGTGTTGGCTGAGTAATGGTAGGAATCTGATTCCTTAGTTTGTCAAACTTGGCAATGAAATCCCTCATAGGTTCATGAGGTTCTTTATTCATCTGTGTGAGTTGTGCCAGCAAGGCATGCACATCTTCTATAGGCTTGAACCTTGCCTTGAATTTAGCTTTAAGAGTGTTCCAGTCAGTCACAGTCTGGACCTGCAGATGATAGAACCAGTCTACAACAGTACTTTGCAATGTTTCCACAAAAAGCTTGACTGTTACATCCTCATACTCCACGCCTATCACACTATAGGTTATGCTAAAGGCTGCAATGTGTTCATCAGGGTGAACTCTCTCATCACCAAAGAATTTGAAGAAATTCTTCCTTGAACTGCATGGAAGCTCATGTAGAGGTGGAGTTAGATTGAGTGGGCCAAAAGAGTTACCCCAGGAGCCTTGAATCGCCATGATTTGATTATGGAAAGGGGGGATAACAAATCTAGGTGGAGTATGTATAGAAAAAGTTCTGCTAATAGCAAAAAAAGAAGTTTTGCCTTGTGTTGGTGACCTGGTATGGGTAGGAGGAACACTCATGGATTGTTAAACTTGAAGTTGGGGAGGGAACAAATCAAAATTTCCTTCCTGCACCAACTCAAAGACAAGGTCAACAACACCTTGGGTTCTCTAGCTTCTTGTATAGTGTGGAGTTGCTAGATTGTAGAATAAAAATAGAAAAGAACTGGTTCTGCTTCAACATGAAGCTTGAGGCTTCAAACTGCTTGTTCTTCCCCAGTAGAGTCACCAAAACTTGTTGGGTGAATATTTTGTCAATTAGCTAACTGATGAGCAAAATAGGTCTCTTCAACCATAGCATAGGGAGATTGGTCAGCCAAATGTGTAGGTTTACCACATCAGAGGTGGACAAATCTCTCCTCTCATCAAAGGGAGGTTCCCTATAAATATGAGGAGCTATATACTATATATATATATATGTAAGCAAAAAATAACACTCAGGGGTAGGACTACACCATCCATCTCTCTTTTTTCAGAGATGATGTTCACAGATAAAGGAGAAATCTTGGTGATAATACTGAAGGCATTTCTCTTCTTTCATAAGTGGTCTTACAGTAGGGCACATGAGTTCTTTCTAGTGGGTAACCAATAGGTAACAAGGGCACAGTGACCATCAGAATGAGGTATAGCACAAAGTCTCGACCTCAGCTACCCAAAGAGTGAATTACAAAGGATAATGGGGGCATAAAGTCATCTCAAGATTTTTTACACACAAAAAAACTAAAAACACACTGAAGACAATTGTGACAGCATAAAGTCTTTCCATAATTGGCTTCGAGACACCTTCCTGATTACTTCCACTAGTTCTACTTGTTAAATTAAATAAACAAGAATGCTCTTAGAAAATTGACATAAGAACAATTTTCTAAAATAACACAAGATATAATAGCACAAAGTCTAAAAGTAACTTGCTTTCTCATTCAGATAAAGTAATATGATCAATAATATGAGCTCAAAGTCTCAATAATCGCCTTTCAATTTGGGCAGAGTTTTGCTTCTATAATGGAGAGATCTCCCTAGCATAAAATAAGATATTACAATATATAGCAGCCAAGAACGTCTTGGCACTTTGTTCCATGGAATGGCCCATGCTGCATTCAATGCCTTGAATGCATTTTCAATTTTGTCGAGGGGCCATGCTTGGAACAGTGCATCAGCCTTAACTGTGGCATGCTAATTCATCTCATATGTCTCCTCCAAAGTATAGGTTGCTTGGTCCTTTCCTTCTCATTTGTGCAGTTGTCCACTTTGCCTTTACTTCATGGAAGAAAAACAAGCCACATCCTTGATTTGGTGCACTCAGATGACTACTTGGTGGACTATTTCACCTACCAGAAGTAACTCTCTTGTAGATATTTCAATATCTTCTGTAACCTTCTCTTCTTTCCTACTGCAATTGGAGCTCTCGGGATATCTTCTTTAGCTGGTCGCTTGGTTCATCCTTAAAGTTTCAGCACTTGATTTAAAAATTAACGGATATTCCATTACCTTAAATTTAATGTCCATGGGGATGTCAATGGTCATTGGTTATTTGAACCATATTGAACCTTTGAACCTTTGAAAGTTCATTGGTTCAAGAGTTCAATGGTTCAGGTGGTCTTTATCAATTCCTTGGTTCATTCACTTCTCTGGTTCAATTGCTTCCTTACTCTTTGGTTGAACCATCCCTTTGAACTGGTCTCTAGAATCATCCATGTTCTTCCTTTGCTTGGGGCTGTCTTTAAACCTTTGAACCTTTGAACCATTTTGGTTCAAGGTTCAACGGTTCAATGTCTTTCTTAGAATCCTTTGTTTTTGGCTAAGTCTTTGAAACACCCCGAAGGGGAAGTGTCCCTTTGGGTCTTTGAGAAAGGTCCATTTTTTGTGTGTCGAGAGCCCCCTGTAAGGGTACCTGCCCTTCGGGATTCTTTGGCCTTCGAGATTTTTCAAGTGGTCTTGATCCTTCATTTCCTTCAGACAAAATGTCCGAAGGAATTCCTTTAGACATTTTGTCCAAAGGAAATCTTCCTTTGCCTTAGCCATTTTTCCATTGGGATTTTGGTCATTCCTTCGAGTAAAATGTCCAAAGGAATTCCTTCAGACAATTTGTCTGAAGGATTTGCCTTAGTGAATTTCTTCTGCAAAAAATCTTTTCGAAGGAATTCTTTTGGTTCCTTGGTAATTTCCTCAGATAAAAAGTCTGAAGGAAATCTTACCTTTCATCCTTCTCTTTGATCTTTGAACCAATGTTCCCTACCCTCCACAAGGGCACCTGCCTTTTAGTTTACTTCCCTCCGCAAGGGCACTTGTTCTTTCGACTTTGGGGCAGTCCTTTGAACTGACTGATTGAATCGATCGATTGAACCAACTTTGGTTTAATGGTTCAATCTTGCATTTGAAGCCTTCTTTTCTTCTAACTCTTTTGATCTCTTCGAACATATTGAACCCGTTGAACCATTTTGGTTCAAGGTTCAATGTTTCAATGGTTCATTCCTTTGTTCTTCGAAGCCTTCTTTTCTTTTAAGTCTTTTGAAGCCGTTGAACCTATTGGAGTGGTTGAACTTTAAACTTCTACCGAAGCGCTTAACTTCTTTAAGCTTGTTGACATCGTTGAACCTTTGAACCCATTGAACCATTGAACCTTTTTGGAAGCGGGGTTCAATGGTTCAATGGTTCAATCTTCAATCCTTCCTTTGAAGCTTGTCAATGAACATTTTTGGTTGAACCAAGGCGCTGAACCAATCTTGAAATTGCCTAAGTGTTGGGAACTTATTACTTTCCTATAGAGTCTGTAGAAATGAACCTATGGAGTTCATAGAAAAGAGTCTGTAAAAGTAATAAAACAACTTGCAGAGTCTATAGAAATGAGTCCGTAGAAACAAGCTTGCGGAGTCCATAGAAATGAGCCTGCAAAGTCCATAGAAATGAGTCCGTAGAGTCTGTAGAAATGTGTCTGCAGAGTCTGTTAGCTGAAAAAGCTTGAAAAATGGAGAATTTGAATGCCTAGAATAATTTTTGAGAAGGGAAGGGAGGATTTTGGCCTGTAGGACCAAAATAGTTCATGTGTTGTCCCAAAAAGGAGTGACAGATTTTGGGAACAACAGATTGCTTAGCATTTGAAAAATTATATCAACTACCATAACCAAACATCCCATACAATCAGGAAATTTTCAATTATTGGTTCAAATATAATAACATTATAAGTACCCTAATAGTATGGGCCCATAATATTAACAAGTTTGTCATAAAGAAGAAGGCCCCTGTTGCCTAATTCAGGGCTAGTGTTAGAATTGCTATGGCCCTATTAAATAGACTACACATAACTTTGTCTATAACTCATGTAGATGAGTTTTGGGTCTTGTTTTTGTCTATAATTTTGGAAGGCAAGGACACTCCCCCATTGGGTAAATCATAATATTTAACTTGAAACCACAAAGATATTATATGCATGACCAAATAGATGCCAATTTCTATATGCTTTCTTATTTGGTGGATGTTATTTATGGAACTATTACCCCAACCCATGTTATCCCTTGGGATCCAAAATGGACAAAAAATAATTTTGATGACTCTTTCCATCTTCATAAACATAAATTCATGGATCATATATCAAAAATAGTAGATACCTTCTACTTGATGGTCTATAGAATAATAAATAGGCAACGTGTGCCTTGGTTGTCTCATCAAATAAAGAGATCACACAAGTCATTATGTGATTATTGGTTCTATCTAGACCATATTTTTATTATATTTGATGGCACATTTGTATCTCCCTTCTTACTACCAATACTTTTACCAAAAAAATTGGCTAAGCAAGAGATAGCCTATCAACTATCCAACATTGTGGATCACAATTATAGGAAGACTAAATTGGCCAGATATCATAAAACACCCCTCAACATTGGTAGGCAACAATTCTAAAACTAGGATCAATTAACTACAACTTCAAAACACTAGGGTTCAATCAAAGATTGGACTAGATAAATATAGATATTAGGATCATATGAAGGTGATAAAGTGATAAATAGAAAAATTCCATAGGCAATTCAGGCAATGTTATGGCCATCAAGAATATGAGCATGACCTAATATTTCTCAATATTGAGGATGATTCTAAAATTTATGTGAGATCATAAAATCTCATATGTCTATGAGGATTGATCAAATGATCCAATATGACTCATTATAACAAGAGAAGATGCAATCAGAATAGAACATGGGGAAAAAAACTATGAACAAGCTAGGCAACCTTAAGTAGAGGAGAAAATAGAATAAGAAACTGATGAGAAACTAAGAGCAATAATTATTTAAAATTTCCCAAAGCCAAAGGAGGTGAAGCAACAAACTTTGGACATAGGGGAACCCTTAATAACAAATGTCACATCTACACTTACTTCAGTGGTCACAATAGTATTTCCACATCAACCTCTAATGGTAAGTTATTTCCATTCTCCTCTTATATTATAGGTGACATCCACCCCTTCTATAGTAACCTATGTGAGAACGTCTCTTCATAACTCCCTATAGGCTCCTAATATCACACAACAAAAGGAGGTAGAGGAACCTTTACATGAACCAATAGAAGAAGGAGATTTTGGAAGCAAGTTATGGAGGTAATTTAGAGGCAAAAATAACATTAGATATATTTTAGAATGTGGCTTTACAAGAAAATTTAAGACTTCAAGTCCCAGTCCTCCTCACACTCAAGATATAGGACAAGAACAAGTTTAAGAAGTAGAACAAACAACTATGATAATTAGCACTATGATGGTCACAACAACTGCTTCAGTTGTCCCACCTATGGTCACTTCAATGGCTCCCCCATAAGGCTTGGCATAGGTCACCATTTCCCCTATTTCAAAAACCACTCTTCCAATTGCCTTAAATTTTCTAAATTCAATCAGTATGGCACATACTACAACTCTAATTTTTTTGACTAATATTGTTCCTACCACTGACTCTATGATTGTTGTATATATGTCAATTGATCAATTTATGAAAATTCTAACTTGGGTTACCATTACACTGCCAATTCTTCCCATACCTAACTTAGGTGCTACAGTCACCACTCCACATTTTAAATATCTAATATCCTAAGAAATGCTTTCCACACAACCCTTATAGACCCATCTCTTTACCCAATTAGGTGTGTTTATTACATAGGGTCTCTCAACATAATCAACAATTGTCTCGGTCTAAGAGTCCCCTAACCTCACCAAATATGTTTTTAGGATGCCTTTTCAAACCAAGATCTCCAAGGAGAGGTATCGCATCCTACATTTTCCTTCATTATACACATCTACCCATTCCACTTATCCATCTCCCTCCACTCATGCTACCACCATAAGTCATTTACCCTTACCTCTCAGACCTCTCCTCAAAACTTGCTAGTGACTCCCACATGGATATAAAAATGCAAGCAGAGCAATTAGCTAGGCAAGACTTGGTGATCACTAAGGAGATTGACATATATTTTGATGAGACATCAAAAAAAATCAAAATGGTGAGGTGAATAACACTCATAAGTGGATGGAAGCCTAAAAAAAATTTAATGTAAGAATAACTCTCCTCATGGACAAATAAAATAATAAATAGACCTGGGGAAGAGGAAGAGATTCATGAAGACCATATTTCTATGGTGGATGCTACTAAAAGAGACTTGAATAAAAAAATTCATGGGATGAAATAGACTAACAAGATACTAGATGCACAAGGGAGAATAGAACCTTCAAAGGATATAGTGGATAATGTGCATAGCTCTGCCAAAACCCTCTATAACATAATATGCTCTATATGGAAGTTAAGGGTAGAATCATAACCACAGTGGCACAATGTGGTAAGATTTTATGAATCTATGAAGAGTTTGGATGCCAAATTATATTTTATCGACAAGTTAGTAAGGAAAAATT
Organism: Torreya grandis; assembly: GCA_037957365.1. Taxonomy (NCBI): domain Eukaryota; kingdom Viridiplantae; phylum Streptophyta; class Pinopsida; order Cupressales; family Taxaceae; genus Torreya; species Torreya grandis. The sequence continues at coordinate 2,838,150 of JARHVA010000430.1, forward strand.
AATATCATCTCAATTTTTTTTAACTTCCAGATATTACTTTAGATCATAATTATGTGACTAACAAGAGAAGTAATTTGATGGAATGGCATAAATAGATGCAAGAGCTGGTTAAGCAACTGACAAGTCAATAACATAAATCCATCCAAATTTTGGGAGATAAGTGCATCAATAGAATATATAATCCACTAGATAAAATTGTGACCAAAACATTTTAGGTACTACTATAGTTGTGAGTATAATTGGTCTTAACTGAGCCTATGAAGGAATGGCAGTAGAAGGCATGGTCACAAATATAGGCCCTGTTAGAGTCTAGACTATAGTATACTTAGGAGAATAAGACACAGTCATCAAAAATTTAGATCATGAATATGAAGCTCCTACCTAGGTAGCCTACCATCCTTGCTCTTTTATATTTTCATATTCAGTCATATATGTTGCAAAGCATATTTTAATAACTTCAAATTTGATGATAGAAAGCTTTAAAAATTTGGGATCTTATTCATTTGTTTCTTGTGTAAGTACGTTAACGCTCTAAAAAAGGTACTCAACAATTTTTATTGTGTTATCTTATCCTTGGAAAAAGTGATCAACTAAATCACTTAGTCACTACTTCTAAATATTATGCTTTCAACCTCTACTTTGAAGCTAATTAGTAGACGTCTGTAGTAAACTATCAAAATTCAATCATTGTAGCTATGCATATATTTTCCATGTTATCATTTCATACTCCCAGTATTTATAGTTGACTAATTTCAACTATAGTTTAGTCTATTTTGAGTGCAGTCTCAACATAGCAGTGCTACCCATATTAAGTCAAATGACTAATAGAGTCCATTTTTGACCAAATTATTTATATATTTGCACACAAGCTATAAAACTAAATTAAGACTCTTATTTATATACATTTTAAAACATGTAGATTCTAAATTATTAAATTAAGATTTAGTCTTATTTTAGACTTGATGAATTTTTATAAGCTTTAAGGATGAGTGTTATTTTCAAAGATAAGATTAAATATTTTGTTAGTCTTGTCAATTCTTTGGTTATAGATCATACTTACAACTTGTTAGTGACATAGGACATGCACAGAAATATGGTACTAGCAACATATATGATTATAGTCATTGAATATTTATAAAATTACATCCTTAGACTCTTCAATATGTTTGTCTATGTTTTCAGCTAATCCACAATAGATATTAGTTTGTGGCATGTATTTAGCCTGGATAGTGAGTCAGCTTGGAAGGGCTTAATCTCTAATTAGATCATAGGACCCCTTATTTTCTACATACCCTTCCCTCCTTTTACTCTTTTTGGATGCATTCTGTTGGGTGAATATTTTGTCAACCAACTAACTGGTGAGCAAAATAGGTCTCTTCAACCATAACATAGGGAGATTGGTCGGCCAGATGTGCAGGTTTACTACATCAACAGGGGGGAAATCTCTTCTCTCATCAAGGGGAGATTCTCTATGAATATGCAGGGGCTATATACTATATATATATGCAAAAAATAACACTCAAGGGTAGGACACGCCATCCATCTCTCTTCTTTCAGAAATGATGTTCACAAACAAAGGAGAAAATCCTAGTGAAAATACTGAAGGCACTTCTCTTCTTTCAGAAGTGTTCTTGTAGGGGACATCAGGATTTCTTTCAAGTAGGATAAGTAACTGGTAAAAGAGTACAGAGTAACCAACAATTTAAGATGTAGCACAAAGTCTCCACCTTGACTGCCCAAGAGTGAAATACGAAAAACAATGGGGGCACAAAGTCATCCCAAGGCCTTTTACATAGAAAGAAACTAAAAACACACACTAAAGACAACTATAACAGCACAAAGTCTAAAAGTAACTGACTTCAGGACATCTTCCTTATCACTTCCACTATTTCTGCTTGTTAGATTAAATAAACAAGAATGCATCTAGAAGACAGACATAAGAACAATCTCCTATAATGGCACAAGCTATAACAACACAAAGTTTTCAAGTAACTTGCTTTCTCATTCAGATAAAATAATATGAACAACAATCTGAGCTCAAAGTCTCAATATTCGCCTTTCAATTTTGGTAGAGTTTTGCTCCTGGTAACGAGAATATCTCCCTTAAAATGATACAAGAGATTACATTATATAGAGGTCAAGGGAGGCTTGGCACTTTGTCCCATGGAGTGACCCATGCTACGCATTAATGCCTTGGATGTATTTTTGGTTCTGTTAGGGAGAGCCATGTTGGAGCAGGGTGGTTGCCTTAATTATGGCGTGTTGATTCATCTACAGTGTCTTCTCCTGAGTTAGAGTCACTCATTCTATTACCTGTTATCCACATAGCTATCCACTTTGCCTTTACTCCAAAGGGGACAAATAGACTACACTTTCAATGTTTGTAGGCCCAAATACCTACCTGGTGAACTGTTCCACCTACTGGGAATAACTCCTTTTGAGATTTCCCTCTTTGTCTCTTCTTCCTTTTGGCCTTAGTCTTAGGGTCTTTGAATGCATTCATGTCCATGTTTTAAGCCTGCAAAGATCAATAGACACTTTATCATAGTAAATTTGACGTCTGCGGGTCTTTCATCTTTTGAAGGTTAACGGCTAGTCAGTCATCCTAAATTTGACATTTGCGGGCCTGTCATTCTCCTTAGCAATTTCTTCATACCTTTCTCACTTGCTATGGCCACTTTTCGCTGTGACATAGGTGAGGACATGTGGCAGCCTCCATAGCTTTGAAATAAGCTTATCGAAATAGGCTTTGAAACTTGTTCGAGACTGTGTCTCAGCATACGACACTTGGTAGCTTCCGCTACACTTTGAGGCTTGACCTTTCCTGAAGGGGACTTGCCCTTCTAGGTCTTGAAAGAAGGTTCATTTTCTAAGTGTTAATTGTCCTCTGTGAGGGTAACTACCCTTTGAGATCTCTCGGGTGACCTTCAGATTTTCATTCTTCAGCGGGCTATTATTTCATTATTTCCTTCAGACAAAATGTCTAAAGGAATTCCTTTATACAATTTGTCCAAAGGAAATCTTTCCTTGGCTCTATGTCTCTGTATTGAGAGTGTTACGTCTTTGACACGTGGCACATTCCACTGCTTCAAACAAGTGACATGTGGCATCTTCTGCCAAAATAGGTGAGGACACTTGGCAGCATCCACCACTTTTTAGAAACCTTTAACCTATGGGAGATGACACGTGGCAGCTTCTACTAAGCTCTAAAAACACTATAGAAACATTCAAGACTCATTTCTAATTCATGTTGAAGATGACACGTGGCGGTCTCCATTTATTCCTGTAACTTACCCAGGGTCCACCACAGTCCTTACTCAATAACTATGGATGTTGACACTTGGCAGCCTCCATCAATTCTTACCAAGGACATGTGGCAACTTCCACTCAGTTTTAGTAATCACACAGAGGATGACACTTGGAGTGCTCTACCTATCCTTTTAGCAACTTGCCTGAGGCCTGCCACAGTCTTTACTTGATAATGAAACCAAAGGAAGATACAACGACCGTTGACACTTGGCAGCCTCTGTTGATCTCTATAGATGACACATGGCACATTCTATTGATTTGAGAAAAAGACATTGAAACCTTCCATAGCTGCCACTCGTCACTTTTCACAGAACTCTACAAGGGACACGTGGCATGTTCCACTGCTTTGAGATGCAAAACATAATGTGTCTCGACAGATGACACTTGGTAGCTTTCGCTCATCCTTTTCTTTTACGCGTGCCTTTGAACCGTTTGATTGAAACAACCCTGGAAATGCATGTGCTAGAAACTTGCTCTTTTGAAGGACTTTACCTGTTGAAGCCATCAGACCCATTGAAACTATCAATTTCAAGCATGTTGAGTCCATAGAAACATATCTGCAGAGTCCATAGATTTATGAAAAGCTTGAAAAATGAGGAATTTGAAAGCTTAGAACAAATTTTGAGAAGGGCAAAGACAATTTGGTCTGTGCAGGGCCAAAATAGTTCATATGTTGTCCCAAAAATGAGTGACATTTTTCAAGGACAACACATTCAACTTAGCTTAAATCCACTCATCCACCTCATGTATAATTTAGATTTAGATTTAGACATTCATCATATTTGAGCTATATGAGGTTTACAACCACTCTACTCATCGTTATTATATCATGTGGTTATTTATAAAATTGAGGCCAAAAATTTATACCTTAGAGTGAATCTTTCACTGATCCTAAAATTTTAAGGACCTTTTCATAAGAACCCTTAGTGTGCATAAAATCCACATCAATAGGATACTTTTCACTTTGTAGACCTAGTTTCTCTGCTATTACTTGAGAGTCCATATATTCACAACTTTCACCATCAATAATAAATGTACATACCTTTCCTATTGAAGTGCACGTGATTTGGAAAATATTTGTATGGATCCATGAGTCACCACTATCTTAATCATATGCATGTTTTGTCCTTGGATCAATCATTATTCATCTCATCATGAGATTTTCTCCTACATCTCCTATAACTTCTAGATTATGTTCTTTTATCTCAGCCTCAACCAAATTCACTCTTTTTTAATCATCTTTCCTCCTCCTTTGTGCATGATAGTGTATCTATGTGAATGTTCTATGCCCTTATTAATCACATTTGTATCAACATAAGGTATACATGGACCATTCCATCCTCTACTACCTTTCAAAATTACTCTTCCTCTTTATTGATTTTAAGATCCTTGTTTGGTATATTCTTATTTCTCCACCCCGTGGAATGATTCTCCTCTTATGGTATTAAACACATCTCATCCTTTCACTAAATATGATTTTCCTTTCTTCAATGCAAGTGATCTCTAAAAATCATTTCTATTTTGCTTCTCTTCTACCTTCAAAGCTAGTTGATAAGTATATTCCATGTTATTGATCTTATGCATGCTTAATTCATATTGAATATAAAACTTTAAACCATTTACATACCTTCCATCCATTTTTTCCTCCATTTCATCATGCTCCACTTGAATGGATAGCTTTTAAAATTCAACTGTGTAGTATTGTACACTTGCTCTTTTTGCCTTAGGTTTTGAAATCTTTTGTAGAATAAGAGCTTTAATGTTTTCAAAATCCATGAGATTGAGAAAGATAAACTTTTCATGTTAGAACTATATATATATATATATATATATATATATATATATATATATATATATAATTTTATATACATGTTTTGAATCACTATCTATGATTCATGTATTTTTTATTGATGATGAAACACAGATAGTGACTTGAAACACATCGAGCAAATAATTTGTACATAGTTTTAACCTAAAAAGTATATCTTATTTTGTAGAGTGTTTGTGTATGATCCATAGGGAGGAATTTACCTCTTAGCTTCTTCTCCATCTTAATCCAAGGTTTGATCTTCTACTTACCTTTACTTTGTCTTTATTTTTGAAAGTGATCCCACCATATCATTACATGACCCTTCGATTTTGTGCATGCAAATTTACTTTATTATCCTCTACCATACTTTATCATTCAAAAAACTTTGGTGTAATATTAAACTAGTCTATCAACTCATTTGGTTTTACAATACCCTATAATCTAAAACTTTCACCTTTATTCCTTCCTTATAATGTTGTAACCATCCTTTCTTCGATTGACTATGGTTGTTCGTGTTCTTCCTCCTCTTATCGAATATATTATTCCTACTTGGTTTATTCCTTTGTGTCATCTCATATTTTTCTTTGTCTATGGTGTGCATTAATTGTGATGAGTTCCTCCACTTGCATCTATAGTTGTTGCATATTCCTATTCATTTATGCATAGCCTCCTTGTCCTCTTGTCATATTGCTTAAACTTGTTCTTCAAAATAGAAATTTTTTTCTCAAAATAAAATTTGAAACTCAATAATAACTCAAACAAAACATTACCTTGAATTTTATCCCCAAAGTTGAACCTAATCTTATACTAGATGATGAATCCAAAAAATGCAATAAAGTTGAAACACACCCAAAATTTTGAAAGAGATTATTGAGCACAAAAGAGATAATGTTATCATTATTTATTGTTTCAAAAAATACATAAGTATTTAAATAAATTGAAACTCATGGATAAAGTTTTCATGCACAGCTCAAAAAGTTGTTAAATAAAAAAAGTTACCTAGAGTTAATCAAACTTGTTATTTTTAGAAAATGTCAAAGCTTGGATGGACCTACTAATTGTCCTTTATTATTTACATGTATAAATAAGTATTTAGGGTGACTTGAAACTCAATTTCATGCTAAAATACAAAAATATTAAATTTATAAATTCTAAAATAAAAATAAAATGCAATTTTTAGCCCTTAGATAGTCAATATCAATCCCAAGAAATTTTTAAAATAGATAATAACTAGCTAAAAAGGGGTTACAATGGTATGAATCTCTTCAATACCTTTCATTTTTTCAAAGGGCTCAATTGGCTTCCTAGATCAAAATATATGGCCTCTACAAGATAGGCTCATGCATCATTATTTCTTGTGTGTTAAATGACTAATGCTTGACTTGTATATATAGGGATTTGTAGGACATGATGCACAAAGGTCTATCATGGCAAAAAATGATAATTGAAATCAAAAGCACGTGAAATCAGGCCAATGTGAGAAGGACCTACAAAATTAAGAGGGATAGAATTGGCAGGTCACTAATTATTATGAGACATAATTCGCATACCATTAAATCTATACTAGGAAGTGAGAAGGCTCTAAGTGGAGATAAAAATATTTTAATAATGGATGGTTGGGATCTAGAAGCTAACAATAGGAAAATCAACCATGAATATAAGAATATATAGATGAATCAAGGTCAAATAAATTCTAATGGGGGTTGAAATATGCCCAAATATAGCTAAATGTAAACAAGTGGACCAAGTGTGCTAAAGCATGATAAAGATGATATGGAAAAGGGTGTCAAACTAAAATTTGGTGCCTACACTTATTATCAACTAGGTTGACATACATTTTCAACTAGTTCTTTATAGTATGTCCTTTTTTCATCCAGGATAAAATTAATATTGAGCATAATGTTCAATTCAACAAACTTGCACAACATATGATCTAAAAGATGTAGTGATCTATTTTGGTTGGTAATGTTATGATAAAATATAACATTAATATAAATATATATGTGATAGAAATTAAAAACATTACACCATAGTTTTCCAGGTAAATGATTATTGCCCATCAACATCAACAAACTTCTATCCTACTTGGTCAGACCTTAAAGTCTTAAACAAAGCTTCCAAAAACCATCAAGATAAGATCATAGCCTCATTTACAAACACTATTAACAGATTTATTGGTTAGTTCAAATAGTTTTCACAAATAGCTAATTTTATCGTAGAAAAGGCTATGTTGATATGATAAGGGAAATTTGTGTACAAAGGATGCAATAGGAAGTCCATATGAAGTGATGTTGTCTTCTTATTATCAACTCAATTGATATACATTTTCCAACAGTTATGTATAGTATGTTATTTTATCATGCATGATAAAAGGAACATTGAGCATAATGTTTATTTTAACATGCTTGCACAACTTAGGATTTCAAACATGCATAGATCTATTTGGTTAGTTGCATTGTGATATAAATAACATTAAGATAAATATAGAAGTGACATAAATTAACACTGCATATTTTTCCAAGTAAATGATTATTTTCCATGAGCATAAAAAATCTTCAATTATTTTTTGTTAGACCTTAAATTCTTAAAGAAAGCTTCCAAAAAACATCAAAATAAGATCATAACCTCATTAATAAGTATTATTTACAAATATATTTATTAATTTAAATATTTTTCACACATAGCCAACTTTGTCATGGAAAAGGTTATGTTGAGCTAGTGAGGGAAATTTGTGTACAAATGATGTAATAGGAAGTCCGTATGAAGTGATGGTGTCTTCTTATTATCAATTAGATTGATATAAATTTTCCACCATTTTTTATAGTATTACTTTTATCATGTAGGATAAAAGGAACATTGAGAATAATGTTCAGTTCAACACGCATATGCAACCTACGAGCTGAAAATTGCAAGGATCTATTTTGACTAGTAGTGTTATGTTGCATTTCATTTTTACTTGGTTTGTTAGCTACTAAAAAATTTGTTTTCTATAATATTATCTCATTTGAAAATGTTTTATTGATGTAAAAATTCCTTATAAATCAAAATCATAGTATGCCAAGAAGAAGCCCTAGGAAAAAGGCGAAACAATAGGTGTTCAATTGATAATTGTTTATTTATAATTGTATTCTTCATATTAAATAAAAACTTGATAAACTACTATGAAATTGTAAGACCTTGTTTATATTGTAATTGATGAATACTATGAAGAAGAGAAACAATAAATCAATGAAGTGAATAAGGATGAATAAGAAGAAACTAATGTGAATTGTGAGGAGCAAGAGGAAGAGACACAAAAATAGGTAACATTCAATTTATATAGACACTACCTTTCTTATATTATTGTTCTATATTAAATTCCTATCTTATTTAATTTTATGGTAGTAGAAGGTAATTATAAAATGTACCAAGTAATACACGATAGTGAAATAATTAGTGTAAGATTGGATTTTTTATTATATTAGGAAATTATAATTTTTTTATTAATGGGAAAAGTTTTTGGTTGATAAAAATGCTCAATATGCATCAATCAAAGGTCCATAGCCTTCCACCCGTAGAATAAAGGAAACAGGGCAGTCCTTCAAGTGATAAGCATACCCATGCCCCAAAAGATAAACAAGCTCAATATACGGCAAACAACACTCCTACCTACCATCTCAACCTATAAACTTATCACTTGAAGTTAAGAAGGAAATTTATGTCGATGCAAGTGGAACTTTAAAATGTATTTTTTATTTTTCTAATTTATTTCATTTTTTTATTTTTTAATATTTTTTAAATTTAAGCTAAAAAAATTAATAATAATAATAAAATATTTCTTTTGTATATATTGAAATTTTAAAAAGAGGAAAAAATAGGAAAAAAAACAAAACTACAAAAATAATTGTATACTAAAACAAATTTTAGGCCTCGACTAATGGGGTGTTGGAGCTCCAATTCTAATGAAACAAAAGCAAAATCTAACTTTATTGTACATTCCAAGCGTAGTGGAAAGGAGAAAAACAAATAGGCCCCTTCAGTGCAACTTTGAATATAAACTAAAGAGAAGATGGTTCTGAACTTGGAAATCATTCATGTAATGAATTGAAGCTTCAAATAGTTTTGATAAATGTAAGAATTTTAGATAAGACAAAAATTGGATGAATAGAATCAATGTCGAGACTTGCACCCACTTTTCATGCATGTCTATAATACATTCAAGCTAATACATACACATGAGGTTTTGGTAGAATAACAACCTTTTTTCAATTAAGCTCATATGTGTAGGAGGACCAGTGGCCCTCCTCGCAGTATGGATAAATAAAAATATAATGAGAGATCAAAAAAATCTTCCTTTACCCATGTAATTTATCATCCTATATAGATAAAGAAAGAGGTCTATGGTTTGAAATTGATCTTTATATTTTAAATATTTTTTTTCAAATTAGACAACCCCTAATTAGAGAATAGCCAGTAAAGAGATATTTTTATTTATATCTAACTTATAAATAAGTTATGCATAATGGTGCACACATAATAATATTCATATCCATATAAAGTATGATTACAAGGGACTCTTAGACTACACAATAATGTATAAATCATAATATACAATAACATAGGCTATAAGACCTCATCATGAAACCTTGCATCATGGAATTATTTTATTGAATCAAACACTTATGTCATCACCAATCGATTCCAAATCTCGCCTTTACTTGAATGTCAACCTTATTCACCAAATGATTGCATTGATTTCATCTTCATTGATTTCATCTTCATCAACCTCGACTACTCTTTTGTTATTTAAATTTGTTGTAGAAAAGTCTCATAATTAGCTTTTGTTCTTAGTCATGCACTTAGAATTCAAGCCAAGTCATTTTTGTACTTGATACATCTAGGCACAAGCATAGTAAAGTTTTTGGCACACAACATTTAAATGCACTATTTTTCTAGCATCAATTTCACACAAGGTGCAAGCCTTATGCACTCACTCGAAGTGTAACAGTGAAGGGATCAGGGTCCGCATTGGGCTAGTTGAAACATGGCACAACCTTAGTCTCAATAGGACTTAGTAATTTTTGGAATGAGCTTAGACAAGTTCATCGATGCAAGGCTATTCTAGGTAAGATCAGTAGGCATGAGCCTATTCAAGGGGACTAGTTTTGGCCATAGTAGTGCAAGTTTGTATTAGACTAGTTCCAGTTTTCTAGGGGTGAAAGTCTTTCAAATAGTGAGTAAAGTGCCATTCAGGTGCTTAATGAAATGAGGGAATAGCTCATACTCAGGGTCTCATTCATCCAGCTAATGCTCTAGGCACAGGGGTCAAAGCTCAAGTGCATGCCTATCTCAGCACTTAGGATAATTTCTAGCATATTGGGGGTTTGCTACTTTAAACAAGGACGTCATTGATCTCGGGGAAAACCTTCATAAGGAAACATGTTCATATATAGAATTCATACTATCACAACTATTATATTCAAGTTGAAAACACAGAATAATTTTTTAACCATCCAAATAAGATCAACACTCAAATGTTCTCAATAACATTCTTCATTACTTCACAGTTTTAGTATACAAAGTTCATAACATGAAAACAGAGCATGTGCTCATCTTTGAAACTATTCAATCCCAATGGCTCACAAATGAGCTTAGGTTATACATTCATAATTATTAATATAGTCCATGCTAGTTACTATATACTATTGGCATCTCTCAATTTTAGCAGAGCTTCACTAACATAAATCACCTCCTCTTGTTCTTTAGGTTCAAGTTCATTTTATAGGCAGAGGGGCATCTTCTTACCAAGTTAGAATGGTGTACATCAAGTGATGAGCTATCATTGGGGGTCATTATACCACTGGCTCCATTACTCTGACACTCATGCTCTCCAACCGCCATGTACAAGCACTCAAAAGGATGTCCCTAAAGACTTGGGTGCTAAGCAACTACCTACCAGCTGGCATAAGATCTTTGAAGATTATTCCAAATGGTGCTAATAGTATCAAAATATTAATCATTTGAAATGATTATTATATGTTGATATGTGCCGATTTAGCATGGTCCATTAGGCATCACAAAAAGGGGCCCAACATTACCCCATATAAAATTGCTAGTCTGTCTTCAAACTAGTCTTTTAGTGCCTTCATTGCAAAAAACTTGGGTGCACTCTACTGTAGCTCCACCTTGAAGTTATCAAATCCTTGAATGGTGAGCTTGATCTCCTTGATGGTGTCATCTATTTTTTTCAATGTGGCCTTGAGTGTAGATATGTTTGTACCCTCTATTTTCTTTTTGAAGGCTTCCAATCCTTCCTTAGCTCTTCTCACCCTATCATCTAAAATATCCCCTTTTTCACTTGCCTTTATTTGAAAGGCATAGAAGAGTGCCTCCAGGTCTTGATCTTAGGTCTTTATTTGGGTGCTTAAGGTATTGACTTGCACCATAACCTAGATGCACTCGATCCTACTCACAGTAAATGCATGCTTCACTAAAACATCCTTCTCCTCTTTTGCCTTTTGAAGGTGCACGTCGATGATTGACGCTTGAGTGGAAAAGTTACAAAAGATGGCATCTACTTCTTCTATGCCCTCTCCTAAATTGGTGAAGAGGTATACTACCACATCAAGTTTTTCATTTAGCCCTTTTTTGATGGCTTCGTTGGGGTATTATTTTTCCTCTAGCACCAGCTTTATCTATGGAAGCATTTTTTCTACTAGTGTGAAAACTTGATTAACCCCTTTCATTTTTTAGGTATCCATACCATCCAAAATGGATGGCTCCACCTCTTCAACGTGCTCAACCATCTATCAAAATTTGAGCTTCATTTCCTTTAATTATTCCTCTACCCTTTGCATGATTTGTTTCCATTTATTGGCACAAACATCATTGATGATGTTTTTGCACACTACTGATGAGCCCATCTTGAGGAATGCATTTGTTGATCTTACAGGGTTCATGTCCTTAGTATTTACAAGGTAATATTCATGCCCCTCTTTTGATTTCTTGGTGATTTGGATTGCCTTCTTTGGAACCTCAAACTGAGGTTCATCCATGTAGCAATCGAGATCACAAGAAAATTGATGGTGCATTAAGGTCATGGTAGTTTTGGGGTGCATGTATTCCATCATGTATAAGTCATCATCTTTGGTGAACTCCTATTGTGCTTTCTCCTTGTAGCTCAGCTTATACTCTTCTTCCTCAGCCAACTCCTTATCTTCACTGCTAGTAATGGTGATTTTTTCTTCTCCTTCTTCTTATTCTTGTTCTACTAGGGTTTCTTCATCAGACTTCTCCCCTTAGTCCATCTTTTCCCTCTCCTTGGTGTTAGTTTTACCATCTTGATTCTGGCGGGTTCTTCCTTAGACTTTTCCCCTTTATCTATTTCTTCTTCTCATTGTGTTTATTTAGGGTGAACCTCTTCAATGCCAATCTCACTTCCTTCTTGCCCCAGTGGGGTCTCTACTTCTTCATTTGTTCTTTTGAGGTGTCAGCATCACCTTCTTTATCTTCAAGCACCCCTTTATAATTGGGGCATGCCTATTGTACAGCTTCCTCTACCAGGTTGGAGTGGGTGCTAGGCAACTCTTCACTTTCCTTCTCCTTTTTTAGGTTCTATGTAAGCGGCAACCTTTTCCTCTCTCTCCTTCTTCATTCTGGCCCTTTTTGCTTGGGTCACCTTCTCTTCTATTTCTTTCCTCTTGGCCTTTTCTTCTTTGGCCCTTTTCTTCTTAGCTTTCATTTTCTTATCCTATGATATGCACTTATTTTATTTAGACTTTATCTCCTCATACTTTATATGATCAATTTCAGCTTGGGACATGCCCTTGGCCCTCATGGCCTCTCATTTGTAGTGCAACTCCAGCACTGCATCGATGTGTTCTTAGTCTAGACTAATGTCCTCCCATTTATGGTTCAACTCTTCTTCAATTGGTACGCTCAAGGGTCTTGCTTCTCCATGTGATTCTACCTCATCAGGTTTCTCACCTATTTTTCCTTCCTCTTCATCTCCTGCACCTTTCATGTCTCCACTTCTTTCCTGCACTCTTTGGCCTCAACCATCTCAATGGCTTCTTTTGACATCTCAACCTTTGTCATTTCTTCTCTTCATTCCTACAATTCTTGCACCCTCTGCATATTGCCTTCACTGAAGCTGAGTTGCTTCTATCTCTTCATCTTCTTCTCCAATTTAGTCTAAGGGGAAGGAGAGGGGTTCCATTCACTTGACAAGGTATCATCTTCTTCAGGCATGATGTATATGCCCCTCCCAATTTCTTCTTCCTCTAACTCCTCTTCCTCCTCTATGTCAGATAGGGTTATCCTTGGTTCCACATGAGTAAAATTCCCCTTCATTTTTCCCTTGGTACTATGGGAATCCTTTGGCATGAATCTTATGTGCTTCTTTGAGGAGTTTAACGAAGAGGATTCTCCTTTTGAGTTGATATTGAGCCTTAGGTGATCCTCTATCTCCTTTAAAGTCTCCCCCCTCTTCTACTTGGGAGACTTCTTCTCTGTTGGCTTCGGAGTTCCTTCATCGTTGATCTGGATTAGGGGGTCTCCACTCTACTCAGCACTGAGGCTTTTCTTTTGTGGCTTCATCTCATAGTATAATCTATGGATGTGGCCAAGTATGGTTTCCTCTTGAAGAGGTTGGATATCTAGGTGATTTAATTCATCCTCTTTGTCTTTGGTGGCCTTCCCATCTACATGAGTGAACTGGCACCTCATCCTATGCCTTTCTACATCTAGTTCCTTTATTGGAGTGTCTATCTATTGAGCATTAGGGATCTATCATAGCGCATCTCTGAAGTATCTCACTAAGAAGGCATAGGGGAGCTTCAACCACGCCGACATGTTACCATCAACTAGTAACAAGTGCACTACATAATAGTGTTGCATCATGGTAAAGGTTACCGTTCTGAACATACTCTGAGGGAGCCCCTAATGGATGTGTCATTCTAGCCTAAAGTCCTATATGTACTTTTTGCATGACCCCATGATGTGAGTCTTTTATTTGACATTGAAAGAGAGGGGGCTTATGAAGTCTCTATACTTCTATGTTGAGGAATTGTTGTGCTCTAGATGGACTAAGAGGTTGTCTTCATCCCCTTCTAGGATCCTAACTCTTCCATGATAATGAGGATGAGAATGGATCCCCATGTGAATGTTCCTTTTGCCTTGTGGTACTCTTTCACATTCTTTACAAATTCATCAGTTATGAATTTGGCAACGTTTAACTATTTGCCTTGCACCATGTGATAGGCGATGTAAAGGTATGCCTTCATCACATCGGTTTACCAATCACCTGGGAATAATTTAGAGCTAACGAGTCATGCTACTACCCTCATGATGGGGTCCTTGCACTCCTTGATGGGGAATGCGAATCCCCCTTAAAATAATTTAGGATATGGGCTACGTTCTCCACCTCCTCATCATCATCCATCATCTTATGGATGTCCTTATGATATTTGGGATCTTAATTATCCTCTTTATCAATTGTTCCAAAATCTTCATGTGCCTCCTCGCAAAGTAGATACGATCCTCATAGATGTGTGAGAGTAGGAATTATACCATCTCTTTTGGCTTCTCGAAGCATGAAAACTCATAAAATTGAGTTTTCTCAGAAGTAGTCAATTTATCCTAGATCGAGACATCAAATAAGACATTACCTTGCACCATCTTCTACCCTATCTCCACCATCTAATATTGCACAAGGTCCTACAGGTGACTGGATGTGTGATGGTTATATTCCTTTAGCTGGTAGATGTGTGTAAAAGAGTGCCAACTCTCCCCCGTCATGACATTCAGAGGAAACTACATCACTTGGTAAGACATTTTTGTGAGCATTTTGGTCTCTACCTGCACCATACTCACTGTTTCCACATGCAATGCCATTATTTTTGTTGGGGCCACTTCAAGTGCTATACATGCCCATTTTGGTTACTATTTTACCTGATCAGAGCTTGAACCCTTCCTTTTTTTCACAATTCTTAACCTACTGGTGTTGAAACCTGGTAGGTGTAGTTTATCGAAGCCCTGAATGGTGATTGCACTTCTACAATCATGGGATCTATGACTGTTCGCCCAGCTCTCAAGCTTCATTAGCCTTTAATGGTATCCTGGGCATCAAATCACTTTTTTACCTACCTAATTTATGTAGGATCCTCTCTCCACACTCCCTTAAATCAACCTTACTTTGAATACAATCCTCCCTGGTATGCAATCATTCACTCCTAGTTCTTGAAAGTGCTCAAATTCTCACTGGTATAGCTCAACTCTCTAGTTTTCACTTAGGTTCTCTCTTAGTATCAAGTTAGTTTAAGTTTTGTAACCTAAACAAGTCTATCATTTTCTAATTTATACCCTTTCCTCATCTACCATCATTATTGTAGGTCTTTTATGGCATGGCGATGCTTAGATTTCTTTAAAAATGCAAAATTTTATGAAATCCATGAAATTCCTTCATCATCAATGCATTAATTGAATATCTTTGTGCCTCCACCACCTCTATATTGAATGATCTCTAACTATAATTTGGTGAAGTGACATTTAGTTCAAACGATCACTTCTCACTCAAACCTGGATAGATGCCAGTTATTTTAGATGATTCTTCTCTAGTGCTCATTCACTTGGCATGACCTTCACCTTTCTTGTGGCAACCTGGGTGCAGCACCTCACATGCGCATTATTTAGCCTCCTCAATTCCACTTTCTCTTCTAGTTACCCTTCTATTTCAATCATGTTTATTTATCTTAGTTGATTTCTTGCACTTTATCTTGCCTTGGCCTATCCTACCCCATATAAATCCCTTGCATTGGCCCTCCAGCACTTTGTCTTTTCTTCTAGTTTTCTTATGCACGATCAGTTTGTGTGTCTTCACTTTCTTTCTTAATCCCAACTATGTTAAGTGTCTTCACCTTATTCTTTAGTTTATGGCACATGAGCAATGGATGCACCTCTTCCTAACTTTGGCACAAAAGTTACCTTTGTGCTTATGTACTTTATCATTTTGTTCTCAAATATTCAAAGTATGGTAAATTCCTCATGCCCAAAAACTTAGACATCTATCCCTAGGTGCTTGGAAAGCAAATGGGCTCGACTCATCCAACTGGTATTATGCACAAAAGTGCCAAAGTAGTTCTCTCTTGGGCTTCCAAGAGCCTTGCAATGTTCACCTTGCACACATGGATCTTATGCATCTTCTACTTGCATCTGGCAAGTCTCACACACCCATGACTTATATGTTTGGCCTCATGTACTTAGATGGCATAACTGCTCAACTCACCTATTTTGAATTATGTGTGAAAGGCTAGATGAATTCACGGGAGTTGAATTAGATTCACATGCCCATAACTTAGGTGTCATGGCCTCATGTGCTTAGAAAGCACAAGTGCTTGATTTACCTGGTTGGAATTATGTATGAAATGCCAATAGATAAGTCTTTATGGTCGTCATGCACCACTTATTACCTCTTTACACTATACAAGGATTAGAAACAATATAAATATAATGGTTTGGCTTACACCAAACTATCTTCTGGTTAGCTCAAATCAAATTGACTAGTGACCAAGAAGTTGGTATCTTTATGGTACAAGCACCATCCTACTGTCGATACAATTTTAATCGATTGCCATTGAAATGCCTTGGGATAATTTTGTCAACCAGCGTGTGTAACTTGCATGCACCTATCTCCAATATGTGGTGGATGATGTAAAAGCCCATACACCTTATTTTCAATTTGTTTGAGTGCTTAAGGTACTTCAAATCATAGAGTATCACCAATGATCCTTCATTCAGCTCCTTGCACTTGATGTGCTTGTCATGCCAGAGATTCTAGCACACTTTTTCGATTTGCTAACTCCATCTTGCTTGGGTGCACTTTTCATCCAAGCACTTCAAGTCTTCCAACCTTGTACTCAAATATTTTTGGTCATCTAAGTGACCAATCCATGCAATGCATAAGGATGACACCATGAATTTCATGGGGAGAACTGCTTCAGTGCCAAACACCAGTTGAAAGGGTGTAGCTTTGTTCAAGTGCTTATATGATGTGTGATATGCCCATAGTACCATTGAGATACGATCATCCCAATCCTTGTGACCAATGTCACATATCTTTGTCAAGCACCTTATCATGATCTTGTTAAAGGCTTCAGCTATGTCATTTGCATGTGGATGATATGGGGTGGTCTTGTGGTGTGCCACCATGTATTTAGTTAAGAGGATGTGTACCATCTCATTGATGAAATGAGTGCCCCTATTGCTAGTTAGACTTAATGGTCACCAATATCAACTTACTATGTTCTCCTAGATGAATTACATGGATATCATGATTATGTAATCTTTTGTCAACATGGCTTTAGCCCACTTAGTGAAATAGTCAGAGGCCACTAAGATATACCATGCACCTGTGCACCGTGTTATGGGAGTTATTGGTCCAACAAAATCAATGGCCCATTTCTTAAATGGTACATGGGAAAGAATAGGGATAAGAGGCATCTCATCCTAGTGGTTGGGCTTCACAATGCACTGGCATATGTTACATGCCTTGTCCTACTCCTTTGCATCTTGGAACAAGCTTGGCCACCACAAGCCTGACTGTAATATCTTGCACACTATTACATCTCTATTGTAATGGCCTCCTATGATTCCCTCATGCACTTATGGTAATATGGAATCCCTTTCGTGTTCTAGAACACATCAGTGTAGGACTTCATCTCCACTTATTTTTAATATTTCCCTCTCAATGAGCTAGAAGGGGGTGGCACAAATTGCAAGTTGCTTCTTCTCCTTTTTTGACATGGTCTAGGGTGCAAACCTAGACATTAGGAAAGCAAAAATATCTACCAAGCCTTTAGGGATGCACTAGACTCTATACAGTTATGTGTCTAGCATGTCATCCTCAATTGGCACCATTGCATCACCAAAATTTATGTGAGATAAATGGTCTGGCCCCAAGTTCTACTTCTCAAGTTTAACAACAATAGAGAACTGGAACTCTTAGAATAAAACTATCCATCTACATATGCACCCATGTAGGATAGGATTGTTCATGAGGTACTTAAGCACCTCATGATCAGTAAAAAATATGAATGAGGCCATTGATAGATATTTCCTAAATTTTTATAAGTCATAGACCATTACTAGTGCCTCACGCTCGATGGTGGTGTAATTTTGTTCTGCTTGCATCAATTTTTTGCTTGTGAAGGAGATAGGGTGGTCCATCTTTCCCTCACCTAGTTGTTCCAATATGGTTCCAATTGTAGAGCCTAAAGCATCAACATGGACATGGAAAGGAGTATCCCAGTCTATAAATTATAGAATTAATGCACTAGCCAACTTCAGCTTCAATGTGTTAAAAGCCTCCTCTTGCACCTTGCCCCAATAAAATGGACCATCTTTATGCAAGAGCTCCTATAGAGGTGTGGTAATCTTTGCATATCTTCATATAAAATTTTTGTAGTATCCATAATTACCTATGAATATCTTTTTGCATTGAAGGAGTCTAGAGTTGAATTATGATGGCTATCTTCGTAGGGTCCACAAGCAAACCATCCTTGTAGATGATGTGCCTGAGCATTGTTCCAAAAGGAGTTATGAAGATACACTTCTTTAGGTTCAAATAGATCTATAACTGCCTTCACCTTTTAAACATGAGGCATATATTGTCATAGTGGTCCTTTACAAGGCCATACACAGTCTAGTCATCAAGATAGACTTGGAGGAACCTATGGATGAAGTCCTTGAAAGCAATGATCACCACTCTAGAGAATACAGTTGGCACATTCTTGAGTCCAAATGGCATCACATTATAATCAAAACAACCCCATTCAGTCAAAGAGGTTATCTTGGGCTTATCTTCCTCCTCGATCTGCACCTGATGGTATCCAAATAAACCATTAGTGAAAGTATAGATTTTGCAACCTACGACACCATCTAAGACCCCATCAGTGAAAGGGGTCAAGAATGGGTCAGTGACATAGGCAGTGTTCAAAAATCTATAGTCAACACAGATCCATATGTGCCCATCCTTTTTGATGCTTATGACCATTGGGCTCACCCATTCAGACTTTTATACATGGTAGATGACATCAGTGGCTAGCATTCCATCAATCTCTATTTTTGCCTTGGTGTGTAGGTTGGGGTTCATTCTATATGGGCGCTTCTTGATAGGCCTCATGCCATCTACCAGCTTTATGCTCATTTTTTGAAGGGAAGGGTGGCTACCCTTCATGTCCCAGTAGCTTCATAGGAACAAGTCCTAAAACTCCTTCAGGAGGTCTATGATTCATGCCATCTCTGCCTTAGACTAGTAAGCACCTATAGTGGCAATATTTAGCTCACCTTCTACATTGATGTCTACTTTAGTGGTCTTGAGTGGCATGTGGTAGGGTTCATTCCTCTCTTGATGAGAGTCTTCAACTTGCCTTATCCCCTCCATTGTTTCAATTTGAATATGCATCAGATCTTCTTTGTCTAGGGCATTATCATCCATGTGGTGCATGAGTTTTTTTCTTCTTGTTAGAGCCTTCCAATTACACTCCTAGGTTTCATCATCTTCCTCATTGGAATCATTTTTAGCACCTTTTCCTCAAAAAATGTTAGGAGCACTAGTCCTTTCTTCCAAAACATGTCTCTAAGGTACTCTTATAGGATGGTAGTGTCCTCAAACACTGCCCTGTGAATGACTCGCAGTGGCTTTAGTAGCTTTAAGTTTTGTGAAGAGAAGGAGAAGGTGTGTACGAACCTTTCCTTGAGTACCTCCCAGTCTCCCATCTCTTGTCGCATTTCATTTACAACATACCATGCTTTTGCCCATATTTTTAATGTCTTTTAAAAGGTATGCACCCACAGGCTTCTGGGTACAATATCACCGTAGATAGTCCAAGTTTATTCACACAAATGCACATGCATGATTGGGTCAGAATCGCCTAAGTAAGTAGGTATGTCTAAGTCATCATTACTCTTTCCAAACCTAGTGCATATTACCACCTTCACATCTTATCATATTGGCAAGCTAGGCCTTTCCACTACCCACCAATGGGTAGCAATGCTCTTTAGGGTATGCACTAACACACCCATTCTATTTGTTTCCTTGGGAATGCATGCTTCAATGTCATGGACATAATTCTCTATAGGATGGCTCCCTCCATATTTTGGGAGCACTGCAAGCTTCCCTTTACTTAGCTAAAACATCCTTTTTCGTACCTTTTTGGCATGGGGAACCCATTTCTTCTAGGTGCATGCAATCTTAATCAGTCCCATTCTAGTTAGTCTTGGCTCAATTGTCTGCACTAGGTGACATTTTTTGCTAGTCACTTCATAAGCCTCTTCAACCCATCAATTTTAGGCTACTGTTAGGTTATGGAGCTAAAAGCTTCACTGATGCAGACATGGAGGAGGTTGCTGAGAGGTTGCTGAGTTGCAGAGCAACTGATGTCAGTCTGATCAGTCAACGTCGGTCATATACAGTGAGAAGAGCAACCGACGTCGGTCAGGGATCGGCCGGCATCGGTCACCTCCAGGCAGACAGGGACCGACATCAGTCACCTGTGCGGTTCCAGAACTGCCAGCTCACAGACAATTAGTTAATGAACTAGTTGTTTGCATGTCAAAGGCCAATTTTAGACTTGAAGCTGCAGATCTAATTATTGTAATTAGGTGTCTAATTATTGTTTGCATGAGATCTATATAATAGACTCATGGGCTGTATTGTAATTTGTGCTAGAGAGTAAGAGAGCAAATATTAGCTCCTTCTCTGTGTGAAGAGAGCATGGTGTGTTCCTCCTAGTGCCATAGTGCCAAGTGTGGGTGCTGGTTTGGAGAATCAGAGGGGTTCTTCATGTATGTAGGATCTTGGTCAGCATGTGTGCAAGGCCACGTTTGGAGATCTACATGGTAAGTAAGATCATTGATCTACAGGTGTTCATGTGTGCAAGGTCTAGGTTTGTAGGTGTGCAGAACCAGGTTGATCTGTAGCTGGCAGTAGAATCAAGGTGACAGCAACACAACAGGGAGCAGGATCAGGCAGGATCTACTTGGAGTACGGTGTGTACTCAGTTGGAGAGCAAAGAGGAAGGCAAGGTAGTTCCTTACATAAGTAAGATCATTTGAGTTGCAGGTTGTTGCAAGTTCATGGGAGATCTACTTGGAGTGCGTGGAGCACTTGTGGAGTGCGTGGAGCACTTGTGGAGTGCGTGGAGCACTGGTGTACTAGCAGTAGTGGATACTGACTGGTTGGAGGTGAACACCAACTCTGTGTTTGAGTTGTGTGTTGGGACCGTAAGAGAGAGAGCTTTGAGGAAAGAATTACTATACACTTGAGGTGTGGGAAGCCTCTGAGAGGTGTGAAGAAGAAGTGGCATCTTCTTTATTGTATTCTTTTCTGGATGAGTATTAATACAATTGGGTATTGTCTCTCATATTCTGTGTTGTTTCTGATTTCTAGTTACTTGTTACTTCTGGTTAATTCCGCATATTCAGTTGCTTGTATTTGGTAATCAATTGTGCTTCTGTGGGGTTCCTAACAGCTACATCAATTGTATTAGAAGTTGATTATTTGTCTTCCCATTCGAGCACTCCTTGGTTGCTTCGGTTAAGCTTCTCGGTGCCTCGTGTCATGATGTTATAAATGTGGTTGATCTCATCTTTAATATCAACACTTTCCACATAGGGAGGCCATTGATCACTTGTTACGGGATCACCACCCTCTCTCTGTCATTCTCAAAATTCATGTAGCACTTCTTGAAGCACGTGTCTACATTATTGGCGTATCACCATGGCCTCCTTAAAATAACTTAATAGTTATCATGCTCTGCCAAATTGATCACCTCAAATTTGGCTCAAAATTCAGTGCTCATAATATCTACAATAGTGCCCTTCAGGATCCTGATAGGTTGCACTCAGGTTTTGTTGGCAATAAATAGCATATGAGGGGAGGGCTTAAGGGTGGTCATCCCATCTTCTCCAAAGCAGTTTTAGTTAGAATATCAACCCCGATGCCCATATCCATAAGGACCTCACAAATAGACCATCCATCGATGGTGGAATTTATTAGTAGTTCTTGGTCATACTATGCATTTTGAGTATGCCTTACTTCACGTGCCCTCTCAATATGCGGTGCAATAACTTCAATAATCTGAGGCATGGCCTCCTCCTTTGGTCTCTTCCCTGCATGCTCTAAAATCAATTTTTTAATTAAGGGTAGCATCCCTTCAAATTGTAAGAGGTGTAGGATCTCAGTCAACTCTTGTACTTTAACTTCTTGGCTATCTTGCTTCCTATGCACGGTACTTACCTATGCCTCTAGATCTTTGGCCAGTTGGAGTTCTCCTTAAAAAATTTGTATTATGCTCATGGCTTGTTATAAGATGTCCTTCTATCATTTCGAGTTAAGGTAGGGCACAGGTTTTGGCTCAGGTCAAGTTATGCACTTTGTGTAGCTTGACTCACCATATTCTAAGTGTAGCTCTTTTGTTAGCATAGGAGGTGGTTTTGTGGTAAATCCACTCTGAGTTGTGGTCTATACCTTAGGTGGTTCCTTGTGAGTCTTTTGTGGCTTGGGATGTCATTTCTCCTCCTTTTGCTTGAGCCTCACCATGATGGCACCCTTATCTATGCCAGTCAGACCTTGAGTCAGCTTTTTGTACAAGTCTAGGCAATCCTTGACCACATCTGGTCCCCGACAATACCCACACATTAGGTGCATGGGGCAATCACACTGGTAATTCTCAATTGACCTACACTTGTAACATGATCACAGTGGGAATATTCCTCTACCATATCTTCTACCTCACTTGCACGTACCTCATTGATTCCCATAGCCAGTATTTTATTGGCCATAACCTTCATTTTCTTAGCATACCTAGCCTCTGACTATGGTCATCATCTGCCTTGCACCTCTCTCCATATTTTGGTGCATCTCATCAATGACTCAACAATCTATTATTGAATGGGTATAGGTGTTGCACATCTTATAATAAATATTAGTGTTCACTTGGTTGGCATGCTAAAATAAGGGATAGTTTTGAGAGTCTTGTTGTACATGACAAACTTCACAGTTGATAAGTAGGGTGCGAACATTTTTTTATGGGAAATCATTCTTGTTATGCCCCTTCATCTCACATTCAGTACACCACAATCCACTGCAAGAATCATGCATCGAACCATTAGTTAGCTTCTATAGTTGGGAGGCCATTGGCACGATTTATGCCTCCATAAATGGGTTGATCTTAGTGTTTTTGTTGCCTATTACCTCAGCTCGAAGCATGGCTTCAAGTGCTTCACAGGGGTTCGTGAAGGTCTTCATGGATAGTGCTCTCTTGAAAGGTACTAGTAGGCCCCCAATAAACCATTGTGCATGTTGGGAGGGGTGGATATCATATGGAAGATTAGAAAGGAGGGTCTTAAACTGCACATCATATAGGTGCACACTCTCGGATAGCCCTTGGCATATTTCCTTAAGCACCATGATGCTCTATTTCTCAAATTTAGGAATATCAAATTCCTTCAAAAAAGCCTCTTTTAGTATATCATAATCATCCATAACCTAGTTTGGATCAAATTTTTGATATCAAGTATGGGCACGATCCATCAAGGTGGTCATGAACTAAGTCACCTTGTGTTTTGATTAGGTGATACCCTAAGCACGCCATTAAAGTTCACACTATTAAGTTGTGGAGCTAAAAGCTTCACTGATGCAAATGGTGGAGGTTGCTAAGTGTCAAAGTAACCGACGTCGGTCATGCCAACCAACATCGATCATATCTAGTGTACACAGTAACTGACATCGATTATGGTCGGCTGGCATCAGTCAGACAAGAACTGACATTGGTCACCTGTGTGTTTCCAGAACTATTCTAATTTTAGACAAACAGTGAGTTTGCATGTAAAGACTAATTTTAGTCTTGAGTCTACGTTTCTAATTATTATTTGGTTTGGGATCTATTTAAGAGACCCATGGGGTTGTATTGTAATCAAGGACTAAGGACTAAGAAGGATTAGATCCTCAACTTGAAGGCAAGAACAACAATTGGGTTGGTTGTCTCAAGGGGTGTAAGATCAGTTGATCTGCAGGTAGCAAGATCAGGGAGATATACATGGTAAGTAAGATCAGTTAGATCTGCAAGGGTGCAAGATCAAGGAGATATACTTAGTGGACTGGCAGTAGGCAACAACAACCATTGGGTTGATTATCACTCACTGGTGGAGGGAACAACTCGGTAATTGAGTTGTGGTTGTAATTGATTGAGAGAGAGAACTCTTGAAGAAGAATTAATGGACACCCAACAGGTGTGAGAAGAGTGAGATTTCTTCATTGTATTTCCTTCTGGAAGAGTGTTAATATAGATTGTATTATTTCTCGTATCTCATATTCTATGCTATTTCTGAATTCTAGTTACATATTACTTCTGGTTTAATTCCATGTTTAGTTGCTTATACAAAGTTAATCAATTGTATTGTGAAGAGGATCCTAACAATTGGTATCAGAGCATGGTATTAGTGCATGTTAGTATTTATTGAGTATAGGGTTCCTAACAGTTGGTATCAGAGCGAGGTTGGTATTTATTGATTACAGGTCACTCTCAGGGGTTTTTGATTGAGTGGGAGTAAAGCAATGGCAAAAGAAAGTACACTAATAATGGAGAAATTCAATGGCAAGAATTATCAATTATGGAGGATGCAGATAGAGGATTATCTGTATCCAAATGATCTATACTTACTGTTGGGTGGGGTTTCAATGAAGCCCATGAATATGAAATATGAAGAATGGAATGTTCTTGATCGAAAGGCTCTGGGATCTATAAGGTTGAGCCTGGCATCGTCTGTGATTTCCAACTTATCACAGGCAAAGACAACGGTAGAGTTAATGGAATCTTTGGCAAATTTATATGAAAAACCCTCAGCTTTGAATAAGGTATTTCTTATGAAGCAATTATTTAATTTGTAAATGCAGGAAGGTGGATCGGTATATAGTCATCTTAGTCATTTTCATGGTTTAGTAAACCAGTTAAATTCAGTCAAAATAGTTTTTGATGATGAAATTAAGGCTCTCTTAATCTTATGCTCTTTACCTAAAAGTTGGAATAGTTTGGTAATGGCAGTTAGTAATACTGCGTCTGCTTCAAATATCTTGAAAGTTGATGATGTTGTTAGTGTAATCTTGAATGAAGAAATTTGTAGGAAAAGCACAGGGGAAACATCAGGTAATGCTTTAAGTGTTGAAAGCAGGGGAAAGCAAAGAGAGAAGATCGAGCAAGAGAAATCAAGGTCAAAGATAGGCAGTGGATCCAAATCCAAAAATAGAGGTATAACCTGCTAGAATTGTGGAAAGAAAGGGCATGTAAAGAAATATTGTCGGTTGGTAGAAGATCAGCGTGAAGGAAATAAAGAAGTAAAAGATGCAGGTATTGTTGCACGGGATGCTCTTATATGTTCCTTGGATAAAGTAGAATCATGGGTTTTAGATTATAGTGCCTCTTTCCATGCAACCCCAAATAGAGAATTTTTCCATGATTATGTCCATGGAGACTTTGGAAAAGTTTATTTAGGGTATGGTGAGCCTTGTCAAATGGTTGGCAAAGGGGAAGTGCAGCTGAAATTTTAGAATGGCAACACATGGGTGTTGAAGGATGTCATGCATGTCCCAGTCCTGAAGTGGAATTTGATTTCTATAAGAAATTTGGGTGATGAGGGTTGCACAGTAACTCTCACAGTGAAATCTTGAAAAGTTTCTAAGGGTGCACTTGTTTTAGCAAGAGGTAAGAAAGTAGGTACACTTTATCTATCTACTTGTATTACTGATTCTCCTTCTGTTTTATCTACTTCAGATGTAGATGCAAAGATGTGGCTCTGTAGGCTTGGTCACATGAGTGAGAAGGGAATGCATGTTCTTAAGTCAAATGTTAAGAACTGGAAAGCCTTGGTTTTCAAAGAGAAGATGATGGACAGAGATCAGCTCAAGAGGCTGAATAATTCTAAGCAAGGCAATGTTGATTTGGACAAGGTTATGATCCAAAATGAGCTCGCGAGTAAAAATCATCACTCATAAAAAAAACACAGATACCGACGTCGGTCAGGTAAGAACCGATGTTGAATAGGCAAGAATCGATGACGGTCCAGTGGAGACCAAATTCAATGATGTCAGGCAGGTGGAAACTGACGTCGGTCAGGTAAGAACCGACGTCGGTCATGTCGATCACATGGAACTGACATCGGTCGGGTGTAGACTGAGAGATGACCGAGATCGGTCACTGTCAGAATGAAATTTGGGTAGACAGCAAGCTGTCAATGAGTCTCAAACACCCATGAGGAGGTCTGAAAGGGTAAGTAAGCCTCAAATTCGTTATTCCTCTTCTTTATACTACTTGTTGCTCACTGATGGTGGAAAACCAGGAAGTTTTGAAGAGGCAATGCAAGTAGAATCCAGGAAACAGTGGGAGCATGGCATGAATGAGGAAATTGATTCCTTGGAATAGAACCAAACGTGGGATTTGGTAGAGTTGCCAGCCAAAAAGAAAGCACTAAAAGATGAATGGATTCATAGATTAAAGAAAGGAGAGAATGGACAGGTGAGACAGAAGGCCAGGTTATATGGTCTTGAGCAAGCTCCAGGACAATGGTATTTGAGGTTTGACAGGTTTATGACAAAGCATGGCTTTAGTCAATGTCAATGTGACCATTGTGTTTATTTTATTAGATTAGATAATGATACCTACATTATCCTGTTACTGTATGTAGTGTATATGCTTGTTGCAGGGTCACACATGCAGGGAATTGTTGAGCTAAAGGTAAAAGTAGCTCAGACATTTGCTAGGAAGGATTTAGGAGCAGCAAAGAAAATCCTTGGCATGAGTATTTTTAGAGATAGAAAAAATCACAGGTTGATTTTGTCTCAAGAGGATTATGTGAATAAGGTAGTGGAGAGGTTTGATATGCAGGATGCAAAACCGGTAAGCACACCTATGGTTGGACAGTTCAAGTTGAGCAAAGAACAGTGTCTTAAATCACATGATGAGGTTAAGTACATGGTATGTACTAGACCTGATATTGCCCAAGTAGTGGGAGTTGTCAGCAAGTTTATGGCCAATCCAGGAAAGGAGCACTGGGAAGCAGTTCAGTGGATTCTCAGATATCTAAGAGGGACCAGCAGCAGGTATTTATGTTATGCAGGGTCAAGCATTTCTCTACATGGGTATGTAGATTCGGATATGGTAGGTGACTTGGATGGCAGGAGAAGCACCATAGGATATGTGTTCACTATTGGTGGAATGGCGGTTAGCTGGATTTCAGAGTTGCAAAAGGTTGTTGCAATCACAGAGGCTAGCAAGGAAATGATATGGATGACTTGGTTCATAGAAGAGTTGGGAAAGGAGCAAGAGAGTTGCAGATTGTATAGTGATAGTCAAAGAGCAATTCATTTGGCAAAGGATTCAACCTTTCATTCAAGAACCAGATATATATAGCTTAAGTACCACTTCATTAGATAGGTATTGGAGGATGGACAGTTGAAGCTGGAAAAGATCCATACGGATAAGAACCCTGCGAAAATGTTAACAAAGTCGGGAACAAAGGAGAAGTTGAATCTTCATTCAACTTTTGTTGGTCTTCAAGACTAAACTTGAAGATGGGGATACAAGCCAGAAACAAATTAGAGGATGTTGTTGTACATGTACAGATACAGGTGCAGCTGTTTATCTCCAAGTGGGAGATTGTTAAGTTGTGGAGCTAAAAGCTTCACTAATGCAAATGGTGGAGGTTGTTGAGTGTCAAAGTAACCGACATCGGTCATATCCAGTGTACACAGTAACCGACATCGGTTATGGTCAGTTGGCATCGATCAGATAGAAATTGACATCGGTCACCTGTATGTTTCCAGAACTGTTCTAATTTTAGACGAACAGTGAGTTTGCATGTAAAGACTAATTTTAGTCTTGAGTCTGTGTTTCTAATTATTGTTTGGTTTGGGATCTATTTAAGAGACCCATGGGGATGTATTGTAATCAAAGACTAAGGACTAAGAAGGATTAGATCCTCAACTTGAAGGCAAGAACAACAATTGGGTTGGTTGTCTCAAGGGGTGTAAGATCAGTTGATCTGCAGGTAGCAAGATCAGGGAGATCTACATGGTAAGTAAGATTAGTTAGATCTGCAAGGGTGCAAGATCAAGGAGATCTACTTGGTGACTGGCAATAGGCAACAACAACCATTGGGTTGATTGTCACTGACTAGTGGAGGGAACAACTCGGTTATTGAGTTGTGGTTGTAATTGATTGAGAGAGAGAACTCTTGAAGGAGAATTACTGGACACCCAAGAGGTGTGGGAAGAGTGAGATTTATTCATTGTATTTCCTTCTGGAAGAGTGTTAATATAGATTGTATTGTTTCTCGTATCTCATATTCTGTGCTATTTTTGAATTCTAGTTACATATTACTTCTAGTTTAATTTCGTATTTAGTTGCTTATACAAAGGTAATCAATTGTACTATGAAGAGGATCCTAACAATTGGTATCAGAGCATGGTATTAGTGCATGTTAGTATTTGTTGAGTACAGGGTTCTTAACACACACTTGAGCACATGCTCTGTGGCATTCTCTATATCATGATACTCTGGCAAATGCATCACCATTTCATAATAAATCCGTTGAGGGGGTGGTGTTGGAGTCTAAGGCATTTTCCCCCTGGCATATGTGTTGGAGGTGGTCCTCTAATGCCTCTAATTATAGGGTTGAGCACTGACCTTGTTGGTGTAGGTTGCACCATCGAGCTTGACAGTGTGGTGTTGCTCACTTGTGGCACCAAGCCACTTCTTATGGGTTATTACCCAGTCAATGTAGTTGACATCCTTTGAATGGGAATGCTTGCACTTCTATTCTAGATTCTTGGGTCATCACCCACTGGTTTCATGGTATTTTGGTTTAATTCCTTGTAAGGAATCACTTGTTCAATCATAAAGTCTTGGTTCAAAGTTTAGAGTCTATCAAAATCAATGTCGATAATAGGGTCAGCTATCATTCTTCTATCTTTTGGTGGAGAATCCATCCCATGAGCTTTCACTTTAGGTTCAAAGGGGGTAGGTGCTTCTAGTGCATCCTCATTCAGCACATCTTGAAGGAACCCTAGGCATTTTACACCCAAATACTAAGCTCAATCTCTTGCTTCCTCCTCACCTTCATCGTGCCATTGCAATTCAAGGGATCCTTACCCATGCCCTTCTCGCTCGCTATGGGTCCTCTCAACATTTCTAGGCTTTATCATCATGTGCCTTCACTTGTTATAGTTATATCCTTGAAGCTCTCAAGTGTCAGGGTGCTCATCCCTTTCCATCGCACCTCACCTACACTTCCCCTTCTCACCTTCTATGCTTGCCCATACGCACAAAGATTTTAGCCTTCCATTCTTATGGTTTTAATACTATAATCCACTAGTAATTTATTCAATTAGGTGTTGATCCCTATAATGAACATGCCCCTTGGTTCATAAAATAATTCATACTCTACTTCTTCTGGGCAAGAGAAGGTCGACACGACAAATTCCAACACGTAGTTGTTCAACATGCCACTCTACCACTTGTCTATATTGCACATCTAAACATCATCTAGGCTTTCAAGCCTCTCTAGGCACTCCTTTTTCCACTCAAAGTGTTGGTCATATCTTCATCTTCTATAGGTGGTATAGGTGACCAACCACCGGTACACATGCTCTGATAGTTCACAAAAGAACACCTCATACAAAGCATCATACAAGTAGGTTTGTACCCATTCTCTTGGCTTATGTCCTTGGCATGTCAGATGCTTCTATGCAAAATTATCTTCCACTTGCTCTAGCCAGCACTTGATGTTCTCAAGTGAAAGATAGAGCATCACTTTGTTGCACCATTGCAACAACAAAATTCAACACAGGTCCCGACAATGAAACCAAAATGTTGTAGAAAAGTCTCATGTTTAGCTTTTATGCTTTGTCATGCACTTAGTAGTCAATTTAAGTTAGTTTTATACTTGATACAACTAGGCAAGAGCATATTAATTTGGTGCATAACATTTAAATGCACTACTGCATTGACATTAATTTCACACAAGGTGCAAGCCTTGTGCGCTCACCTGAAGCGTAGCAGTGGAGGGGTCGGGGTCTACATTGGGCTAGTTGAAACATGGCCCAACCTTAGTCTCAATGGGGCTTAGTCATTTTCAGAATGAGCTTAGACAAGTTCATCGGTGCAAGGCTATTATGGGTAAGATCATTAGGCACGAGCCTATTCAAGGGGACTAGTTTTGGCCATAGTGGTGCAAGTTGGTATTAGACTAGTTCCAATTTTCTAGGGGTGAAAGTCTTTCAGATAGTGAGTAAAGTGTCATTCATGCACTTAATGTAA
This sequence comes from Torreya grandis, assembly GCA_037957365.1. NCBI lineage: Eukaryota > Viridiplantae > Streptophyta > Pinopsida > Cupressales > Taxaceae > Torreya > Torreya grandis. The sequence goes on from JARHVA010000430.1 coordinate 2,868,618, forward strand.
TGGGGGAATAGCTCATACTCAGGGGTTCATTCATCTAGCTAACGCTCTAGGTGCAGGGGTCAAGGCTCACGCGCATGCCTATCTCAACACTTAGGATAATTTTCAGCCTATTGGGGGTTTGTTACTTTAAACAAGGATGTCATTGATGCTAGGGTAAACCTTCATAAGGCAACATGCTCATACATAGAATTCATACTATCACAACTATTAGATTCAAGTCGCAAACACAAAATAATGTTGTAACCATCCAAATAAGATCAACACTCAAATGTTCTCAATAACATTCTTCATTAATTCACAGTTTTAGTATACAAAGTTCATAACATGAAAATAGAGCATGTGCTCATCTTTGAAACTATTTAAGCCTAGCAGTTCATAGGCGAGATTGGGTTATTATACATTCATAATTCTTAATATAGTCCATTTTGGTTACTATATACTATTGGCATCTCTTGATTTCAGTAGAGCTTTTCTAACATAAATTGCCTCCTCCTGTTCTTTAGGGTTCAAGTTCATTTTATAGGTAGAGGGGCATCTTCTTGCCAGGTTGGAAGGGCACACGTCGGGTGTTGAGTTGTTGTTTGGGGTCGTTATGCTACCAACTCCACTACTCTAACACTCGCATTCTCCAACTTCCACATGCAAGCACTCAAAGGGATGTCCCTAAAGACCCAGGTGCTAAGCAACTCCCTGCCAACTGGTACAAGATCTTCGAGGATTCTTTCAGCTGGCGCTAATGGTATCAAAAGAGCAATCATTTTCAATGATTGCCATGTGCTGAGATGTGTCGATTTGGCACGGTCTACTAGGTATCACAAAAAAGGGCCCAATAAAATTTGTCTAAATCTTGCTAAGATTGTAGGGATGGTCACTGTAAGTATCCAATTTTGACATAGTGTAACCTTATAGTCCATTGATGAATGTACATCACCAAAGCATAAAAACATGTTTCACCTCCTCTTTTAATCACCTCCCTTGTTCTCTATTCCCCTCCATTTGATTTCTCTACCTCCACCTTCCTGAAATGTGTGTGTTTCATTTTTCAATATTGTTATCAGGGCTTTGCTTAGAGTGTGGGTGAATCCGTTGCAGTGGTTTGTGAAATTGATGATATGCATTAACCGATGGTTTCATCATAATAGTCTATACAAGAAAATCAATAGTTGGGATTAGAATAATAAATGTTACACATGCCATTGCTCTTCACTTGCATCTTTGAAACGTTTCAAATGCGCCCAAATCTCTTGTTTTCCCTCATAATCCTATTTTTCCTTGAGCATGTCCTCTCTTTAAGTCATAAAATCATATAATTGCAACTCAATTCTCTAAAATGCATTGATATATAGCCTTAATATTGTTGGCATTCCATCTTTTATTTGCTTTAGTTCTATTCATGGAGCTCATGCCCTTGATTTGTTGATTTTCCCAAAGACCATGAACCATTAATCAATTGGAGATTACAATTTGAGGGCACTCATATTTCCTCCCGATTTGACATACAATGAGTGATATGTTAGAGGTTTCAGTTTTTCGTAGCTTATTTATTGTTAATTAGCTAGTTTTATACTTGTAGTTTAATGTTCTCTTTTGTTCAATGTAAGCATAGTTTATTGTTCTAATTATGTTTCCTTTGTTTATCATGGGTTATTCAATGTTTGGATAGGTTTCTTTCATAAACCTCATCTCATACTTGTTTTCAGCTCCTCCACTCGTATGTTTTGTTCTCCCTTCAAGTGTTGTTTTGTTCATTCCTCAGTTGTGTTTGAGTTGTCTTCATAATAGTTTTAGTGTTTGTAAAAGAGGTTATAATAGGTTTGGATCATGCTTGTCAATAACATTGATCTCATACTCTCCTAATACCCCATATCTCTATTGTAGTTTGCAGTTTTAACTCTATTGTCATATTGATGTCATTGTGCATTTAAATCTCTTATAGTGAGTTTATCCTCAATGGTTGTGTGAACCTTCTTGTTGTATTAGATTGATGTCCTTGTGTTCCTAAATGTACAAAGTGAGCCCATCAATTTGTTGTTTCAAATTTGTGTCAATTGCGTAATTATCCCATTACTTTTTCCAATGGTTTTGTAGTTTTAGTTAATTAGATTCTTCATTCTTATTGTAGACACCCAAATTTGACTCGAGCTCATCCAAAACATGCATTTTACATAACCTTGTTTATTTAGGTTTTTGTTGATGAACAAACAACTATTTGACATGCCTTATTCTATGTTGCACGCTCCACTCTTTTGTTTATACTTTCATATATTTTTATATTTCTATTTTATCTTCTCATATCCACCTTGGGGATTCCCAATTTCCATTCCAAGTCTTTGTCTTTGAGTTTTGAGTGTTTTAGACAAGGTTGCACTACGACTCTATCCAGGTAATGCGCACTTGTCCCAGCATAACTTGCAGAGGAATTTTAAGTTTTTCTATCGTTAACAATCTCTTTTATGACCATTGTTCTTTTTCAAGTCGGTCCCCTCACGCTCCAATAATCCTCCAATTTGAACTCAAGAACTTTATATAAGCAAGGGTCTGTTAAGAGCTAAGTGTTGATTCTCTATCATTCCAAAGGCTATACAAAAGTTTATATTTTCTTATTACTATGTAGTTACTAATTTATCTGCAAATTTGAAAGTGCAATAGATCATTTGCATGCTTGTGTCAAGGGTATTCATAAGCAAAAGAGCATCTAGCATTGCATTTAAAATTGCACATATACACCTAGGATGGAGAACTACATCAACTTGAGGCCCATTTGGGTTATGTAGGCAGGGTTAAGTTACGCGGGATTTTCTAGGGCTAGCTTGGCTATTCCCCTTACCTATTTCCCCCTTTTTGGATTTGATCTCTATATTGTTTTCTTGTGCATAATTTAGGGTTTTCTCTTTTACAAGTTTTCCACGCGACAACACAGATCACAGAGTTCATTAATTAACCCATGTAGGCAATCTCACATACCTAAAGCCAAAAATCAGGTACATGGTCAACCAGGACACAGTTGTAGTACCCAAATAAGACCGTAGTGCACCCCTATCCGCCTTCTGCAGACTTGTCCCAACAGACTGGGAATTACTATTTTCTAACACGAGTATGTTTGCAGGTCTTTTTACACATTTTGCACTTATAGTAACCATGCACAATCAGATTTATTTCAGTTTTGAGAAACACTCTCTAACCCTAGTCTAATTTATTATTTTTAGCAAGTTTTTGATTTCTATAAATTTTGTAATTTATTATGTATAACTATATTTTAATATCATATCAGTAAATATTAGTGTTTCTATTTCAATAGTTTAATTCCATTAGTTTAAGATCACTTACATTAAAAGGGTTAAACACTTATTTATTGTTCTCTATGTATAATAGTCGTTTACAACCTTTTGTTTGTTCATTCTTGTGAAGTGTTTTTAAATGGTAATCATTTTAGCATGCATTCAATACATCAATGGAAACACAAAAATATAGAATAGTTGTTTTCTTGTTTGTTCTATTTTCATTAATCATAGTTGTCATTGAAGTTGATAGATTCGCATGCAAATAGTAGAAAAGGTAGTCTTTATTCATTATTTTCAAACACTTGAAAATAGATTTGTTTACTTCATTCATTTCACTTTACTTATTAGTTTAGAAGTTATTAGATTTTATCAAGCTACTCTTAGATTTGTGCTTCATTTGTCCTTTAGTAGTAGCAAATGCAACCTCAACGTGTTAGTGTCTTTCCTAGAGTTGTTATTACCAATTCCTCTATTTCAATCCAAAATAGTGTGGACCAAGAGCTCTATCAATTAATCTTTGTAATCATTCATTTGCCTCATCAACTTATTCCTTAGCTTGATGCTCTCAACTTTCATTTAGAAGTTGCTGATGAGTATTAGGCCCAATGTGCCCAAGTTCAAAGACCAATGCAACAGAGATGTGTTTAGCGCCCAAAGCAACCTTAGTTGCCAAACCCCTGATCTCTCATTTTCCTCTTTCCTTTTGGTTGTCTCAACTTGAGCTCTAGAATTCAATTCCAAAGGGAGAACATGTCATATTCCTTACATACAATCACAAAGGAGGAAACTTACACTCGATGACAACTCTAAGCTTCAAGCTTTGGGCATAACTCAGGAACACACACTGCATCTAAGATTGTACACCTTGAACCTCAAGTCCCAATTACAACTCAAGAGTTGAGAGATTGGGGACAAACACTACAATTACAAATTTGAAGGTGAGGCAAGAGTAATGCAATGTTGCAATCCATTGTCACATCATCATGCACATAACACATTGACAATTACCAAGAAGAGTAATGGTTAAGGAGTATGTCCAATCTTCTTGATTTGTAATCATTTTGTACCATATATGAGTGTGTTTGTAACTATTCAATGGAGCTTCTTAGTTTTCAAAACTCAAAACACCTTTCATGTATATATCATGTAGACAAGTTCATTTACAATTAACGAACATATTGGACACCTTGACCCTTGAGACCCAAGCACAACTCAAGAGTTTGGAGCTTGAGAACAAACGTCACAAGAATAAATTTGAAGGCCTTGGGCAAAAAAGTGGCACAATGATGTAGTATGATGTCACATCAACATCATGAACATGGCCTTGGGCAAAAGAGTGATGCCATGATGTAGTGTGATTTCACATCAACATCATGCACACAAATATTTACCTCATCAAATTTTAGCAAGAGGAATAATGGTTGGGAAATCTATTCCATCTTCTTGATTTGTAACCATTTAGCACCATATATGGGTGGTCTTGTAACCATTCAATGGAGTTTTCTTAGTTTTAAAAAATCAATCTCTCTCGTGTAAAGATCATGTACACGTGATTCATTTACAATTAATGAGTAAAGCTACATATTGTCTCTCTATTCTCTGTTTTCAAATCCATTTGAGTTTTGTTTCCTATTTAGATCATACATAGATCACGAATGATTATACAATACGCTTATGTCCACCGTTTAAATTTGATTCCCCACAAACTTAGGTTGTGACCGACCAATCTTGTTGGGCGACATATTGCCATCTTGTTAAGGGTCAATAAGTGAACACAAATCCTTCCAATGGGTCAGCTAACTTTCATAACATTAGTCTTCTCACATTTTCAAGGTTACAATTTATCAACTTTTTTGTATTATTACAAAGTTGTTTGCTTAGCAAAATTATTGTGTATTAAATTTTACTTGACTGACATGAATTTATGTTAATTTTGTTTCTTTCTTTATCTATCAATAGTTTGTTTCCATAGGAAGACAAGTATGCTAACATTAAGAGTTAGTCAATTTACTCACTAAAACCCTCTTGCCATAGCCCGGTTTCATTTTGGACTCTATGATTACTTTGATGAAGTTGTAATACTTTTTAGTTGTTAAACTTCCTCTCCAACAACCAAAATTAGATGTTTAAATGCAAGTGTATTTATATACAAGAAAAAATTATCATTTTGGACTTTTATTTATTTCTAGATGGAAGTTTACTTATTTTTCCCAATCAATAGGGGTGGAAATTTGAGATGAACTTTTGAAAACAAAGGTGCTCCTTCAAGAAAAGTCCTTTATAACTAAAATAAAGGGAAGCCCTTTAAATTCGATCACTGTTAACAAATTTAGGTGGACAAAATCACTTGAAAAGGGGAAGGTACAAGAAAAGCTTGTGCTGGCTGATAATCCTCAACAAATAAGAGGGCAGGTGCTAATGTTGGTGGGGACCAGGGTTAGATCTCTAACCAACTAGTCCGCTATGAAACAGGTGTCTTCATCACATGTTAGAATCTTCCCTACTTTCATATTTAGATAATCAAGAAATTTGCATTTACACAAACTCTTCTCCAAGTAACCGACCCTGGTACCGGTATTGGGTACACTGGGATAACAAGTTTTGCCTACGTGCAGCTTTAGTACAGCCATACAAAAAAAATATTAAAAATATTGAAACTGTTAAAAAATATACCTAGATAAGCAAAATTAACCACATAATATGCAGAGTAAACAAAATTTTAAATGAGTTAGATTACCACAAAACAATTAATGTTAAAAAACATTGCTGATAATTCATTTCCAGATGTCATGACATTCAATGGTCTAACTTAAAATATACAAAAAATAAAGCTGAATCAACGTCTTCATATTATTTATATTGTTCTTCATCCAAAGCATGAACAGCATGTGGTTCGCTAGAACAACAAGCACTAGCAATGCCACTCCCACTAGCAATGAAAGGTAAGTGTGGTGGTGTTATTTGCTTTTGATAAAATGAATGTTAAGAGTAGTTTTTAGGGTTCCCCATAATTTTATTTGTTTTTTTATAGTTTTTGAAAATCCAACTTTTAACTTTTTTAAAGTTAAAACAAAATAATATTAACAAAAATGTTTTTTTATTGTTGGTCTTCTGCTGGTACAGCCTGTGTACTGGCAGGGTCGGGTAAGCCCAGGTTCATCCTAGGACCAACCAGGGTGTAACCGACACTACCGGGTAGTACCCGGGCCATATTGGACTGATACCAGTTCTGGGACTGGTCCTCTTGGTGTGAAATATCTGGTAATGTAGCTCTTCTCTAAAAAATGCATAATATACCCTACAACAAACACGTTTGGATGAACCCGGGCATTCCCAACCCTGCCAGGCAGTACCCAAGCTGTATGGGACTCGTACTGGTACCAGGACCAGTCCCCATGGGTGAAGGATCTAGTAGCGTAGCTCTTGTCTAAAAAATACATGATAAATCCCACAATAAACACATTTGGTAATATGACTTGTGCAGGTGAATGTAAATAATAGATAGAAAGATCAGAACATTGATCAATGAATATGCAACAACGACAAATAACTTCAGCTAAGAAGCATTCACAATTGTATTAATGACTGCAAGACAGCCATGTTTCATTTTTTAATTTGAAATATAGATTGCTAACCAGATAGGACTCGTGAAACTCTCCTTGCTATAATATTAATGAGAAAATGGGAAACATACATCAGCCTTATAACTGGGGAGAAGCAAACTACTTCCCGTTTACAAAAGAAGCCTTTGAATTACTGTGCTTCTGTTATGCTTCTTATAAATCTAAGTCTCGTTCCACAAACCTTTTAAGTTCCACTAATAATCTTAAGACACTAGGTGTCAGTCAGGATAAACTTGTGTCTTAAGGGCCGTGTATCATTTTGTAAATTTGAAATATCATATTTATGGCATTTTTATTTTGAATTTGCTTGCAAGAACATCAATACATCTGTGGATTAAAATGTAGTGGTATACAACATAGTTTTCAGTGTAGAACTGTCCATTATAATATATAGGTGTACCTCCAAACTTTACCATAATGACTAGCAAAAATTGACATACTCTCATCAAAATAACTATGACCACAATATCGCATTGCCCACACAGGCCAACATTGGATGCCTGTGCTTGATTGTATCCTAGCAAGGCTAAGACTCATTAAATGAACTAAATCTTTTCAAAGAATACTATTATTATTGTGATTATTATGCAAGCTCATTAATAGCTTGAGTTGTATCACCTCCTTCTCCACAGCTTGCCAGGCTAAACAGAACCAGGTTCTTGGAACCATTCATTATCATTCCGAGTAAGAAAATATGCATCTGCATCAGCCAATGAGGAGAGATTTCAATAAAAGATCCAAAAAACAATCTCCAATTGCTAGTATCTTCAACTAAAGAGAATCAGAAAAAACATATTCAAAATTCAGAAGAAGCGGATTTGAAATAATTCCGAAAAACTTTACTTCCCCAATATTCCAATTCAGCAAATACATCAGACTTTATTACAGGAGAAGATACTCGAGGAAAAAGGGGAGGATAAAGGAATGCAGCAGTAATAACAGGGTTACATATGGGTGAAGGGGCATAGTAGAATGGGGTAATAATATGATGCCATGTTCCTTCTAGTGTTCGTTGCAAAAAAGTAGTCTTTTCTTCCAAAAAATCCAACTTACCTGATATAAACATATCACTATATTCATCATCATCATATATGAACTGTGGAGGTTCTGGATCTCCAAGAGCAACAATGGTACTCCCACTGCACCAACAAGATACAGTCAAAATAGACACTATGGACACACTGCTGCTCTCACATACACCACAAAAAGAAATTAAAAACCCAAGTGTACTTTCAAAATAAAGAGATTTATCTATTAGCAAAGCAATTTCAAAGTTGTGTTGTTTTAAGTATTTCACATGATTTTATAAACTCTCAAGAAGTATTTATTTTTTGTATACTTCCTTTCTTTATATTAAGATTTTCCGAATTTGTGAGCATCCAACATTTCTGCATTTCTTATGCATTTTACACTTATGGTAAATTTGCAATTGAAAAAAAACATGAAACAATATTATGGTACTAAACGACTCGTATTTATCAAATGCATGCATATCATGTAATAGACATGTGAGTAATTTCTTCAGCAAGACTTCTGCTTCTTAGAAGATGGTGCACATATTTCAGTGAAAAGAGATTCAGATTAATTTAAAACTTGGGAATCCTGATATCTTGATTAGAATTTTATCTTAGACACAAGGATGTATACAGTTACATCGATTCTGTGGTTTTCTCATCGTCGCAGTTCACATATCACAAGAAAGAGAAATTCATACTAATCGTAAACCTAAGATTCCCTGCATCTCTGATAGAATCTCCTAATCCCCTCTCCCCTCTACATGTTTCCCGTCTAGGTATCCTTGTCATGGGTTTCTTGGAAAAGTTCATTAGTTACTCTGCTTTAGACATCTGCTCTGGCAGAAAAGAAGTCCAAACTCTCGATGCAGATTTATAATTGTAGCACTCAAAATTTGATTTTGAAGCTTCACCTATACAACTAGAAAAATATAGGAAATGAATTGTCTGGGGTGGAAGATAAGGATCACCAACCAATTGAGATTGTACAGATAATGAGATTTCAAAAAGCCTATGCATTTTCATCGTACGTTATCCAACACAAAAATCACGTCCTTAACAAGCTTGGTTAAACTGTCATAAAAGTACTACCAAAAGTGAGGATGAAGTACTTTCTTTCCAAATTCAAAAAATCTGAAATACTGTAAGGCAATAAGTGAATATGACAATATTCAAGATGACAGTGCAAGGCAATAAGTGAATCCGACAATATACAGTAAGTGATAGTCAGATTTGTATATTCTTCAAAAGCGTATGAAACAAGCCTCCCAAAAGGTAAAGGTAGAAAGCAGCAAGTGATTACGACAATATGTTAAAGGAAATAAGCGAATATGACAATATTCAAGATGATAATGCAAGGCAATATGTCAAAGCATTGAACATCAATAATCCAACTGGTACATATGCATAAAATGAAAGAGAGTAAAGGCAAAGGGATAAGGAAAACCCTTAGAGACCATAGTAACCTCCTTGGTTTGAGCACTCTTGTGGAGAGAGGTTTTGCAGTTGGAATTGTTAGGAAACCACGCACTCTATAGCGACAGAAGAATAACAAAATACAATAACAAAGATAATTAAACAGACAAAACACAAGATTTATGTGGTAAAACCTTAGCAAAGCTAAGAAAACATCCATGGTGCAAGATATCAAGTTTTATTAATTCCAAGATAAACCAATTACATGCGAACTCCATAAAGATAAATACGCCTAATTGACAAAGCACTGTTAGGATTCCTCCTAAAAATAGAGTGGAAAAATGCCATTAGGACTTTGCTTCTAAAAATAGAATCCAGTGGAATTCGTCTTCCTAGAAACAGGAGTTTGACTCCTTGATTTTTTGCTTCAGGAGCATTGCCCCCGAACCCCCTGCAAGGGGGGCTCCATAGGATGTCACCGCCCCCTAGACCTCCTGCGACAATAGTGGGGGGCGTTGTCTCCCCCCCACACCCCCATATTGAGGAGTGGGTTATAAACCGCACCGCAAAAGGATCCAAAATTTAACTTTGTTGTCACATATCTAACAATCTCCACCTTGACAACAATTTCCCCCTGATATCTTGCCAACCAACTCATCACCTTTTCTGCAAGCCAAGAGAAGCCAAACACCATTTTAGCTTCTCTTACAAAACTGGTTTTGTGAACATATCAGCATTAATTTCCACTGTGTGAACCTTTTCAAGTGCTACTTTTCCTTCATCAATCACCTGTCTAACGAGATGGTATTTTACTGCAATATGCTTTGTTCTACTGTAATACGTTGGATTCTTGGCCAAATAAATTGCACTCTGACTATCACAAAATAACTTCATTTTGTATTGCTCTCTTCCAAACTCACCCAATAGGCCCTTTAGCCAAATTGCCCCCTAACAAGCATGATAGGCAGCCACATATTTTGCTTTAGTACTTGATGCAGCAACAATGTTTTGAAGCTTCGACATCCAACTAATAGATCCACTTGCAAATGTGCAAAATCAGAATCAACATATCCACAAATAGAATCACCAAATCTATTATAAGTGATGCAATAGTCACTTGTGCCTCTCAAGTAGCGAAAACACCCACTTCACTGTTGCCCAATGTTCTTTACCTAGATTTGCCATATATCTATTGACAACTCCAACTGCATGTGAAATGTTTGGCCTTGTACATACCATAGCATAAATTAAACTTCTTATTGCACTAGCATATGGTACATAAGACATATACTGCTTTTCTTCATCACTACTAGGACATAAACTTGAAGAAAGCTTGAAATGGGAAGCAAAAGGGATACTAATTGATTTCACATACTTCATACTAAATCTGGTTAGTATCTTTTCCAAATACCTTTGTTGTGATAACCAAAGATTCCCATTTTTCTTGTCTCTATGTATCTCCATACCTAAGATTTGTTCATTGCTCCTAGATCCTTCATATCAAATGTCCTAGCTAGGTGAGCCTTTAAAGCATTGATTTTTGCCATGCTTTTGCTTGCTACAAGCATATTGTCAACATATAATGCCAATATAATGAATAAGCCACTATCCAAAAAATTGAAGTAAACACAATGATCATACTCGCTCTTAACAAAATTTTGGCTCCCCATGAAGGAATCAAACTTCTTGCACGATTGCTTGGGTGACTGTTTCAAGCCATACAATGATTTCTTGAGCTTGCAAACAATTCTCTTTTTTTAATCCTATACAAAACCTTTGGGTTGTTCCATAGATATATATCCGCTTCGAAATCTCCATGCAAGAATGTTGTTTTAACATCTAACTGCTCCAACTCCAAATCAAGTAAAGCTACTAATGCTAAGACAACTCGAATTGAAACAAGTTTAACAATTGATGAAAAGATTTCACGGTAATCAATACCTTCTTTCTATGCAAATCCTTTTGCCACCAATCTAGTCCTGTACCTTTCAGATTTATCATCAACACCTATCTTTCGTTTGTAAACCCATTTGCAGCCAGCTGATTTTTTGACTTTTGGAAGTTCTACTAGGTCCCATGACTTGTTCTTATCCAAGGCATCCATTTCCTCCTGCATTGTCCTTTTCCATTTGGGACTATCCTTATCTTCCAATGCTCCCTGATAACAACTAGGTTCCCCATCATTAGAAATCAAAACAATTGAAATATTGGGACTGTACTTACTAGGACAATGTCTGACCCATGTAGATCTCTATATTGGCTATGGAGGTGTTTCCTCAAGTTGTTGTGAATCTTTAACATTAAAAAATCGTTGAATTTCTTTATATTTAGAATATAAAGATGGCTCCATTTCAACCTTGACATGTTGATGTTCTGGTTCTTGTTTTTCTTTCATTTTTGCATCTGATTTTAGAAAAGATGATTCATCAAACTATACATCTCTGCTAATGATGATCTTGTGGGCAGTAGGATCCCACACTCTCCCTTAACACCATACCCAACAAAGATGTAATTCTTGGATCTTGGGTCTAACTTTGAACGTTGATTCTTATTAGCAAGAGCATAAGCATTACAACCGAAAAATTTCAAATATGAATAATCACATGGATGGCATGTCCATACCTCTTCAAGAATCTTATAATCTATTGCAACTTACGGTGAATGATTTATCAAATAGCAAGCTATACAAACTGCTTTTGCCCATAAATGTTTATCCAAATTTGCATTGTTGAGCATGCTCCTTGCTCTCTCTAAAAGAGTCATATTCATGCGTTCAACAACCCCGTTTTGTTGCGGTGTGTAGTTGGTGGTTTTATGCCTTTCAATCTCAGCTTCTTTGAAATAGTTCTAAAACTCCAAGGATGTAAACTTGCCTCCATTGTTTGTTCTTAAACATTTGAATGACCTGCCAGTTTTCTTCTCAACCAATGCTCTAAACTACTTAAATATATTGAAAACATCAGACTTTATTTTCAGATAGTAGACCCATACTTTTATGGAGTAATCATTTATAAACCTAACAAAATACAATGATCCTTCATACCAAATTACAAGCGCTGGACCCCACACATCAGAATTAATATAGTCAAGAATACCTTTACTTACATGACTTCATGCACTAAAATTCCGTCTACTTTGTTTCCCAAAAACACAATGCTTGCAGAAATCCAAATCTAAAGATTTTAAACCATGAAGTAACTCACGATTTTTCAATACCTTTAACCCTTTCTCGCTCATGTGGCCCAAACGTAGATGCCATAGATGAGCAGAGGATCTGTTGTTTTAGATACCAAGCTGCTTGACTAGTATCTGCACTCCCTTGCAATATGCAAAGATTCCCAAATTTTAGAGCCTTCATTACAACTAAGGCACCCTTAGACACCTTAAGAGCTCCACCTTGCCCTGTGAACTTATAACCGTAGGAATGTAATTCACTCAAATAAATCAAATTTCGTTTAACTTATGGTACATGTCTTACCTCTGTTAGATTCCTTACTATACCATCAAACATTTTTATCTTAATGCTACCAATCCATTCAGTCTTACAAGAAACATTATTTTCCAAAAGAACAGAACTTCCGTCAAGGGTTTGGTAAGAATAAAACCAACTCCTATGCGGACACGTGATGTGTAGCACCCAAATCCAATAACCATTCATGATGATAAGAGGAAACATTACAAACAAATAAAACTTCATCACTCATACCTTCACTTGTTTCTACTTGATTTGCTTCCTTGATGGATTCTTCCTTCTTTTCACCTTCTTTCCTCTTCGAGCAATCCTTCTTAAGATGTCCTGTTTTACTGCAATGCCAACACTTTGCCTTACTTTTCCTAGCTTCTAACTTAGATCTAGATATGCCTCTGGAGCATTTCCCTCTTTCTTTAGATCTTCCCTAGCAACCATAGCTTCAAGTGTATAAGTCTCTAGACTAGATTTTCTCCTTGTCTCCTTAGGGAATAATGCTCCCACAACAGAATCATAGTCAAGCTCATCAACAGTACTGAAGCTAATGGAAGTTACTATATGATCCTGAGAATCTGGCAAAGTACATAACAAGGTGACTGCCTTGTCTTCATCATCCACTTTCATACAAATACTAGTCAACTCGCATAATGGAGTATTGAAAATATTTAAATGATCAACAATTTTCATACCTTTTTTCATTTGCAATGTATACAGCTACCTCTTCAAGTAAATACGATTTGTTACAAATTTCGTCATGTACAGGGCTTCAAATATGGTCCATAAGCCTGCAACAGTATTTTCTCCGATTATGTTGAAAAGAACCTCATCTGCTAAACACAATTGTACTTTACTAAGAGCTTTTGTATCCAGCTCTTCCTAGTCATCATCATTCATTGTCACAAGTTTCTTTGTCTTTCCGTCCAGAGCTTTGTACAGCCCTATTGCACCAACACATCATGTGCTTTGATTTTCCACAACTCAAAGTTCTTGCCGTTAAACTTCTCCACCTCCAACTTTGCATTTGTAACTTTCACCATTTGATGCTACAAAAAATAACACCAAATCCAGAACACAGTTGCTGCAAAATAAGAGTAACCTCACTCTAATACTACTTGTTAGGAAACCACACACTCTACAACAACAGAAGAATAATAGAATACAATAACAGAGATAATTAAACAAACAAAACACAGGATTTACATGGTAAAACTTTAGCAAAGATGAGGAAACATAGACGGTGCAAGATATCATGCGAACTCACTATGTAGGTTACATGCGAACTCCACAAAGATAAATACGTCTAATTGGCAAAGCACCGTTAGGACTCCTAAAAATAGAATGAAAAAATGCCATTAGGACTTTCCTTCTAAAAATAGAATTCGGTGGAATTCGTCTTTCTAGAAACTGGGGTTTGACTCCTTGATTTTTTGTCGTTGCCCCCGAACCCCCGCCAAGGGGTGCGACGATAATAGTGGGGGTGCATTGCCCCCCCACACCCCCCTTGTCGAGGAGTGGGCTATAAACCGTGCCGAAAAATGATCCAAAATTTAACTTTGTTGTCACATATCTAACAGGGATCAACAAGGATAAGAAAAACCACATTAGACTACAATGTAGGGTACTCCTAACTTAGTGCGCATTGCTAGATGTTAATTTCTTATTCTTAGACCCTCCAAGACCTATAATGCAACTTATCTTCCTTTGGTGAAACTCCTTTTCCCTATAATTATTGCAAGAATGGACTAGGACTAAGCTTATACATATGGGTGCCAAATCTTAGTTGATAACTCCTAATGGTTGATGCCACCGTCCATGAATGGTGTATTTGGCTTTGTTTAAGGCATTACAAATACAAGATGCCACCGACCATTCAATTATGACACCACCGTCCCCAGATCTTAGTTCATAGCTTCTAATGGTTGATGCCACTAGTATGAATGGTGTAGCGGCTTTGCTAAAGGCATTTATAAATACAAAATGCCACTAACCATTCAATCATGACACCACCTGCCACAACCAGTGTTGTCACTTTATAGTGGTCGGCGGCAAGCAAAGGAGGAGTTGAAGGCAAACATGGAAGAAATAATGGGGTAGAAAGGAAGGCATAATGTGGGAAAATAGAGGATAATGAGTCATTAAAACAAGGACCCATGACACATCTCTCAAAAAGAATACTAAAGCAAGCCCACTCCAATCTTGTTTTGGGAGGTTAATGTGCCAACAAGCTCATGACAAAACATAATCTTAGTAAAGAAAATATGGAGTGTGTACATATGCCCCCACAAGGCTCATCACTTTCCACATAGTACAACAAGGGATGGTGTGTTGTGAAAAGCCAAAAAGAAATAAAATGAAGTGTGATAAAGGAGATAAATAAAGATACATAAAAATAAAAATGTACATTTACTTACCTAGCCGATGAAGAAGTGTTTGCAACTCTGGAGGCTAGGAATGGTATGAAGTTGGTGGCACACTTGATATATGTGTGGCCACCTACTCCGCTCTACCGGCCTACCGCACTCCAATGGAACTTTGGCTCATAATGAGGCCACCATGGAGTTTGAGCTTTCAACTAGATTAGAGAGCATGCCAATGAGATATAATTGCCATTTGGTTTAGTAATTAAGGCTTTTGAGATTTTGTTCTTCTTGCTTTTGATTTTTATTGTCTTTGATATCTGGCTTGTGTTGTCCTCCATATGGATTCAGAAAGCTAATGTCATAATATTGTTCTCCTCCAAACAGATTCAAGCGGCCAACTATGGGTTTGAAATATAACACAAGAAATCTTACACCTAGATTTTGCACCTTATCAAAGAGTGTGATATTGAATTCGACCTAAGTGTGCCTCAAAGGGGAATAAATGTGCCAAAAAGATGAATGAATATAAGGGAACAATTGAAGTGATACAATGATGGACAAACTAGTAGATGAACGCTAGAGGGGAGACTATAGTTGCTTCAAAAGGGCTTAGGGAATAATGTGGCAATCGAAGAAGAAGCTAGTAATGAGACATAGCGGCTAAGAGAGTGCTGTGTGAGATTAGTGAGGCTGCAAAGTCGATAAAAGGATGGTAGGTAGTAGCAAATAAAGCAATATGAGAAGAAGACATGAAATATTTTTGGCAATAAGTAGTTTTAGGTAATCCATGAGGGGTCTAGCACAAGCAAGATTTGGCAATAGGAGATAGGTGCATGGTAAGTGGGGAAATAGGTAGGAAAATTAGTGATAAGCAATAAGTAGGAAAATGAGTGAAGGGAAATCTATGATGGATAGTGTCATCTCTCCTTTTTCGTAATAATTAAACGATAGTGGACCCAAAATCTATTTTTATTTCCCGTAGGTTAAGGGGTAGGGTTAGGGAAATAAATTAATAATAACATGTTTAAGTTGTCCTAATTCACTTTATTTCATAACATGGAAAAAGGACACTTATGTATTATTATTATGAAGGGGACCAAATAGTAACATTCATTAAGGAGGGTCAAAAAGCAATTTTTATTGAGTCAACCTAAAAGAAACTTTATGTTATATTTTAAAAAGGCGACTTATATTTCATTATTAAAAAGGTTAAATTTGTTAAAGCAACTCAAAATTAAAATTAAAGGAGGGAAAGTTGTTTTTGAGGATTTTGGAGGGAAAGTTGCTTTTAGAGGTTTTTGGAAGGAAAAAGATGAAAGGGAAATTATAAAGAGGGTTGGGCTCATTTGGAAGGCATTTAATTTTCATTATCATTATTTCTCAAGTGATTGAGCCTTGTGTTATCCTTTCCTCTAAGAATGAAAACCCTTTGGTGGATTCAGGGTTGAGGCCAAAAACCCTCAAGTGTGCAGGTGTAGAGGATGAAAACCTTCTTACCCATTGAGGTCATTCCATCCAAGTATCATTATTCTACTTCAAATCAGGACCAGAATTCCAGTTGCAGTGTGTGTAACCCTTCTGAGGGTTGAAATATTTGACAATAGCTGAGTTGGGGATTAAAGAAGGGTTATTGTTGTTTTTGGAGACTTTGTTGTTGTTATACCTGTCTGTACAACCTGTTATACACCTGTTGTACATGCTCCTAAGTTGTTGGCACCATCCACATATCAATTGTTGTACGTAATAGCGTTGTTGGGACAGTATTTACTATTGTTGTTGCTACCGTACAAGATTAGAGATTGTTGTACCTTGGTATTTATTGTTAAACTCAGTATTTATGGTTTTCTATGGCTAGGGTTTGTTGTAATAAACTGATGTACCTTTATTTGTTGTTGCTGTAACTTTGTATTCAGCACTATTTTATGTGTTTGTTGACTGGAATAAAGACCAGGATTTGGGTTTTCAATGTTATGTGTTGCATGTGTTACGAGTAGCCATGAATGTGAATTTTCAAAGTTTAATATAAATTTCAGAAGGGACATTACAGGTAGAGACCGAGCAAGATAGGCAATAAAAGATAGGAAATTAGGTAGGCAAATAAGTGAAAAGGCAGTAAATGAAAGGTAACTAGTGATGGGTAGCGCCCGAGCAAGATAGGCAATAAGAGATACGAAAATGGGTAGGCAAATAAGTGAAAAGGAAATAAATGAAAGGAAACTCGTGATGGGTAGAGCCCAAGAAAGTAGGCATTAACAGAGGAAGAAGTGATAGTCAAAAAGTGAAAGGCACCTGTGATGGGTAGAGCCCAAGAAAGGCAAACAAGGAATAGAAAAAAGATGATGTATGCAAAACGCAGAGGAAATGAAAATACAATGTAAGTTAGCTACATAAGGAAGAGGGATGTGAAGGAAATCCCAAGGTAAGTAAAGTGACAAGACATATCATAGCTCACAATTGCCTCAAAGTAGTAGTATATACATCATCGAGGATTGTTCAAAGATCCAGGGGTTAGTGTCATCATGTACCTAGTAGATAGTGTCGAAGTGTGGGAACTTAACACATTGGTAGGCAAAAGATGATATGGCTCTCATGTGATGGGTCCAAGGATGACCATGTAGAATAATGTAAGCGAGGGGAAAGTTGAAAATCATGACTTTCACGCTAGCGGTTTTAGGTGGAAGGGATATGCAGTGCCCAATGCAACCCAAGGAGGGTTATTTTCTTCGGTCATAACCTTGGTAAGCATTGTGGGTAGTTTTGAGATTTTCAATGCAATAACCTAGCGCCTTAATGAAAGGGACACTACACATGCTCCAAAGCCTCCATCCACTAACGCTCGCTTGATTTGAATGCCTCCAATGTAGACTTGAATAAAGAGGAGGATAGTTAGATCGGAATAGGATCTAGTCAGGTATCATGGATTGTATAGGAAATTTCAAGGAAAAGCTTGGGTTTGTGGTGCAATCAATTTGGATGGAGAGCTCTTTGCCTTGTCACATGATTATCTCGTCGAAACCGTGGAGTGTGGCTTCTTGGCTAGAGAAAAGTGGTCCAAGGATGTTCATTTCATAAAGGAGATTCATTGGTCTATTACGATGTTGATGGGATGTCCTCATGAGTTCAAAGAATAGAGCCTCACAAGGTAAGTTGGTCAATTCAGCTATAGGGTCTCACTCTTCATAGTTAGGTTTTGTTTTGGGTTGTTCAGGGAGTATAGGGGTCATGATGATCTCAAAGGTAGATATAGGTTGTTTAGAGTCTGCATTTTTATTTCTTGACCAACAACGATGCCACCAACGGTGGATGGTGGTGTATAAATGTCACCAGCCATTACCGATGACATTAATTTTGACTAGTCCGGGAGAAATTTTGTTTCAAGAATAACTTTGATGATGAGTTCACATGGGGAATCAGATTCGACAACTTTGTAGGTAGTCTAAATATTGTTGGTACGTGGGATAGTAGGCATTAACACATGAAATGACACATCTCATGCCTTGCATTTGGACCTCCTCTTCTTGGTTTCTTGCATTGTTAGGGTCTAAGGTGGTTTCTATAGTTTTTGCAGTTTGATTTTGGGTGATTTGTTGATTATTTTATGGTGTTTGCTGTACAGATTGACTATTCTTGGAATGGTTGGGGAAAGAATTATTGTAGATGCCTAAGTCTGTATTGTTTTGATGTATGGATTCAAACTTGTTTTGGGCATCTAAAACTTGCTTAGTGAAAATTTCTCGGCATCTCTCATAGATCATTGCTTTATGATTGAAGTCTTCTCCTAATATGAATGCACAGGGAATTTTTTTCTAAGGTCTCAACAATTTTCATGTGAATGCCCTCAGTTAGCATGCCACCAACAAAACTTTTGTGGAATATACCATTGAGGTATGGGCCTAGTAGCATCCAATTCTCGAGGTTAAGTTAAAGATATCATTTACCTAAGTTCTTCATGACTCAAGGGAGAATGTGTTGGGTTTTTTTATTGGATATAAGGGGGAAATGTGTCCTAAGCTTAAGTGGTGAGGTAGGAGGAGGATTTTGAGGTGCTTAGGGATTATTGGCAGTGATAGTGTGTCATATGTCAAAGCTAGGGTCATGTGTGTAGAATACACCATCGCTAATGACATGTCTATTTTTATTTCTAATAAGCATTCTAATTAAATTTGACTAATCCCTAGGAATTTTGTTTCAAGAATGCTTTTGATGATGGGTTCACGTGGGGGATTAGATTTGACAATTTTGTAGGTAGTCTAGAATTTAAATAACGTTGGTAAGTGGGATAGTCGACATTAACACATACAATGACACATCTCATGCCTTGCATTTGGACTTTCTTTTCTTGGTTGCTTGCATTGTTAGGGTCTGACGTGGTTTATATAATTTTTGCAGTTTGATTTTGGGTGATTTGTTGATTATTTTATGGTGTTGCTGCATGGATTGATTGACTATTCTTGGAATGGTTCGGGAAAGCATTAGTGTAGATGCCTAAGTCTGCATTGTTTTGATATATGGCTTCATACTTGTTTTGGGCATCTAAAGCTTGCTTAGTGGTGAAATTTTTTTGGCATCTCTCATAGATCATTGCTTCGTGATTGAAGACTTCTCCTAATACGAATGCACAGGAATTTTTTTTCCAAGGTTTCAACAGTTTTCAAGTGAAAGCCCTCAATTAGCATGCAACCAACAAAATTTGTGTGGATTATGCCATTGAGGTATGGGCCTAGTAACATTGAATTCTCAAGGTTGAGTTAAAGATATCATTTTCCTAAGTTCTTCATAGACTCAAGGGAGAATGTGTTGGATTTTTTTATTGGAGATTAGGTGGAAAGATGTCCCAAGCATAAGTGCTGAGGTAGGAGGAGGATTTTGAGGTGCTTGGGGACTAATGGCATTGATAGTGTGTCGTATGTCAAAGTTAGGGTCATGTGCATAGAATACACCATCACCAATGACATGTCTATTTTTATTTCTAATGAGCATTCTAGTTGCTTTTGGTTGTTCAAAGATTTTCATAGGATGCTCTTGGTATTTGTCTTGATCAAAATCTTCTTCTTATATCTTAGATGAGAAGGATCATACTTTGTATTGCAATTTTGGCTCTGAGGCCATAAGGAATAGTTTTAAAAGGCCTTGTTCATCAATCTTGTGTTTGGCTTTGTTAGCTAAGGTTTTCCATTGTTTAATGAATTCAGATGCTAGCTCATGGTCTTCTTGTTTCGCTTTGACTGAATTTTCTAGGTAAGTCATTGGATTGGAATTCTTGTTCAAAGGAATCTAAATCTTCTAGCTTCACGATATAGTGGGGCTTAAGTTGGTTGTACCATTCTAGGGCATCTTTTGTGAGGGTCTTGAAAAAGAGCCTAGTTGCAGCATATTGGTTATTGTTGATCCAATATTTGTATAGTTTGCCAAAAGCTTTGAAGTGCGATACGTAATCTTGAGTACCATCAAAATGGTTGGTGACATACGCCTCCCACACTCATCGATAACAATGGGAGGAGGGAGGCATTGTTGATTGGGAGTTCCCCAATAGATTTGCTGTAGCTAATTGTTCATTTGCAGAATTTGGCTTTGCATCTGAGCTATTTGATTGTCAATCGATGTTTGCATTTGGGTCATTCAGCCCATGACGTGTATGACTAAGTTGGAAATGTTGATTTGAGAGTTTTGACTAGGATTTGGAATATTTTGCATCAGTGTAAAAGTGAAGTGGGGTGCTAATGGTTGTGGGAATGTGTCCTATTGATGTCCCTATATTTACATTGGTGCCTATGGTTGAGCTAGAGAATATTGAAGCGCTTTTGTTGTCCATTAAGGGAGTTGAAAAAGAAGCAATGCCATAGGAGGGAGTAGAACTAGTGTTGGAAAGAGCCAAGAGGAGTTTTTTTTATGCTCATAAGCATGCTAAGGTTTTTGGGGCCCTTACCCGCATGTTCAGAATGATCAACAATGTGACGTATCATTTCAGGAGTGAGACCTTGGGGTTCATCATGGCCATTTTCCTGTCAAGTGTCTCATCATCTACATTTTGGGAGTCCTTTTGTTTGTTTGAAGGATTTTGTTGGTATGAACCTAAGGTTGTAAAGGTTTCACTGTTGGTGGATATTTTGTTTAGGTTTGCTAAATTCTGTCATGCAGCACTATATGCTTGGTGTAGATTGAGCTTAAATAGATTTGGACAAAGAGGTGGTATCTTTGGCTAAGCTAGTGTTTAGGTATTCCATATTGGGAATAGGGGAATAGTCATTACGGAATCTAAGTGGAGAAAAATTTGGAAGGTAAGGAAAATTGTTGGAAGATAGGGATTTGACCTAGGAAATGAGAAAATGACCCAACAAAAGGGAGGTTAAGTTTGTGTCAAGTTCACTAAAATGTATATGCCAAGAAAGAGGTCTCTACTAAACAAAGCTTCAAAATAGCTAGAGGTAGAAGACCTTTCTAGAGCATACAATCAAGGATAATATGAAAGGTAATAAGCAAATATGACAATATGCGAGGCAATAAGTGAATATGATAATGTGCAGGGTGATATGTAAGACAATATGCAAGACAATATGCATGGCAATATGCAAGATCAATAGGTAGAAGCTGTCAAAATGAATAATCAGACCAACATGTGAATAAAATGATAAGAGGGTAGAGAAAAGGGGTAGGGAAAACCTTGCCCTTGGCTTGAGCACTCTTGTGGAGAGAGGTGTTGTGGGAAAGTCGAGGATAGGGAAAACCCTGGTAAGCCACAATAGGGTACTCCTAAGACTCGACGTATTTCGTTAGCTATGAATTCCATATTCTTAAATCTCCAAAGACCTGTAATGTAACCTATCTTCCTTTGGTGAAGCTCCTTGAACCCATAATCTTAGTTCACAGATCCACCATCTGTGAGCAATGTAGTCAGTTTTTTTAAGGCATTTGCAAATACAAGCTGCGACTGGCCATTCAATCATAACACTATGAGTTGTCGTGTCACTTTACAATGGCCGAAGGTATCACAGAGACCTAAATGGGACAAGATGTATCTATGGGGGCAGAGGAGGGGCTAAAGGGAGTCAGGTAGATAATAATGGGGCAGAAACAAAGGCATAGTGTAGGGAAATAGAGGATAATGAGTCATGGAAACAAGGTCCTACGACAAATCTCTTGATAAGAACATTCAAGACCACCCGCCCCAACCCTATTTTGGGAGGTTAATGCACCAACGAGACCTTGACAAAACAAAATGTTAGTAAAGCAAGCTTGGAGTGTATACCAAAAAAAATCAACTTACAAAGCAAACTAGTTTTGTGTAGTTGGAATTTACAGAAATCCATTAAACTTATATGCACCACATTCTATATTGCATAAGAAGTTTGAAAAGCATATAACAAGATAGTCATCTTCACTAAGAGAATGATTGCATTCATAAAGACCTAGATCCTAACTACCCTATAAGACCTAGTCGCAAATGAACAAGGAAGATCAGATTTGATAATTTCAATCAAATGCCAAGAATTTGGATGCAATTTAAAACATGATTTAATGTATTATGGATTACAAACTTAGTCCAGCCAAGTGCTAATATAATTAAATTTTGAATAGTGATGCAATGCATGCTAGGTCTAAAGGTCTTTAAAAATAGTTGCAACAAGAGACATTTCCTACTGCCATCCAAACAGTATACCTTTGAAATGAGAATAATTATGGTGCAAATAATGATAAATTGGTTGAAAAATGGTAACAATTGTTCTCGAGCCTCATTACAAAAGGCCTTTTGAGTAATTGTTGTCATCTTTGTTCATTGCCAATACATGAAGGTATTGCACATGTGTCATATCAGTAATCTACATTCTTATAAATAAATCCAATGGCATTGGGTTGAATAAAGATCTGAGAGGTCTAGTAGATGGCGGCGCTAGGGTTAGGGTTTACATGAAGGGCGATTTTTTTACCATGGCAGCAATAATTGCAGAGGATCCCTCATCCTCAACACAAATGTCCTGCCTTAGAATAGATACGAAACGGGAGGGAGAGGATCCATATCATAAAATCTTGGTTTGTTTCCCAAGTCCTCTTCGCAGAACGCTAAATCTCAGTCGCCTTCTTGGCCTAGTAGATGTTTCCCCAAAGTGTCTAATAGCCCAATCATTAATGATGCCATCTGATCAGATACTGGACTATGTACTTTGCTATAGCAATAGTCCATGCATATTTCATGGTGTCCTTCCTACCACTTGGTCTTTAGAATCTACATCGATAAGGTATGCCAGCCACAATAAGAATATGAGCTAATTATAGGCACGAAATCTTTTCTCGTAAGTCAGTTTTCTAGTGTGCTTGATAGGCAGCCTAGTGGTCCATACTTTGACAACAATGTTAGAACACGCATGCGCTACTAGGTACCAAGTTTCATTTGGGAAATGGAGAACCTATCTTGCCTGCTAGTCTGGATTAAGATGTAATCTTCTGCTGGAGTTTTGGGATGAAGCTCTGCTCAAGGCAGTGGGAAACTGTTTCGGAGAATATGTTCCTACCACTGAGGTCACAAATCATAGGCTCTATTAGGTATAACCGTATATGCATACATATGCACCAAAATGGATGTTAGTAGGCCTCTTCCATAAAAATTCACCTTCAACTTTCAAGTCGGGATACTTTTTCTTAGACCAGCAGCTTGACTATGAACACCTCCCTTTCCCATGAGCATCGCCATTTGGCACACAGCTGTCCCAAGCAAAATCCCAGCTGGAATAAGTCAGTAAAGATATCAAATACGGTTAGATATCAACCCAACAAGAGGAGAGGTTTATTGATGATGCTTCATTTCACTTGAACGCCTTTTGTGCCGAAATGCAGCAGATGGATGCCTGGTCATTGAGAGGAAGAGGTGTTTCTAAAGGCAAATGTGCAACAGCTGCTATGTTGTGCACTAGGAAACACATGTCAAGAAGGAAGTAGAATGCACTCCAAAACCATGCCATGCAAAATAGTTCTGTTGTTGTATCGATTATGGAAACAAGGATGATGGACCAGTGGAGAACATCAAAATGCAGGAGAGAGAGAGGAGTATATTTAGAAGCAGCAAACCATTGTCCTAGAGGTTTGTAATAATTAAACAATAAATCCAGAATGATGGTAAGCAAGGATAATCTGCAGAGCCAACGGTTTCAAGAAATCAGCTAATCCTGTTCATGAGAACTAGAAGGATACCCGACGCTGCACTGTATGCTAGGACTCATATAGGGGAGGAGCAATTGGAAGCTAATACCCAAGAAGCTAGACACCAAATGCCTTATGGAAGATGATTGTTACGGAACCCTTAACTGGTTTCAAGAAGGCTAGGGATCCAGTAATAAGAAGGAAGATGGGATGGATATTAAACCTTTTGGAAATAAAAAGCAGATTGCAGATGACAAAGGAGGGAAACGAGGGAGATACTCACATCAAGAGCGTAGGACAATAGAAGGCAATAACATGATCAAAGTAGGGGTGATAAAGCCCCTAGAGCCTTAAATAAAGTTTTTATTCTCTAACATTAGAGGGTTGAATAAGAACCTTAGGAGATGGGTGGCTACGCACAGGATAGCACAAGATAAGCCAGATATCGTTTCCTTGCTTAGGATAAGGTGAGCTCTAGGATGCTGCATATATGGGTTCAAAGAGAATGGATAGCTAATGCCTCGAAAAAAACTTCTAGAGCAGTGGCTATTCTCTGGAACCCCATTAATATCAAGTTTACTCCTCTTGCCAGGGTGCAAAGCTGAATGGCTAAACTTAAATCCAGCCTACAAAATGTGATATCCCTTATGGCAGTAAAAGTTTATGAACCATCCAATGATGCTGCCAAGGATAATAAATTTTGGAAATTAGAGAACTTCGTGGAGTTTTAAGACTTGAATCTGCAGGCCTAGGACATGAATTAAATGTTATCCTCTGCTCGTCAAAATATAGGGGGTTTAAGACATGAATAAAGGTAGCACCATGTTACGCTCATTTATGGATGATAGTCAATTGGTAGTTATCAGTATCATAAATGATAAAGAACTTGGAATGATAGGTGTAAAGGAAACACCTCTATTGCAGACATACACAAGAATTGCAGGAAACGGCTTTATTGATGAAAAAAGAAAACTCTTAGACTGTGACATGCCAAAATATATGTGATACAAGATTATCAACATGTATATGAATCAATCCTTATGAAAGTAAGACAAAGGACCAATGATTAATACTTCCAATACATAGTTTGTGAGAGTGATTTGCAACTAGTGTCCAAATATATAGCAGTTTTGTCCCTGTGCAGAAAATTAGCTTCATCTATAGATGATATATGCACGGACATATGTTCAGGTCTCTGCTGATGCATTCATAAAATTGATTTAAACATCAGCGTGTACTTGAGAATTCATCTTATCCTGAAATGCTAGCAAGATTATAGAACTATCATATCCCTGGAATATAATTCCAGAGAAAAATTCAACTCAAGTAACAAGCTTCATGTATAATCACTATCAGTATTATAATTAAGGTATTGAAATAAAAGCACAAAGTGTTAAATATTAAATATTAAACGTATAACATGTCACTGAAGTATTTCAGTTTTATCAAAGAAATTGCAACTTAGTAATCTATAGCTAGGCCACACTCTTACCTTCCAGACATAAATACTGCATCATACTGACCCCGGTTAGCTCCAAGCACTCGTTGCTTTAACTTTTTCAGAGATGGTAATACTTCAAAAGCAGGCGGCTCTGTAAAGGGCGGATTAATTGAGTAATTATGAAAGCAAAGTTATTGCTGAAGACTAATGCCACCAATCTCAGTGATGAATTTAATGAATAAATTCAATACGTACCATAAAAACTTACTGAATTAAAGATGTGTGAATAATAAGAAACTAATATCTCACACATATGCCATTACTCACCCAAATCATTGATACACAGATTTTGAGAAATTCCATTCTTTGAAATCTCTTCAAGCAGGCGAAGAGGATCCACTGAACTTGCTTTATCCAATTGAAAGCGCTGCAATTAAAGCATAACAATTTAGTTCCAAAAAAAAACCATCTTATTTATATATATATTAAAGCATAACTATTTAGTTCCAAAAAAAACAATCTTATATATATATATATATATATATATATATATATATATATATATATATATATCACGCCTTATGAACCAAACATAATATTGATGATACCTTGTATACTTCAGCAGTGGAACACTCCTGCTGTGGTTTCATAAGAACCATTGGAGTATCCAAGGAAATTGGAGGTGGGATATCTTGCACAACCTAAAACATTCAACCAAGTTAGTCAATGCATGTCGTATCCTTTCAGCAGAGATACTACTACTAGTAACTAAAAAGTTCTTTATATGCAAATAAAAGTGCATAGGTAAAATATTTTGTAGTCTGTCTGATAAAATCGTGATTACAATGGTACAAACCCATATTCTAACAAAATGATAATGGAAATGGAACCCCTTAGTTCCTAATTACGTATGTTGTGTCTTCCATAATCCTATCCAGGATAGAAGGAAGCAGCATAGATGCATTTGATGAAAATATTAACAGGATATTGGATGTGACTAAAACTACTACGGCACAAACAACCATTCATTATGGTAACAGCAGGGAGGACCTGCCACCAAGAAGCATAACATGTAAGCTCCAGATGCCTCCCAATAGTAGACTCATGATCTATAACATGTATCTATGATCTATAACAAGTATCTATTTTAAACAATATTTGTATTTTGGACAAACAAACTATTGCAGTGAATGGACTACTGCCTTGTATGATGAAGGCAATATCAAAACCGAAATAAAATCATGAGTGAAACTATCAACCAAGCCTGCCATGATATTTCTAAACAAATACAGCAGACTATGAAAGACACAACATGGCAACGTAGAAAATTTCAATCAATCTTTCCATAAAACTGTAACCGCATGGTTTTTAAAGGAATGTTTCTTGTAAGGAGGGGATTTTCTGTGATACCAGTCCTTTCTTTTGAAATGTTTTGCATAGCACGATTAAACCATGCATGAATTTTGAATAATAACCTCTGGGCCATTAGGTGAATCTCTTATCCAAAGGCTGTCAACAAAGGATATGTGAATAAAGATTGCTAATTTGTATCTGTTTAGTGTCTAGAAGTGTTGTAACAATCAGAGGGTGACAAAATAATCAAAGTTGTTGGGACAATATCCTTGAGTATGTGCCCATTCTTATGATTAGCGTTCCATTATGCTCTCGCCAAAACATGAATTTATTACAATTATTATACAGTAATTCATACAAAGGGTAAAAAAATTTCGGTGATAATTTTGCTTCTCTGATATAGGAGTTTCACAACAAATAACTCAATATATCCATTGTAGACCGTAAGCTGAGATAGTTAATTTCAGCATACCTCACCCCTACTGGTACAATATGCTGCCCCACGTGAGAAGAAAAACGGGATGTCTGAGCCAATTTCGCCTGACCACTCCTGAAGCTCCTTGACACTGGCAAGGCAGTTGTTAAATTGATTTGCTGCCCAAAGTGCAGTTGCTGCATTACCACTTCCACCACCAAGACCAGCTCCTGTTGGTACTCTTTTATCAAGATGAATCTGCAAATATTTATCACAATGAGATGAAGGGAAACATAAAAAAACACTTCATATGTATTAAATCTAAACAAGAAAGGGAAATCTGAACAATTTAGGTCGCAATCTATCTTATACTGCTTCATTGGGATCCTAAATAGCTAGATTTTTTTAGTTTTTTTGTTAGGGGATCAAATACCTTACCCAAAAGAATTGCTTGGACCCTGTTTTCTCTCTATACAAGTTGAGCGCTTTGATGATCTGCAAAATAAATCAATCGCAAACTAAAGCAATGTAAGAGATAAAAATTTTCTTTTTTAACACAATTTTGTCACTTAAGGATGTCCATTATTGCACCCAAATATATTTTTAACAGACAAGGATGTCTAAATACATTGTCAGCAGACAAAAAGGGGGGAAAAAAACTCCTTTCCCCTTTTTACATAAAACAATGAATTTTATAAAGCTGAAGATACTATATATTACCTCAAACATGCTTCAACAAAACATCTCCAAAGTGGTCCTACAGTAATCTACTAATATTACTAATATAAATATAGATAATCATAAAACACTGTGTTAATACCAACTTAAGCTTAAAACAGATTTGACTGGTGATTGATTTCTGTATGAAGTCAACTACAAAGAGAAGAACATGTTCCCAGAAACTTACCAAGTTCCTTTCATCAAGTGGAACACCTGGAGCATTGGTTGATATGCAATCCTTCGTATTCATAGGAGATAGAGAAAATTTAATTATATCTCCTAAGCTAATTACCTGTCAATAAACCAAGAACAATCTTGCTCATGTCACTGTTGATCAAACTATTAACAAACATAGCACAATTTCTTGTGGGTACCTCATAGCATAAATCTTGATGTTTAAATTAAAGCATGATTCCTAACCCAATTGTGGCAAGACAACATAGGTTTAACCCTTAATATCAGGAAAATAATGAGAGGCAGGGGATACTGACATGAAAAAGTGATGCAAGTTCATGGAAACCATCAGGTCTCTTGTTTGTTATTCTCAGAAAAACATTGATCTGCATGCCAAAAAGATACGATTTCATCTGAATATTGAAAAGTTTGTCCTTACTTGGTAAGAAAATAGCAAATTCAACATGGTAGACTTGTCTCAATGACTACATATGTATAAACTTATTTCAAAAAATGAAAAATTATTTTTTAACAAATACCAAATTCAACATTGTATTTATAATTTTTGGGTGCTGTGTGTCCAGTACCTTTGATGGTGAGAACAAAGATAAACGCGAAAGACCAGTGCTTGTATCCAACTGCTCAAATTTATCTACACGTTCCATAGGATCATACACAAGCTGCAAATATTCACAATTGAATGTATAAACACATTATTTCTTTAAGTTTTTAGTGGTCAATTACTATATAGACTAAAGGACATTATATTCTCTGTGCTGTTTAAGGTAGGCTAAATTGGATTTAGGACTTGATGGAGATAGACTCTCATGCTGAAAACCTGTAGAAAAATAAATAAATTAAAGGCGAGGAAAAACTCTACTATGATAAGAATGTTGGAGAAAATGAGCCACACCCAAACCGTAACAAGGAGCCTACCAAAAAGCACCAGTCATAAAAGGGTTGCTAGCTCAAATGGTACAGCACCCAAGCATGCACAAGGGAGGTCCTAGGTCTGAGTCCTAGCTGGTCCATGGAAAATGACATGGTATCAGAGCCAACCCAGGAGCCCCAAACACCAAAGTGCAGCTCAAGGGAAGGTGTTGGAGTAAATGAGCCACACCCAAACTGTACCGAGGAGCTTACCAAAAAGCCCCCGTCACAAATATACTAGTTACTAAGTGGTAGAGCACCCCAGCATGTAAATGGGAGGTCCTGGGTTTGAGTCCTAGATGGTCTATAGAAAATAAGTTAATAACATGACCGGATAGGATTTGAACCTATGACCTCCCATTTGCATGCTACGGTGCTCTACGCTGAGCAACCAATGCTTTTTGTGACCGGGGCTTTTTGGTAGGCTCCTTATTACGGTTCGGGAGGGGCTTATTTTTGGAGATCTTAATCTGGCTTTGATACCATGTTATTTTCCATGAACCAGCGAGGACTCGAACCTAAGACCTTACATTTACATGTTGGGGTGATCTACCACTAAGCTACCGGCCCTTTTGTGACCAGAGATTTTTAATAGGCTCTTTGTTGCGGTTCAGGTGTAGCTCATTATCTCCAACAAAAAACATGTGATAAATGCCCAAGGAACAAAATATCTATAAGAGATGTGTAACACAAATGAAGTAGAGGATGAAGCACATTTGCTTTTGAATTACCCCTATATAATTATATTAGGCACAAACAGACATTTGGAATCCTAGTACATGAAACTTGAGAATTCAATTTAAATTTAAATACCTGTATAATGAATGAAATGATTTTATCCTATTCCATAATAGTCTATGGGACCAGGAACCAAAGCTGCATTGCTTCGGCAAGAAATTGCTTAGAAGAATGGCCTTCAGGCAATTTCTTCCCGAAGCTTGCTTCATATTAATTTTAAATTTTAGAAAAAAAAACAATCTTCTAAATAAGCAGGTATATTCTAACAGGTCCAGATGACCATAAAAGTCAGACGACGGGGATGAATGTAGACCCATCGGACAGAGATAATCATTCCCGTCCCCGGGATACCATACTCATTGGGAATGAAGGTCAACATTGTAGATGACAAAAGCACTCAGGTCGTCTCTTTGTTGAAATAAAACGCAATCAGATTTTGCCAATGATCCATTTGGGAACTCAGCTGAAACCCATATCAACACAACCACCAAAAAGAATCGAAACACAAAGCTCAAATCTATCATACCTCTATTTGCCTGTTGGTGCTGATGGAATCCGAAGAAGAAGAAGAAGAAGAAGCCATGGATCTCACTGCAAACAAGCACCCGGCTCCTAATTTCTGAGATGGGTTTCTCCATCCTTTCCATTTGAGCTGCTGGTTGGCAGAAGCCCTTCTAACAATTAACTTTTGTAAGTAACTGTTGCCCCTGCAACTCAAGTGCGCATTCTGAGATATAGTAGAAGAATAAGTATGAACGGAATAAAGTGAGGCAGCAGCCATTGGATCAATTCAACGATATTGTGAATTAAGGCAGTGGGGATGTCGTTTGAATGCATTTTGTAGTGGAATGAATGATAAAAAGAGAGGATTGTTTGATTGACAATGCCACCACCACGCGACAAACCGAGGAATCATCCTGCATCAAAATATATAATATTACATAATTTAGAAGTAATAAATCATGTAACTGTTGTATTTCCCATGGCCCCGAAGTTTTTCGTTTTTAGTCCCTGCGTGGGTACTATAGGTTTCATCCAATCAAAAAAATCGGATTAAATATTATTATAGTAATATTAATCTTTTATATATAAAAATGTTGGAATATTATTATTGGAATGCTTCACAATATATTAACGAAAAAATATAATTACAAAAGGTTGTAAAGTAAAGTAATTTGACACATCATGACTCAAATTCTCTATTAGAGGAATATCCCAACACCGAAATAAAAAAATCAGTTGATCAAGGCACGGCCTAAAAAACTATATAACCAAAGTAAATTTTTACGCACAAATCGCCGCTCTAGGAGGTGAAGGCAGAGGATCATCCTTGGAAAGCACCGTCCAAGCAGGGAGCTCCTCGTTAGGAATCTCCAAAGCATTCCAGTCATCCAAAAGGTCATCATGAATAGTGATAAGCCAACCATCATTCGGCTATGCAATAACAACAAAGCTAACCAAAGACCGATGTGAAGGACCAACATCAGACTTATCATGAGAATTCTAGCCACCCCCTAAGGGAGGGCGAGGAGAAAAGTGGCCCCTGTTTCTAGACCGACTTTTGCTTCAACGCCTTCTAGGAGGAAGAGGTGGCGGATCGCAAGGCGGGCCATCAAGTGGAACCCTGCTCATGGTGTAAGGGGCACTTCCCTAGTGGTTGAGGAGCTTCTGCAAGTGGCGGAGGTCTAGAGCCATCTTTTCCACTTGAGCTTGAATCTACAAATAGATCGAAGAAATAATAGCAACCTTTTCATTAATAGAAAATGAAATTACACTGGTCTCATGATTAAAAATAACATTGTTCCTGGCTTTCCATAACTGAAAGAGAATAATACCACGAAAGAATTATTAGAGAAAGACAATAAAGGCTGACCAATTCAAATAATCCCCAAAGAACACCTATCGCTAAGAAAAAGGCTCATGGTGACAATGTTGAAATAACAAATGAATCCAACGTCAGGCAGACTAGGCTTTCGAATAAAACCAGAACATATATTTAAAGGATTTTAGATGCTTGCAAGCTAGACATAACGGTTGGGGAATGTGGAGCTAGAACAATCTGTCACCCGAGGGGAAGTCCTTGATAAATCAAACACCATAAAAAATAAGCTAGCTTAGCCTTTAGGCTAGGTTGCCACACACGATCCAAACAAGCGAGCCAAGTCTTGGGAGAGGACTGGAGACCCTAACGCCTGTTGAGCTTGCCTAAATCCAAAGAGAAGGGACTTATCACCTGAGAAAGTAACCAGGGAGAGTAACTCTTGAAATGCATATCGCGGTTCCACCTCCAATCCTTTCACCAAGCCCTGGGAGTCTACAAGCCAAGTCTATGCAACATGACATCAAGTAACAACTCTTGAATGTGAAGTGTAGATGAAATTTTGAGCTTGATGGATTTGATTGTGCTATGACACCAAAACACCCAAAATGTCAGTCCACTAATTAAGATCTAGAGCCATTAGGATAAAATGCAAATAGATGAATGAACATTCAAAGCAGCACTCTAATCCTAAAGTTAATTGCTCCAAACCAAGATTGAACAATGAAAAGACAAAAGGACTTGGATTGAAATTATGTTAGACTCAGATTTGCATCATTATGATAGGTTGATCAATGGTTTTGATTATGGATTTAGCATGAAGATTAAAGTTGGTTTCTACTTGCTTTCAACAGAGGATTGGTTTGGTTTATATAGAAGAGAGAGCGAGGATCAATGGCTAGATTTCAAAGTTGGGTTGTGGAGATCTATGGTGGAGGATTATCCAAGGAATTAAAAATTTCTTGGAGGATTCTATTGGAGAGAAGGTTCTAGAGGTAGAAACCTCTAGAATCTATTTGGGAGGTTTAATCATGATTAGGGATGGATTAGATAGGTGATTAGGAGATTCTATAGAATATAGTGGGTAGGCTTGTAGGAAAGCCTAGGAATAGGCTTATTAGGTGGGTAGGTGGGCCTTGAGAAGTTTAAATTCCCAAATAATGGATAAGTAGGGTTATGATAAGATAATGGGGATTTAGGAGAATTAATGGATTGGTGGGGTATGAATAATGTTAATGAATGAAGAAATGATGAAGGGGAATATTAGATAAATGACTAGGATTAGGATAAAGGGAATAAATTAGTATAATTAATTAGAAAAATTAGAGCTCCCTAAATTTAGTGTATATATTTTGCCCCTCTTTAAAAGGGCATTGCGAGTGGACGAAGTGGAGTGAGTAACGGTCTTTCAAAGAAAAACCATTTCATGGATGAATGTTAGTAAATGATGCTAGTGGATATGATGCCCCCTCGAGGAGACATGAGTGAAAGATTGAGACGGATGACCACTCAAAAGAGGAAACGAGGGGTGGGATGCGATGGATAGATGAGGGGATGGGATGTTAGATGTGGGATAGATGATGAAGAAAATAAACTCAACCTGAGCAATGAGCTATAAATAGATTATGCCCCTGAAAAAGACATATGCACAAAGAACATAAATGATCATGAGGATGAGAAGATAAAGGGTTGTAAGCTTTCGATGTATCCCAAACAAGGACGCATGCAAGGGAGAGTTGTAGGCTAGGATAAGACTTGATTTGATAAGATTAATGATAAGTGTAGATCGAGGTTGAAGGTGAGAGATGTGATGAAGGAGATGGGAGAGAAGAAATGATATGATCGAGTGACTGAAAGATGAAGGGGAATAATGTGATTAATAGCGATGATGCCCCTAGCAAGGAGACATGCAAGGGAGTAATATATGATTTAGGGAGATGATAGATGATTGGTTAGAAGATGTAGACTTGAGGATAAAAAGATGCAGAGGGGTGATTGGATATGAGATGAGATGATAGATGAACGACTTTAGGATATAGACGGGATGATAACATGACTAGGAGGAATGATTGGACTTCGATGATTGGGTGTAAGATCAAAGAATAGGATAAATGATTGGATATGGGATGTGAGATTATTATATAGATTAGAAGAAACTATCAAGCCTCATTATTGTAATTGGACTCATCATAGTCTAAGTAATCCAAAATAATATGGCGCTTGACAATATGCCCCATGATATAAGTATGACCAAGAGGACATTGTGCTAAAGTGTATGGGCAAATAATGAACTTTGCATCATCAAGGGCACTTATAAGCATTATTATAGCTTTGGTGACCTCCCAACATCCTTGTTCATTGCCTAATAGACAAAAAGAGACACGATGAAAACACAAACTCAAAAGACAAAGACAATCAAATATTTACATGATAAAAGACATGCAAACAAGTAAAACAAAACAAACAAGTAACACACACAAGTATCTACATGCAATGTCACAATGTCTTGTCTAATGATGGGATGAGTGATTGGGTGATGGGTTGGACTAGGATGATCACGATGTGATTATGGATGTAGGATAGACTTGGATAGGCTAACGATGATGATTAGGATTAGGACCTAGGTAAGGATATGGATGTGGATATGGATTTTTAAGTAAGCAAGGGACTTGGATGCGGATTTGGATATGTGGACTTGGATTAGGATCAGGTTAAGGATTTGGAGATTTAAATGAGAGAATTAAGATTGATCATGCAAAAGTGAGACTAGGTTAATTCTAGCTCGATATAGACTAGATTTGCCCCTGGTTTAGAATAAGAGGATGGATGACATGATTGTGAAATATGAAAGGCATGGAGATGGATGTGACTAGGGGAAAAACAAGGCACCATGGACTATTTTTGGCTTTTCTAAAATTTATGATGTTTAGGGTTTTTAGAATATTTCAATTTTTAGATCTTTTGAGAATATGTGTATGCACTATACAAAGGGGGTTACTGGCAAAGGGAATACCAAGCCGAGCAACCAGGATAAGGATGAATGGATGAAATAATGGATGGGATGACAAAAGGGTGATGGCAATGCAGAAAAGGGGATGAAAACCAAATATCTATCATGCAAGAACTAGATATCTAATGACTCGAGTGTTCATGGGAGGATATGCCAATATGATTTCAAAACATTTTTCAAGACTGTTTCTCTACGTTTTTTGCTAATTACATTCAGAAGAAAGAAGAAACTAAAGTTAAAGGTTTGGGGTTTGTACGTTACCTGAATTAAGTTGCGCATCATATCCAAGCATTGTAGTAGCTCCTCTTTGGCTGTGGAGGAAAACTCCTGTAGATGAGAATAAGACTTAAACAAAGAAAATGTTAGAATAAGATAGAGTGGACTGCCAAGCTACGCGCTTGGTCCCGAAAGCGTAAAGCTCCATAAGGGATGATAGTCCACTATTTATAAGTAAAAGTGTCGTAAATAAAGAAATGATAAATGACTAACAAAGAGGAAAATAGATAGTGCATACCTGTTTCTTTGCAGTCTGTATGTCACAGTCGCTGACGTCGGTAGTTCTGCCGAGGTCGGTCTGTGGATGGTGCCGACGTCGATCATATTGCCGATGTCGGTCGTGGTTGTGGTCGATGTCGGTCGGGGCAATGGGCCTTGGACGGGTTTTGGATTATGTTCGTGGTCGACAAAGGAGTCTCTGAGAGTTTGGGGGTTTGTGCAGAGTTACGAGAAGGAGAATAGGGTCTGAGAAAGGGCAAAAGGTAGAGGGTAGGTGTGAGAATAGGGTAAGGGTCAGAGGAAGGCTTTTCAGCCCTTCCACGGAGGAAGTCGGGTTTCTTTTACAGTATTCTGAAATAGTAAATAGAAACTAATTACCAAGTTATTCTAGAACTTTGAAATGGAGACCAGAAGAATACTTAGCTTTTTGGTGAAGACCCGAGGGTGTCAGGTTGTTTATTCCTATTACGGCTGATGTCAAAGACCTCGTACAATATTTTCAATCCAATGTCTGGAGTGACTTCTACAGAGTTTCTGTAGTCTGGAGAGCAATAATCAAATTTTGATGCTTAGTCTTAGAGCGTGCGCGTTGATATGCGAAGAGGCCAAGGGCGAAGCTCAAGGTTAGAGTTTGGGTTATGTAACCGACGTCGGCGGTCTCGCCGGCATCGGCCGATAGTTGATCGACGTCGGTGGCTAAAGAATGGGTAAAAGGGAGCTCTTGGCCCGTTTCTCCATCCGCTAAGTGTATTTGTCGTTGGAGAACGGACAAAAGACAGGTTTATTAGGCACGAGAGTTAGTTAGGAGGTTAGGATGGAGTGAGAAGAGGTCTTAGGTAGTTAGGATGACTCATAGGTTAAGAAAAGGTCTTAGGGCGAGGTGTCCAAGTGAGGTGTCCAAGGTGAGGTGTCTAAGTGAGGTCATTAATTTAAAATAAGTAATTTATTTTAAATTAATAAAGTGTGTAAGTGGTTAGAAGGGGACCAAGGGGGGTTGACACAATATTGGTGTCTACATTTGCCCCTTTTTGTCTTGTGGTTTGTCTTGACGAATTGCAAGACAAATATAGGTGTAAGTTGCCCCAGGTATGGGATGAGGTATTCCCCCTCAAAGCGGGAGTCGAAGGAAGGTAATCCGATATCGGGTGCCGACTTGATAGGCAGTGGATGGTAAGGTGAGTTGGGAGTGTGAACGTTGCAATAGTTGAGATTGCGTGTATACCACTTCACGTGATAGGTAGGTCAAATTGTCACGGGCAAGGTTGAGGAGCACTAAAATCGAAATAATCGGTCCCCAGCTTTTTATTCGTAGCTGATTGGGTTAAACGATCAAAGTTGTAGCTCCAATGGTCATCGTGTTCCAAGTATCTGGGCTAGGAAGTGCTCTTGGAAAACACAAAAATGTCACAAATATTGGGGATCAACTTGGTCACGATCTGACAATA
The DNA here is from genome assembly GCA_037957365.1 of Torreya grandis. NCBI lineage: Eukaryota > Viridiplantae > Streptophyta > Pinopsida > Cupressales > Taxaceae > Torreya > Torreya grandis. The sequence goes on from JARHVA010000430.1 coordinate 2,905,452, forward strand.
CATGTGAGGGGCATCATGTGGGGTGCGTATAATTTGATAACTATTCGTGAGGTAGCATATATGCAATCAAAACAACCAAGGCAAAGTTGTCTCGAAAGTGGTTATGGTCTGAGGAGATAGTCGCGATCTCCAAGGTCATTGGTTGAGTCGGGCTGAGATATGAGTGATCTCAAGTGTTGTTTGTTGTGGTTAGGGAGATATATGTGATCTCTAATGTGCCCCATGAGAAGTCGAAGGTGACTTCTACAGTGTTAGGGCTGGTTGTTTGGTCATGATTTTGCACTGGTTTAGATAGTTGGTCCATTAGGTAAATGAACCAATGAATGGCCGAGCTAACCTTAGAGGACCCCATGTCGACTGAGTGCTGCCTACATAGCCCTTGTTTTAAGGGCCTCAGGCCAATGTAGTTCTCCCCAAAAGGGAAGAAGAGTCAAAGAGTTTGTTGGTTGGTTTGGTTATGTTAGAAATGATGAATATATGATGATGTTATTAGCCTTTTTCATATTGTGTGATGGTGTATGCTGTAACATGGGTTATGTGGTTTTTTCACCCTTAGCAATTTTCCATATTCGTGATGGTGTATGCTAAAAATGAAATGAGGTTATTTATGCTTCAGCAAGTTTCCATATTGGTGATGGTATATGCTTGACATAAATTGTGTTTGGTTGATAGTTGTTTTGGTTTTGTTTGAAATGATGAGTGTATGATGATGTTACAACCTTTTCCATATTGTGTGATGGTGTATGCTGTAACATAGGTTATGTGGGTTTTCATTCCTAACAATTTTCCATATTGGTGATGGTGTATGCTAAAAATGAAATGAGTTTATTTATGCTTCAGCAAGTTTCCATATTGGTGATGGTATATGCTTGACATAAATTATGTTTTGTTGATTGAACTTTTGGTTAGGTTGGAAATGATGAGTGTATGATGATGTTACAACCTTTTCCATATTGTGTGATGGTGTATGTTGTAACATGGGTTATGTGATTTTTCATCTTTAACAATTTTCCATATTCGTGATGGTGTATGCTAAAAATGAAATGAGTTTATTTATGCTTCAGCAAGTTTCCATATTGGTGATGGTATATGCTTAACATAAATTGTGTTTGGTTGCTAGTTTCCATGTGTATTGTTTTCCATAGAAACTAATGTGAATGGTCTATAATAATTCATATAACACAAATTGATATTTGTATTAAATAAATCATGATGTTATGTTAGTGGTTTGAAAATGTTTTGGTTTGGTTTGGTATGTAAGAAGTGAAAGGCGCATTGCTCTTTCATTGACAAGGACTATAATGATAGCATAGATAAGGTTGTTGTAAACAAAATCCCCGTTCATGCATTACGTCGTTGACCCTTGGTTTTTATTAGAGAAGTACTCGAATCACTTGACTTTAAGTGAGCTAAAAGTCCCTTGAGTATGTTGGAGTAATAGGTTTGATCATGTGATATGTGAGGAGGGCGTAATCCTTTTTAGCAGGGATAATTTTGCCCCATTTATAGGTGACCCTGAGAACGACTATAGGCAAGTCCATGACTTAATAGTTTGTCATTCATTTTTTTTTGGTAGACTGATCAATGCGGGAAGTCTACTTCGGGATGTTGTTTTGTTTTGTGGTCATGTGAAGCTGGTCGATGTGGGCAGCTTCTAAGAGTGTGTTGTTTGTAGAAAAATTTGGGCATAGCCATCCTTCGAGGGAGTGGTCTATATTCTGCTTTGTAAGTTTTAATGTCTTTGAATAGCTGTCCTTCAAGGGAGCAGTCTATTAATTACAACAATTATGCAGTTGTCCTTCAAGGGAGAAGTCTACATTTATAGTTTATGACCTTTTGTTAGGCATCCCAGTTTTATGTTTTGTTTGTTGACTAAAGTTTTAGTCATGGACTAGACTATAGATGTTGAGGGGTTTTCCTTTTTATTAATACAAAGCATTTACTGCTTTAAAAAGGGTTAACTAATTTTTTTAGGGATAAAAGGGTTGAAAGGAATAGGAATGAGGATGACGGGGGTTGCTCAAGGGACGAGCTCAAGTTAAACGTCAAGTGAATGATTACTTGATTAACAGTAGAATGGTCGCAAATGCAAGGCATTAAGGGGCTCAGATTTCGGCTGGCCTTCGAGAGAAGACAGATGATAAGTCCCTGATCCATACTTGTGCATTGTGATATAAGGTCCGAGCCAATTAGGAGCAAACTTGCATCGTTTGCTTCTTTCCATATTGATTATGTGTTGGTGTTCTTTAAGGATGAGATCTCTGATTTTGAAATCTTGCTCGTTTAGATTTTTGTTGGAGGCACGTTTGATGCGATGTTAGATGTGAAGTAGGTTAGCATGTTGTTGACATGTGATACAACGTCGAACATAGTCATTACAGTCTTGGTTAAGAGTGGGCCAATAATAGCCCAGGCGGAGGATGCGATTGGCAACCAAGTTACCATTGAAATGTCCTCCACAAATCCCATCATGGACTTGTTTGATGACATGAGATGTCTCAGTGGTGGTTAGGCATCGGAGAAGGAGGCCGTTGAAGCCTCGTTTGTAGAGAAGACCCCCTAGCATGGTGTATCGAGCAGTACTTTTGATAAAATCCCGCCGTTCATTGCTAGAGAGATGAGAAGGAATGATAGAATAAGTCAAGTAGTCAACAAGTCGTTTATACCAAACATCATGTGGACTAGAGAGGTTAGGAGGAATTTCCCCCGGAGATGTTGGTTGAGATGTGCCCAAGATAGAAATCTTGGGTTTTGGTGGTTGAGAGGGCTTGGTAAATGGATGTGTCAAAGGGGTAGAGACCTTCTCTTTTCCTTTATCCTTTGGGGTTTGGGACCTAGTGGCCACATTAACAGTGTTGATTTCGAATAAAGGGGGAGAATGTGGTAGAGGGACCATAATCTCGCGTTGGGATCTCGATTTAGGTGAAGAGGTTTGGGAGGCATGAGATGGTATGGATAGTTTGTCAAAAGGGTGGTCAAGAGAGTCCTCAACAAGAATGGTGCCTTTTTCCAAGTGTTGGCGAATGGCAACCTTAAGGGCGCAGCAACGCTCAGTATCATGTCCAGGTGTGTGATGATACCAGTAGATTTTAGTGTCGTCGAACTAAGATGGTTTTGATCCGAGAGCTCAGTATAGTTTAATGGGCAGGAGAATGATGCTAAATGACTGCAACAATCGGCATAACAGCGAAGCATAGGACCCCACTAATGGGTCTGCACTCGTTGTTGCAGTAGAGGTTGACAACTTCTGTTTAGGAGTTGTAGGGGTTGACAACTTCTATTTAAGAGTTGTAGGGGTTGACAACTTCTGTTTAGGAGTTGTAGGGGGAGTTTTCCATACCACCTTTTTAGTTGGTGGTGTGGTCACTCGCGTAGATGGCACTTTCTTGATGAGAGGTGCCAAATTTTTTAGAGGAAGTATGTTTTTGACGGGTAGAGGGAGTAATGGAGGCAATTTGTTTTCGTGAGGTGTTGGTATGGGGAGCACTCCTTTTAAAGTGGAAGGATGTGGACCCAAAATAGAAGGCAATGGTGAAGGTGGGGGAGGAGTTCTCCGATGTGGTTTAACACCTTTCTTTAGTATGGTACGAGGACCACTACTATGCGGGGTAAGGTTCAAATCAACCTTCACTTGTTGGTGAGTGAGGTTTGATGCAGGGTGAATACCAAGAGATTTAATCTATTTTGACATGGTGGACGCCTGCGAGGGTTTAGGTTCAGACATGGAAGGTTGAGCTTCTGATGTTTTAGAAGTGCAAGCCCGATCCTCGTCAGAGACTTTGGGATGAATTGTCGCGAAAGGATTAGCAGTATAAGTCGAAGCGGGACATGTAAGATAAGGAGCTTTAAGTCGCTCCCATAATGCCTCATGTTTTAGATTCCTAAAATGGAGAAATATTAAGTTTTATGCCAATCGAGAGAAGGGTTTAGGTGACATCATGCGAGGTCTTTCAATCGGTCCTTTGGAGGATTTGGGCGATTGTGAGAGCGAAAATGCGTTGGACGCAGCGATCACGGGCCAAAGGTGAGAGAGAACCGTCACCGGATCTTCCTCGATCGAAGTGGGTGAGATGGCAAGTTCTTCTCTCGACAGAGAAGGAATTGGAGAATTTGGCTCTTCGAGCGGATAGAGCGCAGGGATGATTATGGCTTCCACGTGTGGTCAAGGAGCGGGAAAAGCATGATCCTTCATTGGTAATAGGAAGGATGAGGGTGGGGCTAGTGGCGTTGGTATTGTCAAGGCATCCTCCAATATGGGAGAGGTCAAAGTAGACTCTCCTACGTGTGAAAGGGGGGTTGATGGAGGACTATCCTCCATCAGTGGAGGACAAATAGGAGAGGAAGGCTCCTCTAAAGGGTGAAGTAGAGGGATTATGGCCCCTTCTATATGAGGGTGTGGGGTATGAATGGTAACTTCTTCTAATGGTAGAAGAAGAGGGAAGGTGGGGGCAAGAGGAACAAGTAATACGGGTTCCTCACAAGGTTGAAGAATGGGTAGAGGAGGTGTTTGATGTTGTGGGGGTGATATGGGTAAAATAGACTCTTCTACTTGTGGTGGAGAGATAGGTTGACTAACCTCTTCAGACTGTGAGAGAGATTGGTTAGGAATGAAAGGAAAGACCGTATTGACCGTGCGTATGTTGCGCTCTTGGGGGTCATCGGCCATGGTCTGAACATTGTTTTGACTAGGGGGATGGTTAGGGAATGGTTGCCTAAAGATATCCATGTTTTGGTTGGCCAGCGCATTTAGGTTATCCAAAACAAGGTCCCTTTTGTCCAACATGTCTTGAACAACGTTTTTGAGGGTTTTGCAATTATTCGTGTCATGACCCTTGACACGATGATAGTTACAAAAGTCATTTTCACTATACCATATAGGCATGGATTTTGAGGGGTCAAATTGGGGTTGTCGAATTTGAGGGAGGTTGAGGACTCCCTGCTTCACTAGTTTATCCAACACGGAAGCGTATGATTCTCCTATTGGAGTGTATTGACACTGTATATACCATTGTTGGAATTATCTTGTGATGCTTTGTGATATGGAAGGTTCAGATTGGTTGGTTGTGGTAGAGGATGATGACCTAAGTACCATAGCATTCACCAACCTCTTGGACTTGGAGTGGGAAGAAGAAGGTTTGGAAGAAGGGTCATTGGATTTTGCATTGGTATTTTTACTACGCAGTTTGACCTTATCCTCTTCGACTGCGCAGAGTTCAAGCTTTTGGGCCATGGTGAAAGCTTCATCAAATGTGTGGAATGTTTGAACTCACAAAGTGGATGAGATATGCTTGACACATGCTCTTGAAAAGAGCTCAATGAGCTCAGGTTGAGGTAATGAAAAGGAGAGTTGGTTGATTAAACCTCTCCAACGGGCAACAAAGTCAGCTATTGATTCATCATTGAATTGTCTAATAGAATATAAGTCTGTGATGGAGACCTTTTTAGTGATGTTAATTGAGAAGTGGTCGAGGAATAGCTAAGCTAGTTGAGTGAAGGTAAAAAGAGAATGACTGGTAATAGAACTATACCAATCAAGGGCATCACCAGAAAGTGCCATGGGAAATGTGCGAAGTAATAACGCATCATCGTGTGCTATAAGGTAGCAAGCGTGTTTAAACACTCACAAATGTTGTTGTGGATCCTCTTTACTCTGAAAGCGAGTAAATTTTGGGAGTTTCCACTGGCTAGGGTATGGTCGAATGGGAACTGAAGGGTGAATGGGTTTGTTACAAATTTGTTCGTATGAAAGAACATTCCTTGAACCTGAAATAGATGTCTCAAGGTTGGACATCTTATCCATCAGCATCTTGATTAGATCGACTGATGGATTGGCTTGAGGGACACCCCCTAAATTATAGGGTACTTGGAAGGCATTGGGAGGGGCGTATGACGTAGTTGGTTGCACTTGTGTAGGTGCAACATACTGGTAGTTCGTCATAGGGACCGATGTTGAGGTCAAAGGGGCTTGTGCCGCAAAGTTGGAGGGCACAACTTGACTAGATGTCGCCAAGGGTGGTTGTATGGCGGTGACACTAGTGAAAGGATAGGTAGTCACTCTTGTATTTATGGGCGCAAGAGTGGGTGGGATAAAGACAATAAAGTTCTGAAAGGGTGTCGAACTTGGTTGAATTGTTTGTGGTTATGGCAGTATGAAAACCCCAATGGAGATAGGTCCAGAAATAGAAGGAAAGGCCAAATCTTGAACATTGGCCATGGTTGGGTTACTGGTTGAGGCAATGGCCTGAGTGACCATAGGTTGGGTAACGGAGGCTATTGATATTATTGTCGTTTCAACCAAGGAAATTGGCATCCCATAAACAGGATTGCTTGAAGGATCTCGCGTTTGGCTTCTAGCGAGATAGTGTTGGAGAGCCTTGACGTTGAGGTCAAGGAATCTCTCAAAGTCTTGATCCCCTTTGGGAACAATAGGAGGTTGATTTGGGGTAGGTTGGATAGGAGTACGCTTAGTGTCTGAAGTATACTCCATTAGGTGACTTGGTATGAAAGGCGAAGGTGGGAGTGGTTGTTGACTTGCATGGTCAACTAGAGATTTGGCTTGACTGCGTGTTAGAACCATTCAAGGCAAAAGGAGTTCAGGTTTCAAAAAATTGTGTGTTTCAATTTTAGAAAACTAGAATTTGTGTTTAACAGCAAAAAAGTTGGGTTTTAAGCTTGTTGTTTAAAAAGGAAAATTGTTGACAGTGACCGATGTTGGTTGAAAAATTGATGTCAGTGAATTATGTTGCTGATGTCGGTCAGATAACCGATGTCGGTGAAAATTTGTTGCCGATGTCAGTGGAAAAGTCGATGTCGGTTTTTGTGTAATTCCAGAAACACATAAAACTGATAGTTTTTTAAGGAAGAAGAAATTCTGAGTTGTTTTTGAACCTCAGAATGATGCAACCTCACCAGCTCAAACAATCATATAAAAATAGCAAAATAGATGATGGCAAGAAACCTCTAAAATGTTAAATTCCTAAGAATAAATTTTAGAGTCGTGGTGGCTTATGCCTTAGAAGAATGTGTTTGGGAATTGGGCTTTTAGAATGGGTCCTAAAGAGGAAGTCTATGGCTGCTTTCAGGTTATGTTTTGGTGCTCAAAATCTGTCAGGAACCTAGAACAATAAACATGCTCTGATACCACTTGTCAGGATCTTGCTCCACCAATAGAGGACATATGATTACTTCTTGTATTAGCAACTAAACACGGAATTTAACTAGAATCAATAAGTAACTAAAAATATGAAACAACACAGGAATATGAGAGACAATACACAATTGTATTAATAATCACTCAGAAGAATATACAATAAGGAAGATGCCACTTCTTCTTCCACCTCAAAGGCTCGCCACACCTCAAGACCTTCTTCTCTCTCTCTCTCGGTCTCAACAATCAACTCCAATACAGAATTGATGTTCACCTCTCCAACTAGTCAGTAACACGCTGCCAGTATGTCAAGTACGCAACCGTACTCCAAGTAGATCTCCTGCTCTCTGCTGCTACCTGCAAATCACTAGACCTTACTCACCATTGTAGATCTCCAAAAGAAGCCATGCTCACCTGCTGACTAAGATCATACAAATATGAAGAACCCTTCTGATTCTCCAAACCAACACCCACTCTTGGTACTGTGGCACTAGGAGGAACACACCATTACTCACCTCTCTCAGAAGGAGCTTATTTGCTCTCTTACTCTCTAGCAACGATTTACAATATAACCCATGAGTCCATATATAGATCTCATGCTTACAATAATTAGACTATCTTAATTACAATAATTAGACACGCAACTCAAGACTAAGACTAGCCTTTAACATGCAAACTAACAGTCCAAAAATAGACTCTCCAGAATCAACATGCAAACTGCATGTTCACGTACAGGCTGCCGACGTCGGCTTCTCCATGACCGATGTCAGCCGATTGGTAACCGACGTCGGTTGGTTCTTCACTGTTATCTGATCGACGTTGGCTGATCAGACCGACGTCGGTTGCCCTGCAACTAATTTTGCAACTCTCCGCAACCTCCGCAAGCTCCATGACTTCTTTGTTTGCATCTTGGTGAAGCTTTTAGCTCCACAACCTAACAATCTCCCACTTGGAGATAAACAGCTACACCTGTACCTGTCCCTGTACACCGTTTAAATTATTCCCTGGCTTGTATCCCTCTTCAAGATCAATCTTGAAGACCACCCAGTACACATCACGTGATGCTACACCTGTCATCCAAGTAACCTGCCATATCCGAACCTACAACTCATGTAGTGAAGACCTCGACCCTGCATAACAAGAATCCCTGTTGCTAGTCCCTCTGATACCTGAGAATCCACTGAACTGCCCTCCAGTACTCCTTCCCCGAATTGGCTCCATACTTTCTGACAACCCCCACTGCTTGGGAAAACTCAGGTCTACACTAGACCTCATGTGATTTTGAACCCTGTTCTAAGCTAAGCTTGAACTGTCTAGCCCTTGGTGTGCTTTTTGATTCTGCATCTTGCATCATGAACCCTACCAACACCGTCTTCACATCAGCTCCCACTAGAGATAAAATCTCCATGTCTCTTATGCCAAAGAATTTTGTTGCTCCAAATTCTTCATGACATACCTCTGAACTAACCTTACCCTTAGCTCAGCAAATCCCTGTATCTCTAAACCTATAACTAGTATACCATTCACATACAGTAACTGGACAATGTCGCGACTCATCATCCACCTGGTAAGACAAAACCACAATAGTTACACTGACATTGACTAAAGCCATGCTTAGTCATCCACCTGTCAAACCTGTACCACTGTCCTGCAGCTTCTTCAAGACCATATGCCTTGGCCTTCCGTCTCACGTATCCATCCACTCTCTTCTTTAACTTGAGAATCCATTTCGTCTCTCAATGCTTACTTCCAGCTGACAACTCTACCAATAAATACCTGTTTGGTTCTTCTCTAAGGACTCACACTCTTCATCCATGCCAAGCTCCCATTGTATCTGAATTATACCTGCATTGCCTCTTCGCATCTTCCTAGTTCTTGACCATCAATAAGCAATATAAAGAAGGTGAACAATGAATATGAGGTTCACTTACCCTTTCTGACCTCGACATGAGCATTTGAGACTTGTTGACAGCTTGTTGTCCGCCCACCATCCGTACCAGTGACTGATCTCGACCATCTCCCAGTCTACTCCCGATCGATGTCAGTTTCCTGCACTGACCTTGACTGCCAACGTCGTCAGGCCGATGCCAGTGTCCTTTCTATCGACGTCAGTTCCTTCATGACTGACGTCAGTCTTCCTATTGCCGACGTCGGTTACTGTCTAACCGACGCCGGTACCTGTGTTCATCTGTGAGTGATAACTTTTTACCCGCGAGCTCTTCATGGACCAAAATCTTGATCAAATCAACCTTGCTCTGCTCAGAATAATTCAGTTCCCTCACCTAATCTCTGTTCGTCATCTCCTCCATGAACACCAAGGCTTTTCAGTTCTTTAGCTTGTCAAAGACATCTGACTTTTGCTTCAAAACCTGCATTCTCCTTCTACATATGTGACTAAGCCTATGAAGCCACATCTCTGCAACAAAAGGTGAATCAACAATATAAGTAGATAGATAAAGTATACCTACTTTCTTACCACCATCTAATTCAAGTGTATCCACTGTGAGAGTTACAGTGCATCTCTCATCACCCAAATTTCTTGAAGAAATTAGACTCATCTCCAAGACTGGTACCTGCATGACTTCCTTCAACCACTGTGTGTCATCCGTCTGCAATTTCAGCTTCACTTCCCCTTCGTCAATCATCTGACAAGGCTCTCCAACCCCTAAATAAATCTCTCCAAAGTCTCCAAAGACATACCCATGAAAAGATGCTCTATTTCAGGCTGCATGGAAAGAGACAAAAGAATCTGTAAACAAAGATTCTACTTTATCCAGAACATCCTATGCAACATCGCCTGCAACATATGCTTCTACGTGCTGATCTTCTACCGACCAACAATCTCTTTTTATCTGCTCTTTCTTTCCATCAATCAGACCATTCGTGCTATTCAGTTTCTCCATTCGTAGCTTACTTTCTTCTGCCATTGCTATACTCCCACTCAATCTGAAACCCCTGCGAGTGACCTGTAATCAAAAACACTACCAGATCTGAACCACCTGTTAGTCAACCCAACCAAAAGCTCTGATACCACTTGTCAGGAACCTATAACTATAAACATGCTCCGATGCCTACTTAGTCAGGATCTTGCTCTACCAATAGAGCACATATGATTACTTCTTGTATTAGCAACTAAACACAAAATTTAATCAGAATCAATAAGTAACTAGAAATATGAAACAACACAGGAATTGAGAGATAATACATAATTGTATTAATAATCACTCAGAAGAATATACAATAAGGAAGATGCCACTTCTTCCTCCACCTTAAAGGTTCGCCACACCTCAAGACCTTCTTCCCTCTTTCTCTCGGTCCCAACAATCAACCCCAATATAGAATTGATGTTCACCTCTCCAACTAGTTAGTAACACGCTGCCAGTTACGTCAAGTACACAACCGTACTCCAAATAGATCTCCTGCTCTTTGCTGCTACCTGCAAATCACTAGATCTTACTCACCATTGTAGATCTCCAAAAGAAGCCATGCAAACCTGCTGACTAAGATCATACAAATATGAAGAACCCTGTTGATTCTCCAATCCAGTACCCACCTTGGTACTGCGGCACTAGGAGGAACACACCATTGCTCTCCTCTCTCAGAAGGAGCTTATTGCTCTCTTACTCTCTAGTTATGAGTTTACAATACAGCCCATGAGTCCATATATAGATCTCATGCTTACAATAATTAGACTATCTTAATTACAATAATTAGACACGTAACTCAAGACTAAGACTAGCCTTTGACATGCAAACAAACAGTCCAAAAATAGACTCTCCGAGATCAACATGCAAACTGCATGTTCACGTACAGGCTGCCGACGTCGGTGTCTCCATGACCGATGTCGGTCGACTGGTGACCGATGTCAGTTGCTTCTTCACTGCTCTCTGACCGACGTCAGTTGATCAGACCGACGTCGGTTGCCCTGCAACTGACTCTGCAACTCTGCATCCTCCGTAACTTCTCCTGTTTGCATCTTGGTGAAGCTTTTAGCTTCACAACCTAACAAAATCTGTGTTAGGTTTAGTACGTGGCCTGGTGCTAGGGCTTGCTCCCTTCACTTCACAAACCCAGAGCCGAGCTGGGCCACTTAGCCAATATATACTTTGCCTATAGTTTATACTATGCCAGAAAACAGAGTGGGTCCTCCTCTTGGTACTGAAGTCCAAGTAGGATCGCCAGGAAGGGTAAGGTATCCGCTAGGTGATGAAATCCTAAATGGGCCTTGTCTCAAGTATGTTTAAATGTTTAATTTGATGTGCTTGTGGTCTGGTTGTGTAACATTTGTGCACTATGATTTATTCATAATGCTTTTAATTACTAAGTGAGTAGGCTAAGTATGCATTCAAGCAAGAATGAAATGCAATAGTTTTTTTTTTTAACCCAAATTGAAATGTTTTGTTCAAATTCAAACAAGTGAAGAAAAGGTTAAGAGTATGAATTTTTACTACTCTAAGATGCAGGGAAGAAGTGACAAGAAGAAAAAAAAGAGATATTTTTTTTAACTTGTGCTAATGGTTTCTTTTCGAAATAAAGAGATAGAAGGATGCAAGAAGAGAATCTTTTCCTAATGCATCTATATGAAAGTTTGCTTTTTAGAAGAATGAACCCAAGGAAAACTCCAGGGTCCCACCAGGTGTGCCAGAATGTTTCTCTACATTTTTTGCTAATTACATTTAGAAGAAAGAAGAAACTAAAGTTAAAGGTTTGGGGTTTGTACATTACCCAGATTAAGTTGCGCACTGTATCCAAGCGTTGTAGGAGCTCCTCTTTGGCTGTGGAGGAAAACACCTGTAGATGAGAATAAGACTTAAACAAAGAAAATGTTAGAATAAGATAGAGTGGACTGCCAATCTACGCGTTTGGTTCGGGAAGCGTAAAGCTCCGTAAGGGATGACAGTCCATTTTTTATAAGTTAAAATGTCGTAAATAAAGAAATGACAAATGACTAACAAAGAGGAAAATAGATAGTGCGTACCTGTTTCTTTGTAGTCTGTATGTCATAGTCACCGACGTCAGTAGTTCTACCGAGGTCAGTCTGTGGATGGTGCCGACATCGGTCATATTGCCGATGTCGGTCATGGTTGTGGTCGATGTCGATCGGGGTAATGGGCCTTGGACGGGTTTTGGATTATGTCTGTGGTCGATAGAGGAGTCTCTGAGAGTTTGGGGGTTTGTGCAGAGTTATGGGAAGGAGAATAGGGTTTGAGGAAGGGCAAAAGGTAGAGGGTAGGTGTGAGAATAGGGTAAGGGTCAGAGGAAGGCTTTTCAGCCCTTCCACGGAGGAAGTCAGGTTTCTTTTACAGTATTTAGAAATAGTAAATAGAAACTAATTACCAAGTTATTCTAGAACTTTGAAATGGGGACCAGAAGAATACTTAGCTTTTTGGTGAAGACTCGAGGGTGTCAAGTTGTTTATTCCTGTTACAGCTGATGTCGAAGACCTCATACAATATTTTCAATCTAATGTCTGGAGTGACTTTTACAGAGTTTCTGTAGCCTGGAGAGCGATAATCGAATTTTGATGCTTAGTCTCAGAGTGTGTGTGTCGATATGCGAAGAGGCTGGGGGCGAAGCTCAAGGTTAGAGTTCGGGTTATGTAACTAACGTCGGTGGTCCTATCGGCATCGGTCGATAATTGACCGACGTCAGCAGCTAAAGAATGGGTAAAAGGGAGCTCTTGGCCCGTTTCTCCATCTGCCAAGTGCATTTGCCATTGGAGAATGGTCAAAAGATGGGTTTATTAGGCACAAGAGTTAGTTAGGAGGTTAGGATGGAGTGAGAAGAGGTCTCAGGTAGTTAGGATGACTCATAGGTTAAGAAAAGGTCTTAGGGTGAGGTGTCCAAGGTGAGGTGTCTAGGTGAGGTCATTAATTTAAAATAAGTAATTTATTTTAAATTAATAAAGTGTGTAAGTGGTTAGAAGGGGACCAAGGGGGCGTCGACACAATATTGGTGTCTACAAAGACATCTCCCACTCCCTTGCGAAGGTCAAGACTAGAAGAAAGGAGGGACACAATAGGATGCATGATATGGACAAAGGGATACAATATGGATGGGATTAACAAGGGATGGGTTTGATGGATGAAAAGGATGGACTTTGCCCCCAAGTGTTGAGGTAAAATGCAGACAATAAATTATTTTACCATGATTTTGAAAATTGATTTTCACCATGGTACTTACCCAAGGTGTCAGAGGACTGGTTTTCACCATTAGATGAATGATTTTTTTTTTGTATTTTTTTTAATTTTTTTTTTTTTTTTTGCAATTTTTTTAATTTTTTGGATGACATCTCAATTTATTGAATATGAACAAGATGCAGGAATGTCGATACTATCTGGATCTTCAGTTGACACCTATTATAGAGATATGTGGTGCTAGGACCATGTGATGGATGCTAGATTCCTTGGTCCCCTGGTGGAATTTATTGACTCTTGATTTAACATCCTCCACATGCCTCGACTAGGTGTCTTTGTAACCCCTATGAGTGATAATGTTATCCAGGGATTTGAGATATGGTATGGATGGGAACATGTTATGATTGTGATGATGGGATATAGGATGTGAATGAGAGATATGATCACGATGGACAATATGATGAGATGGGGAATGGAAATGAGGTTTGACAATTGCATACACCATTGGATATGGTGGTGAGGATTATTTAGACTGATGCCACGAGATTAAGGGATCCAAGACCCTTTGACTTTATGATTATTTGATCCAAACATTAAGAGGATGGTCAGCCATATGATTATTACTTTTGACATTATTTTTATCTACTAAAATTTGTTTTTGATTTTGACTTTGGTTGCCTCCTAGTGCCTGATTGTGGGCTTCACTAGAGAGAAGTGACTTTTGACTGGATAAATGATTTTGATTTAGAGAGACCCATAACACTTCAAGGATATTTGTATTAGGAGATGATTATTTATGATTTGGCCAATTATAATACTCATCTTTACTTTGATTAATTAGATTTGGATCATAACGGGCTTAATTATTTAATGGGATTAACTGATTATGAGCTTGGATCCTTGTATATTTAGCGCACGATATTGCATGCAGAGGGGAATCCAATGATGCATGTTCCTGTTTATCCCCTTCATGGAGTGGGATGTAGGGATTATGGAGGAGAGGTGGATGATTAATGTTATGTAGTGTATTAAAGGTACAATTTGCAACATAGTCCTTATAAAGGTCATTATGAGCCCTAGCCTCAACATTAGAGAAAGTGTCCTCAAGAATCTCAAAAGGATCACTAAGACTCATGGGGGAATTAACATCTAAAGTCATTTTGTATTTGTCTTGATGATCTTTGACTAATAGATCATCCAAGGATTGTGCTATAATTTCATCATCCTGGGATGGATCAAGAGCCATGCCTTCTAATTGGTCGATAATAGAGACATCTTCAATGAGATGGGTGTCTACATGACCTTCATAATTTACAAGGGATGATGATTATGAGGTGATTGTTGATTCAGATGTTGTTATCGAACATGATCTTAACCATTCTGATGTAGACTCTCATATGGATGTTGATGAGATGATGTATCCTATAGATGATTTTCCATTAGGAACCATATGATTATCCATAAGTACCTCTTTTACCTTAGGTTTATGAAGGGATGATTTAGGCTTAATGGATATACAATGATGGGGGATCTGATGTGAATGGATCATAGGGATGGATTGATCAGAAATGGATGTAGGATGAATGGGATTGAAGTCATGACCTTGATTAGGGAGGGGAGAGGCTTGATTATATTTAGGAAACAATTCTTGGCATACCTCTTTTTGAACACTCCTAGGCATGGATGGATTGGATTCACCCTCAGTTTTAATGTCACCATTATCAATTATCTTCTGGATATAATCTCTGAATGGGTGACATCTATTGATAGAATGCTTAGGGATTCTATGGTATATACATAATCATTTGGCTTGATAAGGGCACATGTTTAGACAAATATAGATATCATGTTTGAGGGTGGAAAATAATGCCTATGGACCTTAATTTCTAAATTAGGGCTTCCATAGAGATGATGAGAGGGGTATACCGCTTGTCCATGACTTTGGATGTGGAAGTATTAGACCGAGCTATGGAATAATGTGATGGTGGAGTGTGGGATTGTTTAGGAGGTGAATAGGAACTAGACGAGGTTGACAAGCTATGCTTCACTTTACTAGTAAGATGGGGGATCTATGATGGATTCTGATTGGTATATGGAATATTTGACTGTGGATGGGTATGTACTAGGGGTAAGGTGAGTTGGATGGGGTCAAGACCTTCAAGAATTTGGGCACCCATCTCAAAGAGCCATGAGAGGACCGCCCCCTTGTTTGCAACAATATACTCATCAAATAGGGTGATCCTTGGACTAGGAAGTTCATGACTAGGATTAGGACTAATGGATGGGGGATTGGAATAGGATGGGGATGAGGGTTGATGAGGAACTAATTTGGGAGGTGACCTTAGGCTTGGGCATTTAAAATCATTGGGAAGGTGGGCACTCATCTCCAATATTTGTAAGAGGACTTCATCTTTATTGGCTAATATATATTCATTAAATAAGGTGACTTTATCACTTGTACAGTGCAGACTATGATTATGATAAATGGATGATGGGGTTGACCTTGATGGGCTAGTATGTGGGGTTAAGTATAAATGGGGATTATTGATGGGGAATTGGTTTAGGCTTGATGGGATTAAGGTCTAAAGGTAGGCAGGCACCCATTTCTAGGGCCTACAAGAGGATCTCATCCTTATTGGCAAATAGGTATCAGTCCACGGTGATAGGGTCCAAATCCATGGGGATGTATGATGAAAGGGAAATGGATGATGTGAAGGTAGATTTAAGAATTAGATAGGTGCTTGGTCAAAGCAAGGTTAAATGAGTGAGCTAGTATGATAAGTAACGAGATAGATGAGATGAGATTGAGATGATGTAAGACTAGGATCATATTTCAGATTGATGGTACAATAAGTGCCAATGATCTATCAACAATGCATAGTTTTTAATCAAGCAAAAATATTGGGGATTTTCTAGTGCCTAAATTCAAACTAACAAGATGATGATTGTATGGGTACAAATTTTGAATAGGCAAGATGACTTGATTAGAGATGACTAGATTGATGATTGATTAGATGTTAGATTGAAACCAATAGTGATTAGATGCTAGTAGGACATCGACTAGGTATGAGATCTGACCAATTGATGAGTGATGGTGGACTAGAATGATAGGATGATATAAATGGACAACAAAAGTACTATCTCATAACCTTAGACCATATTGCTCAAGGTGATATGACTATATGATTAGGTGATGGGGTAAGGGGATAATGGGATTAAGACCAAGACAAGTGTATATGGGCAATGATGAAATGATAAGGGGTAAGATGAATGAGATGAGGATGGTTTGGATGCGTATGTGATATAAAGTCCGATTAAGTAAGATGGTATTGATATGAAAATGGCTTGATAAGGATGAGATATAGATGGAATGTATAAGATAGGATTATACAAGATAGAGGTAATAATATACAGGATGGCGATACGTGCAAAAAGACCCAGATAGGTATGTATAGGTCTGGGGTAAAAGGTTGACTCAATTCACAAATAATACTAGTCTAACATAACACACACCAAAGCAAGCAAACCATAATCCTAAGATTTGTAAATTGATGCGTGTGTAACTCGATAATCGCACCATCTAATGGCTTCATGAATGAATTTGTAGGCCAATGACCCATTACGGTATCGACTAAAACTCTCTCAACCCTGTCTACACATGAAGGTCACTTGGGAGCTGATACTGACTCTGACAGTGGATCACTTGTTACAACCAAAAATACTTAAGCTAGGATACACATGGTTTCTAAGGAAGTCCTCTATATACGCTAGGTACAATGAGGCCCAAGTTTGTGTAGGGTGTTATATAATTCTTGGTTAAAAGAATGAACTCTTCCCCTTAACAAATAACTAGTATGGAGTCAACCGCTTAGCAAAACAATAATTGTACCTAATATTTATACTTTGTTGGAACACAAAGTGTGAATTAGTGCATGGTGGTGAAATCCACAATCACTATCCCCCTAAGACTATGGCAAGTGCGTGGGTGTCAATTCCACATCATGTTGCCCATAAAAAAGAAAAATGGGAGGGTTTATTAATGGTTTTTTATCCTTCAAAAATCATCACAAGGATGCAAGGAGGAGAGCATACACCTTCGTAGCCCTTGGGTGATAGATAAGTAGACCAAAAAAGAAATTAATCAACCGATTAGTTAGATGTGAGATATATACAAGATGTAAGAATATACAACATGATTAAAATAAGGTAATTAAAATGATTAAAATTCTTAGACAAAATGAGTTTCAATATGCCAAAATGTCTTTGATAGGCAACCTATAAGAAAAAGATTAGTAATTTCATTGTCACTCATAAAAGGGCAACCTGCAAGACAATACGTTAATAGTTTTGATTGACAATCTTGAGGGGTAACCTATAAGACAAGACGTTACACCAAAATATGACCTACAAGATAAGATTTTAGCAAGTCAAAATTACTACTAGATTCACCCCTATAAGAAATAAAATGTTAGTCTAATAAGCCTTAACAAAAACCATTAAAAAAACATGATTTGGCTCTATAACTTTTTGGGGTGATGGGGGGCACGACGTGGGGGTCTAGGAGTGATAACTCCCAATGGGGTCAAGGGGCAGTGCCCCTTGTAGGGTTAAGGGGAAACACACCTTATGGGGTCAAGGGGTAGATCCCCTTACAGAGTTTGGGGGTAGTGCTTGTGGTATAGGGTGGGATTGAAGGGTAGCGCCTCTGACACCAAAGGCAATTTGGGCCTTGTGGGAGGCTTGAAATGACTCAAAATTCACTATTTCAAAGGCAAAAATGAAGAACAAAATCACAACTACAAACTAAAAACCACAGATGCACAGTCAAACCAATATAATATTGCAACCAAAAAGTGAAATATCGTGACTTTTTTATAATATCATGACTACAAAGTCATGATTTTGTAGAAAGTGGCTAACCACTAGTAGTTATTGCATGATTTTATGTAAAACAATGAGTTTGAAGGCAATATAATGATTTTAATTACAAAATCATGATTTTGTAATTAGTGGTATTGCAGGATGAGTATATGAACGATATATTCTAGAATATGTATAAATATGATTAAGGCTTAAATGATAAATATGATTAAGGCTTTAATCATAAATATGATTAATGCTTATATATAGATATCTACAAGATATGTAAGATGACAAACTCGCTAGTCAACACCATGATAAAATGGTTTTATGGATAGGAAAGGGGGTTTATGTGTTTTAGATGATCTGGCTTGAGCCTCCCACACTTTCTGCACAAACACAAATAGATCATAATGTTATATAAATAAACATATTAATAGTTTTTAGATAAAAGGTAAAATTGTTACTTTAAAGGCAATATCATGATTTGTAGGGCAAAAATGCAACTGTAGATCTGTGATTTTGTGGTAGGTGAGGAAGCGGTCTAGGGCTGATATGTCTTGTTTCCATGCACATAGAACACCACCCTTTCTATCCTTGCAAGATGAAAATAACTGATATGGACTAAAAAAAGATCAACATTTAAGCAAAACTAGTTATCTTTAGTTTAAAATTTTATTTTGCAAAATCGTAAGTTTATGGACAAAATCGTAGATTTTGCTACAAAATCAATATTCTCGATTTAGCAGTATTGTGGAAGATTCAAACCCTGCCAAAAGACAAATTGCTAGTGGTTAAGTTGATAGTGAAGGTAATATTGCTTAAATCTAGACAAAATCACGACTTTAATGGTAATATTGTGACTTGCAAAGTCATGATTTTGTGGAATAGTGATAACTTACAAAAAGGAGTTAGCCGCTAGTGGTTAATGTTTATTGGTCAGTACAAAACTACAACTTTTGAGGATAAAACCTCCACTACAATGTCGTGTCTTACAGGGTAATATTGTAGTTCACTTGGGCATATAAGTTTGATCAAAATCTAGAATTTTATCTTGTCTAATTAGCCCTGTAAGTTGCCAAAACACATCTAGGATGCAAATGAACTAACTTAGGAGGGAACGTCCCACCATGGTCACCAAAATATAGATAAATTTTTGAGCTTAATGGATTTGATTGTGATATGACATCAAAACACCCAAAATGTCAGTCCAATAATTAAGATCTAGAGCCACTATGATAAAATTCAAATAGATGAGGGGGGATTAGATAAATGACTAGGATTAGGATAAAAGAAATAAACTAGCAAGATTAATTAGAATAATTAGGTCAAGCATAATTTAGTGTATCCACAAAGAATAGAAGGTGAATCTACATTTTTTAACTGAAACAGGCCAAGGAATTCAATCCCTAGAGGTAACCAAAACTTGAATAGTGCGAATCCCTTTACAAAATAATCACAGAGCTTTAATACCAGGTAATTCAACTAGGGTAATAGAGGGCATAGTAAGAATAGGGGATCACCATAAGCTGTGGTCATTTAAAGATAAACCTGCTGCAAAAACCATCCCCCACCCACTTCAAGTGGGGTTTGATGGCTTCAAAAGCCTTTCAAATGATTTTGACCACAAAAGAGCCATAAATCTTGACATGAATTGTAGTGATGAGAAGGGATTGGAAGCCAATAATTTATCAACTAGTTTTACCATAGGCAGAGCCTGTAGAGATACAATGCCTTAACAAAAATTTCCAAGATTCATTGCCCTCAATAACCTGAACAACTGACTTAGCACAAAAGGCCATACTTTATTGATAAGTTTCAATGATGCCCATAACACCTTTATCATGAGGGAGGTGACAAATATCCCAGAACACCTGATGGAAACCTTGGGCACAATTAGAATTGGCCCAAAGGAATTCTCTAAGGATTTTGGCCAAAACATCATAAGAGGCCTTGAAGGGATCCCAATAGGAAGAATAGTAGACACGAGTAGTGGCCAAAATTTTGGTATAAATTTGAAACTTGTCTGCTAGAGATAAGGGCTTAGTAATCCAATATTCAATCTTTTTTTTTAATCCTGTTGAGGACATATTACCAAAGGTCGATTGAATAACTGTAAAAAGCAAAGGGGATTCCCAAGAACTTGAATTATTCCCCTTAAGAAATCCATTGCCAATTATACTTGTGAACCCACTTAGGAATATGCACCATGCTTTGTTGAAAACACTGTGTTTTCCTCTATTAGAGGCTGGAGCTAGAAGCTAGACAAAAAGTGTCAAGGCATTTGATAGTTTCATTATAGGTTGCCTCTTATTCTTTGAGTGTGAGGAAGGTGTCATCTGCAAAGTGCCCATTAACGAGCTAGGAGGTGTGGTTGGGAAAAATAATGCCCCAAATAAGCCCTTGAGAAGCTCTAAAAGCTAAGAGATAACCCAGAGCTTCAATAGATAACACATAAATCACCAGAACAAGGGGACAAACTTGGAAAATAAATCATTGAAGCATAAACCCCTCATTTTTATGCCCATTAATAGTGAGGCAGGCCAAAACAACATGAAGCAATGTCTACACAAAATAAATGAAGTAGGGGCCAAAACTAAAAGCCTTGAGCATGGCAAGAATAAATTACCACTCAATTCTATCATAAGATTTTTCAAAGTCGAGTTTAAGAAAAATAATTCTCTAGAGAGAGGAACGGGCCCAAGCCATGCCTTCCCAGACCATAATAAGATTATCCAAAATATAACACCATCTAATAAAACATGTTTGTTATTGTTGAACAATGGTAGGTAAAATGAGCCAGATGCAGTTGGTGAGGGCTTTAACAAGAATATTATAAGAAATATTGAATAAGGTTATCAACCTCCAACTGGTAAGAAATATAGGATCTCCAGTGTTAGGAATGAATTTGGTATTACCTTAGTTGATCATGGTTCTAAGAGACTAGTTTTACAAGGCTTCTTTATAGACTTGCAGTAAATCTGGCCTAGTAAACTTCTAGGTGGCTTTATAAAATTCACATGGGAAGCCATCGAGGTCAAGGGTTTTATCATTGCTCATGCAATACAGAGTCTCTGTCAGCTCCTAAAAGGTGATTGGGGCATCACAAAGTTGTTGATTGGCAAGACTGAGCTTGCGAGGTACCACATCGAGGCAGTTCTGAAGCCCATGGGTTCACTCAACTATGTAAGGCTAAGCTTGAAAAACCATCTTGTAGTGCTCAAGGAAATTCAAAGGGATGTCAAACTGAGAGGTCAACTAGGATTGAGCCACTTGAATGGCTTTGATTTCTCCATGAGCTTGCTTGGCTTTCAGTGATTTAAAAAAATCCTTGGAGGCTTTGTCACCAATTTTGAGCCAATGCAGTCGAGCGTGAAGTTGAGTGCCTCTATCTACATGGTTGTCTACTACCTTAAGGTGGTGTTTAAGAGAGGTTGCAAGTCATTGTAGCTTCACATTAAAAGGATCAAGCTCGAGAGAGATAGAGACCCATCATAACTCATTGAGCATGGCCTCTTATAACCGCTTTTTGATCCAAGCAACATGTTTGCCATGGTGGTAGAAAAAGGAGGTGGTGCATAGAATGGCCTTATTCCACCACTCATTCTAGTTGGTAGTGTATAGGGGCCACAGGGTGAGGTTTTAGATCTGCACAATGAGTTAGATCATTCCAGCATGACTTGGCATAGAAGTATTAAGGATAAATTGATTATGTGGCACATTATAATATCCCAAAGTCCGTTCCACTTTACAGGAAATAAGGGAATGATCTAATAAAATAATACCAAAATGGACATTGACAGGATGGGCATCAATGTTGGAAAAGGAACAAAGATTTTGCTCTAACAACATAAAGTGGTAAGTCATTTGAGCACGCGATGATTTTCAGATCAGTAGTTGGACCATGTAAACCAAAATGTGGGGTTAAATGTCCACCATCAAAGGAGTGGGTTGGATAGACCCCATATATTTTTAAAATAATGCCAAGCCTCAAGTTCACCAATGCACCAACACATGGGGATGGTCCCAACCTTGTCTTGGTGGTGTTCAATCATGTTGAAATCTCTACACATTAGCCACGTGGTAGTAGGCAACTCATCGGCCAAAGCTCTCCAAAGTAGGGAACAATTAGGGCCATCATTAGGTGTATAGATGTTGAGAGTGCCAAAAGGAGGGCCATCAATGTTAAGAATAATCTAGGATGCCCAATGTGAAGGGTCCTCTCCCATGGCAATAATGTTGGGGGAAACCTTAGGGGCAACTAAAATACAAGCACCACCATGTGCCTTCTCATGTAAGGTGGTGATTTGGGTGGCATCATGCCAAATACTTCATAAAGACATCTGAAGGATAAATCCAAACACTTTAACTTTTTGTAGATAGATAATATCTAGAAAACCAATCTGTTGACAAGCAACACATATTGTATTTATAGTAGACTCCATAAGACCCCTAACATTCCATGATAACACATTCATATGGAAGCATCATCCATATAAAGCTCTCCATGGTCATCCTCAAAATTCACCAATGTCGTAAAGCTATTATGCTAGTGAGGATGTGAATTTTCACCTACCATAATGAAGCGGTATTTGGCTTCATTTTCCTCTCAAGGAAAGTATGCGCCCTCGTGAGGTGGGTTGTGAGACCGCCAGGAGAATGAGCTATTGGTTGAGAGAACCTTAGCCACATAAACCATAGTATTATGAGAAATTAGCTAAATGCTCTATAGATTGGAAGAAATTGGGCTAGGAAGGAAGGGCAGAGAAGTCCCTTGAGAGGGTTTGATATATGGAGAAGAATCATCTTGAGGTGACAACTGGGGTGGGCCTTGTGGCTTAAGGCTCGATGACCTTTTAGGGGGTACTATGGTCTAACCATCACCTTGGTCTATCATTTTGGGATTTTCAATCAGAGGAGGTGGCTGAGGGGGTTTGGGATAACCCATACGAGGACAATCCTTAATGTGACAGTCTAAAGCTTGACAACATAGATAAGTGTTTGATAATTTGAAATAAATAACCTTTTATAACCACTAGGTCTCATCGACTTGATTCTCTATAAACTCTTTTAAATCCTTAGAGAGCTCAACCTCTACATAGAACTGCTCATTATGATGGGGGGAAACCACCTATCTAGCTCAATCATAACAACACACGCTATAGGGGTGACAATTTGGGGTATGAAATCCCAGAAGTGAATTGGCAGATCAGGAAACTCAACTTAGATAGGGACAGGAAGGGTGACATTGTTAGAGACTTTAAAATCAGAGGACCAAGCAAACAAAATCATAAGCAGGTTGTGAAGAAACCAAACATTGGACTTCATGAGGATAATCTGTGTCTTAGAAGGTTCCTTGAAGGCAAACAAGAAAAAACCTTTGGTAAGGTTTCAGATTTTGGAGACATAGATGCCTAGAGGCTCCAAGTGGTTGTGGAGCTAATTATGGAGGTAGTGCTCTAAGGGGATACAAGTGACCAAGTAAGCAATAACAAAACAATTTCCATACCATTTACAACATTGTTCAATAACTGTAATATGAATTCTTACCTCTGAAGTGGAGGGGGGTTGAGGAATTACCTCATCGTAAACCTTTAAAACAAACTTTTGAGCTCATTTGGGTGCCATTAACTTCAACTCCTATAACAACAAATGCAGTAGAGTGTGGATAAGCCATAAATAAAGGGCTTGCCCACACAAAGGACAGCACATCAAGCACAATTAATATGTTGAAGCCCTAAAAAGTCCTATAAGATAAGTGGTCTAAATAAAGCGAGTAAAGAAAGTAAGCAGACAAATGTAAACTATGAAACCTTAATAAAGCAATTCTCCAACCATCTAAATATTGAATTATTCCCTTGGTTGATATTAGGGAGTGTTATATTTACTTATTAATGATTAGATGATTTTATTATATATAATTAAAAAAATTATACTTTCTAAATTACACTCAAGTTTATTGTCACCACTACTCACAACTCAACTTTCCAATTCAACTTTATATATATATATATATATATATATATATATATATATATATATAAAGTTTAAAAACTTTCAATCCCAAAAAACTTTCAATCCCAAAAAACTCTGAGTTGTATATCATTTATATTATTTTAAAAATTAATTATTAAATACCCTACATAATGAAACAATGATTATAAATTTTTATATTTATTGGATGTCAATTTTTTTTAAAGAATATAAGGTCAAGTTTTTATTCTTAGCAATGGGTTTTTTAATTTAGAAGTTGTATAATTTCAAGAGTGACAACAAGAGCATTGGAAATTCCTACTCTTTTATATGTCACTAAAATCCATCATCATCTTGTTCATTAATTTAAATATTTCAATCTGCACAACCCTTTTATAATGGGACATGTGTGAACAAAGGATACTAATTAATCCTAATCGACCCCACAGAAAACATGGAGGCAATGACCATGCCAAGCTAAATGCATAGTGGAGGAATTATTTGTCCCCACTTAAGAACATTGTCTTCTCCTCGTTTAGGGTTATTTACAAGCTAACATAAGTTATTTTATGCATTAGTTCACTTAAACAAGTATTCCCTATTAAAATGCATGCATTCACTATTTTAATTGAATTATACTATTGAATTAAAATGTATGCAACATTAGATGAAGTCAAAACTCAAAAAAAAAAAAGCGGGGGGGGGGGGGGGGGGGCATATTTACATTTTACAATTAGTTCAAAATATTTTTCAAGTACTTGTTTTATGAGAAAGTGGTTTTAGATCGATGTCCAATATATTTAGCTAGGATATTATAGCTCTAAATGAAAGTAAATATTTTTTCCCTCTAGCCAATCAAATGGCTTGAATTTACTTATTATTCTAATAATTATAATGTTTAGCATCTAAAAATGATGAAATATTATGTAAGATATTATTATGGAATATATCATTTTCTTTTTAATGATTGGATATTTTTTATTAAATTTTGTATTTATTAGATAATATATTTTAAAAAAGAATGTGAGGTCAACATTTTATCCCTAACAAGAGTTGACTTCTAGTTCAACATACAGAATCATCGAAACAATGGCACAATATTTTTAGAAATTCTTTGTTCAATGTTCAAGCACACTTAACGGCTAATGACATCTCAAACTTCTTATATGGCTTACTAAAAATACTATATGGCCTCATACTTTTATATTTACCATCATGATTTTTACATAAATTCAAGGTTGTTAGTACATTGCTACAATCTCACCTCAACAAGCAAGCACATTGCTAGTGTCTAATAACCACTTACGAATCTAGATACAACATACCAATTTTAAATTATAAAAACAAAGCCAAGGTCTCCATTTTAGGAAGACTTAATTATAAATTTTCATATAGTGTATGTTGTAAGAAAAAAACATTTGTATTTAGAGATGTTTTATTTCTTATAAAAAAATATCGACTAATTAATATATTAGAGTCTTATGAAAAATATGCTTAGCAAATGCGAGAAATGAAAAATGCCAACATTGGTTATAATATATGCCCAAGATATGGTTACAAAATTATCAATTTAAGATGGAAAAAAAATCTATTTTAAGAGAATTTTTTACACAACTTAGTTTTATAATGATCACAATCTATTGGAACCACTTGTCCTATCATCGCTTGTGTACTATATACTAGATACATATAAATTATATTGTATAAATCAATTCTCTATATAGTTGACTATATATTATGTATATGATGTTTTAAGAAAAAATCAATTTAATTACTACATTACCTTTTTCTTTAATTTTCCCCTTCATGTTACTATACTGAAAAATCACATCTCTACATTCTAACTATTATATAAATTCAATTTCCATTTCATTTCCTTGTACATTTACTCTTTTAAATTATAATATGATTTTGTTTACCTATAACACCCCCTCCCCATATCCAACAACAAGGATTGGCCCTTACTAATATGAAATACTTGTTCTTCTAACATACAACTTAGCCTCCAAAACTCCCTATATATACTCAACAAAATTGATAGTATAATTTCTATTGCAATTGACATAATAGAAGCAGGGACTAGTTGCTACATGACCCTTGTTTAACATTGAATTACTTAGTGGTCTCGTGGGTTGTTGCTCTAAAAAAAAAATTGTTGGCTATATTAAGAAAATTTAGGGACATTTTAATAGGAGTACGGTCCCATGCCTAAAAAAAATCATTGATGAAAAAATTATTGGCGTGGTTGAGAAAATCATGCACTCAAAATAATATAAACAAATTTTCCTCCAAACAAATTCTTACATGAATTCTTTCACCCAACAACAACGTGTCATGAGTAAAAAAAAGGTGGGTGCAGGAAATTTGCAGCTCCCCTTTTCCCCTACGTCAAATGATTTGTATAAAATTTTTGGAGCTCTGTTAAAATAGGAGAATATTCAAATTTTTTTGTTGCAGGTAGCTCTTAGATATCCCACATGCCCTGTTGCATAATTATTTTAGGATCAGTAGCCCCCTCCATGTGACCTCACCCTTAGAAGTCATTCAGGGTTTAAATTTGATGGTCATGTGGTTGTATTTGCATTTTTAGCCATAAAACATAATCAATTTTTGTAGGAAATTGTATAAAATAAAAGGTAAAATTTTACGCAAACCATTAAAAACTATAAAGGATTATAATAAATGTATATTTTTTTTAATGTTTCTTTCTTCTTTTATAAATTATATTGGCATTTAAAGGGCAATTTTGAAAATATAACCATCATAAAAAAGAATCATGATATGCAAGTTCGACCATCAAATTTAGGCCTCATTCCTTATGGGACCTTATTCCCTTTTGCCGATAGGGTTTTGGGTGTCCAATCGAAAGATTGAATCAGTGACTTAATTGTGAACAAAAAAAACCCTTTTGTTATATTGGGCTTGATTACTCACCAAAACCTATTAAGGCCTCCTTGTGCTCTCCACATACTAAAACTTTGCTAATATTAGTTGGGTAGTTTTAGTTGTCAAATTATATTATTCTAGGGTGCTTGTGTGTTTATTGATTATCATTTCATATTACACTCTTATGTTAGGTCTTTTTTATTACCCTTTATCTCTCCTCTTTCTTGCATTTACAGCCTTATAACCATTATATTGAGTTGTTGACCCCCAATTTTGGATAAGTAAACCAGAGTGAAAACATCAATGCAAGTAAATGAATATCAGTGAATGAGGCACCTTTTTGGTTAAGCATAACAACATGCAACAATATGTACATGACAAATTAATGCACATAAGAATATATGGACCTACCAAAGCATATGTGATAACACATAAGAAGGATTTTGAAGGAATATTTGAAGGGAGTTTTGGCCAACTCTATTGGCATGCCTTATGATGGAAACACATGAAATCAAATCAAAAACTAGACTTTGGTCATTTCAAGAAGGCAAAAGGCAAAGTGTTCAATACAAAGATCTCAACACACATAAAGTGAAGAGATAAGGACCCACAAAACATGGAGGTGTCTGAAGTGGAAGGTTGGTTAGTGCAAAGCTTAGACATGTGAATATAAGGAGTTTGGTTGCACAAAACATAGAGTGCAAGAATAAAAGAAGCAAATATCAAGGAGAAAAGTTACAAGTGTCATCACACACACACCTATTCTTAGAAATTCATTGAGATAATATAACTTATGAGCTAAAATGTATAATAAAGTGCATCTTATGTCTGTAAAAGATTACCTTCCATATTTTGATAGTTTTTTGACGAGATTGATATGTTTTCGCTATGATTATTAGTTGTTATTACTTTTGAGTATGATGACTGGTACAATATTGAGTTTCCATTATTGGCACTGGAATATGATGCATTTTTGCATGCTAATGTAGATACAAACTATTATCAATGAGTATTTTTGTGTGTACTAGACTTATATGTGAATGCATTGTTGTATTATTTACTTGTTAATGTTTTATGTACTCATTAATGGATAACATTTTGTGTTCATCTTTGTTAACAAACATAACTTGCCCCAATATTATTTCTCTTCACCTTGGTTGAGAACAAAGGTTAGGTTCATGCCAATGGCACAGGATAATAATTAAGCACTAAGAAAAACCTCAACATTTTGGTTTCATTATTGGGACCTTCGTTGAACTAGTTGATGAAGATGGCTTTAAGAAATGGCTAAGAGAATCTCTTTGGAAAGAGTTGAGATATGCCTTATAGATCAAGAGTTGGAGTTTATGAATAATCATTCAAGTATAGGGGTTCTAAGTCCAAATAAGTGGGAGAAAAATAATTTGTATGATCCTATGCATGAGAATTTCTTTATGGAATTGCCTAAACATTTGCATGCATAGATAGTTACATATGTCATGGGTCATAGTCAGAACTTTGGAAGAAGATATACATGGATAGATGTGTGGATTGAGCAGTTGAATCAAATGGATGAAGTGTGGAAAATATTTATAGATTTCTATTAGAGAGGTGTGATTGGCAGCTACCTATTAGAGCTTTCCATATCTGCTTACTCGTGCCTTAAAGAAGCGATATATCAATTTATGTGAGTTAAAAGGATCCTACATAGATAAATTACCCTTGAAAATCAAGAAGTTCATTGGAGATTGGGGCATTGAAACCCTTTGTATGAAGAGATGAATACCTTATGCACATGGGCTAAGTAGATAATAGAAGAAAAGGTGAAGACAAGGTTACATGTTGAGCCAATAAGGGTTGAATACCAAGAAACTTTAGAAGGATAGAAAACCAAGATGATTGGAAGATAAGGACCCTTTGTCCTAACCCATTTCTTGTAATTTTTATCTTTAATAAAAGGCTATGGACACATCTAATTTTTAAGACATCCCTCGAGCCCATTGCAATAATCCCACATTCATGGGAAGCATTAGTTAGTTAGTGGATAATTAGTATAAATGGGAGTCGAAATCCGTGAAAAAGCATCCATGAATGCTATTGAATTGAGCTTACTCAAAGGAGGTTTCCTCCTCAAAAAGGCCAATGAAATTTGTAATGCAATTTTGCACTCTTTTAATACAAATAATAATTTTCCATTTTATTTATGCATATTTTCAATATAGTTCTAATATATTTCAGGAAGGATCTTAACATTTAGTATCATATATCTTTCTAGGGTCATTTTTTGGAGCAACTTCAGTGATTTAGGGCTATCTATTTTTATCCATCATATTCTCTTGCTGCTCTCAAATGGGATATTAGTGACTAGAATGTGGTAATAAAGAAGTGAAACTAACCTTTTACCCCATTTCTGCACCCATTTTTTTCTTTTCTCTCTCTCCCTTAGGTAAAAACTTTGTTCTAATAGTTTTATAAATAATAGAGAGTTGTCATCCTAGGCTAAGCAAATTTCAATTTTTCCTAGATTCATGGAATAAGGGTTTATTACCCCAATATGCAAGCCATTAGACAATGTTGTTTACAAATTTGTGCTTTCACGTACCTTTGGGTACATAGAAAGACCCCCTAGTTGTTTTTACAACCTAGCCATAGGATGTTGGAGGTTTGTCAATGATGTCTCTAAGGTGACCAAGGATGTTGATGAGGTGTCATGTGTGCTAGAATGACAATGACAAAGTGTGCTTCAATATTCTTGTATAGTTCTTCAGTGTTTGACTTGGATAGGCAAATGGTTGATGTTATTGATGGTAGGGTTATGTTCATGTTTCAGAGACCCTATGGGGTGTTCTTAGTGCTTGGAGTGCTTGTGAAAGTGAAATGAATTCATTAGAGTAGTTATATGAGTGTACAGGTTCAAGTAGTCATTTTGACAGATAAAGTTGAGTGAGCAGATTGATGATTTCAACATTCACACTTGTGAAAGTTTCAAGATAAGATTGATATCTGGATAGATTCCTCTATGTGAGGAGATAATATGGTTCAATTTTTAGGTTTGGACATGGAGCATATAAAAAGTTATTAAGTTACAAAGTTGGCTTCTCAGACGGAGTTCAATAAGTTCTCATATTTAGCCAAATTTATGATATTGAAGATCTACTGTGAACATTTAATCGAGGGATGAATATATATGGCAAGTAATGAATTTGATCAGACAAAGATCAATGGTGAGCACAAACTCAATTAGTTAAAGATCCTAAGAATGAATGTGATAAAGACATGTGTCACTTTTACAGAGTTTGAGCAGCAGATCAAGATCAACAGAGCGTGTTCAACTATGCAAAGGAAGATTAATGGTTCACATTAGTTAATAAGTCAACATAATGATTAGAAGTCACATGGGGATGCCAAGTGGCATAAGTTCATTTGAGACTGATTTCATGGTATATAGAGGGCACAATGAGCATTATACTTATTAGATAGAGATCAATGGCAAACACAAAGTCAATTAGTCAAAGATCCTAAGAATGAATGTGATCAAGATATGTGTCACTTTCACAAAGTTTGAGTAACAAATCAAAATCAACAGAGCACATTAAATTGTGAAAAGGAAGATAAATGGTTCATATTGTTTAATAAGTCACCATAATGCTCAAAAGGCACGTGGGGATACCAAGTGACATAAGTTCATTGGAGATTGACTGTAGGGTACACAGAGGGCACGTGGGGCTGTGAAGTGGCTTGATCTTGAAAGCAATGATATAAGATCAATGGTGACAAATGCAAGTTAAAGTCAAGAGGCACATAATAATATGTATGGATCACATTTAATAAATCTATGTGAGGACATGAGATGAAGACACGTGTCTGCAGATGATTTTGAATTAACTAGTGACCATTGGCATTTGAATTAGCAAAAGGATAAACTAGTACTCAATATTTTGCTTATATTTTTTGATATAGGATGAATTTTTTGATGGTATAAAATGAAAATTTGAATAGGAATTCAAGGCGAATCCTTATACATTATTTATAAGGTTTGACTATTTGTACAGTCAAAGATATTGACCTCTAAAGCTTACTGTGTTTGACCATGTTCTGCAAGTAACCTGAGAAGGATAATTAAAGAGTTATTTATGGTTTTTAGATGTTTCAAGATGAAATAAATTCTAGAGAGTGTTTTAAACTCCATTATTACCATATGTATGGATTTTAGAGGTTTTACCAATCCATATTTAGTATGAACAAAGGATTATAAGTTGATTGTGTTTATTAAATACACTGGTAATTTGAGTGACTATCTTGCAGAGGTAAGTTGAAGATGTTCTGAGTAGATTTGAAGAAGTAAATGAGTATGGAGATTTTTCATAATTATAAAATATTGATGAAAAGGTATCAGTTGTCATGATTTACCCTTGATTAGTTATGAAGAGTCAAAATAGCTTGATTGTATTTTAATTGTATATGACCACTCAGAGTGGTCATTCTGAGAGAGTTTATTTGAGTGCTTAGAGCCTGTGTTGAAGCGTCTAAGGCACATAGAATTATTTTAGAGAAATTAAAGGTTTCACCCATGTGATATAATCATATGGATATGTGAAAATATTTGAGTAGTTGCTTCAAAAGTTTGAGACTATATTTTATGTATATAAAGCTCTGAAGAGCAAGGAGACCTAATTGGTAGGTTCAAGTATTGAGTTAGTGTTCCAGGTGGCATGGACCCATGAGGGAGTGATCAAGGGTTTATTGGAGATAGTTTTGATATGTTATAATCATTGGTAGAAGCTGAAGGTGGTCTAATTGGTTGCAAGAGTAACGTGTGGATGTGAAGACCTAATTATTTTTGGTCTCATTAAAGCCTAATGGAGGATTTGAGTCTTAAGGACTATAACCAACCTATGGAGTGGAGTGTTTCACCCATGTAACATGTGTGGATACCTATTTTAATTGTAATATAAGTTTGGTGAGCATCTTGGCCGACCAAGATGGGTTAGACCAAGAAAGTGGTATAATTACAAGGCATATTTGGAATGTTTGAGAGGTTGAGCAAGTGTGTAGATGAGAAAAAGATTTGTGAAGACTGTGAGAGCCATGTGGATGTCTTGAGAGGTAGATAAAGGCATGGATTGCATGTATGACCTTGTGGTCATAATTATAATGTTGATTTTACAGGTTTGATTTCAAGAGAACAAGCGAAGGTGTGTAGATTGATCCAAAAGGTGGTTTTTTATGCCTTGCTTATGTGTGAAGGTTTGATTGAGTGAAAAGGATTGAAGGAGGTTATATTTTAAGGATTCTCCATCAGATTGACAATCAATCAGAGTCCTACAGTTGTTCATTTCATAGATCTTGTGTTGTTGCTCAACATCTTAGGCAAGTTGGTGCTTGTAATCTTTAGGGGTTGGTGCTCCTTATGAAGTGGGTGTTTCACTAAAGTCTCATGTTAGTAATCATCTTCTAGGATAAGTATTCCATGTGTTTGTAGGATTGAGAGTGGGTTTTCCCCACCAAGAGGGTTTCTCACATAGTTCTTGTGTTATCTTCCTTATCTTTCATGTTCATTGTTATGAGTGGGTTATTTACTTTTTGATTGCTTATGGTGTATGACTAAGGGTTTGAAATATTTAGATTGAAGTCTTGAAATATCTTGATTCACTGATTCACCCTCCCCTCTTAGTTATTGTACCTATAATAATTAGTATTAGAGCTATACCTTCTTTGTAAAAGTTTAACCACTTGAAGGTGATCATAAGTACAATGGATCTTCATGGTGAACTAGTGTGTGCTTTGTCAACGACTGAAAATCTAGAAAAAGAGATTGAAAGTTTGAAAAGAAGCAAAATTTCAAATATGACTCCCTCTACATGTTTTGAGATAAAATCAATTAAATTCTTAACATATTAAGATATGCTCTCATCCAAGGTCAAAAGGGCCTTTAGCTTCACCAAAGAAGTCAAGAATAAAGACTCCTGGATCAGTAATGAACAAGAAAAAAAGGGACCCAACATGAACAATTTTTTCAATGGATATTGTTTTACTTGTAATAGGTTTGGTCACAAATATAAGAATTATGCTCTATCTCTTAAGATCAAAAGAGATTAGGTTTGCTACAACTACAATAAAAAATGTCATATTGCCAAGAATTGCAAAAGATCATTTTGGAAAAAGGACATAAAGTCATTGAAACCATCAAATGGTTCAAGGAAACTAAGCCTAATAAAGAAGAAGAAAAGAAACAAAACTCTTACAGTGCACCAAAGGAAGAATCAATGTTTGTTCAAATAGATTTTCACACTTAAGAAGATGAGAATAAGAAGTGGTACATAGATAGTGGGTTTTCAAGTCATATGATAGGAGACAAGAGCAAGTTTATCTCTCTCAAGAAGACCAATCTAGGTTTATTTAGATTTGGTGATAACAAATCTGCTAATATTGTTGGAAAAGGTTATGTGGGTTTTTATAATGGCCATACTAGAACTGAGAATGTCTTATATGTAGAAGGTCTAAAACATAATCTTTAAAGTGTGAGTCAAATGTGTGAGCAAGGAAATATTCTAACCTTTCATGACAACGAATGTGAAGTTAAAAGGGCAAAGTCTAGAAAAATAATTGTAAACATTCATAAAGTAGAAAATAACCTTTATATCTTCCATGAACCCAGAAAGGAGGAATGTTTCATAAGTCAATTGGATGAAAGTTGGATTTGGCATAGAAGACTTGGATATATAAATTTTGACAATATAGTAAGGATCAATTTAAAGGGGTTAGTAAGACATATGCCAAACTTTACCAAAATTCATCATTATCTCTGCAAAGATATCTTCATGGGAAGCAAATCAAGAAGAGATACAAATCCAAGGAACATTCCAATATAGGGGCATTATAATTGATCTATACTAATCTATGTGGACCTATGAGAACTCAAAGTATTCAAGGTAACAACTATTTCATGCTTCTCATTGATGATTTCATTAAAATGACTTGGATATGCTTTCCTAAAGAGAAATCTGAAGTGTTTGCAAAATTTACAACATTCAAAGCACTTGTGGAAAATGAAAAAGAATATAAAATTAAGTGTGTAAAGTCAAATAGAGGAGGTGAGTTTTGGTCTCATGAACTCGATGACTTCTGTGAAGAACAAGGGATCAGAAGACAATATTATGCTGCTAGAACACCACAACAAAATGGTGTTTTTGAAATAAAAAACAAAATTATTCAAGAAATGAGTAAAACTATGCTTCAAGATGCTAAACTATCAAATGGTTATTGGGAAGAGGCAACAAACACTTCAGTTTACATTCTTAATAGGTGTCAAATTAGAGTAAATGGTGATAAGACTCCATATGAGCTATGGAAGAATAGAGATATTAATGTCAAACATTTTAAAATATTTGGGAGCAAGTGTTATATCAAAAGGGATGAAGAAAATCTTGGTAAATTTGATTCAAGTTATGATGAGGGTATCTTCTTAGGCTATTCTTCTATAGACTCTGCCTATAGATGCTTCAACAAGAGACTTCACAAGATTGTTGAAAGCTCAAATGTGAGTGTAGATGAGACAAATAGAGTCAAGAAGTCAAACCTACAAGTAAGTGATACTATTTATAATTCTATTTCAAACAAGGATGGATTATCTATTCAAACATATGATGAAGATGAAGAGTAAGAAGCAAGACTTGAAACTAAATCTCCATCTAAGAGAATACAAAAGGATCATCCTGCCTCCCAAGTAATTGGTAATGTGAATGCGAGGTTGTAAACTAGAAGAAGAATGTTGATCAATCAGAATCAACAAAACATTATCTTGTTGTCATTGGTTGAACCCAAAACTTTCCTAGAAGCTAACAAAGATGAAAGTTGGACATGTGTTATAGATGAAGAACTTGATCAAATATTAAAGAATGAAACATGGGATCTGGTTCCTAGACCAAAAACCAAGAATGTGATAAGCACTAAGTGGGTCTTCAGAAATAAGATTAATGAGAAAGGAGAGGTCACTAGAAATAAAGCTAGACTGGTGTGTAAAGGATATGCTCAGGTTGATGGGATAGATTTTGGTGAGACTTTTGCTCCAGTGGTAAGAATGGAAGCAATTAGACTCTTCTTGGCATATGTTAGCTTTAAAGATTTTAAGGTATACCAAATGGATGTGAAATCTACCTTTTTGAATGGCAACTTAGAAGAAGAAATGTACACTGAGTTACATGAAGGATTCTTCTTGTCAAGTGATCAAGACTATGTGTGAAAATTGAATAAGGCTTTATATGGTCTTAAAAAAACTCCTAAAGGTTGGTATGATAGACTAGACAAGTATCTTTTGAGCCAAGGTTTCAAAAGAGGGGTAACTGATAGCAATTTGTAGATTAAGACTAAAGGTAGTCATCAATTATGTTAGGTATGTGGAGCTAAAAGCTTCACCAAGGAGCATAGACAAACAGGTTCGGGTCTACACAGACGCCGGCGTCGGTCAGGAGCGACCGACGTCGGTCAGTTGCAGTTCAGAGGCGCCGACGTCGGCAGTATGGTCGGCCGGCGACGGTCACAGGCGAACAGACAGGAACCGACGTCGGTTACCTGCGTGTCCAGAGAGCTATTTCCGAGGACAGAAGCGAGTGTTTGCATGATGAGTTTGAGTTGTAGACTCATGCTCGCGTCTCTATTGTTAGCAATATTATTTTTAGAGCCCTTGTTGAAGAGGCTTAACTGTTTGTTGTAAGAGCATGCTTAAGTTTCCTATTTCTATATGTAGGAGAGATCTTCTAAGCTATTGTATGATGATGAAGTGTATGAGAGTGTAATTGAGTACGAAGTAGAACATTGTGAATGTTTGAAGGACTGTACTTTAGAGAGAACTCTTAAGGAATAGAGATCTAGTGAGAGATCTTGTGTGCATCTGAGAGAGGTGTGGAAGAACAAAGTTCTTCATTTGTATTCCTATTGTAAAGAGTTTTTAATACAAGTTTTCAGGGTGTTTTCTTGTATATCTTGTTCTGTGCTATTTATCATTTCAGTTACTTATCTATCTGATTTATTTCCGCATTGATTGCTTTTATAAGTGTAATCCATTGTTGGTTGATCCCCAACAAGTGGTATCAGAGCTCAGGTTCACTAACAGGTGGTTCAGATCTGTGTAGTGTGTTCGGATTACAGGTTGCTCACAGGGATTTCTATTTGAGTGGGAGAAGCAATGGCAGAGGAAAGTAAGTTGAGAATGGAAAAGTTTAATGGCAAGAACTATCAGCACTGGAGAATGCAGATAGAGGACTATCTGTATCAGAAGGATCTCTACTTACCGTTAGGTGGGATAGCAAAGAAGCCCAAGGACATGGAGGACGAAGAATGGGAAGTTCTTGACAGAAAGGCTCTTGGTTCTATAAGACTGAGTCTGGCCTCCACTGTGATATCTAATTTGTCACAGGCAAAAACTACGGTAGAGTTAATGACCACGTTAGCAAATCTATATGAAAAACCCTCCGCTTCAAACAAGGTATATTTGATGAAGCAGTTATTTAATTTGCATATGCAAGAAGGTGGATCTGTTTCTAATCACCTGAATGATTTCCATGGTATTGTTAATCAGTTAAGTTCTGTTAATATTTCATTTGAAGATGAAATAAAGGCTCTTTTAATTTTATGTTCTTTGCCTGAAAGCTGGCATGGCTTGGTAATGGCAGTTTCTAATACTGCTTCTGCTTCGAATATTTTAAAAGTAGAGGATGTGGTTAGTGTTATTTTGAATGAGGAAATACGCAGGAAAAGCACAGAAGAGACTTCTGGGACATCCGGGAACGCTTTAAATTTCGAGAGCAAAGGAAGGCAAAAAGAAAGGAGCAAGAGGAGATCAAGATCTAAGTCTAAGGGAAGAGGCAGATCCAAATCCAGGAATGGCAGAAGGCCACAATGCTGGAACTGTGGAAAGTTGGGGCACATAAGCAGAGATTGCTGGTCAAAGCCTAAGGAGGATAATCAGCACGAAGGAAAGGAAGAGACAAAGGTTGCAGGTATTGCACAGGATGCTCTTATTTTCTCTTTGCATAATAACATAGAATCTTGGGTATTAGATTCTGGTGCGTCTTTCCATGCTACCCCTAACAGAGAATATTTCAGTGACTATGTCCATGGAGATTTTGGAATAGTATACTTAGGGGATGATGAGCCTTGTAAGATAATTGGCAAAGGTAAAGTGCAGCTAAAGATGCAGAATGGCAACACATGGGTGTTGAGGGATGTGATGCATGTTCCTAGTTTGAAGAGAAATCTGATTTCTGCAGGTAAGCTTGGTGATGAGGGTTGTACAGTAACTCTCACAGCAGATTCTTGGAAAGTGACCAAGGGTGCACTTGTTATGGCCAGAGGTAAGAGAGAAGGTACTCTCTATTTGTGTAATTGTATTACTAACAAATCTCCTTCAGTTTTATCTACTTCAGATGTGGATGCGAAATTGTGGCACTCAAGGCTTGGCCACATGAGTGAGAAGGGGATGTCAATCCTTAAGTCTAAAGGTATGCTTTCAGATTTGAAAAGTATGGATCTAGAATTTTGTGAGCATTGTGTGTTTGGAAAACAGAAAAGGGTTAGTTTTCTAAAGACTGGATCTACTAAGAAAAGGCAAAAGTTGCAGCTTGTTCACACAGACGTGTGGGGACCGGCTCATGTAGCCTCTATTGGCGGATCACAGTACTATGTTACATTCATAGATGATGCCACAAGAAAGGTATGGATCTACTGTATTAAAAAGAAATCTGATGTTTTTGAGACCTTTAAGATATGGAAAGCCATGGTTGAGAATGAAACAGGCAAAAGATTAAAGTGCTTGAGATCCGATAATGGTGGTGAGTTCTGCAGTCTTAGGTTCAAATTGTATTGTTACATGAATGGGATCCGAAGGCAAAGGACGGTTCCAAGGACACCTCAGCAGAATGGTATTGCTGAAAGGATGAACAGGACTATTATGGAGCGTGCAAGATGTATGAGATTGCATGCAGGGTTGCCCTTAGAGTTTTGGGCAGAAGCAGTTGACACCGCAGTGTACCTGATCAACAGAGGACCCTCTACAGCTCTGGATGGTGGAATTCCAGAAGAGGCATGGACAGGTAAAAAGGTTGATCTTTCATATCTCAAAGTTTTTGGTTGTGAAGCCTTTGTGCACATAGATAAGGAAAATAGAAAGAAGCTAGATGCTAAGTCTATGAGGTGCACGTTTATAGGCTATGGCTCAGATGATTTTGGTTTCAGATTTTGGAATCTAGGAACTAACAAGGTAATCAGGAGCCGTGATGTTGTTTTCAACGAAAGAGTGATGTACAGTGATCAGACAAGGAAGCTAGATCAAGCTGGGCAGAGCAATAATGAGTTGGACGAAGTTATGGTCCAAAATGAGCTCGCGGGAAAAAGAAATAATCACTTACAGGAAAACACAGAGACCGACGTCGGTAGGTTTGGCACCGGCGTCGGCAGTACAGAAACCGATGTCGGTCATACAGAGACCGACGTCGGCAGACCAGGCACCGGCGTCGGCCAGGAAGAACCGGCGTCGGCTAGTAATAGGTCTACAGGTGGCCGAGGTCGGTCACTGTCAGAAAATTTGGGTGGACAGATTGTTGAAAACGAGTCCAAGACACCAATCAGGAGGTCTAAAAGGGTAAGTAAGCCTCCAATTAGATACTCTCCTTCTTTATATTATTTATTGCTAACCGATGGTGGAGAACCAGAAAGTTTTGAAGAAGCTTTACAGGTGGAGTCCAGGAGTAAGTGGGAGCATGGCATGGTTGAGGAGATGGAGTCCTTAAGGGAGAACCAAACATGGGATTTGGTTGAATTGCCAGCTGGTAAGAGAACACTGAAGAACAGGTGGACTTACAGGTTGAAGGAAGGTGAGGATGGTCAGATGAGATACAAGGCCAGATTGGTTGTAAAAGGGTTTGCACAAAAGCCAGGTATTGACTTTGGCGAAATTTTCTCTCCAGTTGTTAAGATGACTTCTATAAGGGTTGTATTATCTTTGGTTGCTTTTGAGGATTTGCATCTCGAGCAGCTAGATGTTAAAACAACATTTCTTCATGGAGATTTAGATGAGGAAATTTACATGGAACAGCCAGAAGGTTTCGAGGTCAAGGGTAAGGAGAAACTAGTGTGCAGGTTAAAGAAAAGCTTGTATGGCCTCAAGCAAGCTCCAAGGCAATGGTACTTGAAATTTGACAGGTTTATGACTGAGCATGGTTTCAGTAGGTGTCAATCAGACCATTGTGTATACTTTAAGAGATTCGATAACGGTAGATACATTATTCAATATTGTTGTATGTAGATGACATGTTGGTTGCAGGGTCTCACATGCAGGATATCTCAGAGCTTAAAGTAAAGTTAGCTCA
Organism: Torreya grandis; assembly: GCA_037957365.1. Classification (NCBI taxonomy): domain Eukaryota; kingdom Viridiplantae; phylum Streptophyta; class Pinopsida; order Cupressales; family Taxaceae; genus Torreya; species Torreya grandis. The sequence goes on from JARHVA010000430.1 coordinate 2,944,799, forward strand.
AACGTTTGCCATGAAGGATTTAGGAGCAGCTAAGAAAATCCTTGGCATGAGCATTAAGAGAGACAGAGAAAATCACAGGTTGATATTGTCTCAAGAAGATTATGTGGACAAGGTGTTGAAACGGTTCAACATGCAGGATGCGAAACCGGTAAGCACACCTTTGGCAGGACATTTCAAGTTAAGCAAAGAACAATGTCCCAATTCACATGATGAGGTAGAGTACATGAACAAGGTTCCATATTCTTCCGCGGTAGGAAGTTTGATGTATGCAATGGTGTGTACTAGACCAGATATTGCCCAAGCAGTGGGAGTAGTAAGCAGGTATATGGCTAATCCAGGAAAGGAACATTGGAAAGCAGTACAATGGATCCTTAGATATCTGAGAGGAACCAGCAGTAGACACTTATGCTATGGAGGTTCAAATACGTCTCTACATGGCTATGTAGATTCAGATATGGCAGGGGATTTGGATGGCAGGAGGAGCACTACAGGTTATGTTTTTACTGTAGGTGGAACGGCAGTTAGTTGGATTTCTAAGTTGCAGAAGGTTGTAGCCTTGTCAACTACAGAAGCAGAATATATTGCAGCTACAGAAGCTAGCAAGGAAATGATATGGATGACACGGTTCATGGAAGAGCTTGGAAGGGAGCATGGGAGTTGCAGATTGCATAGTGACAGTCAGAGTGCAATCCACTTGGCTAAGAACTCAGCTTTCCATTCTAGAACCAAGCACATACAGCTAAGGTACCACTTCATACGGCAGGTATTGGAAGATGGTGAGTTGAAGCTGGAGAAGATCCATACAGACATGAATCCTGCTGATATGCTAACAAAGCCGGTTACTAAGGAGAAGTTGAATCTTCATTCAACTTCTGTTGGTCTTCACGATTGAGTTGAAGATGGAGGAGCTAGAAGATCTTGCTGTACAGGTATTGGTGCAGCTGGTTTATCTCTAAGTGGGAGATTGTTAGGTATGTGGAGCTAAAAGCTTCACCAAGGAGCATAGACAAACAGGTTCGGGTCTACACAGACGCCGGCGTCGGTCAGGAGCGACCGACGTCGGTCAGTTGCAGTTCAGAGGCGCCGACGTCGGCAGTATGGTCGGTCGGCGACGGTCACAGGCGAACAGACAGGAACCGACGTCGGTTACCTGCGTGTCCAGAGAGCTATTTCCGAGGACAGAAGCGAGTGTTTGCATGATGAGTTTGAGTTGTAGACTCATGCTCGCGTCTCTATTGTTAGCAATATTATTTTTAGAGCCCTTGTTGAAGAGGCTTAACTGTTTGTTGTAAGAGCATGCTTAAGTTTCCTATTTCTATATGTAGGAGAGATCTTCTAAGCTATTGTATGATGATGAAGTGTATGAGAGTGTAATTGAGTACGAAGTAGAACATTGTGAATGTTTGAAGGACTGTACTTTAGAGAGAACTCTTAAGGAATAGAGATCTAGTGAGAGATCTTGTGTGCATCTGAGAGAGGTGTGGAAGAACAAAGTTCTTCATTTGTATTCCTATTGTAAAGAGTTTTTAATACAAGTTTTCAGGGTGTTTTCTTGTATATCTTGTTCTGTGTTATTTATCATTTCAGTTACTTATCTATCTGATTTATTTCCGCATTGATTGCTTTTATAAGTGTAATCCATTGTTGGTTGATCCCCAACAAATTACTTATAGTTGTCTATGTTGATGACATAATATTTGGTTCTAACAATGATAATATAAGTAAAGAATTTGTAGATGTCATGAAGACTGAATTTGAGATGTCTATGTTGGGGGAACTTTCATTCTTTTTAGGATTGCAAATTAACCAACTAGATGTAGGGATATTCATTTCACAAGCTAAATACATCAATGATATGCTAAGGAAATTTGATATGATGGATGTAAGCTAATGAGTACAATTATTACAGGTTGCAAGTTGAGTAAGCAAGATGACTCATCGAAGGTTGATCAAACCTTATATAGATCCATGATTGGAAGTCTTTTGTAATCCACTACCTCTATATCTGACATCATGCAAGCAATAGGACTTGTTGGTAGGTTTCAATTTGATCCTAGAGAATCTCACTTGAAAGAAGTCAAAAGAATCTTAAGTTATCTTAAGAGCACCATAGAATATGGTTTATGGTATCCCAAGAGCAAACAATTCACTTTAAAGACATACACTGATGCATATTGGGTTGGTTGTGTGGATGATAGGAAGAGTACTAGTGGTGGTGTTTTATTCTTGGGTGAATGTTTGGTATCTTGGCTAAACAAGAAGCAATCCTCAGTATCCCTATCCACTATAGAAGCTGAGTATATAGCTATTGCCTCATGTTGCACTCAAGCAATATAGATGAAACAAACCTTAGAAGACTATAAGGTAAGGCAAAAAGAAGCTTGTCCCATCTATTGTGACAATACTAGTACAATTAGTATATCAAAAAATAATGTAATACACTCAAAAACTAAACACATTCCTATTAGATATCATTTCTTGAGAGAATAAGTGATAAATCAATGTGTTAAGTTGGAAAATGCTCCTATAAAAGAACAAATTACAAACATTATGACCAAACCATTAATAAGAGCAACATTTTAGTATCCAAGACAAAGATTGGGAGTCATCTCCTTGTCTACAAATCAATACAAGGTTCTTGGCTGAGGGGGAGCAATTAGCTCATGAGCTTGCTCTAGTGGTCTATATTAAAATGCTTCAGGTAACTTATTTAGGGATTTTGGTCCTAAAGGGTCAAATTGGTTGGTTTCAAGTGTTCGAAAATTTGATGATAGATCTAGTTCGTTGAGAAGTCTTTTTGAAGATATCATGGTCCATGTGGAGTGTGGAGTTAGGGGCGGCTAACTCAGATAGTTTGAAAGGCTTGAAGAGCTATGCATGATGTGAAGGGGAACATATGTGAGATGTTCTATTCATAATGGAGATATGAAGAAGTCTGCTACAGATGTGAACTCAAGTATATTGATTTGATGACTTGATCAAACCAAGGCAGGTGCTTTGTCAATGTATTGAATCCTCATGCATAAACAAAGGGGGAGCTTTGTAAATGGTCAGGTCTTAGGATCAGAAGACTGTGTAGTATAATTTGAGAGAGAAGGTATGAAGGCAAATATGTTGATTAATCATTGTTGGAAATGGTCTAAAGATTCTTAAAAGGGTTCCTAAGCTCAGGTGACTTAGGGGGAGTCCTCAATGTTTTCAAGGTAAGTTCATGTAGTATTTGATGTTCATGTATGTTTTATCTTCATAAAAGCTATGTATGATCAAATAAGATTGTAGTCATGGGGAATGTTTGAGAATATCAAGTTAATAAGAGGTATTCACAATGTTAGGGGGAGTTTGTATCATCTCTCAGAGGTGGTCCTTTCCTATTATTGGTCCTTGAAGTTTTTTCAGGTCCGCATGATCAGAAGTTAAGCCCACTTTATCAATATGTCAAAGGGGGAGAAAGTGATTAAAGAGAAGGATAAATTCTGAGCATAAGATTTATATTGGTGTTGACATCAATGATAAAGGGGGAGATTTTTAGAGGTTTGTCAATGATGTCTCCAAGGTGACCAAGGATGTTGATGAGGTGTCATGTGTGCTAGAATGACAACAACAAAGTGTGCTTCAGTATTCTTGCATTATTCTTCAGTGTTTGACTTGGATAGGAAAATGGTGGATGTTTTTGATGGTATGTTCATGTTTTAGAGACCCTATGGGGTGTTTTTAGTGCTTGGAGTGATTGTGAAAGTGAAAGGAATTCATCAGAGCAATGATTTGAGTGTCTAGGTTCAAGTTGACATCTTGATAGATACAACTAAGTGAGTAGATTGATGATGTTATCATTCACACGTATGAAGGTTTAAAGAGAATATTTATATATGGATATATTACCCTATGTGAGGAGATCATATGCTTCAAGTTTCAGGTCTAGACATGGATCATAGCAAAAGTTATTAAGGTGTAAAGTTGGCTTCTCAGACAGAGTTCAATAAGTTCTCATACTTAGCAAATTTTGTGGTATTGAAGATCTACAGTGAGTATTCAATCAAGGGATGAAGATATATGATGAGTAATTAATATAAATAGATAAGGATATAATATAAAGCATTATACTTTTTAGATAGAGATCAATGACAAGCACAAAGTCAAATATCCTAAGAATGAACGCGATAAAGACTTGTGTCACTTTCACAGAGTTTGAGAAATAGATCAAGATTTATAGAGCACATTCAGCTATGCATAAGATTAATGGAAAACATTAGTTAATAAGTAAATGTCAGGATCCAGAACACACAAGTTTTGATACCACTTGTCAGGATCTAGAACACAAAGCTCTGATACCACTTGTTAGGATCCTACTCCTTAAGAGCACAATTGATTACCTTTGTATAAGCAACTAAACATGAAATTAAACCAGAAGTAATATGTAACTAGAATTCAAAAACAACACAGAATATGAGAGATAATACAATCTTGTATTAACACTCTTCCAAAAGGAAATACAATGAAGAAATCACACTCTTCCCACACCTCTTGGGCATACAGTAATTCTCCCTCAAGAGTTCTCTCTCTCTCAATTACAAACCAACTCAAACACAGAGTTGTTGTCTCCACCAGTCAGTAACAATACTGCCAGTACACCAAGTACTCAAAGTACTCCAAGTAGATCTCCCTTGATCTTGCACACCTACAAATCAACTGATCTTTCTTACCATGTAGATCTCCCCTGATCTTGCTACCTGTAGATCAACTGATCTTACAATTGGAAGGATCTCTTCCTTGTCCTTGATCCTTGATTACAATACAACCCCATGGGTCTATTAAATAGATCCCATACAAACAATAATTAGACTTCCCAATTACAATAATTAGAAACACAGACTCAAGACTAAAATTAGTCTTTACATGCAAATTGATTGTCTATCTAAAATTATACCAGTTTTGGAATGCACAGACGACAGACGTCGGTCGCTGTCTGTCTAGAGATGATCGACGTCAGTTCCTGTCTGACCAATGTCGATCGATACCTAACCGATGTCGGTTGGTCTGTACACTGGATATGATTGACGTCGGTTGGCCTGACTGACGTCAGTTACTGTAACACTCAGCAACCTCCTCCATTTGCATCCATGTGAAGCTTTTAGCTCCACAACCCAACAATCTCCCACTTGGAGATAAACAGTTGCACTTGTACATCTAATTTTGTTTCTTGGCTTGTATCCATCTTCAAGTTTAATCTTGAAGACCAACATAAGTTGAATGAAGATTCAACTTCTCCTTTGTTCCCGGCTTTGTTAACATATCTGCAGGGTTCTTATCCGTATGGATCTTTTCCAGCTTCAACTGTCCATCCTCCAATCCCTGTGTAATGAAGTGGTACTTAAGCTGTATATATCTAGTTCTTGAATGAAAGGCTGAATCTTTTGCAAAATGAATTACTCTTTGACTATCACCGTATAATCTACAACTCTCTTGCTCCTTTCCCAACTCTTCCATGAACCAAGTCATCCATATCATTTCCTTGCTAGCTTTTGTGACTGCAACAACCTTCTGCATCTCTGAAATCCAACTAACCGCCGTTCTACCAACAGTGAACACATATCCTATGGTGCTTCTCCTGTCATCCAAGTAACTTGCCATATCTGAATCTACATACCCATGTAGAGAAGTGCTTCACCCTGCATAGCATGAATACCTACTGCTGGTCCCTCTCAGATACCTGAGAATCCACTGAATTGTTTTCTAATGCTCCTTTCCTGAATTGGCCATAAACTTGCTGATAACTCCCACTGCTTGGGCAATATTAGGTTTAGTACTCATGTACTCAACCTCATCATGTGATTTAGGACATTGTTCTGTGAACTGTCTAACCATAGGTGTGCTAACCAGTTTTGCATCCTGCATATCAAACCTCTCCACTACCTTATTCACATAATCCTCTAGAGACAAAATCAACCTGTGATTTTTCCTGTCTCTAGAAATATTCATGCCAAGGATTTCCTTTGCTACTTTCAAATCCTTCATGGCAAACATGTGAGCTAATTTTACCTTTAGCTCAGCAATTCCCTGCATGTGTGACCCTACAACAAGCGTATACACTACATACAATAATAGGATAATGTAGCTAATATTATCCAACCTGGTAAAATAAACACAATGGTCACATTGACATTGACTAAAGCCATGCTTTGTCATAAACCTGTCAAACCTCAAATACCACTGTCCTGGAGCTTGCTCAAGACCATATAACTTGGCTTTCTGTCTCACCTGTCCATTCTCTCTTTTCTTTAACTTGTAAATCCATTTGTCTTTCAGTGCTTTCTTTTCGACTGGCAACTCTACCAAATCTACCATTTGGTTCTTCTTCAAGGAATCAATTTTCTCATTCATGCATGCTCCCACTATTTTCTGGATTCTACCTGCATTGCCTCTTCAAAACTTCCTGGTTTTCCACCATTAGTGAGCAACAAGTAGTATAAAGAAGGGGAATAATGAATTTGAGGCTTACCCTTTCATACCTCCTCATGGGCGTTTGAGACTCCTTGACAGCTTGTTGTCTGCCCAAATTTCATTTTAACAGTGACCTATCCCGGTCATCTCTCAGTCTGCATCCGACCGACATCGGTTCCTCCTAACCAACCTGATTGACGTCAGTTCCTACCTGATTGACATCGGTTCTCACCTAGCTGACGTTGGTAACTGTGTTTTCTTGTGAGTGATGATTTTTACCTGCGAGCTCATTTTGGATCATAAACTTCTCTAAATCAACCTTGCCTTGCTCAGAATTATTTAGCCTCTTGAGCTGATCTCTGTCCATCATCTTCTCCTTAGAAACCAAGGCTTTTCAGTTCTTCAATGTGTCAAAAACATCAGATTTCCTCTTTATGCAATAAACCCAATCCTTTCTTTTAGCATCAGAAACATAACACTGTGTTCCTCCAATAGAAGCTCCCTGAGCTGGTCTCCACACACCTGTGTGAACAAGCTCCAACCTGTGCTTCTTCTTTGTTGACTCAGTTGTGAGAAACCTCACTTTCACTTATTTTCCAAACATACAATGCTCACAGAAATATCGGTCTATGCTTTTCAAATCTAAACTCATACCTTTTGACTTAAGAACATGCATTCCCTTCTCACTCATGTGACCAAGCCTACAGAGCCACATCTTTGCATCTACATCTGAAGTAGATAAAACAAAAGGAGAATCAATAATACAAGTAGATAGATAAAGTGTACCTACTTTCTTACCTCTAGCTAATACAAGTGCACCCTTGAAAACTTTCCAAGATTTCGCTGTGATAGTTACTATGCAACCCTCATCACCCAACTTTCCTGTAGAAATTAGACTCCTCTTTAGGATGGGAACATGCATGACATCCTTCAACACCCATATGTTGCCAGTCTACAATTTCAGCTGCACTTTCCCTTTGCCAACAATTTGACAAGGCTTACCATCCCCTAAATAAACTTTACCAAAGTCTCCATGGACATAATCATTGAAAAATTCTCTATTTGGGGTTACATGGAAGGAAGCACCAGAATCTAAAACCCATGATTCTACTTGACTATCCAAAGAAACTATAAGAGCATCCTATGTAACAATACTTGCAACATCTTCTTCTTCATGCTGATCTCCTTTCAACCAACAATCTTTCTTTGCATGTCCTTTCTTTTCACAATTTCAGTAGATTATACTGCCATACCTGGATTTGGATCCACTACCTATCTTTGACCTTGATTTCCCTTGCTCGACCTTCTCTCTTTGCTTTCCCCTGCTTTCAACACTTAAAGCATTACTTGATGATTCCCCTGTGCTTTTCCTGCAAATTTCTTCATTCAAGATTACACTAACAACATCATCAACTTTTAAGATGTTTGGAGCAGATGCAGTATTACTTACTGCCATTACCAAGCTATCCCAACTTTTAGGTAAAGAGCATGAGATTAAGAAAGCCTTAATTTCATCATCAAAAACTATTTTGACTGAATTTAACTGGTTTACCAAACCATGGAAATCACTAAGATGACTATATATCAATCCACCTTCCAGCATTTGCAAATTAAATAATTACTTCATAAGAAATACCTTATTCGAAGCTGAGGGTTTTTCATATAAATTTGCCAAAAATTCCATTAACTCTACCGTTGTCTTTGCTTGAGATAAGTTGGAAACCACAGAAGCTGCCAAGGTTAGCCTTATAGCTCCTAGAGCCTTTCTATCAAGAACCTTCCATTCTTCATCTTGCATACATGTGGGCTTGCATGAAACTCCACCCAACGATAAGTACAGATCTTTCTGATACTAGAAAATCCTCTATCTGCATCCTCCATAATTGATAATTCTTTCCATTAAATTTCTCCATTCTTAGCATACTTTCTTCTGCCATTGCTATACTCCCACTCAAATAGAAACCCCTGTGAGTGACCTGTAATCAATAAACACTTAACACACTCTGAAACCAAGGTGTTAGTGAACCAAGCTTTGAGCCAAGCTTTGATGAACCTGTAGCTCTGATACCACTTGTCAGGATTTAGAACACAAAGCTATGATACCACTTGTTAGGATCCTATTCCTTAAGAGAACAATTGATTACCTTTGTATAAGCAACTAAACACATAATTAAACCAGAAGTAATATGTAACTAGAATTCAGAAACAACACAAAATATGAGAGACAATACAATCCTGTATTAACACTCTTCCAAAAAGAAATACAATGAAGAAATTACACTCTTCCCACACCTCTTGGGCGTACAATAATTCTCCCTCAAGAGTTCTCTCTCTCTCTCAATTACAAACCAACTCAAACACAGAGTTTTTCTCTCCACCAGTCAGTAACAATACTGCCAGTACACTAAGTACTCAAAGTACTCCAAGTAGATCTCCCTTGATCTTGCACCCCTGTAAATCAACTGATCTTACTTACCATAAAGATCTCCCCTGATCTTGCTACCTGTAGATCAACTGATCTTACAATTAGAAGGATCTCTTCTTTGTCCTTGATCCTTGATTACAATATAACCCCATGGGTCTATTAAATAGATCCCATACAAACAATAATTAGACTTTCCAATTACAATAATTAGAAACACAGACTCAAGACTAAAATTAGTCTTTACATGCAAACTGATTGTCTGTCTAAAATTAGACTAGTTCTAGAACGCACAGATGATCGACGTCGGTCATTGTCTATCTGGAGATGACCGACATCGGTTCTTGTCTGATCGATGTTAGCCGATGCCTAATCGATGTCGGTTGCTCTGTACACTGGATATGACCGACATCGGTTGGCCTAACCAACGTTGGTTACTGTAACACTCAGCAACCTCCTCCATTTGCATCCCTGTGAAGCTTTTAGCTCCACAACCTAACAGTAAACACAATGCTTATAAGAAACGTGGGGATGCCAAATGGCATAAGTTTATTGGAGACTGACTGCAAGGTACATAGAGGGCACGCGGGGCTACCAAGTGGCTTGATATCGAAGATATATGGTGAGTGTTTAATTGGGAGATGAAGATATATCATGATTAGCTAATATAATTAGATAAATATAAAACATCAAGCATTATTTTTGTTAGATAGAGATCAATGATGAGCATGAAATCAATTAGTCAAAGACCCTGAGAATGAATGCAATGAAGATGTGTCACTTTTACGGAGTTTGAGTAGCAGATCAAGATCGACAGAGCATGTTCAACTATGTAGATGAAGATAATTGATGCTCATTAGTCAATAAGTCAATAAAATGATCAGAAGGCATGTGGGATGCCATGTGGCAAAATTTTATTAGAGACTAATTATAGGGTACGCAAAGGGCACACGAGGATGCCGAGTGGCTTGATCTCAGAAGTGAGGATTTAAGATCAACGATGAGTGATACAAGTTAAAGTTAGGAGGATATCAAGGAGATAAATGGAGTGAATTTGAGCAAGATATGCAAAGACACAAGATGAATACATGCATTTGTAGATCATTTTGCATTAACCAATGATCATTGGCATTTGAATTAGCAAAAAGATAAACCAGTGCTCAGTATTTTGCTTATATATTTTCGTATAGAATGAATTTATTAATGGTGTAAAAGGAAAATTTTAAGAGGACTTAAAGGCACATCTAGATACATTATTTATAAGGTTTTATTATCTATATAGTCAAAGATATTGAGCTCCAATGTTGACTATGTGTTTGACCATGTTCTGCAAGTAACTCGAGAAGGATAATTAAAATGTTCTTAATGGTATTTCGATGTTTAAAGATGAAATAAATTTTGGAGAGTGTTTTAGACTCCATGAGGACCATTTTTATGGATTTTTGAGGTTTGATCAATCCATATTCAGTATGAACAAAGGCTTATAAGTTGATTATGTTTATTGCATGCACTAGCAGTGTGAGTGACCATCTTATAGAGGTAAGTTAAAGATGTTATGAGCAGAGTTAAGAAAGAATATGAGTATGGAGATGTTCTATAAGTATAAAATATTTATAAGAAAGTTTTTTTTTTCATGATTTACCCCTGATTAGTTATGAATACTCAAAATAGCTTGTCTATATTTTGATTGTCTATGACCAGTCTGAGTGGTCATTTTGAGAGAGTTGATTTGAGTACTTAGAGCCTATGTTGAAGTATATAAGGCAAATATAAGTGTTGAAAAGGTCCTAAAGTTTTCACCCATGTGATATAATCATATGGCTATGTGAAAATATTTGAGTAGTTGCTTCAAAAGTTTGAGACTATATTTTCTATGTATAAAGGCCCGAAGAACAAGGAGACCTAATTGGTAGGTTCAAGTATTGAGTTGGTGTTCTAGATGGCATGGACCTATGAGGGAGTGAGAAAGGGTATATTTGGGATAGGTTTGATATGTTATAAGCATTGGTGGAAGTTGAAGGTGGTCCAAGAGGTTGCAAGAGTAATGTTTGGATGTGAAGGCCTATTTGTTTTGGGTCTCATTAAGTCTTAATGGAGGATTTGAGTCTTAAGGACTATGGCCGACCTATGGAGTGGAGAGTTTCACACATGTAACATGTGTGGAGACCTATTTCAAGTGTAAGAAAAGTATGGTAAGCATCTTGGCCAACCAAGATGGGTCAGACCAAGAAAGTGGTATAAGTACAAGGCATATTTGGGTTGTTGAGAGGTTGAGCAATTTTGTAGATGATAAAAAGATTTGTGAAGGTTGTGAGAGCCATGTGGATGTCTTGAGAGGAAGATCAGAGTGTGGATTTCATGTATGACCCTGTGGTCATAATTCTAATGTTGAATTTATAGGTTTGATACATGATAATAAACGAAGGTGTGTAGATTGATCCGAAAGGTGGTTTTGGATGCCTTGCTTATGCATGAAGGTTTGAATAAGTGAAGAGGATTAAAGGAGGTTATTTTGAAAGGTTTCTCCATTAGATTTAGAATCAATCAAATTTATAGATCTATCCATTTCATAAATGTTGTGTTGGTGCTTAACATCTTAGGCAAGTTGGTGCTTGTCATCTTTAGGGGTTTGTGCTCCTTGTGAAGTGGGTACTTCACTAAAGTCTCATGTTAGTAATAATATTATAGGACAAGTAGTCCATGTGTTTGTAGGTTTGAGAATGGTTTTTCTCCCCGAAGAGGGTTTCCCATGTAGATCTTGTGTTATCTTTCTTATCTTTCATGTTCATTGTTATGAGTGGGTTATTTGCTTCTTACTTGCTTATGGTGTATGACTAAGGGTTTGAAGGATTTAGATTGAAGTTTGAAATATCTTGATTCACTAACTCACACCCCTTCCTCAATGATTATACCTCTAACATAGGAAGCCTTCAGTCATTATTTATGTGATGTAGTGAGTAATTAACCTTGGGTAGTTACTTATACCATACCTCAGAGATGGGATAGTGAGCTATGAAATGGTTACCCGCAATAGTCAATGCTCTAAAATATTGAGCTGATACTAATTACGAATGAAAACAGTATATTTTTAAGGTCATAGAGGAAACACAATTTTTTTCTAAATCTCATAGGCCAAATAAACCATTATTATTTTCTCATCGAGATGATCATTTTAATGGGTGTTTCAATTTTTAGAACAAAAAATTCACATACAAAAAAATCACCTGTAGTCCCGAAAGCACTTTTTTATGGATTTTTTGTGTGTGTGTGTGGAAATTATACCATTTTGATCATCTTGTCAAGCTGATGAATTTAATAGATAACTTTAGTTAACTTTTTTTAGCACCCTAAACACCCCTAACTAATGGTTGTCACCCATATAAGGACCAACACTATGACGCATGACATTGATGAACTCCAAACATAATTTGACTTACAAATTTATAAGTTGAATGATTTAATATTCAACCTCCATGCAAAAAAATAGGGCACTCGCAAATAATGGGGATAGACAATTTGATGATAAATTTTCCTCTAATACAATGTTAAGTGGCCCTAAATTGGATTTTCCAAAATTTGATAGTAAAAAACCTACTGGTTGGATTTAGTTGGATTTACTATTAAATATTATTTTAATCTACATAACAAAGTGGGGGTATATAAGGAACCTATCGCTTCATTCCACCTAGAAAGGAATTTATCTAATGGTACCAATGGTATCAAAAATCAAATGAAGAACCAACTTGGATTGGATTTTCAAGCTCTTGTTGGTATGTTTTGGGCCCAGTGCCTATGATGATTTCATAGGAGCCTTAATTAATCTTCACCAAAATGGTACAATGCGAGAGTATGAGACTAGGTTTGAGAAACTAGAAAACTAGATTGAAGCACTATCTAATGATTTCTTCAAAAATTTCTTCATTAGCAAACTCAAGGATGTGATCCAAGGTGAGGTCAAAATGTTCAAACATAAAACCGTGAAGTAAGCCTTGGGCTTAGCTAAACTTGTAAAAGACAAGATCTCATTATAGGGTCACTTTTCCAACTTAGTACCCTCCAATCCATCTCCTCACAACATCTTAACACAAACCCACCTCTCAAAGTAACTCTCATTAAACATCTCATTGAGGTATAAATATGCACATGTCACGACAAGGGGTTGTGTTATAATTATGATGACAAATGGACCAAGGGAAAGAAATGTATCAAATAAAAATTTTAACATCTTGATGTTGATTCCCCACATAATAAAAATGAATGGGATGATGCTACTGATTCACATTTAAATGAACTCAAGCCAAAACCTAAAGAAACAGTATCATCAAAATCACACCTAAAATTTTTTATGCATGCCTTGGCAAGAGTAATACTCCTAAAATAATGCATGTAATAGGAATTTTCAAGAAATAACCCCTCACCATTTTAATTGATTTTGGGAGCATGCATAATTTCATCAACCCTCAGGTGGCTAAATAGGTAGATTATTTTGTGCACCCTTGTTATAGTTTTGAGGTGATGATTACTAATGGTGGAACATTACCTTACAAAGGTAAATGTCTCAATGTTTGCATTTCAATATGAGACTATAACCTTAGGACCAATATGTTTGTTTTGGCCTTGGGTGGATGTGATGTCATTCTTGGTGCACAATGGCTATGAACTCTTGGACCTATTTTGTGGTACTTTTCAGAGTTTTAGATGCAATTATCTAATAATGGATAATAATAATACACATTGAGGCCTTCTTCTAGGCTCCACCAACGTCATCATCTCTCATTACATGGATAAACTTGTCAAAAAAGGAGCCCATGAAATCATTTCCTAATTCTTCTTTATTCACATAGGTTCCTAAAATAATTATATTCAGCCAACCAACTTGAAAAATATTTGGTCAAGCATGAAACATTATTTGAGGATCTAGCAGGCTTGTCTCCTTGCCGACTTGAAGACCATCACATCCAACTCCTCCCAAGTAATGAACAACCAAAATTCAGCCATACCACTATCCCTTTCTCCCAAAAGTATATATTGAAAATATGGTTAATACCTACTACAAGTGGGAGTCATTCAACCTAACACTAACCCATAATCCTCCTTGATCTTGCCTATCTGTAAAAAATATAGATCCTCGCAACTCTACATTAATTTTTGAGAACTGAAAATCTCACCATTAAGGACAACTTTCCCATCTGGTAATTGATGATCTTCTAGATGAACTCCATGGTTCTAAATTTTTATTCAAGTTGGATCTACACTCTGGCTATCACTAGATCTAAATTAATGTAACAAATATTACCCAAACTACCTTTTACACATAAGATGGTCACTACGAGTTCCTAGTCACGACATGCAAGATTATTAATGCCCCATTCACATTTTAGGGGTTAATGAGTAAAATATTTTTCTCCTTTTTTGGTAGTTCATTATGGTGTTATTTAATGACATTCTAATCTATAAAAAAACTTAGATGGATCACCTGAGACACCTCGATACTGCCTTGTAACTTCTTACCAATAATTATGTGTAAAGTGCTCCAAATGTGACATAATCAACTCTTCAAGCATATAGGCATCCATCTAAAAATAAGTTTAGGTTACCATCCACATACTAATGGCCAAATGGAAATTGTCAATAAATGTTTACAAACCTATCTTCATTATTTTTTCCATGGAGCAACGACATTAAAGGGTAAAATGGTTACCACTAGGCATAATGGTGGTACGACACATCTTACCACGACGCCACCAAGATGACCCTATATGAAGTAGTCCATGGTCAAAAACCACCATCTCTTCACTCATATACACTGATGAGGTCCAGAAATGTCCTTCATTTGGATACTTATTTTTCCTAAATACACCTCCTTATGTTGCCATCCACACCCTTTTTGCCCACATTGTGATGATATATGCACATATGATATGAATGATATATTTGCACATTATTTTGGTTGAAACTAGTTATCTTTATATAAATCAATATGATTTAATGGCTTGAATGTTTATGGTATTACTAGTAGATAATGAAACATGTAAAATATACTTCTTGCAAGTTGTTTTAACCTATAACCATAAGGGAGAAGGAATCCATCAAATTTGCATTTATGGTTGCACAATTAATTGGTAGTTGGAGTTAAAATTATTATACTTTGATGGGAGTTGAATAATTATTTTAGGAGAATATTTATTATTTGATTCACACTCCACCATTGGTGGGAGTTAAATATATTACTCCAAAATATTCTTAGATTCACTCTCTCCATTATTAGAGGGGTTGAATAACTATTTTAGGGGGCAACTAGATATTCTCCTATTTTGAAGATATATTGTTTTAGCTATGTTGTTGCAACTCATTTTATAATAAGTAGGGTTGAAGGTTGTAACTTATGTTATTAATAGTTTTAGATTTGTGGTTGTAACCACTCAGATATTATGAATCTAAATAAAGTGCTTCCATATTTATTTAATAGAAAGAGATGCACATTGTAAGGGTCGATCAATAGTTAAAATTAAAGAGATAATTTGATATTGTTATGTAATGTTGTAAGATTTATTATTATTATTAAATAATAATTATTTATCAATATTATTATTGCTATGCAATCATTAATGCAATAGAGTTTATTTGAAGTAACTTATCTATAGTAAGGAATTGAAGCTCAAGTCCAATCGAGATAGGGCCCACTTGCGAGGAGTTGTGGTGAATATCCTCATCCATTAGATTAGTTCCCTTTATGTTGTGTGTGTTATTTATTTATTATAATTTAATTAAAGTGTGTGTTATTTATACAACTTAATTATGTGTGCATTTCAATTCCATATGTGTTATTTTTATACTGTGTGAGAAGCTTCCAAAATAGAGATTATATTTCAGTTATAAGATAGTTTTAGATTTCCTTTACATAATTTACCTTCCATGCAAGTGTGATTTACATTATTTTCATTTCTCTTTTGTAAGAGTGTTTCCTATATGCAATGCTAAAGACCCTGAATTTTGAAAGTGACTAGTGTCGCACATGTATTGCCAACACTTTGAAAAAATTATGTCTCCAAATTGATAATCAATGAAGTTAGCATTTTAAATAGCCAAACGGTCACCTCTCATCTGACTCTGTCATATTATATGCAAGCCTTAGTTGCATCAAATTTAATTGGTGAGTTGGTTTTGATCATCATTTTGGCATCGTTGCCAACGAGGTGTCAGGAATTAAGATCTTAAGAAGGTAGGGTATAATTACCCACTTTTATAGATTAAATTATTGTTTTCATACATTAAATTTCCTTCTTTCATATATTAAATTTATTTATTTCTTAGATTAAATTTCTTACTTTCATAAATTAAATTTCTTGCTTTCCTAGATTAGATTTCCTACTTTCATAGATTAAATTTGTTGTTTTCCTAGGTTAAATTTTCTTACTGCACAAGTATAAATTATAAATTTTCCCATTCCCATATTTCATTGTAGGGATAAAATTTGGAAGTTCATACCTTTACTTAATTTTTGCATGATATTACACTAAGTATAAAAAAATCATAAATTCTTTCTAAAAATACTAACCCTATTTAGGTGAAGCAATGGCTGAGACAATTTCTTAGGGAGGTTCAATTTTAAATGTTGATACATGGTAGATAAGGAACATAGCATTGGTTGTTATATACCAAGAGATAGCAACTCTCAAGGCTAATAAACGAGAGATACAATAGGTTGAATGATCTAACTATAATAACAAAGGAGGATGAAATGTGTGTGCATACTAACAAAGAAATTCATGCACATGTGCCTGCAGCAATTAACTATGCCCCTGTCATAGACAATCAACTCGTAATAATTACCTTTAAACATGTTAGTAACAACCAAGCTATAATAATTTCTCCATTTTTTTTGCATATGTTGAGGATTGACCTATAATAGTTGATATCAAACCTCTTAGTGAGATAATACTCTTTACAACATTCACTCCTATAAAAGAGCACACACATGTTGATGGGGAATGACAAATATCAACAACTAATCTTACATAATTATCTATATATATTTGTAAGGAAGGGGTGCCTATATTAATCAATCCAATCAAAATGCTTGAATATGTGGATAAGGGAAGATTTCCTACACATGTCTTTAAAAAAATAGCTACATTTATTGCTAAAAGAGGATCCCCTAAAAAACAGTGCATATAGAAAATCTGCAATTGTGATTTCATAAATCTCAGAGTTTGTTAGCAAACAAAGTTAACCCACAACAATAGGAAAATTTGTGCCAGTTGATTAAGAAAAATCAACAAAGAACAACATGCAATAATTTTTTCTAGGCCTATTTATAAGAAAAATCAATCTACCACAATTACCTTTATAAATGAGGAGTCTGGAAATGCTACAGGCAAAAGAGATTATAGAAAAATAATATAAATAATGTATTTTAGAGATGGTTCAAACATAAAAATTACAAAGATTTATTTTTTAGCAATGAAGGATCTATAGTTCACAGAAGGAGGGAAACAAGCTTGGGCACTAAGGGCGTTACCCCCAGACCCCACAAAGGGCATTTCCTCTTGAACCCACTAGGGGTTGTCACCCCCAAACCCTTATCTTCAAATTCGAGAGCCAAATAATGAATTGGTAAGAAGGTTGCACCGATAAAAGGTGTTGTTTTTTATGATTATTTTGCCTCGTGGATGCAATCCAAACATTCTTAATCTTTAACCAATAGTGTTTCAACCACTTAAAAATGTTACTTTCATAAATGAACATAGAGGCATAATTTAGGACTAGAGAAATGAAAGGTTCATATGATATGACAAAAGGTAAAAAGAGCGTGTTCCTCAAAGATATGTCATAGAGGAAGTTGTTATTATATATTACCTTGATTTTTTAGGAGGAAATTCAAGTATGCATGCTAGTACACTTGGATAAAGGAGAAAACATACACAAGAAGTCATTATTTACAATTGAGACTCGAGGAAATGAAGATGGAAGCATTCAATTTTTTCAAATGGAACCTTGGCCACTAATATGAGGAAATTTAGGTATGCCTAGTGGCCCTTGGTTATTCCATTTTTATTTTTTTAATTGTGTTGCCCATAAATATTATACATTTCATTTTTTGGATTCTATTCCACCTCCATATCCACATTGGCTAAACCATTTCCAACAACCACCTGGTCAATCGCCATGGTACCAAGGCTAATCATGGTGTCCACCACCTCAAAATTGACAACCACAAAAAAAAGTTAGGTTCAACAGACACCAATAGCCATAATTATTCTTATTTTCCAAAACATCAAATAACCCAATCCAACATCTCCCTCAATCGCCTCAGTTTAATTTCTAACCTACACATAACCATAGTGATAAGCTATCTTAACTAGTTTATAACAAATGAATTGATGACATTCCTACCCTGCTATATTCCATCCCTATTCTAGAAGTGTGAAAGAACACACCCACATAATTCATAATAAAATAACTCATATGAGGAGGTTAATAATATTTTAGTACAAATAAATGAGCCAATCTTTGGATTGCATCTATTCACAAGTAAGGATGTATCATTTTTAATATTCTCTTCCTTCCATAAATGTCTAATGCAAGGAAATAACCTTAGTGAACATTTTAATTTTCACATAAACTACAACATGTTAATGTTTGTATTCCTTTATTTTACTTTCATGTATCCATCAAAATAGAGGTAATAAAGGAGCCGTGTTTGAGAAATCCTAGACATAAGATGAAAGGTTTTCAAATAGCTCAAGTGGTTGGACTGCTTGCCAATCTTATGCTCATGAACATGGTTTATCTCAAGCACTATAAATCATTCAATATCATTTAAGATATACATATAGTTGTTCTACCTATCAAACACATCTTGAAGAGTAGATATAACACAAAACAATGGAATAATAATAAGCTTCAAGGCCTTTACCTTAACCCTTCTCTCTTCCAAATGCTAGAGTAACTACCTATCAAACTTGGTGGGGTTATAAAAGGTTTTATTACAGTAATATGTTCATGGGAATAACCCATAGATTTCATGATACTATATCTCAAACCCAATTTTAGAACGCAATAACCAATCTTCGAGAGACCTCAATTGACCAACAACTTGTCATTTTTTTTCTCTTATGCAACTATGATATTATAGTGATTATCCATAAATTTGTATCCATTTTAACATGTCAAGACCATGGAGACTATATATCAAGCTAGGTAACATGACTACAATTTTGACTATGCCTTACAAGAGACCTTGAAACAACTTGAGACAACTTGACATGATACCTACCAAGACAAAGCATAACATCAAGACAAGACCCCAAAAAGGCTATCAACAAAGTTAAACAAGGCCTAGTCAACAAGTTTTGAAATATAATGACATATGGTAGCCATTTTGGCTAACATTTTTGGTGACCTCTGGGGGGGGTGTGCCTACTATGCACTCTAGACCAATAGCCTTGTTGCATCTATTAGGCTATGGAGTCACTTGTCACACAATAATAACCTAAATTGGATGTAAGAATGATTGCAATCCTTGATAATAAGTGAGATAATCGATAAGGCCTTTATCACACACAACAAAGCAAAAAAGAACAAACAAGACATACACTATGCTAACAAGTACTTAGGGAGGTCAAAACACAAATAATTAATATGTACAACTAACCTTCAAACTCTAATCCACCTGGATCAAAAGGGAAGCTTCTCAAATCTTCTTCATGAGATGAACTAGGGTATAAAACAATTTGCCTTTTGGATACAGTGCTTGATGGATCAAGTTTTTTGTTTGCTAACTCTCTTGGCATGTTTCTAAAAGGATCAATAGAAATAAACAAATCTCCAATGAACACAAATTGTTCTTGTGGTTCAAGACTCACCTTATGTTTCTCCTTAACACCAAGACAACCCTTCAATATGGTCATAGTTACAAGTTGTTCAAGTTCTTCAAGGAGATCCAAAAACTACTTACAAGCCTCATCAGGATTCTCTTGAGATATGTCTTGATAGACACCTTCTTGAACATGTTCTCCCACTTGATGACTATCTTATAAATCTCTTCATGAGTTGTAGGTCTACTATCCAAGCTTGAATAAAAAATTCCAACTCTTCTTAAAAGGAATCATCTTCTTGATCACTTGAGAGAACAATCACTTGGTTCTTCACTTCAAGTTGTCTATTAGTGACCTCAAACCTGTCTTGATCTTCAAGTTCTTCACCAAGGGCAACAAACTCTTCCTCTTCATTAGAAGTCATCACAACTTCAACTAGGCTATCATCTTGTTCCTTCACTCTGTCATTCAATGTTGACATGTTAATATCTTTAATATCTTCAAAGAAAGCATGCTACAACTACTACCAAGCATCATCAAGCTCACTAGAAGTATTTGTAACTTCAATAATGGGTTCATTTGAGTTGTTTTCAATAATGCTTTCTATTAAAACAACTATTTTGGCCTTATTTATACCTGCATCACCCTTTTCATATAATTTTCCTCTTCTTCCATGAAGCATGGGAGTTCATCTATTGAATAAAAGATTAATTCATCATGTGATTATTCTTTTCCCTCATGAAGAGAACTACCAATGTGATCTCTTCATCATCATCACTTGAGACACTCACTTCATGGCCCTTTTGGAATTCACCTACAACTACAACTTCATCAAGTTTCTCAAGGACTGCCACCTCATTATCCTCTCTTGATAAACTCTCCTTTTCAATTGGATGTTCAGCTTCTGCCCTCTTTACAACAAGTTCTCCTTCACAAAAAGAGGGGGGAGGGAAAGAGAGCTCATTAACTTGTTTGAATCTTGAGAGGGTGTCCTAACTTGGGATTTTGGGAAAACTAGGCTCATTGAAAGATTCTTAAAGAGGGAGATAAGAATTTTGTATTAATGATGCTCCATTTTTCTTTTTCCAATCCCTAATCACTCTATCAAAAATTGATGTACTTTGATCTTCATGGATAACTCCAACTTGAGGGGTGAGTAAAAGACATAGGAGACTTGTAAGCTTTCTTGATTTGACCTCTATTACCTCCTCTCTTTTCTAATTTTGGATAGGCATGGGATAAGTTTCTTTTTCAAGGATTGGCATGTTATAATCAGAGGACATAGTCCAAGAAGGCATGCTTGATGGAATAGTTTGAGGTTCTTGAGGAGGAGTGGGTGGAACTTGCATAAGCATAAGCTTTTCTTGATGGTATATTGCAGCTTAGAGTAAATTGGGAGCAAAATAAGGTTGATTTGGAGTAGGAGAGAGCACATGAGACTGATGGTATTAAATTTGATACCTCTCATATGCCACTAACCTATTTTCCATACACTAAATTAAGCCTCTAATCTCTAGCATGTCATTAATTGGTATGTGTTGATTATCTCTCTCAATAGTTTCCCACTCATACTTAGTCAAATACACTAAGTCCCCCATTATTTGAATGATTTCACTCTAATTAGAAGGGATGGAGACCATTATACCAAGCTCATCTTCTCTATCAATCTATCTCATTTGCATTTCACTATATAAAAGGGTTTGTTTGAATCTTAAGAAGGATCGAGTAGGAATGTGACTATACTAACTAGGGGCAACATAGTTTTGACAAGGTTGGTTAAAGGGATAAATAGGCTGCTAAAGAGGTTGAGTTGGGGTTCATGGGGGGTACAGGTCATGAGAAATTTGATATGTTGGTTAAGGGATACTTGGGGAGAAGCCATAAATAGCTTTAGCTTGATATAAAGGATATGTAGGTAACGAATATGCATTTTGACCAAATGAAGATTGAGAATACATACCAATTGGTACCTTCTGAGCACTTGGGCTACTTAAACCAACTTGGTTCACTTGTAATCACCATTGATGCTTGAGGTCATGCCTCTAAAGGTTGATGTATTAAAAGATAAAACCAAAAATCCCTTAATAGATGATAATTTGTCTCAATGAGCATGCTAATTTTTTTGTCACTCTAAATTGCACCCTTGAGGAGGTTGTTCAAGCCTTCCTCATTTAGATGACACATAGAGACACCTCTAGATTGTGGGTGACCTAAAAATTGAGGTGAATCTCTAGATTAGGTCTAGCTCCCTTGATGTATCACCTTAAAACTACTACTAAACCTATTATTTTCAAGGGAAAGGGAGAGAGATAATTGAAAACATGTAAATGGGAGGCAATGCACCAAATTTAGTACCCTCCACTTGCCTATACTACACTAAGAACATGAATTAGGATTGAAACCTATTGAACTAACTTAATATGAGTCTCTAAGCATATTGTTTCAATATGAAGGTAATGGTCAAGACACTAACCAAAAGGGGTGATCAAGAGGTTTCTTAAGGGACATCGATGAAGTAATCTCCACACTTGGACATTATAATACCATGTATCGTTCTTCATATGACCTACTCGGATAGCTGACAAATTGAAAAAAGGTAACAAGATAAGACAAATGAAATGAAGTTATAGACTACCATAAATATTCATTTCAAAGGTAAATTACAAGTGTTATTTGAGAAGTGATTCACCACACTCAAGTTGAGGATCCATTATAATCCCATTCAAGGTAGTATTTATAGAAGAAATGAGAGAGAAGATAGAGAAGGGATGTTGGGAGAGTCCATGACAAGTGTCATTCATTAGAAACCAATTACAATGCCAAGTGGGAGATGAAAAAATAGTCTTGTCATCTTATTCAACATGTGTCATTTGTGGTAGTGATGCTTGCATCAAGGTGGCATAGCAGCTCTTTTTAGCTTCTTGTGACTCTTCACATTCTCCTGATGAAACTGACCTTCTTGATTTCAGAGTTACAAACTCATGTTTTATCATATGCCCACTTAGCCTCCTTGACAACTTGATATACCACTCTCGGTTCCTCAAATGTTGTTCTCTTATTGACAAGAGTGAAACTCATAACTTAGACTCCTTCTCAATGATTTCTGCCATTGAAAACCTACAAGTTCACACGAAAGTTAACTTGATCCAAAATAAAGGTAATGAGGATAACTTATCACTCATTTAGGGTCTAATATTCTTATAACAAGCTACTATATTAGCTAGTCAACTCCATTAATGCATAGTAGAAGACCATGCAATCTCTGTATAACTTGTGAATCTCCTACAATTAGGTCTTCATAACTTGCAACTAAAAAGACAATATTCACATGTTCTAGTCTAGTGGCTTGAAGTTTATTCTTCACACCCTGAAGGTATTTGGAATGGATGGTTTGAGGGGTATTAGACCTATACCTAGGTTTATAATGTCTTTTCAAGTGGTCAGGAGGCTTTCATTAGTCCAAAACCCTACAAACAGGCCTGAAATTGTTATTTTAAGGCTATTTTATGTACCTTTTCTCCTCACACATGCCAAAATATGATCCATTAGGTGTATGTAAGGCCTAAAAACATCATCAATATTCTTCCAAGGCATTTGGAGTGCATTAGAGACACCCAAACCACCATTTTCCTCTATCAAGCTCCTTGAAGGGTTAAACTGGTAGTTTTAGGTGCTTACCTTGTTAACAATTGTTCATAAAGTTGAGGACCTAAAATTTAGAACTAATTCCATAGAGTAGGGGAACCTCTTAAATATATCCAAGATACATTTGGACCCATGCACCATTTCATCGTACTTCTCACTTATTTAAGTTAACCCTTATTGATTGTTTAAGCTAATTAAGAAGGTCGAGGTAGAGTTTTGAAAAAAAGGGGGTCATTAAAATTTTTTTGCTTACAAATGTATTTATAAGGTTTTAAAAACATCCCATGATTCCTCCCAATGGTTTTAAAAAGGTATGGGTCTTTCAAATATCTCTACAACTTAATTTGCCTATCACGAGGGTTTGTAGGTAGCTTAAGCACTCTGACCCTAACAACCCTATTTTTATGTCTTTTTCATTTTATAAGGTTTAAAACCATCCTATAAACCTTATCCAAGATCATTGACATCCTACAAGAACCTAAAAATCCCTAAATAAACACAAAAATGCATATTTTTTATGCCTTTTACATGCAGGCTTGGTCTACATTTGGGCTTAATACCTTGTCAAACTTGAGAATAGTTATTCTTTGAGTGGGGTTTTATCTTCTTCTATATCAAGTCTACACACCATCACCATATTAAAAAGGTGTCTCATGACCCTCAAACCTCATATATAACACACCAAGTGTATCTTTTTCATATTCCTTGAGGTAGACATATAGGTGTTTGAGTGAGGTTTTAGGTCTGTTTATGTTTCCTAGCTATGTTTCTGTGAATCTCACCCTTATTGAGACCATTTATCAATTTATGTGAGTGTATCAAGTATATATGTTCCATTTCAAATGAATGAGGCAAGTATTTCCATAGGAAGCTTAGAACACTTCTTTCTTGGCAAGATTTTGATCTTTTTTATCAAGAATGTGGACATATAGGTTTCTAGACCTTTAGGTGTACATTTACCTTCATTTAGATCATTTATGGCATGTTTATAAGTCTCATAAACCTTGTAAAAATATCATACACCATTCAAAATTGTTGGTAAGTTTAAATTCCTCTTCAAGACATCTAAAATGTCTTCAAACACTTAGCTTTACTTGTACAGTCCTGTTTGGTCTTCTTGACTATGTTTTGGTTCATTTAGACTCATTGATCACTCTACCATGACAAAGTAAACCCAAAAATTCTTTAATTATGCCCTCAATTTTTTTTTACAATTCAAATTAGCTTTATTATCATTAGATGATCTCCATCATGTTTTTCACCATCATACTAGCCAAGCTTGTATAGAGAGTTATAGATGATCATTGGTGTTTTTGGGTCCACGTATAGGCTTACCCATATTGCATGATCTCCCAAGATATAAGAGCGAGTTGGCTAAGTCTATATTGACCTTAAAATTATAACCATACCTCCTTTAGATAACTCAGGTGGACTATTCATGTTATCTCTAAACCCAAACCAACTTGATGAGTGAGTTTTCATTGCTTGATAGTTATATCCTGACCATGGATGATCTTGAAGGGATTGTATAAGGGTTGATAGAGTATAATAATCTTGGTAGATAATATAGATAATTTTTTAAGAGTCTCATTACTTGACTTAGGCCTGTCACAGTCACAGTCCTTTTCATACATACTCCAATCACTAAACTAAGGCTCTTGAGAATTACCACCTATAACCCCTCCTCAAGGGTGAACATGAGTGTTTACAAGTTTTTTTGATGGCTCTAAAAGTATCTCGTACAATTTTAAATGATTTTCAAAACCTCACTCTAGGTGTATGATCTTCTCAACCTAACTTTTGCATGTCTCCAAGACTGTGCCTCTCCCACATTAAGGCATGTGTGTTAGGATGTTATAAGAAGATATCTTTGAGGTTGCAATGGATTGAGAAGATTGATAGAAGGACTGTGAGAGATTGATAGAGACCAATTGAGGGTTCATTGATGATCTCCATCATGCACTTGATCTTTTATGGGGCTTATAAAACTCCTTTCATGTTTTAGTGGCTGATTAAGTCTAGCTGAGTACACCTTTAAGACTTTTCTTGGCAATTATAACCTTGTTAACACCTTAGATAGGTCTAATGAGTAGGGTATATGATGTTTTCATTATATGGGGACTTGACTTCAACTTCATTCATGGCTGAGGCCACTTAATCTCCCTTAAAACCTTGATTGTTACACTCAAACAATGAGAAAAAGCCTTTTCCTTGTCAAATAAAGCACGTGCATGGCCTATCAGGTTGGATATGGTGCTATATATACCATAAGGCATTCTAAAATCACTTTCCAATCATCAATTTATCTCTATTGGCCATGAGATGCAAGCCTAAGGATAAAACTGAGCTTGTGGGGTTTTAGAAGGGTTTAGGGAGCCTTATCTTGTTAGCAATTGTTCATAAAGCATAGGGGCTTGATTAGATAACCAATGCCACAAACTAAAATGGAATTAGGGTCACCTTATTTACCCAAGATATTTAGATCCAAATCTCTCTCTCCTCCATGTGTTGAGCATTTGAAACTAGCCTTCACAAGCTTACCAAGGGCTCGATGGAAAAATGGAAAAGGTTTCCTATCTATTTGGATGTGTAACACCTTCTTGAGTATGGATCTAACCTGGGGAAGGTAAGAGGACACTTATCATTTTTGAAACCCATTAAAATGAGCTCTCATTTACTTCTCAATCTCATAAACCTTCTTGAAACTACCCTTTGGTAAGGAGACTGAAACATGCATTATACCTACCAAAGTTGACATTCTCTAACCATTTCTTGCCACCTCCCACATTGAAGACCATTATATGCTTCACCAATGTCTCTTGCACATACAAATCTCTAAATTTATCTTTGAATTAACTTGGTAAGCTTTATGGTACATTGACAAAGTGTAAAATACCTGTGAGAGGGTTAGTACAAATCACTCTTATACCAATAAGGCTTAAGACCACATTTAATTCCTTGATGTGTGACAATTTCACCATAACAAACTATATTTAGACCCATTTCACCATAACAAACTATATTTAAACTAACCTAGACATTATTACTCATGACAATGGAGGTTTTCAGAAGGAATGACTAGAAACAAGCACATGACCATAAACCCTCATTACCTTAATTTCTCCAAACTTACCTTAATCTTTGATAAATGCTTTGGAGAAGGTCAAGACCATGGAGACTAGTTATCAAGATGAGGTGACATGAATGCCATTTTTATTATGCATTGTAATATACCTCGAAATAACTTGAGATAACTTGATAGGAAACCTACTAAGATAAAGCATAACATCAAAAAAAGAACCCCAAAAAGTAAGGCCTAATTAATAGGTTTTGAAATATAATGGCCTATGATAGCCATTTTGGCTGACACTAATGTTCGAGACAAATAGTAGCATAAATATTATTGTCATGTCTCAACACAAGTGTCTAGTGCCCTAAAGTCATCCAATTTACAAATGAAATGTATCGTAATAGTCGACCTAAGTGTTTTAATGTGAGTTATTACTCTAAAGGGATTGATATAAATACAAGATCAACCCTCGTTCATTTCTAACCTAGCTACACCTAGCAAAATGACCAAAGAGCATTCAATTGAACAAAGCTTCCCTATTTATTCTTATTTCCACATCAGTCATAGGGACTGCACATCTATAGGTCTAAAGTATTAAAAGAGCAATCCAAGATCCTGATTCACCAAGTTACAAGTCAGGTCACTATTGTACTTACTTTACACATATTATATTATTTACACACAAGCCAATATGTAGGGGAAAAGTACATGAGTTTGAGGCCCTTTTTTGGAGTATTGGCTATGTAGATAGTGCCCTCTAATAATGGGGTCTTTGGGTCATCTCGACACTATGTGCCCACTAACCCATTTTTACCCAAGGTCACTATGAAGATGGAAAGCTAGGGTTTTGCCATTTTAGAAGGAATGACAATCCATGACCCATATATAAATGCACCAAAGTGAAGGCAAAGTAAAACATATAAGTATTTAGTGGTTGCATCTTGTTTTAACAGGTCACTAGCATCGAACCCAAATAGTAGCATCAATGTAATCATCCCAGGCTGATGTTACTATTTAGAGAGCTAAAAGTATGAGAACTAGAATCTAACATTTATTCTAGAATCTCCTTCCCACCCACTTTTTGCCTATTCTAAATCAAGAACTAAAACAAACTAAGTACATCTCTTCTTTGTCATTTCTATATCTAACATATTTTTACTTTCCATATTTAGACTACCTTGTCGTAATAAATTCAGTGTATGCTTATATTTGAGTTTGGAAACTAATTGGCCAGCTATAGATCTTATTATCACCCTTGTGCCATTTTATTTATATATACCCCTTTAATAGTAATATAAGGCTAACTCCAATTGCTTAAATTCCATTTTAGGGTTAAACATTAACTAATAAAATAAAAAGCTATAGATTGGTAGAATATACACAAAATACATATTTATAGATATTATTCAAATATGAAAATTCAAACTTCACAATAAATAAGTACAAAGGGATAAAGAAAAACTTAGTTTATTTATCACATTTACCTGATCTGTACAACCCTATTATCTTTATTGATTATGCATACAATTGAATTTATTTTGCTCAATTATAAATTTTATCATTATTTTGTTGTAGTCAATATTGATTATTATAAGACAATTTTGACTACCAATCTGGACATATGGTAATCTACCTTAACCCTCTAAGTGCAAGATTTTGATTTATTTTATGATGTTATACCTGCATTAACAATGGATTTTTATACCTTCTCAATCATTTCAACACACATGAATGTACATGAAATATCAAACCCAAATTTCCTACACAAATACTTGAGACATCAAATGAGGGGAATCAGGTAAAAGGGATTGAGTTAGATTGACCTTGGTTAATCCTTTTTTATCAACCAAATACTACACTACATTGCACCTTCTACGAAAAGGGCTCAAACTTGAATGTAGTTATCTTGCTAATGTGTACATGGGTAATGGTAAATGCAATCTTATATGTTATTTATCCTATCTACCCTTGGCACAAACATGCAAAATGCAATTTTTACCTTCAATACTTTAGATGTAGCTCTAACGATTCAATATATAAGCAATACACAATTTTTGTATGGCTCTTATAATGTAAGAATGTTTTTCCTAAATGTCTCCTAGAAACTATGTATATATAGGAATATTTTTTATCTTGAATTAAAAATATACTGGTGTGCTAAAAAAACTCAAAATAAAATAAAGAGGATCAAAGCAATGAAAATAAATAAAACATGTCCAAACATGGAATTAAAAAGATCAAGGATCAAGATTGATTGAAATGGGTTAAGATTGACGGTCAATCTTAACCGTAGTGGTTGGAACTAACCTGGGATAAGAACAACCTCAAAATGATGAAATATGGGTTAGATATCTTTGTTTTTAAAGCTTGACCCAAGTGATGTGAATGGAAAAGGGAACCACAAAGTTATATAAAATCAACAACTAAAAAAGAAAACATAAAAGACATGCACCACTGAGTAATTAATTCTTTGCTAAATATCCATATAAGAAAAGTGGCTAAAAGACATTGTAAAACAAGGCTCATGCCAAATTTAGGTTTCTACATTACTGCATGCTTCATTGTTATGTTTTCTTGATATGAAAGTTGTATGTCCATTGCATTGGATTACATGTTTCATACATTATTGAGTGATAAAATCTTTATATGATGACATATCTTATCATGTTTGTATACACACTTTACATGATTACATATTTATATATAAGATATGATGCACATAACTCATTCTTTTGAGATGAGTGATTCATAGGCTTCATTCCTCACCTCAAAAGGGGGGCATATAGTAGGCCCGTCTTAAAGATTCATGCTATGAAAAATAAATAGTTCATATTTTGGGTCATATTATGTGATTTAGATGGGACAAATTGAACATATTGAGGCATAAGGAGGGCATTTTACCTAATTGTGAGGAACAATTGAGATATTCTATGACATTTTGAGATAAATTATAGGTCAAATTGAGTAGATTTATCAAATGACATGGATCACGTTGAAAAACAAATTATGGCATTTTATACCACTTTTTGGTACAAATGGGTCATATATAGGCATGAGTATGGTTCATCTAAACACTTTCCTATTTCTGTATTAGGGGTTGATGGGGAACAATGGTAGTATATGAGCATTTTGGGTCTAAAATCCCTCTCTAGTGGTTGACTCAAAGTTTTTATTTACATATGAACATATTTTTGGGGTCCCACCTTTACATGTGAACTTGTTTTAGGGTTCCACCTTTGCATGCAATCTTGTTTTGGGGTTACACCTTTACATGCAATTGTTTTGGGGTCCCACCTTTGCATATGAACTTATTTTGGGGTTCCACAACAAAACAATTATGATATTTAAAGGGGTGTCATTGAGGATTATACGTCGCTCAACTTCTAGCACTTCTCCATCTCTAGTGGTGGTTGAGTAATTAATACCCATTAACACATGATTTTAGTAATTGCATCTCATTGGGGTATAATTACCCCAAGGTGTTTATAAATGAGTTCAACAAGTGGCATCTTGGCCCACATATCCTCAAATGTATTTGTTCCTTGACTTTTCATTTTCAAATAATTCAATTATTTATATTATTTTAGGTATTTATATTATGAATGGACATTGATCTATACATATTTATTAATAGGTTTGCATGAAACAAGTATGACATTTGGTGGCACACCTTTCAACATCAAGTATGATTAGTCATGTGTACAATGTTTATTTCTTTTATCCTTCTAATATAACTTTTTCAATACTAGACTAAAATGAGGGCATTTATAGATACTTAAATTTGGTATTATACACTTGGCAATATCAATTTTGACACATCTTGACATACTTGGACTTGTGCCTACACATTTGACTCTTGTGCTTACTTTTATACTAATTTTATTTTTTATTATTGGAAAATGCATTTTCATTAATAAAACAAGATATATTACATCATTAATCATACAAAAAAGATGGGTGTAAAAATCACACCCCAAAAGCATAACCAAACCAAGTTAAAAGAAGCCTTGAGAAGAGAGAATAGTCCACAAAAGGCCATCACACAGCCAAAATAATAAAGGTTAAATTAACTCAAGTGCATATCAACCAAAAAGGGATAAATAAAAGCACAAAAAACAAGGAACACATTAAGCAACAACAATAAATATGGTGGTAGGCAGAGGTGGAGGAGGCAGAGGATCTTGAGGGTTTCTTCCCCATCCCCTTGAGCAAGGGGTTCTTCATCAACCAATGTGGGATCCCAACCATCAGTGTGCTAGTTATCTTTAGTAACATCATGTTGTTTAATTACATATTCTTACCTAGAGGGTGAAATACCAGAGCCAACAACATGAACTTATCCTATAAAGGAGGACCCTTGCCCCCTACCACTATTATCTCTGGTAGCCTTGTTCGATCCATGATGTGAAGATGGCCAATGAGGGTGAAGAGAGGATCTCCTTTAGCTCCTGGACTTTTAACTATGATAATTTTGACATCTACCCACATGCCCATGACATTGGGGAATGGTGGCAAGGGGATCTGGAGACTCGTGACTAACTGCACAAGGAACATTCCCCTAATGGTCCAAGAGAATTTGCAGATAGTGGAGCTCACATTGAACTTTATCCGTTTGACTCTAGATGTGGAGGGTAACATTAGATATCATAAGAACTTTATTAGTTATAGAAAAGTTTTTTTTCCATATCTTCATGATTAAAACATGCTTTATTTATAGAATTCCAAATATTAAAAATATATATCAGTTAGAAAAATCTACCAAAATCTGTTGTATATTGCAAGGAGTAAGGCAAAGTTCCCTAAGAGAGCCATTTTACATGTGAACATTTTAGGCCTAAAGGGATTGAAGTGGGTATGAATCCATCTCCAAGTAGATTATGCATGAGGGTAAAACCAAAAGAGGTGTTTAAGGGATTTTTAGGTGGTGACAGGCAAGATAGGTAGGATTTAAAACCCCCACGTGTTTGATCCGGTCACGTACAAAACGACCTTGGTAAATAATACACCAAATAAAATGGGATTTTTTAGGTTCAAAGAAAGCCACCTAGATATTATTAAAATTTATAGCCTATACATGGTGAATAGATCTAAGATTCCATCAATGATTGAGGGTTTCAGTGTCAATATGTTGAGGGAATAAAATATTATACCCAAGCCGAGGGGAGTAGGGATGAAATGCCATAGCCATAGGACAAGACTAGTCTTTTCACTATGGCATGAGAGAGGTAACACCAATTTTGTGTAGATACTGATCAAGTATGTAACTCTACAACTCAAAAATGGATTATGCATCTTCATTATCAAGCTTAAACTTAGACTACATAAGATTCCATGGAAGCCAATCCTGAATGGACTTATAGAAAACTATCCCTAGTTGTGCAAATACCTTTTTTAAATAGCCTCAAAATTTTGATCTAAGAGACTATGGAAAAATGAACATTATAGAAATTCACCATGTGAGATCACTAAAGCGATTGATCATCAAGTGATAGACCACTTTGAAACCCTTCCCCCACCCAAATTAGGTGCGTTTTGAGCTTCTCCCAAGCCTTCCAAATTCTTTGAACAACAAAAATGCCCCTATTTTGAAATAAATAGGGGTGATGAGGATGTTGTCTAGACTAATACCTTGTTAGGCCTTTCTACCAAGAGGGCAACCTTGATAAATGCAATGTCGTAATAAACTTTTCTAAGCTTCATCCCCTTATAGGCTTCTAATAATCCATTTGACATTGAGAGTGAGACCTTAGAGTTTAATGTCAATGAGCCCAATCCCACCAGCTTCTTTAGGTCGTAATGGCCAAAGAGACTCTTGTGAAAACCATGTAGCCCTTAGAAAGTCTATTGGGATTTTCTCAAGCTTAACATAAGAAGCATTGAAAGGGGCTCAACAAGTAGAGCAGTAAACATGACTAGCAGTGAGAACCTTAGAATAAATATGAAACTTCCCAACTAGAGTCAAGGGTTTGGTGATTCATAAAGACATTTTATTCTCAACCTTTGAGCCACATAGGACCACAACTTAGTGGGTGAGGCTCTAAAATCAAAGGGAATGCCTAAGAACTTAAACTACACTCCAGGGAGACTCTAGTGCCATTGGTATCCCTCCAACCAAGGAGATTTGGAAGAGAGGGACTGGAGATAACACCGAGTCTTCTATTATTAGATGGAAGACCTAGAAGTGAAGCAAAAATTATCCAGGCAATCCCTGGCATGTTTAATAGAGCCCTCTTCCTCTTCAAGAGTGAGGAATGAGTTGTCGACAAAGTGCCCATTAATCAACTAAAGGTCTGAATTATGGAGAGAAATTTCCTTCACCAAACCCCTAGAAGCATAATTAGCTAAAAGATAACTAAAACCTCAGTAGCTAGAACATAAAGAGAAGGATCCAAAGGGCACCCTTATTTGACAAATCTGTGAATCTAAAAGCACTGAGGTTGATAGCCATTGATAGTAATGCAAGCACCAAATTCTTAGAAAAACATATTAATAATTTGCACAAACCTGGGGCTAAAACCAAAAGGGTAAAGCATAGCTACAATGAAAGGACATTCAATTAAATCATAAAATTTTTCAAAATCAATCATGATGAATAAATCCTTGTGGTTAGACATCCTGGCCCATTCCATACCTTTCCAGATAGTAATGACATTGTCTAAAATGTAGCTGCATTGAATAAACCTGGTTTGGTCACTTCTCACAACTAAGTAGAAAAGGTGTTTTATTTAAAGAGCTAGATATTTAGTTATAATTTTGTAAGATACATTGAGAAGAGTGATAGGCCTCTAGTTGTTGATAACCTCAGGGTCTCTAGATTTAGGAATGAATTTGATGTTACCTTGATCAATGAGAGGGCCCAAAGAGTTGGACAAAACAACTTTAGAATATACTCTATGTAGATTAGGTCCAATAGTATCCCAAAGGGTTTGGTATAACTCACAAGAAAACTCATCAACTCTTGGGGCTTTGTTAGTGGCGATCAACATAACAAAATCCTAAAGATCACTCAAGCTAAGATATATATTGCAAAAAATTCTCTAAGCTTTATAGATATTACATGGGACAACACTAAGGCATTAAGAGAGAGAAGCTTTACAGGTAGAATAGGTCAGTTGAGAAACAAGAACACCATGATAGTGATGCACAAAATCTTGCAAGATGTTAGGTAATTTGACAAATCTAGCTAAAGCACATCTAATGGCTTTGATTATGTCTACAGCTTGTCGAGACTGGAGGAGAGCAAATAATTATTTGGTCACCTTCTCTCCAACATTCAACCAATGTATTTGCACTCTAACCTATGTTCTTCTAGCCTTATAAGCCTCAGTCACATCGAGTTTATGCATCCACATGGTTGCTTGAGCATGAAGAAGAGAAATAAAAGGCTAAGCTTCCAAATCCTATAAAACCCTAAGATATTCATGGTTTGTAGCATGAGTATACACTACCAAAATATTGTAGCTTGATTACCATGTATTCAAAGGAGATCAATGGTTCAAGTTATGGAATTAACACAACAATTAATCTAACCAATATCCCTAGTGGGTCTGGGAGCCAGGTTCTAAATTTGGATGATATGCTCAACAGTCTACTCATAATTGAGATAGGCAGTGTCGAGGTAAAACTGAGAATTATGGGGTTTAATTTGGGGGTGGTCCATTCAAACTAGAAGTACATAGGGTGATGGTCAGACAATAAGGTGTCTAGGATCATAGATACAAGTTGATTATGTACAAGAACAAAGAAGAAAGGTCTTGTTTTACTAGTAAAGCATTGTCAAAATGCTTAAGCACTCTATCTTCTTCCTAGCAAAAAATTGGTGTTGGGTATTTTTTCTTAGATTTGTACAACTAAGTATTGGTTACATGCCTAATAGAAATAATATCCCAACAAGATTGCATACCAACATATCACATGAGGAGTAACCTCATGCACTCACTCAAGGTGCATAGTCTAGATCAATCCCCATCAATTATGTCATAGGATAATGATTAAATAACTCTATCTTACTTAGGCACTTAAATTACTATGTTTAGTCATTGTTACTACCAACATTAGTGTAGAGTCAGTCATTTGATGAATTCATACAATGCATATAACTAATATCATAAAAGCAAAGTTAACATTATAGAGTTCAACACATCATGATTTATAGTCAAAAGATTCTATTATTTCCATTAAATAAGATTACATTGTGCTTCTTTCATTACCCTCTCTTCAGTTATATATTGATAACCATTTCACAATTACAATATCAACATCATATCTATCAATTCCAACCATGACAACAAAAATTTCTAGATAAGGCTAAGGGGTATTTATACACAAACAAACCCCTTACCTTCGGTTACATCAATAATACCAAAGTGATGATTAACCAATGACTAATAATAATGATTCATGAAGATCCATTACAATTCATATACCCTCTCTATGATAAATATTTATGTTCGTGTTCCTCTTATTTCATAGATCGGTTCTATATTTGTGCTCTCATTAAACTTCGTTGCTTCTATAAACTACTTTGTAATCACCTTCATTCCCTATGCTCTTGTCTTAGTCTTATGTTTCTCTGAGTCCTCCATCTTCTGCTCATTCTCCACTTCTTTATCTTTCATGACTCACCCTTCCCTACCATTCCCTAATATTTCTCTCTTTCACGTTGTAGTCTTGTGCACCTGCTCTTGTGCCCTTGTTCTTTCATGCTTATGGCTCTAAAATACTTAGAAGATATTATTATAAAAATTGGGGTCCAACATCACCCCCTACTAATTCAATAGTCCATCCCAGACTATGTTATAGTTTCCTTAGTTAACAAAAATTTGGGATCCACCTCTTATATTTTGTGCTTGAGTTCCTCCTATTAGTTGAGGGTTGGCTAAAGATTGGAAGTAATAACTTCCACTTCACCTTTCAATCTCTTTAACTCCTTGAGCTGCTCCAAAAAGGTATCAACTTGTGTTATCAAATTATCAAGATGAGTTCTTGTAATCTTGTGAGCATCTTTGAGGGACCCAACCTCTGTCAAAACTTATCCTCGAAGCACTGAGAAACTAGCATTCAACTATTACCAATAGGTTCTTATTTGTGTTTCTAGTTCTTCAACATCCTAGAAAACTTTTATGCATTGGGACCTATCTTTGATGCTCAACACATTCTTAACTAGTTGATGGCATTATTATTCTTTGGGAAGTAGTTGTGCCTCCAAAAAATTTCTAGGTTGTAGCGAGTTCACAAAAAACCCATTTGAAATGGGAAAAGTAGAGCTCAGTTTATTCAAGAATGCACAATAGACCTCTATGGCCTCATAAAACTGCTATGCTACCCAAATCTTCTCCTATATAGGATCCACTTAGTTTTTACATTTCTTGAGTAGAAGGTCCACGAGCATCTCTAGTTTATTGATTACCTCACTAGTAACAAGAAATCCATCCATAAACATTGGTTCAATTCTCAAAAAAAATTGACAAAAGCCCAAATTCTTGAGTCGAGCCACTTCTACTATATTTAGTTGGCACTTTAGTTTTTAAATTTACTCTTCAAGCTTCTATTGTGTTTCATACTTTTCTTTGTATATCTGCATGACCTCTTGATGGTTGGCCTAAATTTGGCCCACATCATGGCTATTAAAAATGTTTTGCCTAGAAACTCCTAGGGCAATTTGGATAAGTGTCACGATCGCTCACATTGGAAAGTAAATCTTGGGACTTATCCAGAACATGTCTAGAACTCATGCCACTTTTAGGATTATTTTAGTACTATCCCTTGGAATTTCAAATCATTATTTATCATGATACACTTTCATATCAAAGGACATCTCACTCTGAGTTTTTTCTATGGACTCATGTTGAGGGAAAAATTTCCACAAATATAATCGCTTATCTGGCATGTCCTATTAAAATGCGATGTAAATGGGAGGTTCTTGACTTGCTTATTTATTACTCTTCCTCCTGAATCAATTCCTTTCCCTTTTTGGGGTCACACTCCAAGTCAAGGTTCTTTACTCATTCGCTAGTGTCGGTGCCGAGATCCTCTTCATTAGGGCCTTCTCCCCTGTTGGTTTCTTCTAGTGTTGGACTTTTAATGTCCACTTGTTGCTTGGCCATAGGATATTCCTCACTTGGTGTAACCGTTTGTTATTTTCTTGGCTTGAGATTGGGATCCTTTATAGGTTGGGATTATAGAGATGCCTCACCTATGTCTAGAATCACCACTCAAGGCATTTTATGTTTAGCTTTCAACCAAGTAGCAGGGTGTGCAGTGTCATCTTTTTATTCTACAAGAAACTCCAGGGATTTTATTGGTAAGGGGATTCATCTTTGTTATTTGGGATTTGTTTTAGGAGTTGGCTAGGATACAATGTTGTCCTTTGCATCTATAGGTAACCCTTGGGTCTGTGGTGGCGATGAAGCCTATCGTTGGCATTTTGGGATGACCCTAGGTTGGCCCTACATCAAGATATAATTAGTGGCCTTAGGTCTTGGAATTTTCTCTTTTACCCATGCCCTCACCTATGTACGTGTCTCTAGTTGGGAGGGAAGTGGTTCCTTATTTGCCTCTTGGCCTCCCAATGTTTTCTTTTGTGTCCCAAGCATATAAAAGATCATCTAGATTTACCCTTATCGTATAGAGATTGATGTTAGTCTTCTCAGATTCATGCTTCTCCACATAGGCATGCCTCCCCATGCAAACATAAATATTGTGAAGATTATGGATCTCAATATCAATTTGGTCTACATCAATATTCATAGGTTGCACATCTAAAATGCAATTCATCGAGTCCATGAATTATCTAGCGATGAAAGCATAGGGCAATTTAAGCCACCCTAACAAGTTGTCTGTGGTTGTCATCAAGATCTATGTGAGAGAATAGTGTCACTTTACAAAAAACTAATAACAAGATTCCATCTACACAAGAAACTCTTTGGGTAAATGCCACTTGTTCCCAAATGCCTCCTTTATGCCATCAAACCAACCCTTCATCTTGGCTTTGTAGGAAGGTGTGATGGCACTAGGGCAAGTGAATTGCTTGAACCATTTGGTGGGGACTTATGTTTTGGTGGGTAAACCCACTTCAATTCTTTTATTGAGTAATCTAGGAGACCAATCTCATTAAAAAATAGAAGTAGTAAAATTGTGTCCCAAGGAAACTTGTGGTTGGGCAGACAATGTGCTTTTTCCACATCCTACACAATCTTCTTGGCAAAGTACAAGGAGTAATTGTACTTTACTCCCTTGGCCATTTGATTGGCAACATAGAGGTGGCCATATCCACCTCCTTCCACCTATTTATGACCCCTAGCTTGGTCATGGCCAAGCACATAGCTACTCAAAGTATGGGGTCCTTTAGGTTTGTAATCTACAGAGCATAACCTTCTTTCTTATACTTTAACACCATTATCATCTTATCAATTTTTGCATAATATTCAAGGTTTATGCCAAAACTAACCCTAAATCAAAGTAACCTAATTACTTTATTAATTTGATCAGGGGTGATCCTCATTTTATGCCCAACAAAGTAGATGTAATATTTATAAATGTGTGATATTAATAACCAAAACACCTCCAGTGGTTTCCCAAAATATGGTAGCTTGAAAAGTTAAAGAATCCATGCATCCTTGAATAGGTTGTAGATCATGAGATCACATGTGATGTCATTTATAGTGTTTTGAAACTCTATCTAGTAGTCATGATATAAGTCAGCTTCATTATCAGTCTGATGGTGATTATAATCCAAGACCTAATAAGTGAAAACCTTGGACTCCCAACTTCTATGTGCAACACCATCTTTGGGTGTTGCATCTTTTAATTCAGAACAAGAGGGGGGGAGATGGTGTTGTAGTGGCTTTTTTCCCCCATTCATGCCATTTATGGTGTTTATTTGATAAGGGTCCCTTCTCTCAACCCTATTAAGTCCTCACCTTATGCATTGCTCTCACTAGATCCTTCTTCTCAAATAAACATGGGACCTCCTTCTTCTGTACCCTTCAACTTCAGGAATAACTAGTAATGGCTATCTAGTCTTGTTAGATTTTTGCTTCAACCACATCACTAATCAAGGTCTCTAAAGGTTAACTCACAGTTGACAAACTCTCCCAAATGAATACATCTTGACTCCTCTTCCCTATACCTAAAATGCTTTTAACTCCCTATTTCACCCTCCTCTAATGGTGGACATACCACTTGTAACTTGTAGCTTCTCTTTACTGCTCGTGTGGATGTGTTTCTACTTTCTTCTCCTTGAAAGCATGTTGCTTCAATCTCTTTATCATTTTTATAAATGGGATCATTTCTTAACCTTCTTCATCGATAGTTTTTGACTGTTTGAGATCTATAATTCTTTAAGTTTTCAATCATTAAAAATGGAAATGAGAAGGGTTATGTCCTTTTATAGGATATCCTAGATTTTTGCATTAACTCATTTATGTTGCATTAATTTTCTCTATGTTGTTGTCTACCACTTTATCCATTAATGCTCCAAATAACATGTCTTGATGTCCATTCAGTACGCTTGATATTCATACCATTTTATCATTAGTAATTACATGTCTCATCCTTCCTCTAAGAGTTATTGTGCCTTCCTCGTAGTGCATGCCAGACGTAATAATTTAAATTTTCCATTTTCATGGTGGGAACTATCTTTTCTACTTTAACCCTCTTTGTGATGGTGTTTCCTTTATTATCTTAATTCTATTTACTCAGGTCACGTACCACCTATTTATGTACCTTGCATTACCTCTTGTGCACATCCTTCACACACCCTATTTTGTGTGCCTTCTCCTTATGCCACATATTACATGCCCCATCCCCTTCTAAGCTCTCCAATTTGGTTTTATTATCCCACATGTTTTTTCAATTGTTTCCTTTATGCACCTCATCTTGTATGTTTTCTTTACGCACTTCTACATGCACACTTTTTCTTATGTGCTTCCTCTGCACATTTTTTACTTAAGTAACATATCCATATTTAAAACCTACCCTAGAATAAAAATTGTGTGTGGTCCTCCACATCATAACTTAGCAAAATTGATTTCAAGAAAGATAGAGAAAGTGAGTGCTAGAGTATCAAAGTGTGTCAAACTAATTACAAAAGGTGCACAACCAATGCCATGCTTATTTGAAAACGAATCAAAACCATAAACTAACCTAGTGGCATATGCCTTATTTATTGAATTAAATAATTACATAGAATGGTAGGGCCAAAACCGACTACCATTGAATTATCTTGGTAGGAATTGTACATCTAATATTTTCAATTTACAAGTCCATGTTGGACGAATAACATGATTAATAAACTTTGAATCATAGATGAGGATATGCATAACAAGATGAAACACCTTGGTTTTCATGTGTCGATCATGTCAGGCTTTTTATTTTTGCTTCTCAACTCCTTGGCTCTAATGTGTGAGGAAATGTGTTTCATTTAGTTGAAATAGAGTGTTCAAGAATGCTTTTAGGGACTCCTCATCATTTAATCTACCTACATGTGTAATACATAAATAAGACACAAGAAACTCTACTAGTAAAATTGCTTTAGTGCCAAAAACATGATTGAAAGGAGTACTCTTGTTTAACCTATATGTGGTTTGATATACCCATAAGACTGTAAAAACTCGATCATCCCAATCAATGCAACTGATGTTGTAAATTTGGGTTAGTGTGTTACCTAGGATCTTGTTGAAGGCTTCAACTGTGCCATTAGCTTGAGGGTGGTATGGAGTGGTTTTATGGTACACAGTCATGAATTTGGCCAAGAGGATACATAGTGTCCCATTGAGAAAGTGAGTGACATGATAACTTGTTAAGCTTAGAGGGCATCTATACCTTATGATGATATCTTCCTATAGAGATCTGGTGGTAGTTGTAGTAGTACAATCACACATGGGTGTTTCTCCAACCTAATGAGTGAGAGATTTTGTGGCCGTAATAATGTATTGCATGCCAGTCTATTACATAGCTGGTTGAATGGGCCCAATAAAATCAATAGCCCATTTTTCAAATGGTTCATGAGCAAGTATTAGGTGAATAGGCATAACATCATATCAATTTTATTTACCTGTGCATTGAGAGATATCACATTGGTGCGATAGGCTTTGGCATCTTTAAATAAGGTGGGCCACTATAATCAAGCTAGTAAAACCTTTTGTGTTGTGGTATCACCATCATAATGTCCTCATACAATGCCCTCATGGACTTCTTGAAGGAATTGT
Source organism: Torreya grandis (assembly GCA_037957365.1). Classification (NCBI taxonomy): domain Eukaryota; kingdom Viridiplantae; phylum Streptophyta; class Pinopsida; order Cupressales; family Taxaceae; genus Torreya; species Torreya grandis. The sequence continues at coordinate 2,985,404 of JARHVA010000430.1, forward strand.
GTACTTGTGTTTCATTACACACCTTTGTAGTATTTCATCCTAGCTAAGTTTGTACAGGTCTTTGCCAATAAGCTAGAATGGGGCAATGTGCATAACTAGTTGATTTTTCTCTTGGGTGGTAAGGTTGTCTGGCATGGACCTTGTTATAACAAAAGCCATAAGTTCATTCAATTATTTGGGAACATGCATAACTTGAAAAAATTGTACATCAAGTAAATCATCCTCTATGGCATGCACCAGTTCACTAAGTTAAACATGTGAGAGATGGTTAAGTTTGAAATTAACTTTACTTGGTTTTAAAACCATAGAGAACTAAAATTCCTAAAAAAAACAATCCATCGATAAATGTGTCTATGCAAGACTGGCTTATTGACCAAATACTTGGGTGTTTCATGATCTTTATATAAGACAAATGGGGTTGCCAACAAGTATTAACAAAAATTTTGAAGTGCATAAACCATGGACAAGACCTCATGATCGGTTGTGGAATATTTTCATTCCACTTGTGTAAACTTCTAGCTTAAAAAATAAATAGGAAGATCAAGGTTTCCCTCACTAGGTTATGCCAGGATAACACCTACTACCGTGCTTGAAACATTGACATGTACATGAAATGGTTGGTTCTAGTTCGGGAACTAGAGAATGGGTGTAGTCACCAATTTTTCTTTCAAGGTTTCAAATGCTTGTTGATGTTGAGCCATCCATAAGAATATGCCATTATGCTTGAGTAGTTCTTCCATCAGGGAAGCTATGGTAGCATAACCTTGAATGAACTTATAATAGTACCCCATGTACGCTAAAAAATAATGGACTTCATATTGAGTGGTTGGCATTGAGAGTTGGACAATGACCATAATTTTAGTCAGATCCATCAAGATTTCATCTTGACAAATAATATGTCCTAATAGAATCCCAAATGGGGTTGAAAAGATGCACTTCTTCATATTCAATAAAATTTAAAGTTACTAACAATGTTGAAGCATGAAGCACAGATTGTCATAATGGTCACACACTAAACCATACACAGTGCAGTCATCCAAGTATACCTGAAAGAATTTGTGAATGAAATCCTTGAATGCTTCCATTATGATTCATGAAAACACTATTGATATATTATTTAGGCCAAAGGGCATACAATTGTATGAAAATGAACCCCATTTAATCACAAAAGTTAACTTTGCCTTGTCTTACTAAATAATTTGGACTTGGTGATAGGCAAAAAAGCCATCGATGAAGGTGTAGATGTCACACCTGGCAACATCTTATAAAATTTTCTTGATGAATGGCATTAGGAAATAATTTGTTACACATACCACATTAAGTACCCTATGGTCCAAACAAAAGCAAATGTGGCCATCCTTCTCGATGTTGATCACCATGGGACTAACCCATTCTAATTCATCAATGGGAGTAATAACTCCAGTGTGCAACATGTTATCAATTTACTCTTTAACCTAGGCATGAAAAATTGGGTTCATCCTATATGGTCATTTCCTCACCGATTGAGCACCTTCAACCAACTTGATATGCATTTTTCCCAATAATGGATGCACTAATTTCATTTCTATTTAGTTATGTGGGAAAATGTCCTAGTAATCATGCAAAAGTTCAAATATCTTGGTTATCTCAACATCAGATCGATAGTTCCTGACCATGGCTACTTTAGGTGCATTATTCATCCCAATGTTTTGTTGAATTATTTGGAGTGGCATGGAATACAGTTTAGCTCGAATCATATCTCTGACATCATCTACCCCACACTTTGTATGTAGATTTAAATGGTTAAATGATGGCTTTGGTTGATTGGAATTGGCACCCTCATCAAGTTGGTACACAACCTTTTACTTGACATTTTGGATTTGTTTTTTATGGTCATTATTAAACTACTAGACTTGCACCCTTGTCAAGGTAGTTTTAAGCCTTCACAATTTGAAGTAAAATAGAGATAATCCTAGGTTGTGGGTGGCCTAATAGATGGGTTGAATCTCTAGATTTTAAGGGCTAGCTCCCTTTGATGTATCAGTTAGGATCTCTACTCTACTCTACCAGCTTATAAGGGAAAAGAGAAGAAGGTAAATTGAAAGGAAAACCTATCTAAATGAGGTGATACACCAAAATATGTCCTCCACTTGTCTAATATGCACTAAGAAAGTTGAATAAGAACATGTAAGTGATTGAACTTCTCAAATGAGAGTATATAAACATCAAAATTTCATGTAGAGGCTTGGATTGACACATGATCCAAGGTAGTTGATCAATAGGTCTCTCAAAGACACTAAGGAAAAGGAGAGAGAAAGAGACAAGAGCCAAGAAACTAGGAATGTATCATTTACTTAGTCCTTCCTCAATTATTATAAAGTATTTCCTTTAATATATGTCATCTACCCTTTTAAAAATGGTGTAGAGGTTTAGGGAGGCTTGTTTGGAAAGTTGAAGGAGTATTTGAGCATTTATTTTTTGTCTTTGACCCATACAACCTCCTAAATCTTTGTTTGCACACCCTACATTATTGGTGAAGAAGTCACCTCCTTGAAAACATGCCTTAAAGGCTTGGTAAAGTCTTTATTAATCTCTTAATTTAAATCTTATCCAATGGTTTATGAGGTCTTTCCATCTTTCTTGGGTTGTTAGAATCTCTTTGATGATTATTTGACTTTGTTTTTTGACTAGGTGTTGGAGGGGAAAAAGGTCCTCTTATGAGTCCTAGAGACCTTTTCCACTTTCTTCCAACCACTTCATGACTTATAAAAATGTTAGTAAGCATAGGAGGGAGAGATAAACATTAATAAATACATTTGAAGAATTTTTATGCATCCATTTAGTGTTTTTGATCACTTAGTTGTTCCTTATGCAAAAGTGGCATATGAGAGAGAAAATTGGTTTTTGCAATGTTCTAGGAAAAATTTCACCATGGATGGATTATAAACATGACATCAGACCTAAAAAAAGGAATTTGTAAACATCAAGTAGTCCATAAGATGCAATTTTGCTCCTATAGCATGCTTTTTAACTCATTCTTTGTAACCCTAAAAACCTATAAAGTTCCTTGTCCAAAACATTGTACCAATAAACTTAGAAAAATGGGCACATTTTTTAGTACCCTCTATCCCATTACATCTTCATACAAAATTAAATGAACCAAATCCAAGTGCAAGTATCATTTTTGCTTCATTTCTCTCTCCAATTAGGCGTAATTAGGCCTCTTAGGCCTAGAAAGAGAAAATTGGCCCAAATGACCACCCACACGTGTGAAACTAGCCAAAAGTGTTTGATTAAATTTACCTAGCCTAATAAAATTCTCCATGCCAAATTTGGTCTTTTGTAACCTTGTACAATTAGTCAAACCATGAAATGGCCAAAAAACTAGCCCTTCCTTAAGCCTGTTTTGGACTACCCTGAAAAAAAGTTTGTTTGAGCACTTATAGGTTTTATTGTATGATTTTTTTGAATTTTAAAAGTTAAATACCTTCCAATTCACCTCTTAAAATTATTCACATCCTTATACACACTTCAACACCCCCTTTTTGCCTCAAAATCTCACTAAAGTACACCTTTCTTCAAATCCATATAGGTACAAGTACAAGCAAGTACCATGATGAGGACCTATTTGGAGTATATAAAAAATTTCAAGAGATTTTAGAAGCATTCTAGGTTATTTTATGTTCTTTAGAGATCAAGTTCTATAAATTGGTCAAAACTGGCTTTTCTAGCAATCTATGAGTGACTCAACTTCTTAATGATAGTTCATAAAGGATAGGGCCTTAACTAGAAAATAAATGTCACAATATCTAATTTTAAAAGGTACCCTAACACCTCCAAATATATTGGTTTCCCATGCATCTCTTCATGAAAGTTCTGATCAAACAAAGTGACCTTTTCAAGCTCCTTCTCAAGCAAAACAAGGTTGTTTGCATTTTAATTGATTGTTCATGAATTTATGAGACTAAAGGACCAAACCAATGGAATGAGTTTGAATAATAGGACCTCCATCAACACATCATAAAACTTCAAGCATTCATGCATCCTCTACAATAAGTTCTCACACTTGCAAATTGCTCACTCAGGTTGGTGAATGTGCATGACAAGGTCGAGAAAGGCCATTTTGGGTCTTAAGACCCCAAAAATCACTTTGACATCATATATATCTCTTAAACATGTTTTTATATGGTTCACTAAATGACACATGATGATTTTATATAATCATTAACTTTCAAAAAGGTCTAAGGCATTAAATTCCATGATGGAGGGTTCGTATGTAAACAGTGTATGTTGACCCTGGCAGTATTGCTCCTTGAGTTTTTCTCATTCTCTACTGAATTAAAAATTGATGGAGGTCTTTATGGAACTTTTATAAACTCATTTTAATTTTTATACATCTAACCTCTTAGTTAGAAACATGTTCTATTCACCTTTTTCTTGACTATGGCCTATAGGTGTATACTTTGCTTATTTTACGACTTGACGGGGAGAAATGGATGTCTTAAGACTTTAAAAGGTATATGACATGGGTTTGAAATGTATTATGATATTTTTAAAACATATTCAAACCCCTAAAACCCTCTTCTTACAAACTTATTCATGCATTGCAACACACAATTGTCTCCTCACCTTGACTGTAACTCTATCTTAACTATGTATGCTCCTTAAGAAGTTTCTTCTTTGAAAGGTTCTTTGTGACCCTATATCCAACTCTAAAAACTTCTAAACATGTTTTTTTCATTCAAAGTTCTATTGTAATTTCAAAACTCTTACTGAACTCTTCACTCTAATGTCTTCATAACTCAGCTAGGTACAAACTAGTTGTAGTGGTGTTTGGACTAAGAGAGAGGTGAGATCTTATATATAAGTGCTCTGAGCCTTTTGTATGTCCTAAATTCCTTTACAATGTGTTTTTGATCTCCATAGAAGATTTATCTCATCATTTTCTTTATATCTCTAACCTTCTCTTCATACCACTACTCAAGTAAAAAAGGGATGGTTGTAAGTGATCATGTGATGTTTCATGATGTGAGATGCCCAATATAGGGTAATTGAACCTTGAGATGTCATTGAACCCATGATAAGGTTCTCCTGATCTTCCCATATGTTGGGGATCAACCAACCATGATTACACTTGTGAAAGCAATAAATGCGGAATTAAATCAGATAGATAAGTAACTAGAATGATAAATAGCACAGAACAAGAGATACAAGAAACCACCCTGAAAACTTGTATTAAAACTCTTTACAAATGGAATACAATGAAGAAACTTCTTTCTTCCACACCTCTCTCAAATGCACAAGATCTCTCACTAGATCTCTATTCCTCAAGAGCTCTCTCTCTCAAGTACAATCAAATCCAACAACCTGGATTGATGCAACTCAGTACTGTCCTTCAAACATTCACAATGTTCTACTCATACAATTCAACTCACTAAGCTAAGAAGATCTTTCCTACATATAGAATTAGGAAACTTGAGCATGCTCTTACAACCAACAGTTAAGCCTCTTGAACAAGGGCTCTAAAAACAATCTTGCTAATAATAGAAACGCGAACTTAAGACTAAGGCTTAAGCTCATCATGCAAACACTCGCTTATGTCCTCGAAAATCGCTTTCTGGACGCGCAGGTAACCGAGGCCGGTTCCTGCCTGTTTGCCTGTGACCGTCGTCGGCCGATCCTCTGCCGACGCCAACGTTCCTGCAACTGCTCCTGACTGACGTCGGTCGCTCCTGACCGACGCCGGTGACTGTGTAAACCCGAAACTGTCAAAGTATGCTCCTTGGTGAAGCTTTTAGCTCCACACCCTAACAATCTCCCACTTGGAGATAAACAGCTGCACCAGTACCTGTACAACAACATCTTCTAGCTCTTCCATCTTCAACTCAATCATGAAGACCAACAGAAGTTGAATGAAGATTCAACTTCTCCTTAGAAATCGGCTTGGTTAACATATCAGCAGGATTACTATCTGTATGGATTTTCTCCAGCTTCAACTCACCATCTTCCAATACCTGCCGTATGAAGTGGTACCTTAGTTGTATGTGCTTGGTTCTTGAGTGAAAGGCTGAATTCTTAGCCAAATGGATTGCACTCTGACTGTCACTATACAATCTACAACTCCCATGCTCCCTTCCAAGCTCTTCCATGAACCGTGTCATCCATATCATCTCCTTGCTAGCTTCTGTGGCTGCAATATACTCTGCTTCTGTAGTTGACAAGGCAACAACCTTCTGCAACTTAGATATCCAGCTAACCGCCATTCCACCTATAGTAAAAACATAACCTGTGGTGCTCCTCCTGCCATCCAAATCACCTGCCATATCTGAATCTACATAACCATGTAGAGAAGTATCTGAACCTCCATAGCACAAGTGTCTACTGCTGGTTCCTCTCAGATATCTAAAGATCCATTGAACTGCTTTCCAATGTTCCTTACCTGGATTGGCCATATACTTACTTACAACTCCCACTGCTTGGGCAATATCCGGTCTAGTACACACCATTGCATACATCAAACTTCCTACCGTGGAAGAATATGGAACCTTACTCATGTACTCTACCTCATCATGTGAATTAGGACATTGTTCTTTACTTAACTTAAAATGTCCAGCCAAAGGTGTGCTTACCGGTTTAGCATCCTGCATATTGAACCGTTTCAACACCTTGTCCACATAATCCTCTTGAGACAATATCAACATGTGATTTTTCCTGTCTCTCTTAATGCTCATGCCAAGGATTTTCTTTGCTGCTCCCAAATCCTTCATAGCAAACGTTTGAGCTAATTTCACCTTAAGCTCAGAGATATCCTGCATGTGTGATCCTGCAACCAGCATATCATCTACATACAACAATAGAATAATATATCTACTGTTATCAGATCTCTTAAAATATACACAATGGTCAGATTGACATCTACTGTAGCCATGCTCAGTCATAAACCTGTCAAATTTCAAGTACCACTGTCTAGGAGCTTGCTTGAGGCCATACAAGCTTTTCTTCAACCTGCACACTAACTTCTCCTTACCCTTGACCTCAAATCCTTCTGGCTGTTCCATGTATATTTCTTCATCCAAATCTCCATGAAGAAACGTTGTCTTAACATCTAGCTGCTCAAGATGCAAATCCTCAAAAGCAACCAAAGACAATACAACCCTTATAGAAGTCATCTTAACAACAGGAGAAAAAATCTCACCAAAGTCAATACCTGGTTTTTGTGCAAATCCTTTCACTACCAATCTGGCCTTATATCTCATCTGTCCATCCTCACCTTCCTTCAACCTGTAGGTCCATCTATTCTTCAGTGTTCTCTTACCAGCTGGCAATTCAACCAAATCCCATGTTTGGTTCTCTCTTAAGGACTCCATCTCCTCAACCATGCCACGCTCCCACTTACTCTTGGACTCCACCTGTAATGCTTCTTCAAAACTCTCTGGTTCTCCACCATTAGTTAGCAATAAATAGTATAAAGAAGGAGAATATCTAATTGGAGGCTTACTTACCCTTTCTGACCTCTTGATGGGTGTCTTGGACTCGTTCTCGACACGCTGTCCACCCAAATTCTCTGACAGTGACCGACCTCGGCCACCTGTAGACCTGTTACTGGCCGACGCCGGTTCTTCCTGGCCGACGCTGGTGCCTGTTCTACCGACGTCGGTCTCTGTATGACCGACATCGGTTTCTGTACTGCCGACGCCGGTTCCTAACCTGTCGACGTCGGTCTCTGTGTTTTCCTACAAGTGATTATTTTTTTTTCCCACGAGCTCATTTTGGACCATCACCTCGTCCAATTCACCATTACTCTACCCAGATTGATTCAGCTTCCTCATCTGATCATTATACATCACTTTTTCATTGAAAACAACATCACGGCTCCTAATTACCTTGTTAGTTCCTAGATTCCAAAATCTGAAACCAAAATCATCTGAGCCATAGCCAATAAACGTGCACCTCATAGACTTAGCATCAAGCTTCTTTCTATTTTCCTTATCTACGTGCACAAAGGCTTCACAACCAAAAACTTTGAGATATGAGAGATCTACCTGTTTACATGTCCATGCCTCTTCTGGAATTCCACCATCCAGAGCTGTAGAGGGTCCTCTGTTAATCAAGTACACTGCGATGTCAACAGCTTCTGCCCAAAACTCTAAGGGCAACCCAGCATGCAGTCTCATACATCTTGCACACTCCATGATTGTTCTGTTAATCTTTTCAGCAATACCATTCTGTTGAGGTGTCCTTGGAACCGTCCTTTGCCTACGGATTCCATGTGTATAACAATACCAATTGAACTTAAGGCTACAGAACTCACCACCATTATTAGATCTCAAGCACTTTAATATTCTCCCTGTTTCATTCTCAACCATAGCTTTCCAAATCTTAAAAGTCTCAAAAACATCATATTTCTTTTTAATACAGTAGATCCATACCTTTCTTGTAGCATCATCTATGAACGTAACATAGTACCGTGATCCTCCAATAGAGGCTACCTGAGCCGGTCCCCACACGTCTGTGTGAACAAGCTGCAACTTATACCTTTTCTTAGTAGACCCAGTCTTGAGAAAACTAACCCTTTTCTGTTTTCCAAATACACAATGCTCACAAAATTCTAGATCCATACTTTTCAAATCTGAAAGCATACCTTTAGACTTAAGAATTGACATCCCCTTCTCACTCATGTGGCCAAGCCTTGAGTGCCACAATTTAGCGTCCACATCTGAAGTAGATAATACAGAAGGAGATTTATTAGTAACACAATTACACAAATAGAGAGTACCTTTTCTCTTACTTCTGGCCATAACAAGTGCACCCTTGGTCACCTTCCAAGATTCTGATGTGAGAGTTACTGTACAACCCTCATCCCCTAACTTTCCTGCAGAAATCAAATTTCTCTTCAAGCTAGGAACATGCATCACATCTCTCAACACCCATGTGTTGCCATTCTGCATCTTTAGCTGCACTGTACCTTTGCCAATAATCTTACAAGGCTCATCATCCCCTAGATATACTATTCCAAAATCTCATGGATATAGTCACTAAAATATTCTCTGTTAGGGGTAGCATGGAAAGATGCACCAGAATCTAATACCCAAGATTTTATATTATTATGCAAAGAGAAAATTAGAGCATCTTGTGCAATACCTGCAACCTTTGTCTCTTCCTTTCCTTCATGTTGATTGTCCTCCTCAGGCTTTGACCAGCAATCTCTGCTTATGTGCCCCAACTTTCCACAGTTCCAGCATTGTGGCCTTCTGTCATTTCTGGATTTGGATCTGCCTCTTCCCTTAGACTTAGATCTTGATCTCCTCTTGCTCCTTTCTTTTTGCCTTCCCTTGCTCTCGAGATTTAAATCGTTCCCAGATGTTTCTTCTGTGCTTTTCCTGCGAATTTCCTCATTCAAAATAACACTAACAACATCCTCTACTTTCAAAATATTCGAAGCAGATGCAGTATTAGAAACTGCCATTACCAAGCCATGCCAACTTTCAGGCAAAGAACATAATATTAAAAGAGCTTTTATTTCATCATCAAATACAATATTGACTGAACTTAATTGGTTAACAATACCATGGAAATCATTCAGGTGATTTGATACAGATCCACCTTCTTGCATATGCAAATTAAATAACTGCTTCATAAGATATACCTTATTAGAAGCTGAGGGTTTTTCATACAAATTTGCTAACATAGTCATTAACTCTACCGTTGTTTTTGCCTATGATAAATTAGATATCACAGTGGATGCAAGACTCAGTCTTATAGACCCCAGAGCCTTTCTGTCAAGAACTTCCCATTCTTCATCCTCCATGTCCTTGGGCTTCTTTGCAATCCCACCTAACGGTAAGTAAAGATCTTTCTGATACAGATAGTCCTCTATCTGCATTCTCCAATGTTGATAGTTCTTGCCATTAGACTTTTTCATTCTCAACTTACTTTCTTCTGTCATTGCTTCTCCCACTCAAACAGAAATCCCTGCAGAAACCCCTGTGAGCAACCTGTAATCCAAACACACTACACATATCTGAACCACCTGTTAGTGAACCTGAGCTCTGGATACCACTTGTTGGGGATCAACCAACAATGATTACACTTGTGAAAGCAATAAATGCATAATTAAATCAGATAGATAAGTAACTATAATGATAAATAGCACAGAACAAGAGATACAAGAAACCACCCTGAAAACTTGTATTAAAACTCTTTACAAACGGAATACAATGAAGAAACTTCTTTCTTCCACACCTCTCTCAGATGCACAAGATCTCTCACTAGATCTCTATTCCTCAAGAGCTCTCTCTCTCAAGTACAATCAAATCCAACAACCTGGATTGATGCAACTCAGTACTGTCCTTCAAACATTCACAATGTTCTACTCATACAATTCAACTCACTAAGCTAAGAAGATCTTTCCTACATATAGAATTAGGAAACTTGAGCATGCTCTTACAACCAACAGTTAAGCCTCTTGAACAAGGGCTCTAAAAACAATCTTGCTAATAATAGAAATGCGAACTTAAGACTAAGGCTTAAGCTCATCATGCAAACACTCGCTTCTGTCCTCGAAAATCGCTTTCTGGACGCGCAGGTAACTGACGCTGGTTCCTGCTTGTTTGCCTGTGACCGTCGTCGGCCGATCCTCTGCTGACGCTGGGGTTCCTGCAACTGCTCCTGACCGACGTCGGTCGCTCCTGACCGACACTGGTGACTGTGTAAACTCGAAACTGTCAAAGTATGCTCCTTGGTGAAGCTTTTAGCTCCACACCCTAACACCATAGTGGCATTTAGAATGTATAAGTGTCTAGGCTCTTATTCCTTTACTTACCTTGCCTTACTTTCATAAGCCTGACTATTTAGGCCTACTCAGACCCTATTGTAAGTGGTCATTTAGGAAGCATTCATCATAATCTTGCAAGAAAGAGTTTTCATTAAGATGTCATTGATTCTTTGATATCCTTCATAATGACTCCACAGACCTACCAACTCCATTAGGATCCAACCTCACCTTCACCTCACTATTTGAGCCAAAAGAGGATGGATGTAGGTGTCTTTCAAGTCTTGAATAGGACAGTGGGTGAAGTAGAGATATGGAGTGAGTTGGTGATGAATCTACCTTGGACCTGAAGTTACATCACTATTCATTTTGATATTCTTCATTATTCTTCCTCACTTAAGATCAAAACCTTGACTTTCTTTGAAAACTTGATCATTAAGAGAGTTTGTGGACCTTGTTGTACGGATTGAGATCATCATGTTGCAGTATGTAAAGTAGGGAACTTGAGGAAGCATATGGAAATCCTACTTTCCTTTGAAGTTTTGCATTCATACTCCCTTAGACCCTTCCACAGTTTGCATACCTCCATGTTCAAAATGACACCTTTTGAAGTATCTTCATGGGTGGTTGTTGTAGGTGGTGATTTCTCCCTGTGTACAGACCAAGGAGGAATGGGAGATTGATCTCAAGAGATAAAAGTGATCTTAAGAACCTCATTGACCCTTCATGTTCAAAACTATATTGAATAAGAATCAAATTACCATAAGGAGGTTTGAATAGCAATGAAAATAAGAAATGATCCATTTCCTTAAAAAATGCAAAAATACCTTAACTTTTCCACATAAAAGAATTTGCAATGTTATTTCTTCATCAAATTTAGCTCTTTATGAATGAATTCTTCCATGGTTTCCATTTTATCCTGAGTTGGTTTATATGACACAAATTTATGTTCTATGAACCTTAAGTTGAGATTCTAAAACAAACCAATACTTCTTCTAACCCTTACTCCATCATGATTGTTGTAGGTAGTCATTTCTCTCTGTGACACTTATCATCATTTCACCTACTAAGGATTCCATGAGCATGTTCACCTGATATCTCCATATAATTCTCACTTGATCCTCTTGAATGAGGCAAGGAGATAAAATTAGTGTTCTCATTATGCCTACCTATTTATTATCAGTCTTCATGATCATAACATACAAGCCTAACTAGTACATTTAGGCATAATAGGCATTTTTGGTCTTTTGATCCTTATGAGTGTCATTAGCCATTTCAAGACTTCTAAATAGTGAAATGAGACAATCTCATGTACTTCAAAAAACCTCCCAACTTTTGTCACTCCTTTATTCATGTCACTTGTCATGATATTCCTCTTAACTTGCTCACCAAGGTCTGGAGATAAAGCTATGATATTATACCTCTAAGTGCCCTTTTGTACCTTAAGAGAGTATGGTCTCTTGAACCTTATTTAAATGCATTAAATTAATAAATTACACCTCTCTATGCACTATGATTAATAATATCATGTTGACCTCATTGAGATACTTTTCAAGAACTAGAAACTCATTAACTACAATTATTCTTTGTTAAAGAGATTATCTCACCAAATCATATCAAAGGAGATTGTACTCGAGATGGATATATATGATATTTTTATTGGATTAATGAGGTGTGAAATTACTAAATAATTAAATTAGCAACCCCTAAATATTGTTTCTTGATAACTCAAATCATGCTCAAAAATTGAGCAAACAGACCATTCTCAAGGACACTATGGGAAACCAATGTTATGCCATATGTACCTTTTTAGAAGGAATTATCTAATTAATACACATGGAAGAGGTACTATTTTACCCTATAATAACCTCAATATAACCATTCTTCCCCATTGAATCTTGAAGTGAAGAAATGGAGGAAAACCTGGACCCTATCTCGATGAATAAGCCATTTAGACCCCCCTACACTCTTAGCGACTGTTCATAAATATGGGGAAATGAATATGAAAACAAATGAAAATAACTTGAATTTAATTAGGGTACCTATCATTTCTCAAGATCTTTGGACTTGACTCTCTCTCTTCCTGCCTGTACTGAGCAAAAGTCGATGGCCCTTCTAGAGCTACTAAGGAGGTTGATATGGGAGATAAGTCAGTTTTCTTCATTTTGACACTTGAAACTCCTTAAAAATCATGGGTTTAACTTTATCATGAAAAAATAAGGTCTTTATGATGCCTGAAGATCAATTTAACCTTGAATAACTGTATAGATTGCCTCAAAATAAGTCTTTTTGGCATTAAAAATGCCAAAATCACTTGAAAAGCTTGATGAAAGTATTGAAAAATATATCCAATGTACTTTTTCATGCCTAAAAAAGTACACCATGCCCATATTATTATAATATACTACCATTCACATGTAAAACCTACTCTAAAAGTCATAAACTAACCTAAAATATAAATAATTGAGTCATGAAGTTAATCAAACACATCACCAGCTAGTTTGATCAATTATACAGCATGAGATGACTTTGACACAAACCATAAGGCCTATTAGGATGTTTTGGACTCTTTTCATCTCTTGAAACAACTTGAAAATGGTAAAAATGTGGCTAGATAAGCACATGGTCATAATGATCAAAACCTTTATTTCATCAAATCTACCTTAAACTCTACTAGTCAAGTTTTAGATGACTATTTCAAGGACATTACAAGGAAACCATACAAATCAATAGGGAAAACAACATGAAAAGCAAAGTTTGAAGTGGTAGGGGTGACAATTTGACCTGTGAGGTCAAAATTGTCAACAATCATATTCAGAGTGTATGTTCGGTTCCAATCGAACCATGGTAGGAGTATCAGATTCTTAGAAGATGGTCAAATTGTCCTCATTTGTGTTATGCATGTGCCATATCCAATATTAAACCTGTGTCTGATCACTCGTAATGACCTAACAGATCACTTACAGAGATAGATTCAAATCCATCCTTGGTGAATAAAATGCAAAGCTGGCAAGTAGACCATGTTTGATGTGCTACCAAGTATTTGTGTCTTTGTGTGTTTCTTGGTGAATGTATCATGCCCTAGCCTAATCATATAAGGTACCATAAAATGCATGTACCCATAAAATTATGGTAAAAATGTCTCATTGGTGCTTCAAAGGCTTTTACATTGTGTTATATATTGTTTTGATGAAGTAGTACCACTATAACTTAGGGTGGCATGAACATTGTTGTCATGATGGAAATAATTATGCATGGTTGCATGTACTTATTCCCACGTATCTAGTTGGTATTGACGATTAGACCACCATCAAGCAATTATCCCTTGAAATATAAAGGTGATCATGCAAAACCTTTCATCCTTATTAAAATAGTAAGCCTCTAACTGTTGTAAGTATTTTTAGACCTCCATTCATCCATGAAACCTAGGTGTCTAGTCCAATTGTAAGGGTGGTCTAGCCATTAGGAATCCACTAATGAGGTGAATAATTTTGTGGTACTAAACAAGTTTTAGAGGGAAACTTAGGAAACTTTATAAAACACCATAGACATGCATTGATAGATCATATGTGCCTTAAGCTCATTGGTCGTAAGTGACACTAGTAGTGTCAAAAATAGATTGAGCATCTTCCCATCACAAGATGCCATCAAGAGTAGGATCCACATTTTCATGTTTTTGAGGAGTAATGTTATATATTATATCAACATCCTCATCAACATCAATGAGTTCCATAAAGGGGGATGCTTGGTTGTTATTTAGAGGTATGACTACGCACTGAGTGCCATTCTCAAAGATGATATACCTCTTCTTGAAATGCAAGTCAACATTATTTACATAACATCAAGGTAAACCCAAAAGAGCAAGTAATTAGTCAACTTCAACATGCTCGATTACCTTGAAATCACCCTTGAATGTGATGACCAAGATGTTGACGGTGGTATCCTTAAGAATGCCTATGGGTAATATATGAGTCTTGTTGGCCATTAATAAGACATGTGGAGAGGGTTGCAAAATGGGGCTTCCCATCTTTTTCTAGATCTTTTTTATTATAACATTAACTTCTATAATAATGTCTACCAAGATGTCATGGATCATCCAAACATCAATAGATGTATTGACAAGGACCTCTTTGTCAAACTCAGGATTTGGTTGAATATGGTTCTCTTATTGTCATGCATAGTTCAAATGACGGCTTTGTTTACTATCGTAACCAACTCTTGAGGAGAGGAGTGATGTCTTCAATAAAGAAGATTTTACATAGCTCTAAGAATTCATCATGTCTTGAGTTTATGGGTACCATATCTTATTACATCTCAGCCCGTATTTTAACATCTTTATCCTTTAAAAACTCAATTTTGCCTTATAGTTCCCATAATAAGGCCACTGTCTCATCCAACACTTATTTCTGTCATTGATCATCATGATAGTGTTGCATATGAGGCTTTTCACTTTGAACCTTTTTAGTAGGTGGATTAGAGACTGGTTGGGAACGAGTGCCACTCCATGTAGTGATATTAACCTTAATGTAGATGGTGAAGTGGTAAGGCATGATCTCCACTGAATATTAGGAGTTTTACCAACACGTATCATCTTGACACCCTTATCAATTTATTCTTTAGTAATGTCAACATATAAATCAAGATATCATTTTAGGTGATGCTCATTTTTATAAAAGGCACAGGTTGGAAAAACTATGCAATCACACTAATAGTGGTCTAAAGAACCATACTTGTAACATGTTTGAGGTGGAAAATGACCACCTTTGCATCCAATTCCATGCCCTCAACCTTTGAAATATCAACCTCCACTAGCCTCCTAGTTGTTAGTTATGTAAGTTTGGCACATTCCCTATGTGCATGTTTCATGAATTTCATTAACGACCCAACAATCATTGGTATGATGCATATATGCATCACAAATTTTATAGTATAGTGATATTTTAGCTTAGGTGGCATGTTAAAGCAAGGTACAACTCCTTATATCAAGATCTTCATTGAAAATATTTCATGACTATTTCAATACAACACAAACATTCATTCATGGATAGTTATTCATGTTATGGCCTTCCATTTCATAGTCAACACACCACAAGTAGTTGTGGGTATTGTGTACATTATTGGCTATAAAATTCTCCAACTGAGAAGCCATCCCAATGATCTAAGCCTCCAGAAATGGGTTGATTCCTATATCTATAGTCCCATGAATTTGGTGCAGAGGGCGGATTCCATTGCTTCACATGGTTCAATGAAAGTCTTATGAGACAAGGCTCATCAAAAAAAAAGTAATAAACCTCCCAAAAACCATTGATCATGTTGTGTTAGGTAAATATCAAATGATAGATTTGAAAGAAACATTTTGAAATGTGCATCATACATACACACACTCTTAGCGAGTTCTTGCTTGATATCTTTTAAGGCAACAATACTTTGTTACTCAAATTTAGGGATATCAAATTCTTGGAGAAAAGTAGCCTTTAACAATTCATAATTCACAACTACTTATTGAGGATCAAATTTGTGATACCATTTATGCATATGATCCAATAAAGTAGTGGCAAACTGAGTTGCCTTTTACTTTGAAGAAGTGATACCTTGCACTCGTCAGATGAATTCACACTTATGAACATGTTTTGCTACACTTTTGACTCCTCATTATTTAGGCAAGTGAAGTGTCATCTTGTAGTAGACTGTAAGTGTACCAGGTGGTTGTAGTGGACCTTGTAGTGGCACTCCTATAGTTCCTCCTAAACCATGAGGTGGTGGTCTGCCAATGCTTGCTATACCATTACCTGATCCTCTAGATCCAGTAAAACCACCATTAGTACTACCTCCTGCACCTCCTGCAACAATAGGTGCACTAGAGATAATGATCACTAAGGGAGGTTGATTAGTTATTGTTGGTCTCATAGTCTGACCACTAGTTAGATTTGGTCTATCAAGCATTCCAAGGTGAGCCATATGACGTTCTTGTAATAGAAAGGTAGAAATGCATGGTAAATTATTAGCTTTATCTTGCACTTCTAGAAACTCCCCTATTATTTTAGTTTCATATTATGTGCTTTCAGTATCCCAATTTCTAACAAGAATTTTGTCAAACTTGTTAGGTTGTGGAGCTAAAAGCTTCACCAGGATGCAAACAGGAGAAGTTATGGAGGATGCAGAGTTGCGGGGAGTTGCAGAATCAGTTGCAGGGAAATCGGCGTCGGTCTGATCAACCGACATCGGTCAGATGGCAGTGAGGAAGCAACCGGTGTTGGTTACCAGTCGGCTGACATCGGTCATGGAGGAGCCGGTGTTAGCAGCCTGTGCGTGAACAGGCAGTTCACATGTTGATCCAGAGAGTCTATTTTTGGACTGTTAGTTTGCATGTTGAAGGCTAGTCTTGGTCTTGAGTTGCGTGTCTAATTATTGTAATTAGGTTAGTCTAATTATTGTAAGCATGAGATATATATATGGACTCATGGGATGTATTGTAAAAGTGTGGTAGAAAGCCATAGAGCTTTTATAGAGAGCTAGTGTAGCTCCTCTTAGTTCCAAAGGGGTGCTGAGAGTGTATGATCAGGGAGAGTTGCAAGGTCTGCAAGGTCAAGGAGCTGATCCACCGAGGTACTGGTTGAAGAATCATAAGGACTTGGTAAGGCAAGGACAAGGCTTCTTTAGGGGTGTAGAGATATCTACATTGGTGAGTAAGGTCTAGTGATTTGTAGGTAGCAGAGAGCAGGAGATCTACTTGGAGTACGGTTGTGTACTTGGTGTACTGGCAGTGTGTTACTGACTGGTTGGAGAGGTGAACATCAATTTTGTATTGGAGTTGATTGTTGTGACCGAGAGAGAGAGGGAAGGTCTTGAGGTGTGGTGAGCCTTTGAGGTGGAGGAAGAAGTGGCATCTTCCTTATTGTATATTCTTCTAAATGATTATTAATACAATTGTGTATTGTCTCTCAATTCTTGTGTTGTTTCATATTTCTAGTTACTTATTGATTCTGGTATAATTCCGTGTTTAGTTGCTAATACAAGAAGTAATCATATGTGCTCTATTTGAGGAGCAAGATCCTGACTAAGTAGGCATCGGAGCATGTTTATTGTTCTAGGTTCCTGGCAAAACTCAAATGCATGAGCATGCCTTGTGGTGGGGGAATTGGGTCTATTTGGATTGGGTTCTGCTATCAATGTTTGTCATACTTCTTTTGCATGTACCTAGGCTAATGAAGGGCATTAATCCATGATTAGGGTGTATTCACCATGCCTTTCTACCCTCGTGTATATTTTCTCAACACTTCCAATATCTTCCCATATACCTTTGGGATCCTGCCTCTCATAGTCTTACGCCTAGCTTCATCATACTTATATTTTTATAGTTCTCATTGTCTGACTTCCATGATAAACTACCAATCCTATATTAATGCATACCCTTCCATTTCTACACCAATCACATTTCTCATGCATGAGATAGTTTACCCATATATGGGGAAGTTCTCAAGCCCAGAATCAACCATAAGCTTCTTAATCTATAAAAAAAATTATTTGAGATACCTTCTATGCGGTTCCATCTGAAAGTTAAACCATGCTTCTTTAAGACAAGAACATGTAGAGACCACATATTCATAGTATACCTAATAAGCATTCCGTTCCACCAAACACCTACTAATCATGTCCAAGAAGTTTCTAATTAGACAAGGTCATCTGATGTTCTACTAACCAGGAAGCCTTTCATCCATAATTTCTTGAGCAATCTTGTGCATATGCTGAAAGCCAAGCATGTAAGTGAATGGGTAATTCTACAAAGAATGTTTCATATAGAGAATCATATAGGTGTTGTTCTACCCATGTGTACATAGAAACTCTTATTTCAAGATACTAGAGTGCAATTTATCTTCTATATTAATGACTTGGTGCTCAACATTTTTCAAAGATAATCGCTCAAGCATTTTTATACCATTGTGCCAACAAGTGAAATGGATCCTGGCATTGGAACCAAAAATGTTGGGTATTTTTCATTAGCTTTTCATAACTAAGTATTAGTTATGCACCTAATGAAAAAAAGTTACCAACGAAATTGCACGTCATCATATCTTGTGAGGAGTAACCTCATGTGCTCACCAGAGGTATGTAACCTAGATTGATCTCCATCGATTCTGCTACACAATGGTGGTTAGACAATTCTATCTTATTTAGGCACTTAAATTACTACATTTAGTCATTGTTAGTACTAATATTAGTCTAGAATCAGTCATTTGATGAATTTATACAATACATATAATTAATATCATAAAATCACAGTTAAAACTATAGAGTTTAACACATCATGATTTGTAGTCAAAAGCTTCTATTATTTCCATTGAATAAGATTACAAGGTGCCTCCTTCGTTACACTCACTCTTTAGTTCTATGTTGACAACCATTTCACAATTACAATATCAACAACATATATATTAATTCCAACCATGAAAATAACATTTTATAAATAAGGCTAAGGGGTATTATACACAAATAAACCCCTCGCCTTTGGTTACATCAATAATAGCAAAGCGATGACTAACCAACAACCAATAATAACAATGAGTCGTGAAGAGTTGTTATAATTAATTCCTATTAACTCAAGCCTAACCACCCTTATATACCCTCTCTATGTTATATCTTTGTGTTCATGTTCCTCTTCTTTCACAAATCAATGCTATATTTACGCTCTCATTTATCTTCACTGCTTTCGAAAACTACTTTGTAATTACCTCCACTCCTTGCACTCTTGTCCTAGTCTTGCACTTCTCTGAGTCCGATGTCTTTTACTCATTCTCTACTTCCTTGTATTTTGCAACTCGCCTTTCCGTGCCAAGGTCTTTTGCATTGTTCCCTTATGTTTTTCTCTACTACATCATAGTCATATGTGCTTGATCTTATGCCCTTGCTCTTTCATGTTCCTGACTCCAAAATACTTGGAATATATTATTACAAGATTTGGTGTCCAACAATTAGACCAGGTGAATCAAAGAGAATTTGACTCCCTCCTCTGGTGGTGATTGGGATTAAAAACCCTGAGTTTGTTATGCAGGTAAAACCATGTCTCCCACTCCCCTACACACCATAACATGGGGAGGCATCCTTATTTATCTTCAACAGACTCAACCATATTAAAATACCTGTAGAAGATCTAACGGGCATTTGGAAGGGAATATGCCAACCATCTCCAAATTAAGGTATGTTCCACAACATCATTGGACACACATACGTTAACAAGGCTAACAATATGAGTATCAAATTCAAAAAGAGTCTAGACTACCTAATGGGGGGGTCAAAACCCTAAAAAATAATAGATTGAGAAAGATCAGGTGTTAAAAAGGTGATGACATTGTCACGATTGAGCTCATGATAGGTGGCCTGATAAAGGGCCCCAAACCACATAATGCGAGTAGTAAACTAAAGGAGGAATTCAGAGATTTTGACTTCTTGCATGCCAAAAACATTAATTTTGGAGAAATTATGACAATTGTTCCTGACTGTATACTTATGTGTCAGATCAGTGAGACCTCTAACATTCCATGAATAAACATTCATTGAGAACTATCAAGATTTATATAATTTCCATCGATGAGGTTTGAGAGGGTTGTAAATTGATTGAAAGTTAAACTATGAAGGGTAAAATCTTCAATCTTGAAGGGTTGCCTTTTGTTAGGCACATAGTCCTCATCCATAAAAGATGAAAGGGCTATAAGAGCACTATAGAATAGCCTTGCAGTCGAGAGTCACGAGATTGAACTCAGAGTTTAAAACATTTTCCCCCAAAGGGGGCTGTGAATATGGAACTGTAGGAGCAAAAGATGGAGAGGAGATAAGATGGGTGACCATTTGAGGTGAATGGGAGATAGGAGGTAGGATTTAACTTATGAATGTGCAAGTGCCTTACCGATAAATATCAATGAGATTGGATCCCCTATGGGTTGGTAAACAATTGACTGTGTTTTCACATCACCACAAGTTGAATTATTTTTCCTATTAACGACTGTCTTTCACCCATCACAATTCCCATTCTGGAGTTTTGAGTCGGATCCACTTTTTTCTTGAGGAATAGAAGAAGTGGGGAAAATTAAAGGGAATTATCTAATCATATGGTCTTAAGGCTAACACTATAAATAAGTGTTTGAGAGGTTAACATATAACACATGTTACGTGAAGTGATTATTGCCCATTTGTATCTCAATGGACTCTTTAAGGTCTTTGAATATTTCTATTTCCACACTGACCCTTCTCTAAGGATGTGTTGCATAAAACTTTGGTTGTTCATAGCAGATAATCAACCCCCAAAGGCTTAATAAGCTGGTCAACAAAATTCCACAAAGGAAGAGGTAAGCCCAAAAATTCTATCCAAACTAGGATTTTAAGTTTGGCTTGTTCATAAACTTGAAAGTATTGGGTCTAATATGAGAAAATAACCAGTGTGTTGCATATAAACTAAGGGCCATGGCTAACAATAGCTTTGTAGTGCTTGAGGTTAGTGAAATGAAATAGGAAGAAATCCTTGCTAAGGTTTTGGGCCCCTTTCAGTTTCACACCATGGCCTTGATATTGGTTATGAACCCACTGCTTTAACAAGTTCTCCAAAGGGACTCAACCCACAAAATAAACAACCAAGGTAAAGTTTTCAAAACAATTACAAGCTTTATCAAACTCTGATAAATCCAAAACAACATCAAGTATGGGGGTATCTAAGTTGGAACTAATACCTCATGGTAGACCTTTGGAACAAACTTCTGATCTTGTTTCAGAGCCATCCCTACATCAAATGATGTAGGAATGGTGGTGGCAGCCATTTAATAAAAGAAAAACAACACCACCCAAAGGGAAGAATGCCAACCAAACTCAACAAAATAAATGTGTAGTTAAAATAGAATTAATCCTACCAAAATCAATGGTAGATTGGTGGTGTGATAGACAAGGAGGAAACCCTGAAAGTCTATAGACATATAGAACTTTGTATGACTCCATTCACTTAGATCATCAATTTTCACTCTAAGAAGTATAATTTTTCTAATTGGTTTTGTAAACTTGTTGACCATTTTGACCACAAGTCAAAATGGGTCAACCCCCCTATAGTAAAAAACTTATATAGGGGTCTAATATTTTGTCATTGGATGTGTTATAGTTCATTTGATGTAATTTAATGCAATTTTAGCCTTGGTCATTGTCTAATTAGTTTATATGTCATTTTGAGTCACTTAGTAGCCATTTAGGGGTCATATGTGAAAATGGCATGGTTTTCAAGGTGTCCAAGTGTCCTAGTTTCCTTCCCAATGTCCAAGATGTCAGACTCCCTATCAAAAATGTTAGCCCCATCTGAAACTTGCAAGTTCTATAACTAAAAATTAGGAAATCAACTGAAAAAGGAAGAGTTTGGAACTCGTACATCCTATGAGAGAGAGTGACATGTGGGAAAAGGTAACGTAATGGATCTTCATCTTTCTCAGACTCATCTCAACACTTTACATACTTTGGAAGTGCTAAAAAAGGTCCAAAATTGTTCTGCTCCTTCGCCCTTCTAGACACACAAAACCAATCAACAAGTTTATACTTGGTACAACCAATTGGAGAAGTTTCAGACCAATGCCTTTGGGGGGTGATATTACACTCAAAGAGATTAATTTTCATAATAATAGTTCAAGGATTGGTTAACTATGATTTATGAATCATCTCTAACAAGTTGATTGTGTTTTTCTACTCATTATTTCCCATACCCTATAGGTTTTACTCTTGTTTAAATGATTCTATATAATCCAACTACTAAAATTGACTCCAAATGACATGGACATATTCACCTCTTATTCCACATGCTTTGTTTTATGTTTCAAAGTGTTTTGATAGGCAAATCATCTCAAGTTTGCATATTGGTCTCATTTGGGATGACAGATAGGTTTCCACTATTTGCAAAATCTTCATGCTTTGGTAGTGACTTCAGATGGTGGTGATAAGTTAATTCTCATGTTTATAATGTCCTCTTGGTCCTCTCACCTTTAAATCTCATTATCCAAAGCAAGCTTCATGGAATTACAGTCATTTAGAGACACACAGTCAATTTATCCCACAACTATCATGTACAGTCAACTAAGTGAATTGTGTTTGGGTCTTTATCACGTTCATGGAGTCATAAAATATTTTGAAGAGGTTGATACTCTCATTTAAACATGAACAAGTAACTAAGCCTTCCCCAAATTGCACAATAAAGAAGGTTTTATTATAGTCATGTGCAATGTTTACACAGAGTCACCATAGAGATGCATATACAGATGCTTGTAGGAGGGTAAAATGTTGAAACAAAGTGTGGAAGCTTATATCAAGATCTGTGATATCATAATATTTAATTTGATCCCTTTGGAAGAGCATGGATTTGGTCATAGGGTTAGATTCATGATATTAATATCCATTACTTGCACATTGGCATGTCCAGCTAAAGGTGGCACTAGCAGAGAATTAAAATGTTGATTACAAGAGATGTGACATGCTAAAAGCCTTCATCATGTTGAAGAGAGATGGAGGCATCTTGGAAACCATGTTGGGAGTCATAGACTAGTAAACAGGGTTGAAGACCACTTCTCAAAGGTGATGACTGTGTTTAGGGACCATTTTCTTAAAAGATGAAAACAAAACACCTATTCATTTTGTAGATATCACATGATAAGGTTATCAATAGCTTTGATGCATCTTAATGATCAAACCCTGTACCCTCCACATAGGATAAGAGCTCTACAAAATATGAAAGCAGTAAGATTGGTGGAAGGTAGTTGTTGAAAGGCCCAGAGATGCCCCTTTGGCCACTGAATTCATACAATATCATCTATAGGATTTAAGCTCTAAAGAGACCTCTTCACCCAATGTTGAAATAAATAAACCATGTTTCCATGATTAAATGATTATAAATATTTGAAAGGAGAATTTATGATCTAAGGGGTCATTTAAAGAGGATGATGTATAGTGTTTTGGGTCCCATCCACACCTACAGGTGTCTCTTGCCTATGATGTTAATATAAAGTGGACTGTGAAGTCCTACAAATGCATGGTATTAACTTTGGACATGAAAACCTATGAACATAGAGACATATCAACCCATAAATTTATTCCTAAAACCTTAGATGGTTCCCACAATATATATGACACAAATGTTAAGCATAAAGTCACCTATAAGACCCTACACAACCAACTATAACTGACTATGATGGCAGAGAGCAAAAGAATTAGGGTTCTTAGTGTTGGTGTAGCCCAACATGAAATAAGAGGTCAAAATCATCGATATATGATCTTGGAAGGATTAAAGAATGCTTATGCAATTTTTTCAAAGTCTAATCCATGCAAAGTTATCTACAGGTACCTTTCCCAAATAGAAACACAATCAAGTACCTTGACCAGTCAAGTGAAGAGCATAACTTGAGGGGTTTTAGCAAAGGTTGTCATGAAGGAGTGGTTGGAATAAGTTGAAAAATGGAATTTAAATCTCATGAGACCCTCAGATTAAGGAATTTAAGCATAAAAACTTTTTCAAGAGCATCACATAGTCCACATTGGACAACCCTGCACACAATCCCTTTCCCAGGGGTTTGTATTGGATTTTGGAGGAGTTGGAAGGTCTAATGACCTGATAAAGAGACAAAATTGGTGTAGAGAGTTTCCATAAATTTTATAATCCCCTCCAATATCTATATTGCCTAAGGAAATAGGGTAAGTACCCTCAATTTTGTCTCAAATAGAGGGTACTTCCCTTTCTATGTAAACTAGCAAGTATTGAAAGATGGAGGTAACTAGGATGGGAAGAAGTGTAATGAGGCCTTGTAGTAGATGTGAATAGATGTGGTAGGTGTGGAAAAACATGGAAAGCCAAGCACAAAATTAGGAAAGCTAATAGGGTGGTCTAGACCTTCACGGATGCAGACATGCATATTAGGCAAGGTTTTGGCCTAATGCCCAAATAGGAGGCCAATGTCACTTACAACCTTAGGAGGGAACTCCAATGGATTAGGACATGTTTATAGGGCCACTTTAGATGTGTCTAAGCTTTTGGAATGTAGAGAAGTCACAAGGAAAGCTACTTTTGGCTTAGAACCAATTCAAGCCTACAGTGAATGGATAAAGGAGCTAAAGTGGGCAATTTGGGATGCTCACATCTCCTTTGACACCTTGCATGGAAAATCAAGGGGTTAAGATGAGTTGTAAAAGTTCATGAAAAAACATTTTGTAGCATTAGTTTCTCTATCCAATGTCAAATCTTCATGAATAATCCTTAAGGGTGGAAATGACTCAAAACCATCACAAACCTTGGTTCCAGACCCGATGAAGGAAATGAAGATGGAAAGCTACCCAAACAGACCAAAATGGCTTGGGAAATTCTTTGAGCCTATAGAGGACTCTCCAAAGACCCTTTCCATCTAGTTGAGGCATTCCCTATATGTACAAATAGGGTATACAATTTCTTTCTTTGACTATTTTATGCATTGTGCAGGTTCTAAAGACTTTTAAAAGGACAAAACAACTTTAGGAGAGATATTAAGACTTATTATATCTCACTATTACCATTTAATACTTCATAAAATATCCTAAGTATTCCTACAAGTGCCTTCATCTCAACCAATCAAAACTAGGAAAGTGATCAAGATGATGAAAAGTATGAAAACTTCAAGTGGGAGCCTATTTAAGGTGTATCTGAGTAATCTAAGGCCATGGAGGGTCTTGCCAAGTGTCTTCCGCCCCCTTTCATGGATTTTCATGGAAAATTCAAGCTAATTTTTAGGCCAAGTGTAAGGGGTGATTGAAAGAGGAGTTTATTTGACTATAGACACTGATGGCTCAATTTTAGAGGAATCCAGATGATTAGGAATGCAACCATTGCATGGAAGAGCATGTATATAACTCCTCCCTCTCAATTCAATCATGATACCTATCCCTAGTTAGTTTTGGGGTGTTCCAAAAGAGGTAAATGATGAAGACAATTTTCTTGTGCAGAATGAGAACTCCTATGCCACATTTCATGACTCTCATGACTTAGAGAGCCATTTGTCCTATCAAACCTTCGA
This sequence comes from Torreya grandis, assembly GCA_037957365.1. NCBI lineage: Eukaryota > Viridiplantae > Streptophyta > Pinopsida > Cupressales > Taxaceae > Torreya > Torreya grandis. The sequence goes on from JARHVA010000430.1 coordinate 3,011,204, forward strand.
TGGCCTATCTCTTGTTGCATTCTCCTACATATGTAACTACTCCTCTCAGCATGACAAGTTTTAGTGACCTTTGGACTTCTCTTTTTCCACTTCTCTCTCAAGTTCTATAAATAACTACCATTTTGGCCTTCATAAAAAAATTCCACTCCATGTATGGTTAAGCCTTTCTATAATGATGTCATATTTTGCCTTTGAACATTAATGCAAATCTAGTTTTGAGTTCTTGAACAATTGTCTAAGTGTGCAAGTGATGTATGGTGATGCAAAATGATAATTCTCTAACCTTTCTTCCCTTATACTTTCATGTTTGTGCAAGAGTTCTTATTATAACATGTCATATGAAGTGTTTTCAAGTGTATGAGCCTATCTTTTATATGTACAATGAGCTTTAATGTCTAAACCTAGCCTATGGTTCACTTGCCTTGGATATATCTCATGCATCTTACCTCCATATTGAAATATTCATGTTAGAATCCATAAGACGTGGAAGTTAGTTTGTGTGCCCTATTTCTTAGTGCAGGAAAGTATGATGGTCATATGGATGACATATTAGTGTATCACCCCCTTATATTAGGTTCATTTCATTCAATTTCCTACTCTTTTCCCCATAAGTAACTAGTTAAGTAGGTGTGAGTCTTTCAAGATACATTCAAGGAGCTACCCCTTAAATCTAGAGGGTCACTTCCATTATAGGTACACCCACATACCTAAAAGTGTTCCCATGTTTCCCAAATTTGGAAAAGGCTTGAATTACCTCTTCTAGGGTACAAGATTTAGTGACAATAAAACCCTAGTATATGATATAATCTAGTATAAAAAAATAGATAGATAAAATAACATTCAAGCATACATCTGAATGTAAAATATTGAAATTGATTGTAATGATTTGACAAGTTGCATATGATAAATATAATAAGTAAAATAAAGGGGTGAGTTCTTATATTTTTTGGTTAATTTTTTTACTATGACTATATTTTAATAGGGGAAAATAAACTGAAATAGGCCTACGATTTGTCTAGTTTAAGAATTGTGTTTCTATTTGTACGGGGTCAGTATCAACTGTTGATACTAACCTATGTTGAAATATGGGGTAATGACATTACAGTAACCTATGCATGTCTCTAAAAGATTCATATGTGTGATGCTAAAACATAATGATGTGTGCAATTCTAAAAATCAACCTTCTTCACCTTAAAACCTTATGTGTGCTTGTGAGGTTTAGAAACCTATAAATTTTGAGAAAATGTAATGCATCGACTTGACCCCAAGCACTCATGTTTGATGATTGAAAATTACCTGAGTATATGGTAATATAAGGAGGGAAATCAAGCCACACATAGTTATCCCACCTAGTGTGATTATGTAATTATGTTCTTTCATTATATGTATACAACTAATGATTTAGTTTTGATACTTGACAATGCTTGCTTTGACTTGGATTTGGTATGCTTTAGACTTAGCTTGTGACTTATCCTAGTTGGTGATTTATAATTTGTGAAGAATATGGAAAATTTTCCCACTGTGAAATAGTGTATACATGTGTAATATATAAGTGCTAAGTTCCCTAGTAACTAAAACATTGATTTGTATATATATGAGTCAAATTAGGTAATTTCTCACACCATTGACATGCTAGGCATATGGGTTGACCCTAAGGATAAATTATATTTTTAAAATTATTCTTTGTTGTGAGAGGTTTGGTACCATCTAGATCGAGTCAGTAACAACTAAAAATACTGACTCGAGCCAGATGGTATCAACCCTCTCCCACCCTGATGTTACCGACCCTCTCCCAGCCTGATGTTACTAACCTGTGTACAGGCGAACTAAATTGAAGGTCTAGAGATGTATGTGCAAGATAGTAAGTAAATTGAAAATAGACATCAAGGTTCTTGTAGGTGTGTAATAATAGAATAGAAAGATCAAACTCATAAGGTATCATGTAGATGTGAGAGAATGGCATATTAGGACCGTATTTGTATGCACAATTCATACATGATAAATGTATGTTAATATTGTTATTGTCAAATAGTTAATACTATATTTTAGTATATAAAAATTCCCCCTTTTATTTTAGTAACTAAATTTATAGAGTAAAGGGAAATATACACCTAAGTGTATATAATGCACTTTATTTTTGGTTCGAAGCTCCAATTGTGCATGTCACTTAATAGAAAAACCTACAACAAATATGCATAGTTAATGTCCATACATTAAAATCTAAAATCTAAATTTGAAATTTTGAAAATTAAAGAGCATGGAAGGAGTACATGTGTGTTGATGAAAACCATGTTTCATTTATAACTTGTTGGAGATGATGTTTCTTTGTTAAAGCATTGGAGATATGTGATTTTCACTAAAGCACTTGGAGATTGGTTTCTCTTATTAAATCGTAGAGAAATTGTGCTTCCTTATTGAAACACATGGAGAGTTAGGGTGATTGTGCCCTAAATTTGTATAACTATGCAAGCCATTGGGTTGGAAAAATAACATGCGCCACTCTCATAAATGTGGGGAGAAGTACATGATGTACTAACCCAAATAACTGCTTAGAAAAGAAAAGAGAACCACATGATGGGTTCATGAAAACTAAAAATGAATCAACCAATGCAGATGGCTTATAGATTCAATTGAATAGTTTTTCTCAAGTTTAATCAATGTAAAAAAATGCATGGTTGAAATAGAATGAACATTTTTCATGTCCTCATCATGACCACATATTTAATTGTATAGTTTTGCTCGATTTCACTTAAATTAGAATAAATGCATGATCAAAATAGAATGAATAATGTTCATGCCCCCATCATGACCACATATTTTTTTGTATAGTTTCACTCAAGTTCACTCAACGTAGAGTCAAATTCATGTTTGAAAGAGGATGAATAATGTTAATTCCCTCATCATGACCTCAGTGTTAACAAGGTGAATTGGAATACAACCATTTACTATTCAACTTGTGAACTATATTATTGTGTATGTGCATGAACCAATGTCATGCCTTATAAACATGAACATGTATATCTATGCATGAACCATATCATGCCCCATGAATCTATACCAACATATATAGGATGCTATGAATCTATATGTTGGATTTGAGAACCTATATCTCAATTGTATGTGTATGTGGAAACCTATAGTTATTTGTCCTATAAATTGTGTACACATGCCCATGCATATGCACCCAAGTATGTATGAATATATACTCAAATATCTATAAAGTGAGTATATATACATGGCATATGCCCTTGTAATCTGTACTAATGTGCCAGTATTTATCATGTGACTGAACCATCTAATATCTAAACCATTATGAATCTTTGAAATATGTACTCTGATTTAATTTATATGTTCATAGAGGTTTATGTTTATATGACAACCCCAATATAATGCCCCATTTTGAGATGAGGGATGTGTTATATAAGTCACTCATCTCAAAACAAAAGTTAATCGTATCATGTCATATGTAAAGATAACATCATGTATAATCATGTCAAGATGTGGAGAGTATGTCACCAAAGTAATGTAAATGCATGTATGTAACATATGTAATGTATGATATATAAGTTTCATGTCTAGATAGATGTATCAATAAAGCACGTAGTAATGACCATCATTAATAGATAACTGAATAAGACTACACAATACAAGTGCATTATATATATCATGGCACCTTCCAATATCAACAAGCTCAACAAGCATAAGAAGCACAACAAGTTAAAGAGTTAGTGTCGCACATAATGCCAAGGGTTGCATATAAGGGATATGAAGATATCATAACAATCAAGGATAAATGCCACACGTGAGGGACATAAAGATGTCGTAAACAAGGGACATAAAAAAATGCCAACAAGGCCAAGGGTCACTCACAATAAATAAGCATAAATTAGCCTATCATGTCAAAGAGTAACAACATTAATGAAACATATAACACATAAATACTAATCTACACCATTTAGTTGTATCAATGTCACATCATATAATAATGGCATATCTATGAAGCACTATGTAATATATGAGTAACCAGCAAGACATGTGTAAAATATTAGTAACTAACAAGACATGTTTAGGCAATATAGATAGCTCAACATAGTAGGGAGGTCATAGAAAAATCTAACTTGTGATAGTGAAACTTATGGAATAAGATGCCCATAGTATTGGCATGGTCATTGGGTAGAGGAAAGCCCAACATCCACATGTCCATGTGTAATCTTCATGTCTTGCATCACACCCATATGCATTGAAATGCATGTGTATATGAAAAGAATATGACATCTACCAAACATGTGACAAATAAAATATGTAAATAGTGTAATCTGGTAATAATGTCATGCTTAGGTCATGTTTTTTTAATTTTAAATGTGAATATTTTTATAATTTTGAATTATATAGATTTTTTAATATATTTTAATTTATTTTAAATATTTAAAATTAGTGGTCATAAATCGGTGGATAGGTCATCCTCGTCATGATTGAAGTTGATATATCCTGGCTTATCCTTGAGATTATGTAATCACATTTCCTTTTATTCCATTATCTCTAATTGTTCATATTATGTGCTTGTTGTTATCTTTGAAGATTTTGCCTTTTGGTGAGTACTATTACAATTACGTTGAATCATGATTATATTTTCTCCATTTGTGAAGGAAATATATTAATCCATTTTATTTATTGTGGCCTGCATCAAGTATGACCATTCCAATCTTAATGTGAGTGTCAATTGGGTAATAGAAGGTGTCACCCGTATGCATGTATGAATGACATTTGAACCATAAGCAATCAGTATGTAAATATTTCTAAAGAATGTATCATGATGTGAGTTGAATAGATCTTTAATGTTGAGTCCTAAGTGTCATAAAAATGAGATGTTACATACACTTTGGAGCTAGTCTTCATCAATTTAAAATTGTTGTTAATAGGCACCTTCTATGTATTGTAATGGTTAAAGCCTCCTAGTGAGGACATTTTTTTGCTTTTTATAATTGTAGATGGTGTCTTTACAGAGCTTGATGCGAGTGGTTCCTATCGGCTCTATATCACCTTAATAATGCCTTAATTGTTGTATCTTTGAATTTGATTTTGTAATGTACTATATCGTGACTTGTAATTTTATGATAATCATAATATGCTTTGCCTTCTTGATGTGAGAAATGTCCCATGACTTGATGTCTAGTAGATGGTAATGTGACAAGATTATTATCAGGTAATATTCAAAATATTATTCTTGGTTTATCTCAAAGACTTGTTACTTTCAATGGTGGTGAAGCCTCGGTATCTAACATCTCCATGTTAATAACTAAAATGTATGATTGCTTCTTTGTCTAAGTCATGTTTGATTTTGGCGTCAGTGGTGGATTGAATGAGATAATATTGCAATTATAGTTTGCATTTTGAATGTACTCATGTTTTTTCATTATTGCCTTTCCTTTACCCCTAAAAGATTATTCCCGAATAAGAGTTTTTGATTTATCTATTTTCGTTACATATGAATCATCCTGGTTTTCTCAAACTCTAATACGTACAAATAGATTATGAGATAAATATTCATATGCAGGATTGAAGTTTAACTTGTGTAGTTGATCATTTGTAATGTCTGCCATGTTGTTATCTTCATATTAGTGTCATAATAATCTCTAACCATGCCATATTGAGGTTCTGAATTCACCAGTAAAAAATAATTGAGAATAGCTATCAATTGCTTTATATTAACTTGTGGTTATTGTTGTATAGTTGCTTTGTATGTTATGATTGATTCCTTATCCTTTTCAGTACTTGATTCACCCACCTCATATATATGCATTTAAACTACTGTAATGGGTTCTAATGGCAAAATGATAAAATAATCTTCTAACTACGATTGTGATCAGTTCTCATTAGTATGTTGGGTTGGCTTGAAATATCTGAAAGGGTCATCATTTACTAGTTGTATACAAGAATATCCTTCATGCATGAATTTGATACATCTACGTAATGTTAATGGTACCACTTCTATAACATGTGTATAAGGTCACACCAAAAACAAGTTGTAATGTAACTAATTAGGCATGATGTGGAAGGTAGTAGGTACTGTCTTGGGACCTAGTTTTACATTCAATGATATGGTCCAAAGTATTTGACATGGAGTGTTGTCAAATCCTTTTATGATTGTATATGATTGTGTAATAGTAGCCATGTTGATCCCCAATTTTTTTTAAGAAAGCAATGTTACAATATTCAATCCATAACCATTATCTTCCAGCACACATTTGAACATTTTACTTTGCACTTGAACTTGAGTAAATAATGGTAGATTTTACTATATTATGTGTTGCATGGGTACATCTTCTTTGTCAAAGGTGATAAATATTTTGATATCCTTGAATGTATTCATGATAGATCTAAAATATGTTGGTTGTGTATTACCAGGGAGATTTTTTTCTTGTAATTCCTTGTATAAGATGTCTTTGTAGACCATCGATCTCTTGAGTAAATCTAAGATAAAATTTTTAGCACAAGTATTCTTTAGTTAATCTATGGTGTCATGCCCTTTGGGTTTATTAACTTGGTTTGTGAGAGGTGGAAAGGGTTAATGAGGAACATATTAAAAACCTTCGTTGTGTCATGCACGGAGGGGCACCCTACCTTATTTAGCGTTGATAACACGGAACGTAGAATCTAAAATAAATTGTGGGCAAATAATGGGAGTGGGATGGTAGCTAATAAAACCTTGAGATCTAAGGGGAGGAGGAACAAAAGGATTCATGCATTTCATTTGGTGTCTAGTAGGAATAAAAGGTAGCTCGGATTGGATGTTGTAACAATACGATTGGAGGAAGGCTTGAGGTTGTTCATTGTTAATTTTAGCCTTATTAACATTTTTAGATTTGACCCATTTGACCCTTTTGTTTACATAATTGATCTAAATAAGATGCACTATCCATGTAGCACAATATGAAAATTGTACCTTCATGACTTATCTTAACCAATAAAGTTTATTTATTATAGCCACAAACAATGTATAATATTTAGGGAAAAATAAAAAATTATGTTTAAAAATAAAGCCCGAAGATTAAAATTTGAAACCTCAGAAGGATGAAACCCTAAGGGAAAACTAGGGTTTGACATAGTTCGACCAATGCATGGGTTTACCAATATGTTTTACCCTAATTTGGTTTAAAAAACCCTGATAGGATAAAAACTAATAGAATAATTCATATATATATATAAATATGACATTCAAGCATGCATCTAAATGTAAAATGTTGAAACTGATTGTAATTATTTGACAAGTGACATATGCTAAATATAATAAGTGTAAAAAGGGTGAGTACTTAGCTTTTTTGGCTAAATGTTTGACTATGATAGTGGAAAATAAACTAAAGCAAGCATGTGATTCATCTAATTTAGGAATTGTGTTTTTATCTATGTATGGCTGGTTTTATTAGATCTAGGTGAGCATTTATTGTTGATACTAACTTATGTTGGTTAGTAGTGACCTATGTCAAAATATGGGTCAATATCATACAATCACTTACGCTTGTCTCTGAAAGATCTATATGTATGCTGTTGAATCTTGATGATGCACACAAATTCAATAATATGCCTCCACCTTAAAACCCTATATGTGCTTGTGAGGGCTAGAAACCTACAAAAAACAAGAAAATATAATGTACAAAACTAACCCCAATCACCTTTGTTTGATGATTAACCACTGCCTAAGTATTCAATACTTCAAGGAGGGAAATCAAGCCACATGTAGTTTTCTCACCTAGTGTGATTGTACAATTGTGCTTCTTTGCTATATGTACGTAGACAATGATTTGGCTTTGATACTTGACAATGCTTATTTTGACTTAGATTTGGTATGCTTTAGACTTGGCTTGTGACTGCTCCTAACGAATAATTTGTAATTTGGGAAGAATAGGGCATATTTTCTCAATGTGTAATAATGTATAATTATGTACCAAATAAGTGCCAAGTCTCTTATCAAGTGAGGCCTTGATTTGCATATATATATGAATCTAATTGGGTAATTTCTCATGCCTTTGACATGCTAGGTATATGGGGCAACCCTAAGAATATATTTGATTTTAAAAAGTATCAATTGCTAGGAGAGGGTCAATACCATCCAAGTCGAGTCAATATCAACTAGTGATACCGACCCAACTTGATGTTATTGACCTATGTACAAGTGAACTCTACTGAAGACATGGATATGTCTATGTAAGACAATACACATGTTTGAAATAGACAGTGAGGTTCTTGTAGGTGTGTAAGAACAAAACAAAAGGATCAAACTCATAAAATAATATGTAGGTGCGAGAGAATAGCGGGTTAATGTCAAATTTGTGTGAGCAAGTCATGCATGGTAAATGTATGTCAAGATTGTCATTGTTAAGTAATTAATACTAGATTTTAATATCTATAGAACACTCTACAATTCTAAGCACATAATTGCCATGGTCTAGATCATTGATTTTCCCTCTCTAGTAGTGTTGATAACAATAAGATGTTTACAAATTTTTGCTTTTATTGGTAGTGTCCAAGAACCATTAACTACTACTTTTTAAATTGGGACGTCTCCATTAGGTTGGCCCAGACACATTTCATGGGTCAATTTTGGGGGGAAATATAAAAGAGTCGTCTATAAATACAAATCAAGCATAAGGCCATACCTAGCTAGTAATCATCTTGGAAAGTCCCAACAAACTTTATAAATCTTATGGCACTCTCTTGAGACATTACCACAAAATCATACACATCTGAAAACCCCTCAAAGGAGTGACCCTAAAGCCAAATACGAATAGAAACACAAGTCAAAGTTGCATGTTGTGAAGTATTGAAACTCGAACATTGCATTGCATTCTAACATGATCACGATAGTGCACACACACACACACACCTAGTTGGGAGAACTACGTGGTTTAAGCCCTCTTTAGAGTATTGCGATGCAAAAAACACTTAATCACTTAGAGGGGAGTGGTTGGGGCCATCCAACCTATCTTTCTAATCCCTTTTCCAAGTCATCATTGTGTCAAAAGTGAAGTTAGGGTTTCAAGGCAAAGATAATCAAATCAAGGATATATGCATAATATCAAGGACAAACAAACATATAAAAATCATCTACAAGTGTGAACGCAACAATCTAAGCCAACATAAATTAGCAAAATGAACTAAGATAATGCTTGCTGAACACAGAGAGTACTAGTTGTCGTAACAAGGTGAGCTTCACTGACAACGTCTACATAAGTTTTAAGAATCTATTTCCTACTTATAACAATTACGAAACAAATTAACATCATTTTTCACACTTGTGATACGAACTATAAACAATTATAATAAAAAAATTAGCTAACTCACTCTCTTCCCAATTATAAAAATATTATTAAAATTTATCTCTATGTGAATCAACCATAACACCCGTAGTCCACCCCAAGAAGGGTTCTCACATGGTAAAAGAGGACCATCCATTAAAGGGGGCGAACAATGTGGGGCTCGATTTTCCATTCCTTTTTCTAATTACGTTTAATACCCTCAATTTTTTTGGCCGGACTCCAAGAGGAGATTTCTTTATAATTAGGGAGCGGACTCAACATTTCATTTCAATTGGACAAATTCGCAGGAAGACCACTACCATTGATAGAGATCAAACACGGCATTTTTTCTTCAGATTTCGCACAGAGAGGAGGAGAAGAAAATAAAACATTTTCGGGTGCTTTCTATTTTATCAGCAAATTCGTTAAAACCCCACGGAAGGGATTTTTCAAAGCTTAATCAGTCTGCAGTGCATTTTTCATGCCACAAGGTATTTATACCCACCAAATTTTAACCTTAAAAAAAATAAAAAATCTTTGAGTGTACGCATTGTGCTCTTTGGCTTTCGATCCTGCGACCGCTGAGGGTTATTTAGATTTGTATTTTGTGTTTTGTTGTAATTTATGGTTTCAACTTTTCTCGAATTTTTGTACTGTTGTGGGGTCTTTTAGGGATCTGGTTTGGTTTTGGTTCATTGCAGCCGTGGTGTAAGTAAGCTTCGATTTTAATTGCCGCCGTTTGTTAACATGGATGCCATGTAAATTCTTCGAAAAACCAGGGATTTTCAAAGGTCAGGGTTTCGCTCACGAAAATTTCGGTTTTAAGGGGGAAGATTGTGTAAAGAATACAAATGTTTCCTTCTCAACCCTCGTTTTAAATTCTAGGCTTATCGGGGGTTTGATTCGCTTTTTGCCTTTCTATTTTTCGAATTTTGCGGTTGTGAAACCCCATGTGGACGTTTACCCCTTTTCTTGTTTAAACCCTAATGTCGTCTCGATTGCTTTTTACCAGCTGGGCTGCCGTTAGATTATAAAAGAACTGGGGCCCAATGGCGCGATATATAATTTGTATTTGCCGAATAGAAAGGTATTTGCTATTAAGCTTATGGATAGGAGTATGGCAGTTCAACTGAATGTCTTTTGCTTGGCCGCTTAGATTTGGCGATGGCTTTAGGGTACGACGAAGTGCTGTTGTTAGGGTCGGGTAATTGAACTAGATGCGTCTTTTTGTGGGTGAGAATTATCCTAGTTTTATTATCCCTGGCTTATTTGTTTTTCTGTTTTTCTGATGTGTGCATTGTCTCTCTAACGAGAGAAAGTGGAACTCAAGAAATGGGAAAAAAAAGTACATGGATGATGGCATTTATATACACGAGCTAACGAGTAACAGTAGCGAGGGAATGATTATCAGTAAGAGAAGTTGAACAATGGCCTTGGTAGGGAGCATGTGTTATATGTACGGAGATTGTGGACATATGCTTGACTTTTAGAGTTTCTGGGACTTCTTATTTATGATTGGTTATATTGGTGTAGAATTTAGATTTATCCTGATTTCTGTTGTTTTTACCTCAAATGCTGGCATAGGGAGTAATGGGTGGACTGGGTAGCATGTAAACTTTCCTCATGAGGCCGTCTGTTGAAAATACAGGTAGGCCAACGTGCAGTTCACATGGTATTGAACTAGTGTCTGTATTTCAGTAAAAGTTACAAGAAAAAATAACTTATATAAATTTACAAATATTGTGGTATGGTAGCTTATAAAGTTTGAGTTTGTTAAAATTAATTTAGGTATATAATTTCTGTCTAGTGGTCAAGATAGTGTGTCACCATGCAAATCGTCGGGGTTCAAACTATGGCATGGCTTAGATTCCCCATGTGTGTGTGCGAGGTGTTGGAACCCAGGGTTGGAACCTCCCTGACATCAGGGACAGGCAATCCAATCCGAGGGATTTCCTTGGTCAATATGTTTCTAAAAAATTGGTCTATTAGATTCTTCATATCTCTGGCAAGGGTCTCAGTCTACTAGATACATAGAACATTGTTGAGATAGAATGCTCTTACTAGAGATGTATCACTTCCGATTGGTGGTCATTGTCACAGGGTACACCTAATAGAAGTGAGGATATTTTAATGTCTATAGTCACTACATTTTGTGAACCTTGTCAACTCTTAAAACCTTTTTTTATTGATGCATTTAATTTGTTTAAAATTTTTGTCACACGCTTTATTGATATAGAAATATTACTTTGTAAGGTATAACTATAGAAATCACCTTTTAGAAAGTGGGGTTTGATGTATGTTCTCATTGGTTAGATTTCAGGTGTTTGGACGTGTAATTAGAGATTGGGGCTGATAGTTGGGGCCTGTCGGGCTGCACCCCACTCAACCATTCCTTCACAAAGTTCTCAAAGGCTATAAACTTTACTTACACATGCCAGCCATTCCTTCACAAATATCTTAAAGGCTTGTCCTCTCAATTGCAACTTTGAAAAGATCTCAATTTTGAGTTATACAAGCCCCTCAACCGTTCCTTTGCAAAGATCTGAAAGGCAATGAATTTTAGTAAAGGCATTCTAAGATACTAAGGCAATGGTCTCTAGGTTTATGATGAATTTTTTATCTAGGTTTATGATAAATTTTTTCAATTCGAATCAAGAACATAAATGTCAGAACAAAATCTTTTCAGATACGTGATTCATGCTCCATAAGGTAACATGGTATATTTCAATGGTGTAATGACTGTGGGATAGCATAATAATCTGAAGGACTGATTCAGATTTAATTCTCCCACAAATGAACTGGATAGTGTTCTTTTAGGCTTCAGATATATGTCAGGACAATGGGACTTTGTGATTAGATCAATCCACTGTTCCCATTGACGAATGTTGGAGAAGGAACTGTCAAGATTCTTAATTGTTCCACATGGTTATCACATGAAGCCATGTGCCAAATATGGTGCACATAGCTGGATTCTAATTCTCAACTCATTCCATGATTTGACTTGGATTTGACAGATGACAGGTGGTAATAGATTTAATTAGAGTGTGAATGTTATCGGAACTGTTTTTTGGAGGATGAACAGTTGATATTGTGTGCGATAACTGATGAGATAATATTATTTCCATCTTGATGCTGATCACCAGATGTATTGAATTTAAAGAGACCTGGTGGAATTTAATGTTCAAAAATGTCAGTGGCAGGTAGGTGCGATTTTTTAATAAAACTTGCCTGCCCTTCATCGCTGCTCCTGTTGTTTCTATGCTTTCATGTGACAAAGTCTGGGTGGTAAGAGGTGCAGAAGATAGTTTGCACTTTAACATGTGAAAGCTGAAAGTGGGGAGCACCTCAATATGGTTGGCTGGAAAAGCTAAGTTGTGTCAAATTGCTACAACATCAATAACCCACCTTTTGAAGGCCATGCTGGAATTTCGTCCATAGCTTGCAGGAGATTTTTTTCAGGGAGGTGGGGTGGTTAGTTATTCATATACACTTTGGCAAATGTGTCTTGTGGAATGTGTAAAAGATAATAGTGAGGGGCTGTTGAATTCTCAGGAATGCTGCTTGAGCCAGAAGATGGAAATGCAGCTGGTGATGGATAACGACTCGTGAGAAGTAAATGAAGATCATCGATGACCTGCTTCAAGGTTAACAAAGATGAATTTGTGGGAGTGCTTGATCAATATTTCAAATCAAAAAAAGTGGAGATTGCTGATCAACTTTTCAAAGCAAATAAAGTGGAGATTGTGGGGATGTTCCAAGTGATTCTTGCATATAAATACAAGATTAAAATACCCCCGAGGTCAATAGATTTACGATGTTGTTCCTTGGTGCGATGCATTCTTGGTGTGTTTAAGCTTTGCTAGTTTCTTTTCTGTTTTTGTTTAGCAGGATGGTTTCTGGTTGTAGCATTTTGAATGGCATGTTTTCTGTTTTTTTTTTGGATGCTTCCTAATATGGTTGAGGTTTTTGTTGAGGAATATGCTATGGGAGAAATTTGATTGTCCTCTCTGTTTCTTTGTCATGGACTGTGATCCTTCAAGGGTGAAATGTTTAGGACTCATTTGTTTATATTATATGAAATATGATTGAGTACTCTCATTTACCAGAAAACTGCGTGCATCAGTCAAATGAATGCTATATTTGTACAAATGAAGTCAACTTCTACTAAACAGTTGTGGTCCTCGACTTTGTTGTGGGCTGCTTTAGATAGTGGTTTGATGACATCTTTGTAACATTTAAAATATATGCTCAAATTTGGTGATCAAAACTAATTATTTTTCTTTTGATTTTCACTTTATCTTATACCTTTTTCTGTTGGAAGTAGTTTTCATATATTAAATAAATAAAAGTTAAACACTATTTATTAACAAAGGTTATGGGTGGTAAAGTTTATAATAAATTTTAAAGTTGAATTAATGTTCTTCCCTGCAGTTGTGTGCGTAAATATTTAGCGAGGGCAATAAATGTATTTTTTCCCCCTGTTGGCAGCATTTTTATTTGGTATTGTGCTTCTATTGTAGAGAAGTTCTATTTGTCTTTCATCAGACTTACATCCCTTTCCTTTGTGGTACCTAATGCATCCAGCAAAGAAATTAAATGAGTGTCCACTCTGGCAGCCACCAAGTGAATGCCTTACATGGTGGGATGATGACATCTTTGTAACATATTGTAGCGAAGTGCAAGGGTGAATCATTATTCCCTGTTGGATGTGCCCAAATTCAATGATCTGCAGCCCCTTTTTTTTTTTCTTTTTTCTTTTTGCTCTGGTATTTGTTAAAATTATAGTCTGTAAACATATTATTTTCCTTATTTGCAGCTTTGTATTTGGGTTTGTGCTTCCCATTGACCTGATTTTTTTGTGAACCCAGACTCGTATCTCTGTTATCTGCTAGAGATATACATTTGACTGCAATATTGTGAATAATCTTTGGAATCTTTGTTGATAAAAACAGGATTAAATGAGTTGTATTCTTGGTTCTCCATTGTCTGGTACTTGTTCGACTAAGATGAATAAATTTCTATTTGTGCTAATCATGTACCATGAAACCCAAAAAGGGATGCATACATAACCTCTCCGTTTTCACTTTGCCTGCTCTGGTACGTGAAAATGTGAGGTTTAATAGTTTAAAACTTTCAAGGTAAGCTGCCATATGAGGTAAATGCTCAATTTGCATTTATATGGCTATGTTCTTGTATACTTTTGTTGGGGCTTCCATTGGAATTTGGCTTATTAACCATTCTCCGAGAGGAGATACAAATTTTAATTGACATCTTCACCCAGGTCATTGAGTGTGATATTCACCTACCTTCATATATCATAATTATGGAGTCTAGGACATCTATCTACTTCCATGTTAAACTCCATGACCTGATGACAATGAATAAGCATTTCTCGAGAAATCCTTTTACAGAAAAAAGTAAATTAAAGGAGGAATCAGGAGAATATATTTATTTTGGTTTGTTTAGAGGAAACATTTGGAGGGAGGATCCTTGTTATCAGCGGCACACACTGAAAGTGTAAATATTCTGTGCCACAAATATACAAATCAGGTAAAAAAATTGTCCTGGGATATGCATCTTGTTTGAAAGATATCACAGAAGGCTGTAATTAATAGTGTCCATGCTGTCACTCAATAGTAAAGGGAAATATAAATTCTCGTTGCATTTGACATTACATGCTTGCTTAGTTTTTATTCGACGTGTGCCTATTTACTTATTTACCTTCAAACTAGAGCAAGATTAGTTTGCATTTGGGCTCAAGCAAAAATGACATTACCTTGTATGCAAGCTTTATGCAGAGTGTATTGAGCAGCATGTTACTTGGCATTGTTTTTCATAACATCATGTTTGTGACCAAAGTTTGAAAGTAATCTCTATTTTGCATAACTTCATATTTTTCAGTTAGTTGTATTAGGAAATAAGTTGAAAGCAGACAACTAAAAGCAATTATATATATCTTCTTCTTTTGTCAAACCACAAGGTTTCAGTGGAGAGTGGCGGTTTTGTTGAAATCAATTATATAGTTTCTTCTTTTGTCAAACCACAAGGTTTCAGTGGAGAGTGGTGGTTTTGTTGAAGTAAGTTCATACCTGCTTAGTTTTTATTTGACTCTCATATCAGCGTGTACCTATTGACCTCATCTACCTTCTAACTAAAGCAAGATTAGTTTGCATTTGGGCTCAAGCAAAAGTAACATTACCTTGCATGCAAGCTTTGTGCTGAGTGTATTGAGCAGAGCATGTTGCTTGGCATTGTTTTCCATAACATCATGTGTGTGACGAAAGTTTGAAAGCTTAAATTTGTATTTTGTATAACTCCATATTTCTCAGGTAGTTGCATTAGGATTTAAGTTGAAAGTAATAAACTAAAAGCAATTATATATTTTCTTCTTTTGTCAAACCACAAGGTTTCATTGGAGAGTGGCGGTTTTGTTGAAGTAAGTACTATAGCAATGTCACCAGCAACCAGATCAAAATCTAAGGAGAAGTCCGCAGGCAGGGATCAGAAGGTATCCTCCAAGCAGGCAGCAACAAATGGTGGTACTTCTGCCAGTGCATACAATCCTGTGTCAGGCACATTTCATATGCTGGACTCGGTAACTGTTTATTCCGGGGGCTCATCACATAATGTGCGGTTTAAAAATATAGATGACATTGATGAGAATTCTGGATCTTTTGGCACGAATACGGACTCTGATTCAATTTCCAACAATGGTAGCTGCTCTGGTGAATCTGAAGACCAAAAAGATAAGAATGGGACAGGAAGATTAGAGAATCCACCAGGCTTGGTAGGTGGAAGTGATAAAAAGGACAAAATACGTCAAAAGAATGAAAAGAAGCATCAGCGTCAGAAAGAGAAGCGTGCACAGGAACTCAGAGATCGATGCACAGGCTATCTCATGTCTAGGAAATTGGAAGCACTTTCTCATCAACTTGTAGCTATGGGATTCTCATCAGAGCGGGCCACTATGGCCCTTATTTTGAATGAAGGCCGAGTTGAGGATTCAGTGAATTGGCTTCTTGAAGGAGGAGATGGTGAAATAAAAGATAATATGCCAGGCAATCTTAAGATAGATATATCTGAAGAACTTGCTCATATTGCAGGCATGGAAATAAGATTTAAATGTCCAAGAGCCGAGGTAGAAAGAACTGTTGTGGGTTGTGAAGGTGATTTACAAAAAGCAGCAGAATTACTGTGGAATCGTCGGCAAGATGTCTCCACACTAAAGGTTGAAGATAAAATTACGTCACCAGGCACAAAGTTCACAAAAGACATGCAAGGAAATTCTAATAGACAGCCATCCATTCCTCCGCAGGCATCATCTCAAAGAAATGGCCAGAGTAAAAACCACAATTCAGCGCCAGGATATCATCCTCAGAAGCGAGAAGAGAGAGATTATAATTATGCAAAAGGCAGGCCACAGACAACTCCCTTAAGAGTTGCAGCTTCGGAGGGAACTGCAAAGAACATTCAACCTTTGGGAAGAATGCAAACAAAAAGTGACTGGCAAAGGCCACCATCACCAGCAGAGAAGAAAGTGTCAATTTCTGTTTCATGGCCGTCTTCAGCACCCACTTCCTCTGTCTCATATTCTGTGACCAATAATCCTCAGGTTGGAACATCCTCAAAAACACTGGCAACAGAAATCAGGCACCGTACAGTTGGATTAGATGCCAAATCTGTGCAGGTTGCTCCAAGAGAACCTGTAGTTGTGATGCAGCGTCCTCAGGCATCTTACACAGCACAGACTGTTGCCAGTGTAGGAATTTCCTCTACTCCTGCATCTGCAATATTATCTTCTGGTTGGAATGCAAATTATAGTGATCCTTCTGCAACGTCAAACTTTCAATATACTAATGGATCTATAGGTTTGGAACACTTGAAAGGGGTGACTGCAGGTAAAGTTCCAGTGACAAGCTCTGCTAAAGGTATTACAGTTACAGATGTGCAGGGTCATTTTCAGCCGTTCCTGTCAAGCAATGTGGATTCTGTTGGTGCAGGTTGGAGTTCAGGACAGATTGGATTTGGATCCTCAGAGGTTCCTTTGTCATCTTCGAGTTTATTGAATCCAATGACTTCAAATTGTTCTACACCCTCTTCTCTTGGGCTATTCTCAGGCTGGAGCTCAGGTCTGCCAGGATCATCTGTAGATTGGAATATGGGATCTATGGTAAATTGCGATTACACAAATATTGATTGGAGTGTTCAAGCTTCTCCTAGTAGCCAATCTGATACCAGGTCAAATAGGTTCTCACATGGCTTCCCTTCTATGGGAAAGCTTGGAGATAATGTAAGTTCTCAAGGAAGCCTACAGCATTTATCAGTAGCTTCCAGTCCACCAAGTGACAATAGTAGCTCCTATGATATATGGTTAAGTTCAAAGGAAAGGGATAGTAATACTGGGAATGGATCGCAAGAGATACCTGTAAACGAGTCTGGAAATGCTACATCGTCCATTGGTGTTCATGAATGGACATCTCCTTTTGCGGGCAAGGACCTATTTAGTTTACCTCGACAGTTGGTCCCTACACCTCCTCTATAGAGGGGTTGAATTTACTGTGGGGACTTATGACACAACAGTGATCCTTAAGTGATTCTATTTGTTGTGCGTATGTGTGTATGTCGGCATCTTTGCCAGTTATTAAGGATTGTATGTGGCATGTTTTATTGGTTGGTTAGCTTTTGTGGAATAAGCATTTGAGCATCGATTGCATGGGAATTAATCGTTTGATTGATATTGGCAAACTTCTTATTATGCACTTACATTGCATGTCTTTCAGTAGGTGCATGACATGTCTTTCAGTAGGTGCATGACATGTCTTTGAGGTGGTGTATGCATTTTTATTTAATATGCAAATTATTTATGCCTCCCTTCTCTTTTCATTGTACTGGGTTTGGATAGAAGCTTGCCGCTAGTTTACTTGCTGTTAACCTTAAAAATCTGTCTTTACATGGAACATGATTATAATCTCAACTTGTCTTTTCATGTAACATAATTACAATCTCAATTTATTTCAGGCAAATCTAGAGCAAAAGGTCAGATTCAAATCAGAGTATAAAATGTTTTAGAACTTGTAACTTGATGTTCATGGTATGATCAATGCAGATGTTTTAGGGTGGCTCTGGATTTTTTTTATGTAGTAGTAAAAATGCTCTCAAAACATAAGCTTATGTTGTTGCAGCCAAAAGTCATGGCTGTTGGTATTTGACATTGAATTTTTTATAAACAGCTGTGGGAGGGCTTGTTCGAGGGTCCCTCTTTCACTGGCATGAGATTATTTGTGCGTCTGAATAAAATATTATATGTGATTGAAGTTATGCTGCATTGTTCTTCTGGTATGGTTATTCAAAGAACACATTGCTATATTAGAATTTTACCTGGACGATTATTTTCAATACCCATGTGGTTATAAAACAAGATCGAAGGTTGAGGATTTTAAAGCAGGGAGTCTATCATACTATAAGAAGGTTAGCATCTTTAGAGTAAAACCAACAAGATGATATGTTATATCGGTGGCCTAGCGAGTCTATTATATATTATATTGGTTTGATAAAAAGTGGTTGCAGCAATGCCCACGTGGATAAACAATTCCATCCAATTGAACCACACCTTTTATGATAGGTGTGTATTCAACACCCAACATGTCTGTCATTTTCTTGGGTATAACATAGATGTTAGCACCAGAGTCTATCATACAGTTATGGACAAGACTTTTTCAAACTATGAGGAAAAGGTGAAAATGGGGTGCCTACCATTTTTACTTAAATTTGTGTCTATTTGAGGTTCACATAAGCAAACCACAGCCTTATTAACTTCAATATTGATATTGAAATTTCATGATGTATGATTCTGTCTCTGGATGAAATAAAAAAATGGTGACATTTTCCGATCTAGGATTTCAATTAAACTTTTGGACTTTTCAAGATTTGATTTGCGTATATCATTTTTTGAGCTGCCAATTAATCCGTGATTTAAAATGATTTGACTCTAGGGTATGAGGTGCTTGTAATAGAGTTCCCTACCATATTTTAGGTGATGATTCTGCCTACATATTCGCCAATTATGATTTCGATTCCACTTAAACTTTGCACGATTTGATTTGCTGTACATGGGAGGAGATCTGTATATCCATTTTCTAGCTACCAATTAATCAGTGATTGAAAATGATGCTTCTACGGTATGAGTGCATGTAGCAGTGCTATTTACCACATTTTAAGTACTTGGGGGCGGGGTGGACAAAATAGATGGTTAAATTTGTGTGCACAGGCATGCCAAGATATTGGCTGACATCTATAAAATGTGCTGTGGAGCAGGTTACCATTTTCTTCGGCAAAGTGTGCGATTCGTTGTGGCAACTCAAGTTTGAGTGATTAATGTCGATAAAAGACAATCCTCTATGTTATTGTTTCGAGTGAGTCATCTGGTTCTTGGGGTTTCATGACTGAAAAGAGGATGTTGGAGTTGGTATCTAGTTTCACGCCTTACAAAACAATCTGAAAGGACAGGAAAGATAATTTTCCTGGCATTAGGTTTTCATGACTAGATCTTGATCTCTGGTTTACAATGCTACAATCTTGATCATAGAAAACAGCATTTGACACATGGAAAGATCTATTGCGTGCATTTGGCGCATTCTGAAGCTTGCATGGATGGTATTGAAGTTGGCAATGATGCCATTAATTTTTTATTATGTGGGTTATATTTTTAAGGCTGAAGGTTGATCATAATGCTGCCACCATAGATTGATGAACGTCATTAATTGGGTTTTGCTTAAAATTGCATAACGGATTGAGATCACAGGGTTTGGCTTATGACCGATTATTATATTGAGATCACTCTCGCGACGAGGTTGAAGTACAAAAAATTTGGACTGTATAGAAAATAAATGGAATCTGTGGGATTACATAGAGGGGGAATCATGTAGGCGTATTTAATAATGCATATATTTTTAAGATGCAAAAACTATAATGCACTTGTGATATTTATTTAAAAATGTTTAATTGATTTCAGTGAATAATAATATGTACATATTTATATGGTTTAAGATTCACTATAATAGTTATTTGTAATATATTTTGTAAATCAGTATTAAGTACGTGTACTATTTATTTGTAATTTATCTTGTAAATAAGTTTTAATTGGTGCATATTTGTGTATAACCGGTTGGTAAATAATATTTTAAATATTTATTTAATTAACTTTTAATAATAATGAGTAAGTTAATGTAGTGATTATTTTGTCCTTTAGAGGGATGTTATTATATTTAATAATGCATATATTTTTGTATGGTTTAAGATATATTTGTAGATAAATATTAATTGGTGCATACTTATTTATACCCTTTTATTACAAAAGATTATCAATTAAATATTTTTTTAATCGATTTGTTTGTTAATAATAGGTAAAGTCTTATCTCTAAGAAGATTTCTTTTACAAGTAATCTCTAAAACTTATATCTCAAGTGTAGTCTCTCTATATAACAACATAGAGCACTAGTAAGTTAGGCACATTGTGGGTAAGAGGTATTGTTTGTAACACTGTTGGACTTAGGTTAGAGTTTTACGTTGAAGAGGTGGTCATGTCCTTCACGGATAAATTTGTATTGTCCAATTATAATTTTTTATAGAGTTATATATTGATATATTGTGGGTGGTTGTCTTATTGTAGTTACAACGATTCATGGACTATTGCAACAATTTAATATGGGGTTAGATATATAAAATGTTTGCCTCTTGTAGTGCAGTTTTGTGGAGCATATGTATATGTTGTGTCCATAATGGGTACAAAGATCATATTTGCAGTTTTAATTTTTTTTTCTACATATTTAGTTTTACTGTGTTTAAAAATTTATAATTTTTGTTTTGTTTTTTGAATATTCGATGTCAAGTCCAAATGTTAGTGGCTTACTACAAATATTCAATCTTATGTTTTCAGTTTGCCCATATGAGATCTTTGTTGATCAGAGTTTGGTGAAAGTAGTGATGTACTAAGAGTTGAAGCTATCTTTTTTCCCATAGAAATCCCCTAACATGAAATCTATTTTGTGAGTTTTAAAACCTAGAGAAAGTAGTAATTATTTGATAAGCATGACGTTGTCAATGTGTGAACTAAGTGGAATTCCCCTAATATCCAGGGCTTGAACAACGTTGTATACGAATTTTGGTTACCATGTTCTTCACAATATATTTGTAGTGCTTTTTGTTTTTTGTCAATAAGAAGTTGTCGACCATGTGACATTAGTGCATTGGTAAGCGACTAACTCCCAAAAGTTACTTTTTGCGTACCTCAGAGACAAAGATAGTGCCATAGGGATGGTGGAACTGTCCAGAATTAGTGTCATTTGACCCTATCCACTATTTATGCTTAATATTTGTATATCAAAAAACCTATCGATTGGGGACATCCCACCTAATAATTAGATAACAATCTTGGTTACATTTGATAGATTTGTGCATAGCTTTAGTGTTCTCTACTCAATTTGAGTATTTTTGTTGGGGTCTAGTGTCATTTGGCCTTGTTCACTATTTATGCTTATGATTTGTCTATCATAAAGTCTACAGATTAGAGACATCCAACCTAATAATTTCAACATTGTTGGTTACATTTGATAGAGTTGCGCATAGCTTCAATATTCTCTATTTAGTTTGAGTATTTTTGTTTGAGGTTCAATATCAGAATGGTACAATGAAAGGGCAATGTAGAGGGCATATTTGACAAAAAATTGTTTATTCTTTGATAACTTTTGACTTGTGTAGAATTTGACAATTTTGATTGAAAAACTTTTCAATAAAAACCCAGAACATTTGAGTCAAGATTTCCCCCTCCCATATGACGACTACACCATTGTGAGCCTTTCATCAAGCTAATTATTTTAACATTAATCTTTGGGTTTTTTTGTCTTATAGGTGATTGTCCCATTGTGATGCTCTCATTGTGCAAATCATTTTGACATATTACTCTAGACAAACCTTCAAAAAATTTGAGGTTTTTTGACACCACAATTTCTTTGCTAGAAATGACAAAAAAAGGTGATCTACACTACTTCCAACTATTTCAATTGGAAATGGTACATTATAGATGTACTTCTTAGTGTCTCTACTGCATGATAATGGGTGAAGAAAATGTTCATTTTGCCCTTATCAAACATGCTAGAAATGTGTTGTACACTTTTGATGTTTTATACTAGACGATTTATACATGTCTAGGCTATACATTTAAAATAGGGTTGACTAGGTTATAACCCCAGGTTGTTCTGGTGGCCTAGGCGGGTGTGGGCCCCTAATGGAGTTCGAGAAAGCACCTCAATTTTTTTGGGTAGAATGATGTGTTCTAAGTGGTTTCAACTCATGTTTTATATGGCCCATGGTTTTGGTATCTAGGGATTGTAATACCGCTTTGATGGTTTCCTATCGATATCCCTACAAATATTCATATATGCAACAGAGTAAAATATAACTAATAAGTTATTGCTTTGAAAAACAATTGAGTTAATACAATAGCAAAGGACATTACCGTGTTAGGTTTTTCCTGTAAGGGTTTTCTAGGTGAAAATTTGTTTATCGTGTAATATTGTGTGTGAGCCATTTCTCCTCTTTTGTCTTTAGTTTTAAGATTTTGTTAGTATTTTTTTTCTTGTATTGGTTGATTAGTCACTTTTTCTTCAAAATAGACATGGAAAATTGTTGTGATGAACCTAAAAGTATTTTACATCAGTTAGTGTCCCTTGAATTGAACTTTCATTTTCAAGACATTATGGAATCATGAGATGTTTGGACCACTTAGAAGAATATTTATTGGAAAGCGTAGTAAAATACATGCTTGTCAACTAGAAAATGAGCTTGGTGATTTTAGTCCTAACAATTATCAACAGATTGAGGTTTCCATCACTCAAGCCAAGCACTTAAGACTCCTTGTTGAGATTGGTGTAAACCAAGACCGATGATCACATCATAATGAGCATTTTGTTTGTGTTGGACCACTATTACTCAGTCTTTGTCTCAAATCACTACACACAAGAAGATTCTTTGGGCATAACATTGATGGCATCAACCTTTGAACAATTTTTTTTGAGCAACTTTAGAGAGAAAATGTAAAACTTATTTTTATTGATGACATCCGACTTGGAGGTACTAAGTAGTAGGGATTAGCTGTCAATGATACTATGTGAAATCACAACCTAACTCTGGCAAAGGCAAGGGCCCTACTAAAGAAAAAGAGAAAGTAAGGCCTAAGCTTAAGGACAATTAATTGACTTAGCAAAACTCTTGCCCCCATAAAGATAAAATCAAAGGCAAAATGAATGCAAATGTCGACAAAGAGTGTTGCAATTTTTGTGGTAAATCAAGGCATGCCCAACATCAACATTTCAAGAAAATGACATTCTTAGAAGAAATGAAAAAAATACAGTGCTCTCCCTCCACGATAAGAGCCACACTTTTTCTAACATCAAACATATCACTTGTGTTTGAATGAATTTTGGATTCAGGGCCCTCTCATCATATGACACAAAGGTTTTTTGTTTCACACTCTTGATGAAATTTGCACGACTTTTTTTTTTGTGGGCAAATCTAGTCCCCTTGTTGTTGAGGGTAAAGGGTCTATTGAGATGGAGAATGACGTATTCAACAAAGTTCTCCATGTTATAGACTTATCTGCGAACTTCATATCCATCTATTAGATCACACAACTAGGTGAAGACAAAATCGTTGAGTTTACACCTATCAATGTTTTCATTAGAAATTCAACAGACCAATTTACCATTATAGCCACTAGCAAGGTTGATTATCAAATGAGATTGTACAATTTTGACAACTTTGTGTTCAATCACCTTTCACAAGTCATGATTGTGCATGTAAATGACATGAGTAAACTTTGACATGAACATTTATGTCCCTTGAACTATTTCTCATTGCATGACTTTAGTAAGCATAACATGGTTCTTGGTTTGTTGAAAGTTTCTTTTGAAGAGGAAGTTTGTCTAGGTTGTGCACTTAGAAAACAACACAGGGATCCATTTTCCAAAGAAAAATCTTGGAGAGCTAGTGACAAACTACAGTTGGTTCATAGCGATCTTATGTTATTCCCTCACGTTTCTTTCTAGAAACACAAATACGTGATTATATTCATTGATGATTTCTCTTACTATCTGAAAAATAAAAGCAAAGCCTTTGAGCACTTCAAAAATTTCAAAGCCTTTGTTGACAACTTGTCAGAGAAAAATTCAGCATCTTAGAATAGACAATGGAGAAGAGTGTTTCAACAATCAAATGACAACTTCTCTGAACACACAAGCATTCAATTTTAACATACTTTGCCCTACATCCATAAGTAAAACAATGTCGTTGAGCACAAAAATCGCACATTTAAGGAAAACACCAATTACATGTATTTTAGAGACTTACCTCCTCAATTCTGGGTAGAGGCAATCTAATGTGTAAATTACATTTACAAACATTCTCCCCACTTAGTAGTGCACAACATAACCCTTGAAGAAAAATGATCTAGTGTCAAGTCCAATGTTTTTGAATTCAAGGTTTTTATATGTAATGCATGTGTACATATCCCATATGAAAAGCATAAAGTAATAGAAAAGAAGGACAGTCATTGCATTTTTATTGACTAGTGTGAAGATGTGAAGACATATTATCTTCTTGTTTCGGGCACCGCTAAAGTGTTTATTGATGGGACGTGTTATTTGATGAACAATCTCAGACTTAAAAGCCAACCTCCTCCATTAGTTTCCGCTAAGATGAACACAACTTTTGATGTTTCTTATGAAGAAGAAGGCAATTTAGCTAACTTCCATTTTAAGTGTCACTACAGCTCGAATGATGCGCTGTAGGGGGACAACTGCTTTAATCTTCAATGATAAGATCAATATGGTGCTTTGATTTTTCTTAATGTTATTTCTTAGCATTTTTTATTCTCTCTCTTTCCTTTGGCTTTCTTTCTTTTCTTCTATTTTAGTTTTTTATTCCTTCATTCTATTTCTTTCATCTTCTAATGCCATTTACTACTAACTATTATTATCTTTCTAATCTCTTTCTTTTATCCTCCTTATACTAATATCCTTTGATTTTTGTGCTTCGTTTTGTTGCCTCTACATTATTTCTATTTAACCCCCCTTAACTGTTAGACTGGATATCTTCATATGTCACAACCCTTTAGGATCCTCCTATTTCTACTCACCATTTCCTAGGTGCTTAAACCCCCAAATGAATTATCTTCTACTTCTTTAGTCCTTTATCAATAGATAAATTGTGAACGAATACTGACATATTAATGAATTTTCCATTAGGACTATCCAAAAAAATAATCTTCTTGACATCAAAGCTAATCAACCCTTGTTAGTGTATTTAATAATGCATACGTTTTTTTATGGTTTAAGATGCACTTTTATTATTCATTTGTAATCTAATTCATGGCTAAACACTAATTAGTGCACACTTATCGATAACCAACTATTAGAGAATATAATCAATTATGTATTTACTTAATTGAATTTTATTAATAATAGGTAAGTCTTATATCTAAGAAGACTTGTTTTACGAATAAGTACTCTCCAAAATATTAACCCTAATCTCCTTTCTTATCTATATAAAAATATAAAAAGCTAGTGGGTGAGATACAATTTGGAAGAGAGTCACCATTGTTATACAGATGAATTTCGTACTACTCTAAAGATTAATAATACTCCCTAGCATAAATATGTGTACTTTTTTTTATGGGTAATTGAAGGTTGTGGGGTTTCTCACCATTTTATTAAAGAAGTCATAAACAAAAAAAAAGGGTTTTCGATAGATCCATGAAGAAACTATTAGAAAAGACTAGATAGACAAGAAGAACATCAAGTCCCTATAGATGCAAAAGAAAATAAAAGGGCCCACTAATAACTATCACCATCATTACTGAGGAAAACCAACCCATCGACATTTGGAGACATCAACCATGAGTGGCAAGTGTCCTCCTCTCCTACGGGAAAGAAGGGCCTCCATGGTCCATTGAGTGCCTTCATCAATGGAATTCAATCCATCCAAATAAAACCTTTTCACTTTAGTCTTTCTTCCTCTTCTTTTAGACTTTCCAAAATTTGTCATACTAAGGATTCTTTCTACGAGATGGTGAGAATCTCCTTGGATTCCAACTAATCCTTTCATTCCTCCTGAAAGGAATCTTGATACTAATTCTTGTAAGAGGTCAATGTTTCGTTGTTCCAAAAACTTAGCATTTGGTACTCCTTTTCTTATTGACCACAATGAACACAGTCCTTCACTTGTTTGTGATTCATAACAACCCTTATTTTTTATTGGGAAACCTTGCTTAGAACGTGTCTCAATCAAACCCTTCTGCAATGTTGTGGATTGCAGTTCCATAATATTTCTTGCCTATAAAAAACCATCCTTGATGAAATCTCAATCAACGAAGTCCCATTATCATCTTTACCAAGTGAAAAAAACCATGCCTCAAACCTACTGCTTGAATTGTGGTTTCCTTTATTGCACCCAAATCTACATTTAAAAGGGACCTTTCACCAAGTGGAAGCTTTCCATTCTCTTGTTCAACCACTGCAGAATGACACTCCAAGATAACACATCTTTTATTTTTTTTAACAAAATTTGAAAAAGGGTAGTCTTTCATGATCCTTTTCCTAAGAGTGAAAGGGCTTGGAGAACACTTCAAAGAACACTCCACCACTTTGTTCCCTATTGGATTACAACGTGAACTTCTGAATAGTAACCCCTCAAAAGTTATTAATTGAGTCCATGATCCTTTCAAGGACATAACATTGATGGAGTGATGTAAAGGCTTCAATAGGTCCGCTATAACACAAACTCTCACAAATCTGGTTGGTTGAGATTCCATCTCATTATCAATTTTGACCAAAACTCCTATTTTCTTGACTAATTGTTGAATCAAACTTGGGTCTCATAACTAAGGGGATATTATAAAATCAAACCCAAATAGGATCCTTTGAGATGACAACATTTTCTAGATTGTAGAAGGGATACCAAAGACACATACATTATTTGCCTCTTGACAAACCAAGGACTATTATCCCGCACAAAATCCTGGTCTTCTACTGAGTTGAAATGAACCAAAAAGCACCCATTTGCAAGTAAATAAAATGATGGTTCAAATATATTTTTCCAATCCATATTTGACCATTGAAGTAATTCACTCATAGAGGGGCACTTCCTTAACAATCTACAAATCAATGATTTGGCTACCAAATCATTTTAGACATTCTATAACAACTCATCATCAATGACTAATTCAGGGAGCTCTTTGGAGAAAATCAGGGGAACATCCCCTAAAATAACTTGCCCTGATTCATCTTGTGCCCTAGTTTCAAGATCATAAAAATCCTTGGATAACGAAATAAACACAATAAGATCCCCATGGCCTTTTCCAACCTCAACCTTGCCCCTAACCTTCTTTGAATCCACTAATCCTGCCATTGAATGAGAATAAGAGATGAAATAGGGCTGAAGCTAACAATCTGGGCTTTGAAAAAAGTGTCACAATAGTGAAACACATTTGAGTGGTTTTTACAATCTATATAAGTCAGTGAACTATATTCCTCATTCCATTTGCCTTCATCTGCTTTTCCTACCTGTGTCGAACCATCTACCTGTCATTTATCTTCATTTACCCTTCCTACCTACATAGAACCATATACTTGCACTATCCCGATCAATGCCCTTCCACTACCAAGTTTCATTCCATAGCCTTGCTTCCCATTCATATTGCACATCTACACACTATTTTATGCTCTACCCTCAATATTATGTCCATCACGCTCTAAAGTTTGAGATTAATCCTTTTTTTACTAGAAGATCTTATGTATACTATATATTTTTATGTTTTCATATATTTATATATTGTGGGTGTTTGTCATATGGTAGCCACAACTATTTGGAACTATTCTAAAAATTTAATAGAGTATCACAACTATAAAATATTCATCTCTTGTAATGCAATTCGGTGCATACAAAGATTATGTTTTTGTGTCCACATGTATAAAGATCAGATTTACAATTTTAATTTTTTTATATATCCAGTTCTATTTTATTTTTATTTTTGTAGTTTTCTTTTTCTTCTTCTACATTTCAAGTTTCAATCTTGAATTTGAGTGGCCTACTACCAATATCCGATTTTATGCTCTCACCTTGACCTTAGAAGATCTTGGTTGATCATAAATTGGTGTAAATAGTGGGGTAATAAAGGTTGAAGCTATTTTTTTCATATAAATTCTTAGGTTAAAACTCTTTTTTGGGAGATTAAAAATTTACATAAAGAATTTATTTTCTAAGCTTGACGTTGTCAGTGTATGAAGTGAGAGTTCTCCCAATACCCAAGCTTTAGACAACGATGTATACAGGGTTTAGATTTTATGTACCTCACAATATATCAAAAGTGCATAGGATTTTTTTTTTGTGCCAATAGGAAGTTGTTTAACCTTAAAATCTAGATTGGGGAATCTAGGGTTAAAGGGGTAGAGATAGCCTAGGTCACAAAGATGGTAGACTATCTCTAAAACATGTCATTTAATTGTAAAACTTAGATAAACATACACTAAACTTATTATGCTGAGATATGCTAAAGATAGAAAGTACAACTATGCTACATATTGCAATGATAATAAAACAAAATGCTTAGTTGGCTTTGATGTTAATATAGATCTGGAACAAGAAAAAAGTAGATTGGATCTAAATTCTAGATTAATAACTTAATTTTAGAAATTATACCTCAATAATGGTAGACACTTGCATTAACCTACGACGATTGCATTGATGTTTTTGTCTGATCTGGACACAAGTATCTAGTATAGAATACCTATTAAAATTGGATGTGACCATCTGAATGCTTATAGATTATGTGTTGTCTTCGTTCTGGTGCATTCAGTTATGGGTCATGGATTGTCGCTTCTTGTTAAATAGAAAAACCCTAGTTTTTCATCTTTGTAACGGCTTTTAAAAAAATGGGTTAATGGGCACACGATGTCGAGCTTCCCCAAACACCCTTATATTAGTGAACATTGCCTACATAACCAATAATCTAAAGAGGGCCTTAGATTTATGTAATTCTCTCCTATGTGTTGGTTTGTGTGTGTATCATGCAATGTATGATAAACAAGTACAACAATGACTTAGCTTGTAACTTGACAAATATGGCCCATGGATGCTCTTTCAGTACTTTAGACCTGTAGATGTGTTGTCCCTATGACTAATGTATAAATAATATAAAATAACGAAGATTTTGTTTACTTGAGTGCTTGATTGAATGCCTTTAATAAGTTGCCTTGTCAGTAGGTATGAAGTTTCTAGGTGAGGAATGAATAAGGATTGATCATGTGTTTGAATATATTACATTAAAACACTTAGGCCGACCATAAGAATACATTTTATTTTTAAATTTGATGACTTTAGGGCACTAAACAATTGTATGTCGACATAGGCGTAGATTGGGATGAAAGTGTCAAGGCAACTGAAAAATAGACACATGTCTAAAACTTATAGAGATAGATGATAAACAAGTTTATAATATTCTGGACAAGATAAAATGTCCGAGTCATCATAATAACATTGGTCAAACTAAGAGATAAACAATATGCACAAAGAGATAGTGTATATGAGCCTTTTGATAATGAAAAGGGTCTAGAATATGAATGTACATTCATTATATATATTTGTCAAGTGTACAAAATTGAGGTGCTATATAATTCAAAAATATTGGCTACATTTACCCCACCTTTAATCTAGTAATGAAGTTGCTAGTTAAAAAAAAAATAATGCATACCTGGGTGTGTATAACACACCTTGCCTTTACTTGAGCCCAACTTGAATGATTTCATGGAGACTAACTTGCAACTAAGGGCATGTTACAATAGATAATCAATGCATACCATCTAAAATTGAAAGCATTGAAATGATTGAAATTAAAAAAGAGCAAGGTTTAGGAGTACACATGTGTGTCGATGCAACCACCTTGATTTTTAAAAATTTGATTTGAAGAGATGTATCATTATGAATCATTAGAGCTATGATTAAGACAAATATAAAATTTGGAAATTGCATATATCTAAAGAGATATAGAGAGAGATTGGAGGGCACATGCTCCTAACTTTGGATAAAAAGTGAGTTGTTATCTGACAATTTAGATTAGCTCAAATATACAACCCAATCATATTTATAATCTGGTGAATGTGAGTGAACCAAGTCAACTCACACTATAAACTAGTGAGGTTGGATGATGTAATCAAGTCCAATCTATAAATTTGGTAAGATTAAGTGATTTAATTCTTTCAATCACACCAAAAATGAACCAATTATTATAGTAGATTGACTTAATACAATCCGTAAAATCCTAACCAGATGGGTGATGATAGTCCTTAAAAATATTTGAAATCTGAAAGCTGATTTGATTTTATAAAATTTAAGTGCTTTTTACATAACATATGCACTTTAGATATGTCTCATGCTAAAAATATGTATAACAATGGCACTAATGTTTATAATTCTACCATAAATATGTATATGAATCATATAAATACGTAATTTGATCAAATTTAAAACTATGTAACTGTGAAGAACATGTTTCCAAAACATGCCTTCACTATAATCTAAAATTGAGAACTAATGTAAGTGTGGAGAACATGTTTCCAAAACATACCACCACTATATATCTGAAATTGAAAACCGATGTGAGTGTGAACATGTTACTAAAACATGCTCTCATTGTATATCTAAATCTGTGAATAATGTGAAAGTCATGCCTGTATGACATGCCTGCACTAATATGCCCCCTTTTGAGGTGAGGTGAAGTAAAAACTTGTAGTCACCTTAATTCAAAAGGATAAGATAATTGTATAATTTATGTATGAACCATGTAACATATATAAGGAACATGTCTAGGTCGATATATCATTGTAGTATGAAGAATATTATCACACCAAGTCTTAAGATGCATGATGTGAATCATGTCAATGTCTAGATAATAACAATACAAACTCAACAAGAAATCAAGCACACACACACAAGAGCACTCAAAAACAAAATAAAAAAATGGTCCAAGAAGACCTCAAACAAAGGGTATGTTCAAATGTCACACAGTCGAAGAGACATGACTTAGTCAAATGTCCACAAAGTAAAGAATGCCATTCAAATGTCAACATACAACAAATCATGACATTTAAAAATGTCACAATAGATAAACAAAGGCATGGGGGGCTACAAACTATGGAGCATATTCAAATTCTCAAATAATCAAATCAAGACACTCAAGAAGTACATAGAATAAAAATACAAGCAACCAACATAAATACATACTAGTTTCTGGATATATGTGTTAGCAAAAAATGTTTAATATACAACATATCAAGTACAATACGAAAGATATAAGCATGGATAAAGGTATGTGTAGTATATACACTCAAACATGATAATGTAAAGTGACCATATAATGATATAACCTAGGTGTATCGTGATCAATTAAGTGGATGCCCCCAATGTCCATATGACATGAGTAGAGGGAAGTCCCAACATCTGAAAGTGCATAGATCATATATCTGTGTATGACTAAATCACACTTAGAAGATGCATGAAACACATGTATATAGAAAGAAATGATATGTTATCCACTAACATGGAATTAACAACATAGATGTTAAAGAACTAATAGAACATGTAAATGCTGAACATATTTTCGAATTTTTGAAATTTTTATTATTTTTAGAATATGTGAGACCTTACAACCTTAAGTTAGATCCTTTACATTATTTGAATCATGGTTGGATAGATGGAAGTGGCACATAGCATGTTCTTCCTCACATTTTACATATACAGTAGAACCAATGCTATCATTTAGAATATGGACTAATTTTCCTTCATGAAAAAAAGATATAACTTGCTGATTTTGATCATTTTTTGCTTCCTTTTGATATAACTAAAGAGTGCCCAATGTAAATTCATATGGAGATGTGGTAGGCATAACCCAAAACCTTATTGGAATTACTTTAGGACTACAAACAATTTGTATTATTATGTTGTCGAAGGAGTCTTTCCAACCTCTTTTACTTCATAAGTAATTTAGATCAAAGCCAAGCTGTTGTAAATACCTTACATTGTAAGTAATATTTGTTTGTGTAGGATTAACATGGTTATGTCAAAATTAAACACCACCCATAAATAATGTAATTATAAAATTTGGCTGGCACGATTTTTTTTTTTTTTTTTTTATAGCTTGAGGACCTTCCTTATTTTTATAAATATTGGTATCATGATTGTTTATAGATGAACATGCATATCTATACACATCCCAATATAATAAATTGAATTATATAAAGGGCTTATATAATGCTCTTTCTCTAAGTGAAACGAGAAGATCCTTACTAAAAATAAATTATAGTTCCATATCCAAGGGGATGTAATGTAAAAAATACAAAACACTTTTGAATCTTATAACATGGTCTTGAATAGGTTCATCTTCATGTTAATTTAACACTTGCAAATGTTCCAATGATAACTTGGGAATCATGTGCTTATGAAAATGCATTAAAAATAATCCTCAAGTTTTAAAAAAAAAAATGATAGGGACCCATCAGGGAGGCTTTAGAACCAATCAAGAGCTTCCTTAATTAAGCTCATTGGAAAAGCTTTTAATAACAAACACTATCTTTTGCCCAATGGCCAAAAGAGTGTATATATTGTTTCAAATGATTTGCAAGTTCTCCTTTGCCATCAAAGATAGGAAATAAAGGCATAATAAATTAAGAGGGATATAGATGTTCGAAGACCCTTATAGTAAGGGGTTGGTCCTTCAAGATATCATCATGAAATGCAGTCTCATGTGAGTAAATTTGCAATTTTATCGTAACCACTTGTTGACGATTGATTATAATATTTATCATGGATAGAGTGTTGTTTGAAGAAGTTGATAAAAAAATTGAAAATTTGCTTGTAAAATGTGTTGATGATGAAAAATGTTTCATTAACTAATCAACCTTTCACTTATTGCGAATGTTAAGTTAGAATCATACCAGTCTAATGGTAAGGTTCTAAAAGTTTGAATACGATCCTAAAGACGCGAAGATTTTTTTAAATGTTATGAAAAATAATAAATAGGCTATTGGATATAACACATTCTATTATAATTCAAATATCTACTATCAAACAATGAATGAATTTAGATATAAATATCTAATCAATCATATCTAACAGAGAAGAACCTATGAACAAGATGATTTTTTGAAAGAAATAAATCTAATTCAGTAATATAATTTTGTTTTAAGAATAATATCTTGTTTTGCTATTAAACTTCCAAGTAAATACCAAGATAATAAATAAAGAAACATAAAGATGAAATGAAGATAAACAATAAATCAATTTATAAGCATATCTTCAATAATCAAGCAATATAAACATAACTCAACACTCAAAAGAAAAAATGTGAACAATAACATCTATCAACTAAACAACAAACTAATTAAGAAAAATAAAAAGAATTTAATCTAAACTAATCTATAACTAAAATAAAACTAATATAATACTAATTAAATTTAACATTAAACCAATCTAAAAAACTTAATATAATAAAAGAAATCAGAACTAAACAGTAAAAATTGATACAATTAATTATATTAAAACTACACTAAACAAAAAATAAATTAGATCAATTAGAAACTAAGTTGTAATAAATTTAAACTAAATTAGAAGTTAAAGTCAAATAAAATATAATATAAACAAAAAATACAAGTCTCAACAAAAGAGAGTCGTTTTAACAAAATATATCATTTTATTTGAGAAACAAACATATTTTTTATAAAATATATTTAAAAGATAATTTTTATAATCAATCATATCAACAATATGTCACAAATAACGAAGTTTTTATCATTATTCGGGTTGAATATTTGGATTCTACACATAAGATTGCAAGAAACAATCATCGAAAGTTATTAAACTTAGCAACTTCATATAATTTGTTATAAATAATAATATAAAACTAGATATACCTGTATTGTCTAAGTAATATATTCAATCGTCAGAAAAAGTATCATTGATCTATTTATAAAAGTCATGTTATTTAAAAAAAAATGCATAGAAAAGAGAGATAAGTGATTGACTTTAAATTGTAAGTCTCTAATATTTGTGTTGTTCCTCCTTTCAAATTATTCCTTGATCTCCTTTTATACTTTCAAGTTAGTTAAAAAAATAAGTTGTAACTTAGTTACTTGTTAACTTTAAATAATTGACTTTTAAAAGTCAAATTTTTAAAAGTCAATTAATATTAACAGTTATAAGTTGAGATTTATTTAAGACTTTTAAAATCTTAAGAGATCAATTATTTAAAATTAGAACAGATATTTTATAAGGGGTGGGGACCCTCTAATCAATTAATAGTAATAAAAATAACATTATTTCAATAAAAAATAAGATAATTTATAGTTAAATAAAATTCTTATCTATATTAATTTTATTTCATAGATAATCCAAATTACTTAAGAATAATTATATATATATAAAAGTTAAGGTCTATTACACTCTAAAAATATCATTATTATAGTATCAAAATTTTGAAATATGCTAAGTATTATCAAATTAAAATTCAATTCTGAGATCAAAATTATTATTTTGATAATCAAAAGTCATCAGAATCAAATAAAACTTCTATCACTGGTTTGCCTTTTTTATTTTACATTCATTATATTTCATTTGAACTGTACGAAATTGAATCAATTTGGTATCTGAATCACTCTTAACATCATTTATCTCCAATTTAATTCTCTTTAATATTTTGATTTTTGTTGAAGTTTCAGATTCAACTTGACTATTTGCATGTTTTTTAAAAGTGAATGGATGCATGACAACAAGAAGTTTTTTCAAACTATTTTTTCTAAATTTTATAATAGACATCTTTTGAGATGGTGTAGGCTCACTAGAACATGAAGATAATAGAATTTTTGTAAAATTATTTATAAGAATTGGTTCATTGACTTGCTATGGTGATTCATAAACAACATTAACTCCATGACTAGATGATTGAATATGCAAATAATTAGGATTAATTTACAACTAATGGGAAGAGCTACTATGAGAATGAGATCTAGCTCTGAATCTGTGACTATGAATTTTTTTATTACCCCTATGATTACCAGCAGTGAATGACAAACTATTCAACACATTCTAAAATGCTGGGTCAGTGGGATCAAAATGAATGAACATTTGCCTACTTGCATATCTAAGACCAAACCTTCTATCTCTAAAACCTCTTCTAGCAATTTGCCTATTAAGTGCATTTTGATTAAGGTTGCCAAAGTTATAATTCCTCTCTCAACTATTATTTTCATTATTCCTGTTCGAATCTGGTTGATCCCAACCTGACATTCTAAATATATTAAAAAACTTATCATCATCATTTGATTAAACTAAAAAATAAATATATCAACGATAGAATCAACAATAACAATTGCGCTTTTAAATTTTTGGCTTCCAGTCACTTTATAAATATTTTTAGTTATATTAACAAAATGAACGAATCAAGAATTCAACTATCATTACTTGAAACTGAACTTCATTTATATGATTTTCAATTCTGATTGTCTCATGTATTAGTATAATGATCAAACTTGAAATCATTACATAAAATTATATTCTTCATAATTTTATTTCAAATATTCTGCCATACTTTATTGCATTCTATTCTTACTGCAAAAATTCAATCTCAATATATATAGTATATATATATTATTCACAAATTACAAATTGCACATATTTTTTATCAAACTAATAACAAAGTCATAACCACTAAAAGAATAATTTCAGCAAAAAATTTATTCACAATGTTGTAAGCTTTTAACATGATCATATCTTGTTTAAATCATTATTATGAAAACTCAAAATAATATAAATTTATCACAACTTTTTAAAACTGTTAACCATTTTCTTACTACTTTTCAATATATGACTTTGAAAATAAAACCCCAAAAAATGTATTTTGATATCTTTGAAACAAACATCTAATTTTTTGAGAATCATATATTGCATGTCATCAAATTCCGTGTATCAAAAATTTTCAACGAAATAATTTCTTAACATACTTTCAAAAAAATTATACGTAGAATTTCATGACAAAATCACTTTTGAATTATCAATATTTCTATGAAAATAACCATTTTAATCTCATTCTTACACCAAAACTTCATGCATTTATGAAACTATAATTTCAAAATTCAAATTGATATGACCAAAATCATCACTGCAACAAACTGTCAATAAATTAAAAATCTAAAAGTCAGGGTATCACATATTTCAAGATAATCTCCATAATCATCTATCAGAATATAATTTGAATATACCTAGTGCCCATATCTCAAATGATAATCCTCATTATTCACCAAATTTAACTTCAAAATCAAGGATGAAAAGATTTATAAATGATGACAATACTTTCAGTCATCAAAATCTCATACTGAAAAATATAATATGAAAAAACCTATAATGATAACAGATTTTTCAAAAATTGATACGACAAAATCTTTCCAATTGACCTTATCACTAACAATATCAAAATTCATCTATGCAAAATAATTAAAACAAATAATTTATCTTGCAAAATATTTATCAAGAATAACATGCAAATTCAAAAACCATAATTTCCTTTCCATGCAAATTATTTGTAGTGATAAACTATAATTATCTCTTTGATAATTATTCACTCTTCAATAATGGCATCCCTATTAATGTAGCGTATGCAACTCCCTAACTTATCTAGACAGTGTATGGATTTCACTGAATGCTTACTCAAAATGCCTATCAAAAATAAAAATAAATCTTTTGTATACTATAACTCGTGTATTAACTACTTTTATTTACGTGTTTTCATCTAATTGTATTCTCAACTCGAGGCATGTCATTAACCGAATGCTAACTTGTTTAGCAAGATTTTAAATTTAATAATGACCAAAATTCTTACTAAAATGCCAACTATCTAGCATAGAAGAAGGCATGTATAACTGCATTTAATTCTTAAACTATCTTTTGATTTTGTTTGGATCTCGAAACATCCTTATCACGCTTCACATTAAACTAAG
The DNA here is from genome assembly GCA_037957365.1 of Torreya grandis. Lineage (NCBI taxonomy): Eukaryota > Viridiplantae > Streptophyta > Pinopsida > Cupressales > Taxaceae > Torreya > Torreya grandis. The sequence continues at coordinate 3,048,588 of JARHVA010000430.1, forward strand.
TTACCAATTGAACTACCTACTTGTCAATTTTTTCCATTCGATATTAATGATATGATGCAAAAAAAATAGGCCAATCTTTTGGAGGTCATAACTTTTGATCCATAGCTCTGTTTGAGCTCTTCCATGCACCAAAAGGATTGTCTCAAAAATTTCAATGCTTTCATAAACCACTCTATCTATTTACAGTTGTTTTCAATGTTTTTAGATGCCATATGTGATCATCTAAGGGTCCAAAATTATCATTTAATATTTTTTCAATTTTTTTTAATTTTTAAAAATTGTATAGTTTTAGGACTAGACATCATCTTCAGTTGAATTTTGTCTCATAAGCTAATTTTAATGTTTAAAGTATTTCAGATGATTTTTAGAGCTGCACGTGCTTACATGCGAAGCTTACTATAAATATCAACTTCTAAAAATAATAATATATATATATATATTTTTATTTTAATTTTTTTCAAAAATTTGTATGTCAACTCTACTTTTGAGTTGAGACTTATTTAAGTATGGTTTGGGTTTGTAATTATTTCAAGTCATTCAATATAAATCAATATAAGTTCTTTTTTCATAAGCTTTGCCTATTAGTATTTTATTGTCTTGATAGTTTTTAGGTTCATTATCTTGCATCAGAGTAAGTTCAAATCTTGGAAGAGTAATACATGGTGAGAGGATGAGGAGGTATTACACAAATGAACTGGACTATAAAAGAGCTACAAAGGTAAGTAGAATAATTAACTGAGATTATCACTAATTAGAGAAGAAGATAAGGTGGTGATAAGGAGGACATAGATCATGATAAAAATATTTAACAAGAAGAAGAATAATAAGAGCAACCACCATCAATGGAAGAGAGGATAGTTCAAGATTTAGAAAGAAGGAATGAAGGAATCAAAGTTGATGTTCTAGATTATGGAGGCAATTTAAAACCAGAGGAGTTTATAGATTGCATGAATAATATGGATAAGTTCTTTGAGTGAAAGACTATGAGAGAAAATAAGAAGGTAAAATTTGCATGCATGAAATTGAAAGGTCATGTAATGATTTGGTAGGATCCCCTGTAGAAAGAGAGACAGAGGAAAGGTAAAGAGAAGATTAATTCATGAAAAAATATGGAGAATAAGTTGATGGAAAAACTTCTCCCTGTGGTTTATAAGCAAACCCTATACAAAAGATTTTAAAATTTAATGTAAAAAGATCACAGTATACAAAATTATACAAATGAGTTTTATAAGCTTTCTATACGAGTAGAGCATGATGAAATAGAAGAGTAGATGGCTGCAAGGTATGTAAATAGTTTGAAATTTACTATTTAAGATGAATTAAACATGTATATAATACTTTGAATGGAAGATGCTTATCAATTAACTTTGAAGACAAAAGAAAAACAAAATAGATAGAATTTCAGAAGAATGTCTCTTGATCCATGAAGAGATAGATCCCTTCCAATAAGGGGAGGAGATAGTTTAATATCGATAAAGGTGAATCATCACGTGGTGCAAAAAGACAAAATGAGAATAGGTAAGATTTTTAATACCAACAAAAAGGGAAAGGGTTTCAGAGAGGATGAGGTTACGGTGGTGTTAGAGGATGGTTTACGAATCAATGCAGATCTTATGTTTATTATAGATATGGAGAAGAAGAGCAAACAATATTTAAGTGTCCACACTATCAAGATAAAAAAATAAGGCAAGAGGATTGTCTAAGAGTGAATCTAGTTGAGGCTGAGATAGAAGAGCAAAATACTAAAATTATATTAGTAAATATTAGAGAGAATCTCATGATGAGAAGAACAATGATCACTCCAAGGAAGGAACAAGTGTAGAATAAAGAAGGTGGTGATGCAATGCTGTAATCAAACATTTTTTGAATAAGATTTATTTCAGGTGGAAATGTATGCAAAGTAATTATAGATAGTGGTATTTGTGAAAATATAATTTCTAAAAAATCATAGAGAAACTAAATTTGTAATGTGAAAAGCATCCTAATCCTTATCAGATTTCATGGTTTAAGAAATGGAATGAGATTACAGTAGATAAAAGGTGCTTAATCAAGTTTTTTATAAAAAAACTTACAATGATGAAATATGGTGTGTGTTGAGTTGTGGAGCTAAAAGCTTCACTAATGAGCTAACACAGTAACCGACATCGGTCGAAACCAACCAACATTGGTTAGGGGTCGACCGGCATCGATCAGAATCGATCAGAACCAACTGACATCGGTTAGGGGTCGGTCGACATTAGTCATCTTCAAACCGACACCGACTTCTGTGCGTCTCCAGGCGTTTCTAGAATTGCTATTTTTAGGAGAACAATTAGTTTGCATGTAAAGACTAAAATTAATCTTGAGTCTATTTTTATAATTATTGTTTGCTTTCAATTCTATTTAAGAGACCCATGGGGCAGTATTGTAATAAGGGGGAATAACTCAATAATTGAGTTGATTGTAATTGATTGAGAGAGAGAGAGAGAGAGAGAGAGAGAGAGAGAGAGAGAGAGAGAGAACTCTTGAGAGAAAATTACTGTACATCTATGAGGTGTGAGAAGAGAGAGATTTATTCATTGTATTTCTTTCTAAAAGAGTTTAATACAGATTGATTGTTTCTCGTATCTCCTATTATTTGTTGTTTCTAATTTCTAGTTATTTATTACTTCTGATTTCAATTTCGTGTTTAGTTGCTTATACAAAAGTAATCAATTGTACTCTAAGATCCTGACAAGTGGTATCAGAGCTCTAAACACTGACAAGTGGTATCAGAGCTCTAAACACTAACAAGTGGTATCAGAGCGTATTAGTGTTTGTTGATTACAGAATTCACTCATAGGGGTTTCTGATTGAGTGGGAGCAAAGCAATGGCAGAAGAAAGTAAACTAAGAATGGAGAAATTCAATGGCAAGAATTATCAATTATAGAGGATACAGATTGAAAATTATCTGTATCAAAAAGATTTGTATTTACCGTTGGGTGGGGTTTCAAGGAAGCCCATAGCTATGGAAGATGAAAAATGGAATGTTCTTGATAGAAAGGCTCTTGGATCTATAAGGTTGAGCCTAGCAGCTTCTGTGTTTTCCAAATTATCACAGGTAAAGACAACGGTAGAGTTAATGGATACTTTGACAAATTTATATGAAAAACCCTCAGCTTCAAATAAGGTATATCTTAGGAAGCAATTATATAATTTGCAAATGTAGGAAGGTGGATCTGTATCTAGTCATCTTAATGATTCCATATAATAATAAATCAGTTAAATTCAGTCAAAATAATTTTTGATGATGAAATTAAGGCTCTCTTAATCTTATGCTTTTTATCTAAAAGTTGGCATAGTTTGGTAATGACAGTTAGTAATACTGCATCTGCTTCAAATATCTTGAAAGTTGATGATATTGTTAGTGTAATCTTGAATGAAAAAATTCATAGAAAAAACACAGGGGAAACATCAGGTAATGCTTTAAGTGTTGAAAGCAGGGGAAGGCAAAGAGAGAAGGGCAAGCAAGGGAAATCAAGGTCAAAGATGGGAAGTAGATCCAAATCCATAAATGGAAGAATACCCTATTGGAATTGTGGAAAGAAAGGGCATGCAAAGAAAGATTGTTGGTTGGAGGATAACAAAAAAAATTAGCATGAAGGTAACAAATAAGCAAAAGTTGCAGGTATTGTTGCATAAGATGCTCTTATAATTTCTTTGGATAATAAAGTAGAGTCATGGGTTTTAGATTCTGGTGCCTCTTTCCATGCAACCCCAAATAGAGAATTTTTTAATGATTATGTCCATGGAGATTTTGGAAAAGTTTATTTAGGGGATGATGAGCCTTGTAAAATTGTTGGCAAAAGAAAAGTGTAGCTGAAATTATAGAATGGAAACACATGGGTGTTGAAGGATTTCATGCATGTACCCATCCTGAAGAGGAATCTGATTTCTGAAAGAAAGTTGGGTGATGAGGGTTGCATAGTAACTCTCACAGCTGAATCTTGGAAAGCTTCCAATGGTGTACTTGTATTAGCAAAAGGTAAGAGAGTAGGTACACTTTATCTATCTACTTATATTACTGATTATTCTCCTTCTATTTTATCTACTTCAGATGTAGATGCAAAGTTGTGGCACTGTAGGCTTGGTCACATGAGTGAGAAGGGAATGAATGTTCTTAAGTCAAAAGATAAGCTTTCATATTTTAAAACCATAGATCTAGATTTTTGTGAGCATTGTATTTTTGAAAAACAGAAGAAAGTGAGATTTCTCAAAACTAGGTCAACAAAAAAGAAGCACAAGTTGGAGCTTGTTCACACAGACGTGTGGGGACCAAATCAGGTAGCTTCTATTGGAGGATCACAGTATTATGTTTCTTTCATTGATGATGCTACAAGAAAGGTTTGGGTTTATTTCATAAAGAAAAAATCTGATGTTTTTGACACATTTAAGAAATGGAAAGCTTTGGTTGAGAATGAAACAGGTTTGAAATTGAAGTGCCTTAGATATGATAATGGTGGTGAGTACTGCAGCAATAAATTCAACAATCCCTGTTCTATGAGTGGAATACATAGGGAAAAGACGGTTCCAAAGACACCTCAACAAAATGGAGTTACTGAAAAGATGAATAGAACAATAATGGAGCATGCACGGAGTATGAGGTTGCATGCTGGTTTGCCCTTACAGTTTTGGGCAGAAGCTGTAGATACTGTGGTTTACCTGATTAACAAAGGACCTTTTACTGCACTGGATGGTGGAATTCCAGAAGAGGCTTGAATAGGTAAAAAGGTAGATATTTTATTTCTCAAAATTTTTGGTTCTGAAGCTTTTGTGCACATTGATAAAAAAATAGAAAGAAGTTGGATGCTAAATCTATGCGATGCACTTTCATTGGTTATGGTTTTGGAGATTTCAGATTCTGATTGTAGAATTTAGAAACTAACAGTATTATTAGAAGCTGTGATTTAGTTTTTAATGAGAAGGTGATGTATAGTGATCAGCTTAAGAGGCTGAATAATTTTGAGCAGGAAAATCTTGATTTGGAAGAGGTTATGATCCAAAATGAGCTTGCGAGTAAAAATCATCACTCACAGAAAAACACAAAGACCGACGTTGGTCAGGTAGAAATTGACGTCGGTCAGGTGGAATCGACATCAGTCGGGTGCATACCGACTTCGATCAGAGATGACCTAGATCGATCACTGTCAGAAGGAAATTTGAGCAGACAACAACCTGTAAATGAGTCTCAAACACCCATAAGGAGGTTTGAAAGGGTAAGTAAACCTCCAATTCGTTATTCCCCTTCTTTATACTACTTGTTGCTCATTGATGGTGGAGAATTAGAAAGTTTTGATGAGATAATGCAGGTAGAATCCAAGAAACAGTGGGAGCATGGCATGAATGAGGAAATTGATTTATTGGAAGAAAACCATACGTGGAATTTGGTTGAGTTGCCAGCCGAAAAGAAAGCACTGAAAAATAAATGGATATACAGGTTAAAAGAAGGAGAGAATGGATAAATGCTATTACTGTATGTAGATGATATGCTTGTTGCAAGTTCACACATGCAATAAATTACTAAGCTTAAGGTAAAATTAGCTCACACATTTGCCATGAAGGATTTAGGAGCAACAAAGAAAATCTTTGGCATGAGTATTGAGAGAGACAGAAAAAATCACAGTTTGATTTTGTCTCAAAAGGATTATATGAATAAAGTGTTGGAGAGGTTCAATATGTAGGATGCAAAACCTGTAAACACACCTATGGTTGGACACTTCAAGTTGAGCAAAGAACAGTGTCCTAAATCACATGATGAGGTTGAGTACATGAGTAGAGTTCGATATGCTTCAGCAGTTGGGAGGTTGATGTATGAAATGGTATGTACTAGACCAGATATTGTCCAAGCAGTGGGAGTTGTCAGCAAGTTTATGACCAATCTAGGAAAGGAACACTTGAAAACAGTTCAATGGATTCTCAGATATCTTAGAGGGACCAGCAGTAGGCATTTATGCTATGGAGGGTCAAACACTTCTCTACATGGGTATGTAGATTCAGATATGACAAGTGACTTGGATGGTAGTAGAAGCACCACAGGATATGTGTTCACTATTGGTGGAATGACAGTTAGCTGGATTTCAAAGTTGCAGAAGGTTGTTGCCTTGTCTACTACATAGGCATAATACATTGTAGTCACAGAGGCTAGCAAGGAAATGATTTGGATGACTCGGTTCATGGAAGATTTGGGAAATGAGCAAGAGAGTTGTAGATTTTACAGTGATAGTCAAAGTGTAATTCATTTGGCAAAGAATTTAGCCTTTCATTCAAGAACCAAACATATACAGCTTAGGTACCACTTCATTAGACATGTATTGGAAGATGGACAGTTGAAGTTGGAAAAGATCCATACGGATAAGAACCCTGCTGATATGTTAACAAAGCCAGTAACAAAGGAGAAGTTGAATCTTCATTCAAATTTTATTGGTCTTCAAGTTTGAACTTGAAGAGGGAGAAACAAGCCAGATATGTTTAGAGGATGTTGCTGTACAGGTACATGTGCAGCTGTTTATCTCCAAGTGAGAGATTGTTGAGTTGTGGAGCTAAAAGCTTCACTAATGAGCTAACACAGTAACCGACATCAGTCAAAACCAACTGACATCAGTTAGGGGTCGACCGGCATCGGTGAAAATTGGTCAGAACCAACCGACATTAGTTAGGGGTCGACCGGCATCGATCATCTTCAAATCGACACCGACTTCTGTGCATTTCCAGGCATTTTTAAAATTGCTATTTTTAGGAGAATAGTTAGTTTGCATGTAAAGACTAAAATTAGTCTTGAGTCTATTTTTCTAATTATTGTTTGCTTTCAATTCTATTTAAGAGACCCATGGGGTAGTATTGTAATAAGGGGGAACAACTCAGTAATTGAGTTGATTGTAATTGATTGAGAGAGAGAGAGAACTCTTGAGGGAGAATTACTGTACATCTGCGAGGTGTGAGAAGAGAGAGATTTCTTCATTGTATTTCCTTCTGAAAGAGTTTAATATAGATTGGTTGTTTTTCGTATCTCCTATTATTTAATGTTTTTGATTTTTAGTTACTTATTACTTCTGGTTTCAATTGCGTGTTTAGTTGCTTATACAAAAGTAATCAATTGTACTCTAAGATCCTGACAACTGGTATCAGAGCTATAAACACTGACAACGGGTATTAGAGCTCTAAACACTAACAGTGTGATGTTATTTTGATATATGCATGCCATTTATTATTGGAAAGATCATGGTAATTTGATAGAAAAATAATTCATGATGGAGTAAATAACACGTACACTTTTTAGAAAGGTGGTCCAAAGATAGTTTTATTACTTCTTAAAGATGAAGAGAAGACATAACACATGCTCTCTACTAAATAATTTATCCAAGATATGAAGGTAGTAGGTTGTTATGTATTAATAGCAAAGAATGAAGACATGTAAATAGTGAAAATCCTAACAAAAATAATAAGAGTTTTGAAATAATATGTAGATGTTATGCTTGATAAGTTATTAGATAGTTTACCATCAAAGAGAGATATTCAACATCACATTGATTTTATTCCAAGAGCAACTCTATCCAATCAAGCATCTTTTAGGATGAATCTAATAAAACATACAAAATTAAATACACAATTTACTAAATTGTTAAGAAAGAATTTGATAAGGGAGAGTATGCGTCCATATGCAACACCAACGTTACTAACTCCAAAAAAAAAACATGGAGAATGTGTGTGGAGTGTAGATCAATTAATAAAATTACAAGCAAGTATAGGTTTCTTATACCTCGTTTAGATGATATGATGAATGTGCTTGTAGGAGTAAAATCTTTTACCAAAAGTGATCTAAGGAGTGGTTATTATCAAATTCGAATTTGTGAAGGAGATGAGTAAAAAACTACATTCAAAACTAGGGATGACTTATATGAGTGGATGGTGATGCCATTCAGATTATTTAATGCACCTAACACATTAATGAGGGTGATGAATACAATTCTAGGAGAATATATTGATAAGTTTACGATTATTTATTTTGATGATATTTTGATATTCAGTAAGACTAAATAATAACACTTATAATATTTGAGAATGGTAATGGATTTGTTAAAAAAAAAGTTGTACATAAATTTGAAGAAGTGCAGGTTTATGTAAAATAATTTAATATTTTTGAGATTTGTAGTTTTAACAGATTGTGTGAAATGGATGAAAAAAGATAAAGATAATTATTGAGTGGCCTATTCCAAAAAACATTATAGAGGTAAGAAGTTTTCATGGTTAGCAGCTTTTTACATAAAATATATTAAAAATTTTAGTAGTATTATGACACCAATAACATATTCCATGAGAGGGAAGAAATTTGCATGGATTAGAGCAGCCACAATTTTTTTTGAATTTTTAAAGAAAAAGATTACATAAAGACCAATTTTAGCATTATAAGATTTTAACAAGTGTTTGAGGTTGATTGGAACACTTCATTTATGAGAATTGATGTTGTGCTGAGTCAAGAAAGAAAGCCAATAACATATTTTGATGAGAAATTGAATGAGATAAGAACAAAGTATTATACTTATGATGTTGAACTTTACGTAATTGTACAAGCATTAAAACATTGGAGACATTACCTAGGGATTAAGGAGTTTATTCTATTTCCAAATCATGAGGCTTTGACATATGTGAATACACAAAAATTTGAATAGTAGACATAAAAAATGGGTTTCTTTCTTACAGGGGTATACTTTTGTGTTGAAACATAAATTAGGGAAATAGAATTAGGTAGTTGATGCATTGAGCAAGAGAGTAGCATTACTAATTACTATGGTGACTGAAGTAGTTAAATTTGAAGCTATCAAAGAATCATATGATATTGATCCATATTTTGGCAAGATAGTTGAATAGTGCAAGAATCTATTAATAGGTGAGAAACTAATCATAGTATCTTATACAATAAGGTTATCTCTTCAAAGGGAAATAATTATGCACTCCAGTTGGGTTTTTACGAGACAATAAAATAAGAGAATTACATAGTAGAAGTTTGACTAGACATTTAAGTAAAATAAAGACAATAGCTTTGGTGGAGGAAAAATATTTTTGGCCAAAGATAAAGAAAGATGTGACAAGACACGTTTCTAGATGTAGGGTGTGTCAGGTGGTTAAGGACATGCACAAAATGCTGGACTATACATGTCATTACCAGCTCTAAAAAGACCATGAACAAATTTGAATATAGATTTTGTGTTGGGATTACCAAACACAGAGAGAGATAATGATTCAGTTTTTGTTGTTGTAGATAGATTTTATAAAATGGTTCATTCATTGCATATAAGAAAACCAATGATGCCACTAGAGTTGCATAATTATTTTTTAAGGATATTGTGAGGTTGCATAATGTTCTAAAAACTATTACTCTAGATAGGGACACAAAATTTATAAGTCATTTTTGAAAGAATTTTTGAAAAAAGATGTATACTAAGCTATAATTCAGTAGTGCATATCACTCACAAAAAAATGGACAAATAAAAGTTGTGAATATAAGCTTGAAAATTTATTGAGATGCATAGTGGAAGAGAAGCCCAAGCAATGGGACTTGACTTTACCATACGTTGAGCTTGCATATAACAATTCAGTGATTAGATCAATAGGAAAATCACTATTTTAAATTGTTTATAGGATAAATCTTATAGTTATTTTAGATTTGATACAATTACCCATTTCAGATCGAATTAATAGTGATGCATAAGCATTTATAAAGCATATGTAACAATTGTAAGGAGTAAGAAGAATGTTGTAGAAAAGTAATGAGAAATATAAAACATCAGAAGATGTCAGAAGAAGATCTAAGATATTTGAAGATTGAGAGTTGATAATGATTTATTTGAGGAAAGGAATATTTTGAAAAGACACGTACAACAAATTGAAATACAAGAAAATTGATTCATGTAGAGTTATGAAGAAAATCAATGAAAATGCTTATGAGGTGAGTTTATCACATAATTTTTATATCTCTCTAGTATTTAATGTTTTACGTTTATATGAATTCTATGGAGAAGATGGTGAAGGTGATGAAGATGAAGAAATAAATTGAGAGTAACAGGGTTTAAAGAAGAAAAAGAAAAAGATAGTGTAGGTTTTGGATATGAAGACAGTGAACACAAGAAAAGAGAATTATAACAGGTATTTAATGCAATGAAAAAGATTACAATAAAAAGATAACATTTGGATTATAGAATGGGAGATGAAGAAGATTGACAAAAAAGTGGTAGCATTACAATCAAGACAACTCGTAGGAATTGAGTTGTTTTCAACCAGAGGAGAATCATGCAAAAAAATTAGGCCAATCTTCTAGAGGTCATAACTTTTGATCCATAGCTTTGTTTGAGCTATTTCACACACCAAAACAGTCATTTCAAAATTTTTGATGCTGCCATCAGTCACTCTATCCCCTTATAATTGTTTTTGATATTTTTTATAGGCCATACATGATCATCTGAGGGTCTGAAATTACTGTTTAATAAATTTTTTAAGAATATTTTATTTTTAGAAATTATATAATTTTGGGATCGAATGTCAACTTCAGTTGAGTTTTATTCCATATGCTAATTTTAATGTTTAAGATATTTTAAAAGATTTTTACAGCTGTGTATATTTATATGTAAAACTTACTATAAATAAAAATTGTTAATTTTTTTTTTAGATTTTAGTTTTTTTTGAAAATTTGCATGTCAAATCTAATTCTGAGTTGAGGTTTATTTAAGCATGATTTGGGTTTGTAGTTATTTTAAATCATTCAATACAAATCAATACAAGTTATTTTTTTAGAAGCTTTGTTTATTAATATTTTATTGTTTTGATAGTTTTTAGGTTCATTATGATACAATCCTTAAAATTTATCAATATCAAACAAACTTAATTTTCAATGATTCTCAAAATAAAAATCATCCCATGTCCATTTCAAAGTCTTCATGTTAGGTCCACAACATTGCATTGAATACTTATCATAAGATAGTATTTTAGATTATAACCTAGAATCACTTATGATTATTTGATAATTCTTTAATATAATAGTTTAGGTTTCAAATTAAACCAAATTTTATTTTATAACACAACTTATTTTGTATCGATATTCATACTTATAATTGAATTTTCAAATAAAACTAACTAAAAATCATCACGATAAATTCATATAATATCTTCAATTTTGATAAAATAATATTGAACATTATCATTTTAAAACTATAAATATTATAGTAATTAGTTTAATTGAATACAATCTGATTAACTCTATCTACTAAAATTTCATGATTGAAAACAAACACTTAGTGATGATATATATATATATATATATGTTAATTTTATATATTTAATCATTAATATTTTTTGAAATCACTGTAATATAAATATGAATTCATAAACAAATCATTTAATTGAAAACATGTATATTCATAATACTACTAGTTGATTTAGATCTTTGACTGTACTTTTAAATTTTATGACTAAGTCATTATTATGACAAATATAAGTATAAATTTTAGAAAATTGTAAGGGTATAGAAAATAAATATATTTTTTGTGATCTTGCTAGTCAATTTTGAATATGAAATTGAGTAGAAATCAAATTGTTTATTGTAAGAAAAATAATCTTAAGAGTGCGATCCAAGTAAATCATTTTTCAAATAGTTATGCGTGAAATTTTTGATAATAATTTTTAATAAGGAATGGGATGTTTGACTAGCGTGACATGAAGAAAGACAATAATATAACAAGGGAGTTCAGCCTGGATATATAAATAAATGCAAAAGCTTCTAATATAATTTCTTAAAAAAGTATTATTTCAACAACTAATTATAATTCAGTTTATATTGTTGAAGTATTAAAAAAATTAAACTTATAAAGAATAATATCTCAAAATAATTGAAACTTGTAGTTATATTATAGCATCTTTGTATTCTTCCTCCATAACATGAATATTTCATTTATTTGAGACATTTTTTGATCTTTTAAATGTAAAAGACAAATAACAACAAGAAACAAACCACAAACAAACAAGAGAACAATACTAAAAAAGAAAAAACAACAAAACCAAAAAGAAAACAATAAATCTGAAAAAAATTAATTGTGAAACAACTTTAATTGATGGTCGTTAATTGAATAACGTAAATAATTCCCATCAAGATCTTTCAATTGAAAAATATTACTTCTAAATACAGATGCAATATGATAAGAACTAAGACATAATTAATTAAATTTATGATGCTTATTAGGATCTTCATAAAATTTATCTTAATATAAAACTAAATCAACTTTGATTTTTTATTAAAAATTTTCTTATCAAAAAACTTTTTAAATTTTTATTTAGCCCTTTCTAATTTTTGTAATGTTGCTGCTTTTTATTCATCAAGAGCTATTAAATCATGTAATCTTTACTCAATCGAATTAGTATCTTCAAAAATATATTGTAAAACAGTTCTTATTGAAGAAATCGAAAGTTTTATTAGTTAAGTGGTTTCAAATCTATATGTCAATATGAAAGGTGAATAATCAGTTGTCACATCGACAATAGTTCTATTAGCCCATAAGGCTTCAAAAATTTTAAGATACCAATCTTATTTATTTTTAAAAACTAACTTTTTCATGACTGAAATCAGATTTTTATTTGACTCAACTTGACCGTTCTCTTGAAAGTAACATTTAGACAAATGACTAAATATAAAAATATATATATTTTAAAAATTCTAGATTTTTATTTGAAATAAACTAAAGACTATTATCAAATATGATTTCATAAAAAACTTCAAATCTAGAGAGAATCTATTTTTTTATAAATGAAATTACTTCATTTGTTACAAAACTTTTAAGGGCTTTGACCTCATATCATTTAGTAAAATAATTCATTGCTATTAAGATATATCTATGACTAGCTGATGAAAAAAGGTATATATTTGAAATCAAATTAATATTCCATTTCATAAATAGTTTTTTAGATATCATAAAATTTTAAGATATTGAAGGTAACTTATCTCTAACAACAAATAATTAACATGGCATACAAAAATGAACTAACTTTATAAACATATTAAAATAACATAGGCCAATAATAATATGCTCATAAAATCTTATAAGCAGTAGTTTTTAAAGCATAATATCCATCACAATTTATATCATGACAACTTCAAATTTTTTTTTTGGTTTGGTCATGTGTAAGGCACCTTAAATAAAACACTATCTCTATTTTGATAAAACAATTTTTTTTAATAAACAAAATTTTAAAGCTCTTAAGCATAAAAAACGTCTTTATTTCTTATTAAAATTATCAAGATAAACTTGGTTTTAAAAATAGAAGATTAAGTCATGATACCAATCATATTCGGAAAGCATACAATTTCATTCATTCAATTCAAGATCAAATTTAATTTTAAAAAAAAAATCAGATATTTTTATGGTCTTTAAATGAAGCTTTACATTCAAATTATCATTAACTAATAAGATCAAAATATTAATACTTGAAGAAACTTTTTCAACTAAATGTTTTGCCAATTTACTACCTTTAATTGTCTTTAAAATTTTGAATTTGAGATCAAACTCTTGAATTCATAATATCCATTTTACAAGCTTTCCTTGAATAAGTGATTGTTTCAAAAGATAAGATAAAACATATACATTAGATCGCACTATAACTTTGTTTCTCATCAATAAATAATAAAATTTAATTAAAGAAAAAAATAATCAAAGAACAAATTTTTTAATAAGAGGGTACCTAGTTTCAATATAGTTTAATACTTGATTCATATAATCAATTGGTTTTTCATCATTATTTTTAAATTCTTGTGTAATAACAACTCCAATTACTTTTTCAGTGACATTAACATAACGAATAAATAAATTTTTTAAATTTGATTTAACAAGTATTGCAGCATTTGCAATGGTATCTTTAATGTTATTAATGCTAAATCAAAACCTTTATCCCAAGTATAAGATTTATCTTAAGTAATAACTGTATAAGATTATAATTATCAGCAAAATCTAATATGAATTTTTTTAACAAAATTAATTTTACCAAAGAAAAATCATAAACTAGATTGATTTTTAAGAGGAGGTAACTCTTTAATGGCTTTAATATAGTTATGATATATGGAAATGTCATCTTTAGAAATGATATGTCTCAATAATTCACCTTCAATAACATAAAAAATCAATTTCTTTGGATTTAAAGAAATATCATATTTTCTACATCTTGTGAAAACTTCACGAAAATGATTTAAATATTTTTTACATTTTTTTGATTGAACGATGAGATCATCAAGATATACCTAAATAATAATACCAATTAAATCATCAAATGCAACATGTATAGCTATTTGAAAAGTATTTCATAAATTCATTAATCCAAATGACATTCTATTATAAGTCAAAATTCCTCTACGAGTAGTAAAATTTATTTTATATCTATTTTCATGATTTATAAAAAATTGATTATAATCTGAAAATCTATTTAATAATGACATCATTTCAAATCTTGAAATTTGTTGCAAAATCTGATTTATCTCGATAAGAGAAAATTATTTTTAATACTAACCTTGTTCAAGTCCTTAAAATCAACACATAATCTGATAACATTATTTTTATTTCTAACTGGTACTAAATTAGCTACCTATTCAGAATACTTTATAGAAAAATGACATCAATATCAATTATTTTATCTAACTCTTTATTAATGGCATCTCTAACAAAAGGTTAATTCTTCATATTTTTTGTTTTACAGGTTTAATATCAGGGTTTATAGATATATCACGTTTAATAATATCAATATTATAACTTTTAAGATCTATGTATTATCAAACGAACACATTAATGACCTCTTTGAATAATTTTATAAATTTTACTTTTTCACTAGTAATACATTGAATTACTAAATATATATATTTAAGATCCTCTTTCATACCTAAATTTATAGGAATGGTTTCACCTATAATTCTCCTAAAAGGTTCTTCTATTCTATAAATTTTGGACTGATCATTAGATGTAAACATATATTCCAAACTTACTAAATCAATAGGTAATTTATTGGTACTCAATTATAAATAATCTTTATAATTTAATATATAATCATCATAATTAAAATAGTTGCTTTTAATAAATGAATCTATGTGTTTATCATAATTAAGAACATACCAACTATCATTCAAATCTGTAATATTAGGTCAAACAATTTCAAAAAAAGAGAAGTCTGTAATTGATTCATTTTCACTTAGAGTTGGGCTTGAAGCAAAAAACAAGAAGCTTATCAGCTCTATTATTATATTCTCTAAGTACGTGAGTGATATTAAAATCTTCAAAATGTTTAAGCAAAAAACAAATTTTTTGAGTATAACAATGTAAATGAGTTTGGTTAGTTTTGTAAACTTTTCGAACTTACCTAACAATTAATTTATAATCTGCAAAAGTTTTCTAAATATTTGATATTAAACTAAATAGTTTTTTTGAATCTAAATATAATGCTTTAAATTCAACATAATTATTAGTGTTTTCAAATGATAATTTTCAAGCATAACATGATATCTTACCGACACAAGAGATTAAACAAACTCTAATACAATTTTCTAGTTGAAAATAGGCTCCATAAAATATAGTGACTATATAATATTTTTATCAAAGATTTTTTTTTTTTTTTTTTTTATTCATCCAACTTCATCAGCTCATAAGTTTTAATACTTATTTCAACATAAGCAATAGTGGAAGGGTTAGATGATTCTATAGTTATACTAAATCAATCCTCTCTTTTTAGAAAAATAATCTCATTACTTACGGGAACTCATGTTCATTTCCTAGATTTTAAATGACTTTTTATTTTTTACATTGTTTGAATTTAGACTTGTAAAAGACCTATATTTAAATCCAATATATTTAAGCTTCTTTTCATACACAATGCAAAATGTTACAATTTCATCGTATTTTGTAATACTTTTATCCTCTAAGGTCATTTTATACTTCAAAGATAAAGTACTACAAAAGTAAAGTCTAGATAATTTTTTAGAAGGTCTAAGATTACGAGTCACGAGAATTTTTTTGACGCAACTTAATAAATCTAGTAATAAAATGATAAATGGTTTCACCTAGATCAATAGAAAAATTTACAAAATCATTGACTAGGTTTAAATCTTCCTTAGCTTTTCTAAAAGATAATATTTCTCTAAGTGCTGATAGCTTTGGCAGGTAAACTAAATTTTTTTTGATAAGCTTTTCTTTCAAGTGTTTGAACCAAATTTTTTAGGCAAATCTTCTCACTTGTTATACCAAAAGTAGCACAAATTGATTTAAATGTATCCAAATGATCCTTCCAAGATTCTCTAGAAGCTTTAAATTTTTTTGGTATATTTAATCCTTTAAGGGAAGGTAATTTAACTAGATGATTTTTAATGTTAATTAGATTTCTACAAATCCATGGATTTAATGCTATTTGTTATTTTGCTTCAGCATCAGAATCAATTTCATCTTCAATGAGATCATCCTAATCTCTATTATTTTGCAACCCTTGAATCATATCTTGTAGTCTCAGATCTACTTGTTTTCCCATTAGAAGTTTCAACAATCTCTTATACTTGATTTGTTAATTTTATTGAACATGATTAGATTGATTTAATTGTAAATTTGTATTAATAGGTTCAGAGGGAATAACTAAATTATCAAACAGATAAAAATCAGAAAGAAAATGAGTTATATGTCTAACATTAACAGTTAAAACTCTAGCCCTGTCTTCTCGAATTCATCTATTTCTATCTAAAATATTTTTTTGAGTTTCACGAATAAGATTGACGTACCAATCTACCTTAAATTCTATAAGTTTTTCTTCATTTATTACTTGTATGATATGTTGAAGATTAATAGGTTGATTATACTATGCATAACGAATTAAATTAAAATCAACTTGATCATCACTAATATCAATTCTAGGTTGGATAACAGATGATTGTCTTCCAAGTACCATGGACAAGAAGAAAATAATGCTTTAAACAAATAATTTTAAAAAAAATATCCCCAATAGAGTCGTCAAATTTGTTGATGATGAAAAATATTTTAACTAATCACTCATTTCATCTATTGTGAATGTTAAGTTGGAATCATACCAGTCTAATGGTAAGGTTCTAAAGGTTTGAATATGATCCTGAAGACGCAAGGTTTTTTTTAAATATTTGAGAAATAATAAATAGAGTATTGAATATAACATATTCTATTACAATTGAAAAATCTACTATCAAATAATGAATCAATTTAGATATAAATATGCAATTGATCCTATCCGATATAGAAGAGTCTATAAAGAAGACAATCTCTTGAGGGAAAAAAATTTGATTCAGTGATATAATTTTGTTCTAAGAATAATATCTTACTTTTCTGTTATAACTTTTGAGTAAATACTGAGAAAATAAATAAAAAAACATAAAGATAAAAAAATAAATCAATTTATAAGCATATCTTCAATAATCAAGTAACATAAACATAACTCAACATTCAAAAGGAAAAATGTAAACAATATCATCTATCAACTAAGCAATTAAATAGCAAACTAATTAATAAAACTAAAAATAATCTAAACTAATATAGAACTAAAACAAAACAAATCTAACACTAATTATACTTGATACTAAATTAACTTAAGAAACTTAATCTAATAAAAATAATCAGAATTAAATAGCAAAAATTAATACAGATAATTATATTAAAACTACACTAAACAAAAAAAAATTACGTCATTTAGAAATTAAGTTAAAATCAAATTTAAACTAGATTAGAAGTCAAAGTCAAATAAAATACAATATAAACGAAAAATTTAATTATCAATTAAAGAGATTCATCTTAGCAAAACATATCATTTTATTTGAGAAACAAACATCTTTTTTACAAATATATTTAAAAAATAACTTTTACAATTAATCAAATCAACAATATATCTCAAATAACAAAGTTTTCATTATTATTCGAGTTGAATACTCAGATTATACATAGTACTGCAAAAAATAATCATCGAAAGATATTAAATTTGACAACTTCAGATAATCTGTTATAAATAATAATATAAAAATAGATATACTTGCATTACCTAAGCAATATACTTAACCATTAGAAAAAATACCATTAGTCTATCTGTAAAAGTCACACTATCTCAGAAAAATTACATAGAAAAGAGATATAAGTGATTGACTTTAAAATATAATAGTCTTCACTACCTTTGTTGTTCCTCCTTTCAAATAAATCTTTGATCTTCTTTTATACTTCCAAGTTAATTGAAAAAAGTTGTAGCTAACTTAGTTATTTGTTAACTTTAAATAATTAACTTTTAAAAGTCAATTGATATTAATAGTTATAAGTTAAGATTTATTTAAGACTTTTAAAGTCTTAAGAGATCAATTATTTGAAATTAGATCAAGTATTTCCTAACGGGCGAGGACCCTCTAATCAACTAACAATAATAAGCATAATATTATTTCAATAGAAAATAAGATAATTCATAGTTAAATAAAATTTTTATTTACATTTGTTCATTTCATATATAATTCAGCTTGATTATTTGCACGTTTTCTTGAAGTAGATGGATGCATGATAACAAGAGATGTTTTCAAATTGATTTTTTTATATTCTGTAATAGACATCTTTTGAGGTGGTATAGGCTCACTAGAACATGATGATAATAGAAATTTTACAATTTTTTTTATAAAGATTGGCTCATTGACTTGTCATGGTGCCTCATAAACAACATTAACTCCTTTCTGATTGGGTGATTGAATAGACAAATGATTGAGATTAGTTTACAATTGATGGAAAGAACTACTATGAAAATGTGATCTAGCTCTGAATCTATGACCACAAATTTTTTTATTGCCGCTATGATTAGCAAGATTAAATAGAAAATTACTCAATACATTCTAAAATATTGAGTTAGTGGCATCAAAATGAATGGAAATTCACCTACTTGCATATCTAAGACCAAACCTTTTAGCCTTAAAACCCCCTCTAGAAATTTGTATATTAAGTGTATTTTGATTCATGTTGCTAGAATTATGATTCCTCTCCCAACTGTTACTATCATTATTCTTGTTCGAATCTAGTTGATTTCAATTTGATATTCTAAATACAATTCAAAATATATTCAAAAACTTATCATCATCATTTGACGAACTCAAAAATAAATATATCAACTATAGAATCAATAATAACAACCGTACTTCTAAATTTTTGGGTTCTAATCACTATGAAAATTTTCAGTTATATCAACAAAATGAACAAATCAAGGATTCAATTGCCATTACTTGAAACTAAACTTGATTTATATGATTTTTAATTCTGACTGTCATGTATCAGTATAATGATCAAACTTGAAATCATTACATAAAATTCTATTCTTCATAATTTTATTTCAAATATTTTATCATACCTTATTGCATTCTATTCTCACTACACAAATTCAATATATATATATATATATATATATATATATATATATAAAATTCACAAATTGTAAATTACATGTATTTTTTATCAAACTAATAACAAATTTATAACCACTGAAAGAATAATTTTAATAGAAGTTCTATTCATAATGTTGTAAGCTTTTGATATGGTCATATCTTGTTCAAATCATTATTTCTAAAATTCAGATAACATAAATTTATGACAACTTTTCAAAACTGTTAACTATTTTCTTACTACTCTTTAATTTATGACTTCAAAAATAAAATCCAGAAAATATATTTTGATATCTTTAAAACAAACCTCTAAATTTTTGAGAATCATATATTGCATGCCATCAAATTTTGTGTATCAAAAATCTTCAATGAAATAATTTTTTAACAAGCTCATTCTTACACCAAAACTTTATGCATTTATGAAATTATAATTTCAAAATTCAAATTGATATGACTAAAATCATCACTGGAATAAACTATCAACAAAATAAATATCCAAAAGTCAGGGTATCACATATTTTAAAATAATCTTCATAATCATCTCTCATAATACAGTTCAAATATACCTAATGCTTCATATCTCAATTGATAATCCTCATTATTCATCAAATTTAAATTCAAAATCAGGGATGAAAAGATTTATAAATGACAACGATAATACTTTCAGTCATCAAAATCTCATACTAAAAAATATAATATGATAAGTCTTAGAATGATAATTGATTTTTCAAAAACTGACACTATAAAATCTTTTCAACTAACCTTATCACCAACAATCTCAAAATTCATGTATGCAAAAGAATTAAAACAAACAATTTATCTTTCAAGAATTTATCTAGAATATCATGCAAATTCGAAAACCATAATTTTTTTTTTCATGCAAATTATTTGCAGTGATAAACTAATTATCTCTTTGATAATTATTCACTCTTCAACAATGGTGTACCTATTAATGCAGTGTATGCAATGATCCGTAAACTTAAGTAATATTATGCTTACATAATTTAATTTTGCTTTACAATATCAATTTATAGAATAATTTAAAAAAATGACTTACAATCATGAATTTAACAAAATAATTCATAACATTTAACAATAATTTGATAACAAAGTTTAGCACGAAGGCCTACATCTCTAGATCCAATATTGACCCATATATTAGAAAAAATATTTAAAAAGTACTTACAAATGATTATGAAATACAAAATGATCAACTACAAAGTTATTCTTTGGGTAAAAATAACATTAGTCTCTTTTCAAACTTTTTTCAAATTCTACTTTGAACTCTTTCTACAAGCTCCGCAAGCTCCTTATAACCTCTAGCTATGACTGCTAGCAATTTTGAATTGCATTACAAATATAATTTCGTGGCTTTATATAGCCACTCAAGTCTGTAGCCCAAGCGGTTGGGCCTTATCCTTTTGGAATGATAGGTCATGGGTTCGAAACCTATGGCATAGGTTTTAGTGGGCATGTATATCATATGTCCCACATTTGGAAAGTGGTGAGCATGTTTGGATTTAAATAACCACAAAACTTGTGGTTTATAATGCCAAGTATTTCATGGGTTTGTGGTATGTGGTATGTAAAGTGTGTGGGGACCGTGGGAATTACGTGGAAACTTGAATGAAACGTGGCATGAACATGGGGTCTTGTTGCATGTATTTGGAGAGTGTGGATGTCATGCGAAAAGTTGGAAGAATTTCAAGAGGCTTTGGCATGATAATTAATTACAATATATAAAATTGTAAAATTGGACCATAGTAAATGGTGGAAAGCCATGTGCTAACTTGATGACCCACCACGTGGTCCAATCTCGTCTGGTCACTTGTTGACCTCTCACCATGTCACTTGTCGAACACTCATTGCACCACTTATCGATGTCCAATTGGATGTTCCCAAAATTTTTATCGATTATCAAAGATGACTATATTGCCTATCAGAAATAAATGATAAAAATTACATATATTTTTCTCGCACTTTGTGCCATGTTCTTACTCCTATTACTAGGTTTGACCACAACTTTGACTGGCCATATCTTTCACATACGAACTCCGTTTCATGAACCGTAAATTATGCTAAAAATATCTCAAGATGTTATATGCCATGGAACTAATTTTGAATTATTCCATAATGGTTAATTTCTATATTTTGACCAACTTTGCCATGCTCTGATCAGTTTAACTAAAACTTTGACCAGTTGTATAAGGAGCATACGAGCTCCATTTTTTGCATTCCACATACCATTAGAAAGGTATCAACGAGATCTACACAATAGTGTAGATTTTGATTTGATTAATAATTTTTTTTTGAATTGACCTTCGGATCAATCCTCCCCACTAAGAAGGCTTTTTGTCCTCAAAAAGCTAGTACTATACCTTATACTCCATGTGAGGATCTTTGCATGGCTCTAGCTATCAGCTCTAGCGCGAAAGATCTTAAAATGTTAGTTAGTTTTGGAGGTACTCTAACAGGTCTTCATATTTGAAACTGTGAAAATATTGTAAGACATCTAGTGTTATAACAATCACCATTTTACAATTGTCTTTTTAGGGTTTTTACCTAGCAACATAGTTTACAAACATTGCCCTTCTTGAGTCTTTACCAAAATTGTAATGATTAAACATTACCCATATTGGGTCTTATAAACGATGCTTATATTTAGGTCTTACAAACATAAGACAAATTTATATGCATGGTTGCACACTCTAAAATATACACATTAAAATATACAACCTATTTTATGAGCTATCCCTGATGCTTCTCATGATGACATCTTTTGTTACCATGCAGTGTTCCTATCTACAACATACATGGGTATAAAAATATTAAAGGTACCATTTATCTATAACAGTTACTATTGATGTGCTTGTACGAGATATTCTATCCCATCTTTTACAATGCTATATTGATTTTTCTTTTTGAAAAAAATTGCATTTCTCAGAGACAAGTATGGTTTACCTAAGATAATACCACTAAATTGAAGTGGAACCACATCTAATTCAACTTCATCTACAAAGTTTGCAATAATTGCAAACCCTAATTTATAGGTTTTCCTTACATGTACACTATTACCATCATTTATTCTATTCAGAGAATAAGGTTGAAAATATGGCTTAGTTTTTAAACCTAGGGTTTCTACATCTTCAAATATCAAATTCTTTTGATATTTTTTTATCAAAAATATCATCAATTTTAGAATGCTTAGCAATTATTCATTTACAGAAGTGTTACTTACCTTTTCAGGGTGACAATATTTGAACTATCAGCTTCACATTGACTGTCATCTCTCTCTCGATGTTATCTCAGGTTCTAACTGAGGAGGCTTTATATTTTGCTTGATTGAAGATGCAGTTAAAACCTTTGCCTGATGTTGTGGATGACTTTGTTTATCTTCTTTCAGCATTTGTCCCTTAGCATTGAAGTAAAAACCTAAATTCATTTCTTCCTTAGACAACCTCATTTTGACAGTTTTTTAAAATTTCCTTTTAGGACTCTCTTGTGCATAATCAAAAAATACATTTGAGTATTTCTTCTTCGCATACCTTGATAAGTCATCTGAAGATGTCTTGTTAGATTTAAATGCTTCAAATTTTAAGAATGCTTCCTTCAAATCTTTAGGGTGTTCTATCTTGATGCTTGAGTCACTCTATAGCTCAAATTTTTGGGATATTTGTCCTTCACCTCCATATCCTAATCCTATATAGAGTGGTCTCTTTGTCATTTGGATAGGCTAAAAAATTCCTTGACCATTAATGCCAAGACCTTTTCTTTTTAATCCCATTTTAGTAGTATCTTAAAACTTATTCCTTTCGTATGTTTTTCAAATGACTTTGATAAATGTTTAGGGTTAGTATATTTAGTATCCCTAACATTGTCAATATAACTAGAAGAATTGATCTCATTTCTTTCTTCCTCAGAATTTACATCAGAAGATACGTCAATAATCAAAGTATTATTTGCTTCTAGATTTACAATACCATTTTCATTGATAGGAATAACAGGAGTATATGAATTAAAATAATCACTGCTATAATCAGATTATACCTTTGTAGTCTGACTTGTCCCAAACTAAATTTTGTTTGGATTCCTTCTCCTAATGTAGCATTTCAGACATGCCTAGATGTGAGATAATAATAACCCATTGTTATCTCCTTAGCTTCTATTGGAACTATATCAAGAACTACTTGATCAAAAAATAGCCCTTTGATGTCAAAATGCAAAATGCCATAATGAGTTGCATATCCTCGTACTATACCATCATCTCCTCCAAATGTCTTAGTGTGAGGTAATGGAAGAGTCTTTAGCTACAAACATCATACAAGGCCTTCAGTAATATAACTGGCTCCATAACTCTAGTTAAAATAGATCTACATGAACTTCCATTTTGCAATAGCAGTACAATTCTGTCTTTGACTTTCCTCAGAGCATAACATAATATCTAGTACTTTCGTTGGTAACAACTATCACATTATAGACTCTGGAGTTACTTGATGAGGTACTATTGGTTAGATGGATTGACCGCTACTAGACACGGCTGGTGCCTTACCTCTTTCCTCATTCCACCTTCTAAACCATATTGGAGCTTGACTGGGGTTTAGGATCCAACATTGCCTGGCAATATGTCCTCATCGGGCATAATATTCACAAATATTTGAATCTCCATGCATCCTCTTCCTTTGTCGGCATTCTTGTTGCAGTTCTACTCATAGTGCATCAATGCTTTGTTGAAGCCTCTCGATTTGCTACTCTTGTCATTGCTCTATCGCTTGTCAGCTTTGCTCTTAGACTTGAAGGAATTGCATTATCATAGTGATAATGGAATTCAATAGCAACTAAATCTGGGCTAGCATTAGATCCATTGTTCTACAATAAATTATTTTGATTAAATAACAAAATCATAAATTCACTTGAAAATGTAGTTCTGATATCAAACTTGACATTTGAGAACAATGTGTATACAGAGGTTAGCCCAGCACACTAACTGCTCTGATACCAAACTGATCCCTAAAATTAAACAATATTACACTTGCGTAATTTAATTTTGCTTTACAATATCAACTATGGAATAATTTTAAAAAATGACTTACAATCATGAATTTAACAAAATAATTTACAACATTTAACAATAATTTGATAACGGAGTTCAACATGAAGGCCTACATCTCTGGATCCAATAGTCACTGATATATTAGTAAAAATGTTTAAAAAGTACTTACAAACATTTTTAAAATGAAAAATGATCAACTACAAAGTTGTTCTTTAGACAAAAATAACCTTAGTCTCTTTTTGAACTTTTTCCAAATTTTGCTCCGAACTCCTACAAGCTTTGCAAGATCCTTATAGCCTCTAGCTATGACTACTAGCAATTTTGAATTGCATTACAAATATAATTTTGTGGCTTTATATAGCCACTCAAGTCTATAGCCCATGTGGTTGGGCCTTATCCTTTTGGCACGATAGGTCATGGGTTTGAAACCTATGACATAGGTTTTGGTGGACATGTATATCTTATGTCCCACATTTGGAAGCGGTGAGCATGTTTGGATTTAAATAACCACAAAACTTGTGTTTTATAATGCCAAGTATTTGGCATTGGCATGTATTTCATGGGTTTGTGGTATGTGGTATGTAAAGTGTGTGGGGAGCACGGGAATTACGTGGAAACTTGAATGAAATGTGGCATGAACATGGGGTCTTGTGGTATGTACGTGGAGAGTGTGGATGTCATGTGGAAAGTTGGAGGAATTTTGACAGGCGAATGTAGATTATCTTTTCAAAGTATGGATTATGCTATGTCTTTACTCAAAATATCTATAAAAAATGAAAACAAACTTTTTGTATACTATAACCCATGCAATAATCATTCCTGTTTACGTATTTTTATTTGATTGGTTTCTCAACTTGAATCATGTCATTAACCTAATGTTAACTTGTTTAGAAAGACTTTAAATTTAGTAATGACCAAAATTATTACTAAAATGCCAACTAACTAGCGCAAAATAAGGTATTTACAAATGCATTTAATTCTTAGACCGCCTTTTGGTTTTGTTTGGATCTTGAAACATCCCTATCATGCTTCACATTAAACCGACTTACCAATTGAGATGCCAAATTATCAACTTTCCCCATTCAAAATTAATGATATGAGCCTCAACATTTACCAATATCAAACATAACTTAGTTTCCAATGGTTCTCAAAATAAAAATCACCCCATTTTCATTTCAAAGTCTTCATGTTAGGTCCATAACATTGCATTGAATACTTATTATAAGATAATATTTTAGATTAGAACCTAGAATCACTTAGAATTTTCTGATAATTTTTCAATATAATAGTTTAGGTTTTAAATTAACCAAATTCTGTTTATGGCACAACTCATTTTGTATTGATATTCATACTTTCAATTGAATTTTCAAATAAAACTAACTGAAAACCATCATAACAAATTCATATAATGCCTTAAATTTTGATAAAATAATAACGAGCATTATCATTTTTGAATTGAAAACACTATAGTAATCAGTTCAATTGAATGCAATCTGATCAACTCTATCCACTGAAATCTCATGATTGAAAACAAATATTCAGTAATCATATATATATATGTGTGTGTGTTAATTTTATTCATTTAACCATTAATACTTTTCGAAACCACTATAATATAAATATAAAATTTTAAACAAATCATTATCAAAGCATTTAATTGAAAACATGTGTATTCATAATACTTCTAATTGACTTAGGTCCCCGACTGCAGTTTTAGATTTTATGATTACATCATCACTATGGCAGATAGGAGTATAAATTTTAAAAAATTATAAGAGTATGAAAAATAGGCATAACAGGATGTAATTTGTTTTCCACATGACACATAGGCATATTAACATCTCCATAAAGAGCAAATATACATTGCTTATAATCAAATTCAGGAACTTTTGATATTTATTTGGAGGTTTTCAAATATTTGATATTTGCATAAGGTTCAAAGGTTCACCTACCTTTGGTAATGATACATCACGTGGAATTCGAGGTAGGTTTGGTAAAAGAGATTCTTTTAGAACATTGGTTTTTTTTCCACTTTAGGTTTGAAATGCACTCTTCTTCATGATGGTTTAATATTATCATGCAAAGAGTCCAAGATATCCTTATTTACCTTTCAAAAAAATTTAATATCAAAACAATGATAATGAAATAAAATACTTAGTTCTAATGCTAATACAAATGTAGATCTGGATTGAGAAGAAAGTAGACTGGATCTGAATTCTGGGTCAATACCTTGATTCTAAAAATTGTACCTCTATAACTGTGAACACTTGAGTTAATATAGGACAATTACGTTGACACTTCTATTTGACTTAGACATGAAAGAAAAAGTGAAACATCACCATCAATAAGAGCGATATTATTTGGAAATGTAGGCATAATAGGAGTTTGACTCAATGTGATTACAATAAAGTCTCCTTTTTGGCTAGTTTGTAAATCATCCATGATATCCTTATAGATTTGAAAAAAGTTAGCACAATCGAATGAAGGAACACTTTGACCATGCCTAGTCAAATTGGTTTTAGAAGGTAATTGAAAAGGTTGTCTTATTCCTTAATATTTTTTAACTCATCTCTTGGGATGGTGGTGGCATGGACATAATCAGAGGGATGGTATCGACAACCATTCAAATATCTAAGATGATGCGCTTGGGCATTAGGCATAAGGTAACAACAATCATTTTTTACTCCTTCCTTCATAGAGAGCCGTAGTGTTTCATAATCATAGTCATCAAAATAATCTATATCATCTATGATGAAGGAAAAAAAAGTAAACAAAAATTTGGGCAAAAAAAATGAGAATCATAGGTTGGGTTTACCAAATATTTAACCCTAAAATCTAGATTGGAGAATCTAGGTTTAATGGGGTAGATATAGCCTAAGGCATAAAGATGGTAGACTATCTCTAAAGTAGGTTAATTAATTATAAATATCAGATAAACATGTAATAAATTTATTATGATGAGTTATGTTAAAAATAAGAAGTATAACTATGCTAGATATTACAATGATAATGAAACAAAATACGTAGTTCTAATGCTAATACAAATGTAGATCTGGATTGAGAAGAAAGTAGACTGGATCTAAATTCTGGGTCAATACCTTGATTCTAAAAATTGTACCTCTGTAACTGTGAACACTTGAGTTAATATAGGACAATTACGTTGACACTTCTATTTGACTTAGACATAGATGTCCAATACAAAATACCTATCAAAATTGGATACCACTTAGATGCTTCTAGGTTATGTGTTACCTTCACTCTGGTGCATTTAGATATGAGTCATGGACTATCGTTCCTTATCAAATAACAAAACCATAGTTATTCATCTTCATAGTGGTTGTGGAAAAATGGGTTAGTGGGCATACAATGTCGAGCTACTCCAAAGACCCTTCTGTCAATGAATGTTACCTACATAGCCAATACTATGAAGAGGGCCTCAGACATATGTAGTTCTCCCATACATGTTGGCTTATGTGAATATCATGCAATATGTGATAAAAAAGTACAACAATGAGCTAGATTATAACTTATAAATATGGCTCATGGAATGCTCCTTCAATAGTTTAGATATGTAGATGTGTTATTCCCATGATTTATATAGAAATAAGAGAAAATAATAAAGTTTTTGCTCACTCAAGTGCTTGATTAAATGCCTTTGGTAAGTTGCCTTGTGAGTAGGCAAGAATTTTCTAGGTGAGGAGTGATTGGGGGTTGATCATGTATTTATACTAATCCTTTTGGATACTATATTGTATTAAATCACTTAGGCCAACCATAGGAATATATTTCATTTTCAAATTAGATAATTTTAAAGCACTAGACACTTTTGTTGGATAAGGATACTTGTGTCAACGTATGGGTTTGACTGAGACACAAGTGATTGGGAAGTTGAAAAATATGTATAGGTCCAAAACTCATAGAGATAGATGATAAGAAGGTTTATAACATTCTGAGTAAGATAAAAGGTCTAAGTCATCAAAATAACATTGGTCGGATTAAGAGATAAGAAATATATACAGAGAGATAATGTATGCAATCATTTCGATAGAGGAAAGGGTCTAGAAGATGAAGGTACATACATGATATGTATTTTAAAGTGTATAATAATGATGTGATATAGTCATCATTATTTGAATCTATAATGTACATGTAAGCAGTTAGTTCTAGGAAGTTTCTCTCTATGTAACTCATAGATGGGATAATGTGGACATTAGTATGACGGATCCCATTGTAGTTAATGCCCTTTGGGACTATTCACTATTTGTGTTTGGGATTTATATATCAAATATCCTATATATTAAACACATCCAATGTACTACTAAAATAATCTTGGTTATATTTGGCAGACCTGCATGCAAATTCAATATTCTTTATTTAATTTTAATATTTTCATTTGGGATTCAATTTCAAAATAGTACAATGAAAGGGCAGTGTAGAGGGTGCATTTGGTATAAAAATGGTTATTCTTAGATAAATTTTGACTTGTGTGGAATTTGATAGTTTTGACTTAAAAACGTCCTAATAAATACCTAGAATAGTGTTTCCACATAGTTAAAAATGCATCTATTTTTTTCCATAGGGTGATTGAATTGTTGAGATTCTCTTATCGAGCCAATAATTTTAATGTGAATCTCTAGAGACCTTTTAAAAAAAAAAAAAAATTCACCTTTTGGGAAATTGTCCCATTGTGATCCTTTCACCGAGATGATCCTTTTGACATATTACTCCAGACACCCTTAAAAATATTTTTGAGGGATTTTTTTTACCTATGCCAAGTATCTATGCTAGCAATATTAAATAAAAAATTAATAGTCACTAGTTCCAACTACTTCATCTAAATAAAGTACATCACAAACATTTTATTTAGTATGGTCTTTACTGCATGGCCATGAGTCATGAAATTAATCTTTTTGATATTTTCAAATGAATCAAATGGAAAAATCATTATGACAAACCAGAGGACTCATTGGTTAGTTAATGTCCCTTAAGTTGAAGTTTCACTTTTAGGTCACCATACAACCTTGAGTAGTTTAGACTATCTTAAAAGATATTTTTGGGAAGCATAGCAAGAAGGGGGCATGTCAAATATAAAATTAGCTTGACACTTTTAGTCTAGATAACTACCCTTGGATTGAAGATTTCATCACTCAAGTCAAGTGCTTTAGACTTTTAATTGGTGTATCCAAAATTTATGACCAACTCATTATGAGTTTTTGTCAAAATTAGGGTGTTCCTACTTAGTCTTCATTCCAACTCACTATACATAATGTAATTTGTTGGGTAATGCATATGTGGCACCTAAAATTTATAAGTTTTATGAGCAAATTTAGAGAGAATAATAAAAATTGATTTCATTGGTGAAATCTAACCCTGAGGTATTAAGCAACATGCATTAGATATCAATGATATTAATGCAATGTCATAACCCAACTCTAAAAAAGACAAGGGCCCTACAAAATAAAAAGGGAATACAACCCTAGGCCTAAGGGCAATCAATCAACTCAGCACAATCCTTCCCTCCATTAAGAAAAAGGTAAAGGAAAATGAAGTACAAACTTAAAAAATGAGTGTTATAACTTTTGTGGTAAACTAGACTATACTGAACATCAATGTTTCAACAAAATGACATAATTGGAAATAGAGATGAAAAATATATATCTCCCTCTATTTAAGTGTAAAAAAACACTTTTTGCATCAGCAAATGCATCACCTATGCCTATTAGCAGAGGTTCCTAGAAAACCCATCAGAACATGCTAATGTGTGTTTCTGTACGAAGTAAGCTACATGTTCAAGACACAAACTAAATTATAAAAAGATTGAGTAGTCCTTAAACTCAAAATTACATGTTTTTTCAAAAAATGTAGACTTAAATTATATAAAATGGTTTTTCATGTTATGTAATTAAATAAATGTAAACAAAATAGAGTAGACACTGTGCACATAAAAATTATGAAAACACATTCAAAAAATCCATCATCAGATCTCTATATTTTGAAACTCTTTTCCTTTACAATTGATCAATACATATACACCTTCCAAGGATCTGTCACTTCACATTCTATCTTATTAATGTATAAAAATTGACCATTTTTGAAGTTATCATTGGTGACCAGGTAGTGTTATGATGCGAGATATTATGTCATGTGTGTCCCAACAAAAATGATAGAACATGTTTTTTATAAACAATGCTTGAGATTTCACTTGCAAAAGTTTTTGATTAATAATTAAATCATCTGCTCAATGAGCATAGTAAATAATAATTAAAAAAAGTCAACTCACATAAATAGTAGGATGAAAAAGGTTTTTGTAATTTCATTTTTATTTTCACAACCTCAAAGGAGTCTTTTCATATTTTGTAGTCTTTTGGGATACATACATAGGTCAAATACATATAAAAATATATACATTTTAAATCGATATACATCGCATAATTGTCATGCATCTACACTATGATTTTACAATCCTAAGTCTATTACCAACACTTTTTTAGATTTAAATAGTTGTTTTGACTTGAGACAAAGCCAAAATAAGTGTGCCTTGTGATGGAGCTGGTAGAATTACTTGCACTAAGGGGTTGGTAAAAAAATTACTAACAATAATTGATCAAGGTGCTGTTTATCGATTTTCACCTCTTATGTACTACTTAGCTTCCCTTACGAGTTTTCAACTAAGTAGCATACCAATATACTACCCTTGTAGGTTTTTAATAGATTTACATAACTATGAGGCTTCCCTTTATGAATTTTAAACCATCCTTGCCTTGCTCATAATGATTAAGGCCTTCCTTAAAACAAAAACTAAAAAATCTTCAAAATTTTGACCTCACAGTACCTAGAGAGGTGGAGGCATAGATTGTGATGCTGGAATCAAAAAAGGATGTAAAGATGGTGCTATTGGATTTGTTGTTGATAAAGTCATACTAGAAGAATCTACCTTCAGAGGCATTTATTGTGAATGGATGTCTGGATATGTGCTTTAATAACTTTTATTTATTGGAGCTCCTGTTGGAGTTGGTTTGGTGAGATGAATTTAGGTTCCTCGATGATTTTTGTGATAGAACCATCTAGATGAGATAAGTCCTTGAACATATTCTAATAAATAGGAGTTTCCTGCACCATATTGATCTTATTTTTCAAAGGATCTTGGCACCTAATTATATTCTATATGTTATCATCCTCTATTATTATGAGGGTGGCTTTATTGGGTGACACTTTTTGTTAAATATATAATTTCAACTCATCTAGTTTGTCTGTATGCCTTTACATATGAATGCCATCAAATGTATTTTGAGATATATCATTTTTTTATGTTTTTAGATTATCTATAAAATAATCTCTTGAAGTAAGAAACATGTTTAGTGCGATATATAACTACTTATATATAACCGAATGACCCCCCATTACTGCTTTGGCTTGATCAACCTTAATGAACTTCAAGTTGGCTTCACTCCATGTATTATTTAGTTGATGTTTTAAGTTGAGCATGCTTATGGCTGTGTGTTGAGATTGGAACAAAATAATTTCCAAGACTTGCTCATGTTCCTCACAGAGCTCAAATATAGCCTTTGTTTCCACCTTCAAGTTTTGACATTGTGTGCGACGCTGTTGTAGCTTCTATGTAGTGATATAATATTTTGAAAGATGAGACAAAAAAAATTTGAGTTGATTCTCCTTGGGCATGACTTGGTCACCCAAGACTTGAATGACAAGTGGAAGGTATGTATCATCAATGGTTTTTTTGGCCTTGTTTAGGTAGTGATGCAATTTTGCATTCTCCTATTTAAGCAAAGTTGTATCTTGTTCTAATTCAGATGCCTTTTATGCAATTAATTCTTGGAATGTTGTAGATCCCTCAATCTAATTTTTTGAGGAAAAATTGGTCATATTAAGTGACACTTCCTAAGATATTATGGCCTAAACTAGTGAAGAAGTCAAAACTATTACCGTTACTCGTTGTGTCAGATCTAAACCACAAGGAGTGTGAATGTGTCCTTTGCATCGATGGTGCTAAGACATCCCACAACTACTCATTTTATATTGGCCTATGTTATGAGGCTTCTTATTGTGCACCTCCTTGGGTTAATCTATAGCCTTGTGACATGCTATATGGTTGTTGATATTCGATTGTTTGCACATGTTTAACATACTATGTTTACAGTTAGGATACAACTTTAGCTTTCTTTATTTTCTCTTGATTCTCCTTAGATGTGGTTGTTGCCTCTAATTCTACCTTAGTTTCTTCCTCTACCTTCTACATAACATCTTTGGTAGCTTGTGTTGGCCATTTTTGTCCCACATATGAAGCTCTTGCATGGTTTGATGAAACATTGGGTCAAAGGCTTAGATATGGATCTGAAAATAATGTTCAAGGATAAGCTTGTAAGACAAAATCTAAATGAAAAATCTCTTATTCAGCTAATTATTTTACTTGTTTATTCTTTCAGAGAACAAGTGAAAGATGATTTCTTTTGGGCCTATTTTGGTTTAATTTTCCTTTCGATAAAATTATGTGAACAATTTCCCCAAAGGAATTCTTTCTCCTTTCAGCTAAGTGTTCATTTTAGCTAAGTGTTCTCTCTTGAGGAGTTTTATCTCAATTTATTTCATTCAAGTGTTGGAAATTCTTTTGAGAAAATTGTTTTGAAAGAATTGTTCCAAGCAAAAGTTTTGAAAGATATCTTTTAAAGAGAAGTGGCCGAGATAATTTTTTTGAAGGGTTTTCTCAAGAAAATGATCTGAAACAAAAAATTCAAAGGATCATTTTAGGATTTTTGAAGGGATATTTCCCTTTGGGAAAATCTTTTTCAAGAAATTTGAAGGGCTCTTTCCCTTTTGGGAAGTTCATTTTCAAAAAATCCGAAGGGTACCTTACCTTCAGAAAGGGACCATTTCATAAACCCAAAGGGTACCTTCAAAAGTCCATAGACATGAATTCCTTCAGACAAATTGTCATGGGAAAGTGATAAATAAAATTCAAGAAAAAGATCCCAAAATGATGTTTAATGCACGAAATGAAAGTCCAAAGAAATTTGACGGGCCTGCAAACGTCAAGTCTGGGCCCTTGTAAGTCGTTGGAGTTTAAAAGACCAAAAGGAGCTGTGTAAACTATGAACTCACACCAAAATAAATAAGATAAATTCAAGAAAACCAATGTCCTTAATTGGTTTTCCATCTATAGGGAAGATCTAGTCCAATTTTTAAGGCAAGAGTTGGTGTGTTAATGGGGAGTCCTCGTCCTTCGACATGGCCATCATCTCTGACAAACAACTAACAAAGTGAAGCATCATGGCTTAGTCAGGTTTATATATGTAAGAATTTTTGTCCTCATACATAAACAGACAATTGGAGTTATGGCATGGAGATGAAAGATAAAGATCAAGCAATTAGAAAAGATAGTTCAGGCATTTAAGACATTCTTGGATTGTTCCTTCTTAGTGGACCATGACATTGTCGTCCTTAGTGAGTTTTGTTTTTTAGTGAATTTCTAAAACAATGAGAGGGATGGAAGACTATTGGAGTTAATGGTGGTTTTCATTGGAGAAGGATTATTTCTAATTAACCCAAGTGTGGGTGAAAATTCATGGAGGGTGCTTGGATCTCATTTATTGATTTCTGTTTGCTCGCCTCTTCTCTTTGGGTCTTCCCCTTTTCTATATATGTTCAGTTCTTTTCAAAAGGATATATCCTCATTTGACAAGGAAGAACCCTATCAAAATTTGTAAGAAAGACCTTTTTAAGCAATAAAGATTATTTTTACCTACTCTTGTCTGAAAATCATGTTTGGCAAGCTTGTGCATGATGGCCTTGTGAATAAGTATTCTTCCATGTCCCTTATCCTTCCTTCTTACCTATTTTTAGGTATTTTTAGGTTAGTTACAGGTCTAAAATTGAGCTCTTTCCACCTTGGATGCTTGGTGTGAATTTCAAAATTCCTCTCTACTTCATATATGGCTTAGTGAGCCTAGTTTATGAAACACTGATGCAAATTAACTAGTTGTGAGGTTATGTAAGTAGAATTATCTTATGTTGAATTAGTATTTATTTCATGCTTATGTGGGTCACTCTCTAGTTGGTGTATCACCTTTCTTAGTTCAATTTTCTCTTTTTATGTTATCTTTCTCTCCCTTTTCCTTGGTCAACAATAGGTTTTAGTGTGTGGGAACAACAGAAGTGAAGCATCTAAGGAGCTAGCCTCATTAAAAATACTAGAGATTTAACCTCACTACAAGATACCCACAACTTGGGGTTGCTCCAATTTTGTAGGTAGGAGTGAGAGAGCCTAAAAAACTCTCCCATAAGGGTGCAATTCTATGCTACAACAACTTGCTCCTTGACCCTTTATTTATTCTCTTCAACACAAGGCCTCTTTTTTTATCTTCCTCTGCCTTGGCTACTATGTAAACCTCAACATTTTTCTATTGCACCTCTTTTGATTCCTTCTTTGCTTTTTCCTCGTTCATTTTCATAATTATTCTTTTTTAGCTCTTATTTTTCATCATGATTTTTATTTTACACACCTTATTCTATTTCTATTCTTATGCCTTCTTTTTATATGCAACATATTCTTTCATTACTTATCTTCTTTCAAGTTTCCTTAAATGTCTTATCTTACACTATTTTGGCCTATTCAGCTTCTTGTTCTACTACGATATTCTCCTGCACCTTTGGCTACAGTAGTCACTGGTGCTCACTTATTTGAACTTCTTATGCACGAGTGAAGGAATATGGAGATGGATATGGGGATATGGATGAATGAACTGGTGAATCATGAGGTGAACAAGAGGGAGAAGATGTCACCACTATGTGCTGACTTACTAGTGCCTTTATGTAGACATGTAAAACAAGAACCTTATTCAAGTGTTTATAGGTGTGGATCATCGTATTAGGAGTTTGCTTCAAAAATTCTTCTTCTTCAAATCAATATCCTCCATCACTTGTGGTGTGAAAAATGATCCCATGCATTCTGTAATGGAGGTAGAGGTCCTTGGCATTATGTAAAATATGGGTCTATACACAATCTCCCACTTGAGGGCTTGCTTATTGTTTTGGGCTTTATGTTCCCTCTAGTTGTGATTACACAACTTGTACTAAAAATAAGCTTGCTCCCACTAGACCTTGGAATATGGATGTTGTTATGCATTTTATCTTTTATTCCTCCATGATAGTGTCGACTATGATTAAAGCTAGAGGTGTGGGGATATTAATAATTATAATTTTTGGGATAAATGCACACCAATTTTTAGAATAAAAATTAATTTTCTTTCTTCCTCTTCATATAACTTTATGCCTACGTATTCCAACATAGACCTATAAACTTCTTCCTCGATGACACTGAGTTTTATGAGATCATATTCTGTTATAATCTTGGACACCTTTATGTCATTGAGATAGGGGTTGGTTTCATGAGTCTTTTTATTTGGTGGAGGAGGTGGTATTGTCCTTTATGTCAGTTCTTTTCTTTTCCCCTTAGCAGTATTTGATGGGGTTGATGAAGTCTATAGAGGTGCCCACGCTTCAAATTGTGGTTGTGTTAGGGGCCATTGTGGTAATGGTTATTGCACACCTAGAGGCATAAATCCTAGTGGTTGAATGATTCTGGTAGTCATGGCTTTCTATCATAGGACTTCTGTCTGTGCTTCCAACATGGTGATGAAAAAGGGCAACTAATTGGTTGGTGCCTTGGTTAACTCAAGGACTTTGATTTGAATGCCATCATGTAGCTTCGTAATGACTACATGTTGTCCCAAGTATTTTAAGATGTATTTGGGCACACAAGGATGAAAAATGATGAGACCTTGAACCTCCACCCACCATGAATTGAATCAAACAAACTACTCATAATACTGACCTATCTTGGTCCAGGCAATGTTGGTGAAGGTGGTCACAAGCTAGAAATTGGATTCATGTGCAACAAAACCATCGAGAGACTTCCATTGATTGAAACATATGAGTAATGCCAGGAACCAGTATTGGAAATCTTGCAACATACCACTAAATTTTTTAACATTTATGAAGAGTTTAAAGACTAAAAAATTAGGTCAATTGATGTTGTCATTCTTTTGGACCATTCAATTTGCAATATCGATGACCCCTTTGGTATCCTGCCTTGCACTTTTGGTAGTCTACCAAAAGTGCTTGGTATTACATTAAAAAAATACTCACATTGCAAAATCATTGACTGAATCAATAGGGATCCCTCTATATGCCCTAACATACTTCTCTTTGTTATTTGAGTGAATGGGAGGGGCCTTATTTTGTACAATAAGAGGGATTTGCCTTGTGTTGGAAGTCATGTTTCCCTTGTCATTATTGCTAGGTTGAAGAATATGGTCACATCCTTGGACAAATGGAATGCACCTTTTTTATAGTGTGTAATTAACTTTATTCACAATTAAAGCAATAAATTATAAGATAAAAAAATATAAAAGAATATATGATAAGCCACTTTGAGGGGGAAACCTCTACAATCTCTTAATAAGAATTGACTATGATGATTTGAGTGAGCGACACTCATCCATATATATAGAATTAACGGGTAGAATCACACCCATTCAACCCACCCTTACATATTAATAAGTCAACCTAATGCAATAATTAACTAATGAATATAATTACAATTGAAGAGTGTGCCATAGGTCAGCCCACACATATCCCTATAGATAATATAAGTTAAGGGATTAACATAGTAATTCAACAATGTCATCATTATTTCATCTAATTAGCCAAATTTAGGGAGCTTAATGAGTGGCTCTGCATCCTATCCTCATGAAGGGTGTTGAATAGCTAAGGCTCTTGGTTGTGTTGCTGTGACTTGGTTTGTCATAAAAATATTGGATTTTTCCATATCAATAAAATCAAATGGAATTGGATCATGGTACCATGTTTGCATCGGTACAAGGCCAATCCCATTTCTTCTTTCTTGCCTTTGTTAATGAAATCAATATTTGTGATTGATCCATAACTGTTATTTGGTAGGTTCTTGATAGATGGATGCAACTCAAATTTGTGTTGTTGGCAATTCTACACTCATGTGAAGGCTAAAATTATAAATGTATTTTGTTCAAAAAGGGTTGTAATGGTGGTTCATTCTATAAACCCTTCATTAATATAATTTTTCTTTGTTACATATGTCTAATACTTCACATTGAATTGTGTTGCAGTATTTTCACATTGTTATCTTCTTAGTTAAAATGCCATTAATTATTGTGATGTGACCTTAACACTTCACTAGATAGGATTGATATTTTAGATGTGATGCACTGTCTTTATTCTTCTAAAAATTACCTTTATTAAGCTTGACATTTCAATCTACTTTAGGAAAGATACAATTTTTGAAGTGGTTCATCATTAACTGTTTTGTGAATGAACATTGGTTACCTATCCTTTTTAGCCCTTTTATCACCACTTTGTTCCTTGGATTAATTTCTTGATCCTGTGTAGACCTCATGTTGACTTCTCTTTGTATTTTTCCTTCATTACTTTGATGCTTTCCTTTGTACTCTGCAATGTTGAATTTTCAAACTATGTTCTGATAGTCTGTGACATAGAGATCACATTATAGACAACTATACTAAAAACCTACAAAAAGACAAGAAAATAAAAAATGAAACAAAAAACCTATCTACAAGGTGTTACTCATCACCCACTCAATTTTTAGCATGAAATTAATATAGATCATTGGTGATAAATCTTAAGCTTGGAACCATTTACACACCATAGAAGAATGGTTCTTTGAAGGTCCCTTAGTACTATTGTTATTTGTTGTGATACTTCATGGATGATGTATGTTCCTTTCCATTGAATGTGTAGTTGACCTAGATATGCTCAAAATATGATATTATATAATAACACTATCTGCTCTAGATAAAATTCTTTAAATCACAAATTGTGATCAAGCTATGCTTTTTGACTTTGCTTATTTCTTTCTTATGTAAAACTCACTCTCTATCAAGTTTCTTATGTGTGAGTTAGATCTAACAACCTTGTCTAAAGTGAATCTTAATATCCTAGCCACATTATCAATGCAATTCATAGACTTGGAATCATATATTCCATAGGCATTTTCTTCTATTGCATAGACCAACTGAAGAGGAGTGAACCATGTCACATGCTTATAATTCATTTTATATGCCCATAAGATTGTAGGAATTTGATCCTCCCAATTGTCTTTCTACACATTACATATTTTTATAATAATATTATCAAGTACTTTTTTGGTTGATTTTGCCTATATGTTGGCTTGAGGAAAATATATTGTGCTTTTGTGTTGTGACATCATAGATTCTTATGTCAAGGTCTTGATAGTACTATTTAGGAAGTGTGTGCTTATATCACATACAAAATTCATGCCCATAGGATTGTAGGAATTTGATCCTCCCAATTGTATCTCTACACATTGCATATTTTTGTAAGCATATTATCAAGAACTTTGTTGGATGCTTCTGCCTATCTGTTGGTTTGAGGATGATTTGTTATGGTTTTGTGGTGAGATATCATAAATTATTATGTTAGGGTCTTGATAAATTTTTTTAGGAAGTGTGTGCCTCTATCACTGACCAAATTCACTGAACATCCAAACCTAGTAATGATGTTCTCATACAAAAACTTGGTTTCATGTCTTGTGTTATATCTTGGTGTCATAACAACTTCTACCCATTTGGTGAAGTAATCTGTTGCAGTAATTATATACCTAGTATGACTACATTTTCTTGGAAGATTAATAGGTCCTACAAAGTCAATTCCCCAATGTTTAAATGATTACATTACTAACATCAGACTCAAAAACATTTCATCCCTTCTTTTTGGCCTTATTATTTCACAAATGTCATAGTGCTTTGTGACTCAGTGCACATCTAAGAATAGGATAGGCCACTATAGGCCACCATATGACACTATGTAATATCTTCTTTGCAGTCAATTCATCTATGAAGTGTCCACCTATAATTCATAGGTGCACTTAGTACAACAATTACGATCTCTTGTGTTCCCATGCTACTCTACACAACATATCATCCTTACCCATTTTATATAGAAATCCATTGATAACACTGAAAGGTATGGCTTATGTGATCATTTTTAAATTTTTTTTTGACATAATGTGTAGGAAAAACTCCTTATTCTAGGAAAATGGCTATCCCCCATATTCTTTGGAATCACATACACTTTGAATAAGTGTGCATCCAATGACTCGTTTTGAAATTATTTTGGCTCTTCAGCATTCCTTATTCAACTAAGATGATCTAGTCCAACATTTTCTCTTTCTAATTTCACATTAATATTAAACTAAAATTCTTGGAATAACATTAGCCACCTTGATATCCTTTTGATTAACATAGGGTTATTCACTAGGTATCACAGAGCCTGGTGATCTATAAAGAATTAAAATGATGTTGCTATGAGATAGTGCCTACATTTATGAAGTGCAAACACCTTATCCATGGCATCACACTCTGTGTAGTGTAATTCTTCTATGTTGTTGACAATTTTCTGCTTGTAATGTGAATTGGGTGATCCAAACCTCTATATCTTATTTGAGCCAAAATAATGCATACTGCAGTTGTTAAAGTGTTTATATGCACAAGAAATAGCTTACAAAACACCAATATGGGATTTTTCATAAAATTTTCTTCAAATTCACAAATTATGTCTAACACTCATTAGTCCACTCAAACTTTGTATCTTTTCATAATAATCTCTTCATTGACACATATATAGCTACGTACCCTTCGATGAAAATGTGATAATACATGTATGTTTGAGAAAGGATATCATTTCAATAAAGATTTTAGGAGATGGAATACTCACAATGATTATGACTTTAGCTTGATCAAATAAATCTCATCACAACACACTATGTGGCCCAAGAGAACACCAAATAATGTAAAGAACAAACACTTTTTCAAATAAATGCAATGCACAGATTTTGATAACATTCTAACATGATTCATAGCTTGGATAAATGTTCTTTGAATATAGAGAATACAACCCAATCATTAAGATAGAACCCCAGTAAGTCATGGATGAAATATTTGAATGCAATGACCATAACCCTAGAGAAAACAACATGAGCATTATTGAAATCAAACTACATTACCTTCTATGTGAAATAGCTCCATTCCATTGAAAATGTGATTTTGTCTTGATCATGTACTGTGATAGGTATATGATGATAGCCACTAAAGTTATTTATGAAGAAATACACTTCGTGCCTTGTAATTTATTCCAAAACTTCATCTATAAATTGAATTTGAAATGGGTCATTTACACATGTATCATTTAATGTCGTGTAGTACCCACATAATCTAATTTTTGATGACTTTTTAGGTTACACCACCATTTGACTTACCCATTCTACCTTTTCTACTAGATAGATAATCCATGCTTCCTACATGTGATCAATTTTAGCCTTAAATTTAAGCTTCATATTAGGATATATCATGTATGGTGCTTGTTAATAGATCATGCACATTCCTTAAGTTCTATGCATATCACTTTCAATGAAGGATCTACACTCTTGAATTCTGAAAACTTTGTTGGGAACACATATTAATAATCTCACAATAATTACAAGCCTTTTGATAGTTCTTATTTTGTCCATTAGTTACTCAAGGTCAAAATATTTGGTGCATCATAGATACCAATGTTCTCTACCAATTTCTTTAATGGTTCTTGATATATCTTGTTGGACCCAATTGGCATAGTCTTGGAGTGTCCTCTACCCTTCTTATTCTTGAATGTTTAAATTTTGGAGCTACACATTTTTAGTCTAATCTATGATTTTAAATTTTGGTTCTTCTACTTCTTGCTCAAATTAAAAAAAAACCCTAAAGTCCATGTCCTCATCACTACCACTAGATTTTATTTGTTCTACATCATCCATGATTCTATTATAGGGTTGCACTAAAAATTACACTTTATTTTTATTGGCCTTATAATTTATGATATCTATATTCAAATCTCTAATTTATTTTTCCTATGAATAGGAGTTTATCACAATGCTTCGATCCTATTCTCGATCGTGACATAAATAATTCAACTTCTGAAGAGTGTTCTACACCAGGGAATTCTCATCCTCAAAGATAAAGGTTTGAATAAAATCTTTATGAACTTGTGGCCAATTTTTAGTTTCTTACCTATGTTATTGGTGTATATACCATGTTTTTTGAAGAGGTGCTAAATTATACTTGAATACATGTACCCAGTATCTAGGTTCTACAACCTACAAAAACCATACATCAACACATTTATGAATACATATTTCAAGACATTGTCATTCTAGGAAAAATGGATACTAATTT
The DNA here is from genome assembly GCA_037957365.1 of Torreya grandis. Lineage (NCBI taxonomy): Eukaryota > Viridiplantae > Streptophyta > Pinopsida > Cupressales > Taxaceae > Torreya > Torreya grandis. The sequence continues at coordinate 3,090,377 of JARHVA010000430.1, forward strand.
GTGATCGTATGTGCTTTTTGAAATCAAACTTATAAAAATTTGTATACATATTTATATTACAATTGATTTTACTTGTGTACTACCCACCATGTTGTAACAGTGCCCTTCAAAGCATAATTCAACACAATGACTCGATGATCTACATTTGGAACATTTTGCTCTAATCTAGAAATAAATTGGCCCAAATCCTCAATTGTAAATTATTGAGATAATTTTCATTCTACAACAAATACCATTCTCATTGGTCTCACTTCATGGTCTCCTCTTACCCAATTCTGCATATGGGTATTTGAATCACCACTCACTGTAGATGTAGCTTCCCACAAAAGAACACCTACCTGAGTTGGTTTAATGTAATCCATGTCTGTCGCACCTACTTGATATATCAAATCTACTTTAGACCTTATTGGTGATCACATAGATGGAGACTTGAATTCCCCTATATGGAAATGTGGAACTTGTTATTTTGTTATCACAGGTCTAGATGAAGCTTGATCTATTTGTTATAAATGTTAAAATGGTTTTATCTCTGGATGGAAAAAATTAAAATTTGTAGCTCATAGTGTATTGTGCTTAGGCTCTATGTAAAATTTAAACCAATTTTTTTCCCCATATTCATAGGGTGAGTCATGTTCTTTAGGGATGATATAAGGCTTTGATGCAATGACGGGTCTTCTTCACTCAACTCTTAATCCAAAGCCTTCAAGAGGTCTGCAACTTGATAGGACTTTCAGGTTGAATATTAGTTTAAGACAACTTAAAATTCATATAATATCTATGGAATACTCTATGCAATGATATTAGGCCTATATAGGTTTTCACACAAATTCATAACACCTACTATATCATCAAATTAGAAAGAAACTTGAATCAGTCCTAATTCTATTACAAGATTGTGAATAGACCTATTTGATCTTGGAATAGTGTTATTTCATTAGGCTCATCTCAATAGTTCCTTGAATTATTTATTTTAATGTTATATGCCATCTATAATAGTGAGAAACCAATACTTTTAATGGTTTCTCAAAAGATTGAATTCAATGCCAACTTTATTCTTTTAGGTCTATATAGGCCTAATCTACGATATTGAATGGTCTTGACTTAATTAAATAAGTAAATGGATTGGATCACTCTATTCAAATGCTAATCAATGATCACAAAGGGATTTTACACTTGTACAGGGTCAAAATCTAAATCATAAGGCAAAATATAGTCAAATTCTTCCATTTTAAACCTTCTCAGATAGTACCTACAGGTAGACTAGGATAAATTAGATTATAACATATTATATACGGGTTAATTATTTGTAAAAATAATTAGATTACTTCATAAAACCATTCTATAAACTATTTCTAGAGTTTCAAAGGTTTCATCAAGTGATTTTTGAAGTTATAGGTCTTTTTCTAACAAAAACTCTAATATGGGGTTTACACAAAAAATAGGGAACCTGAGACCTATTAAATGATAGTTCATAAAGTTCAAACAATTTTTGGACTTCTTACCAATTCTATCAGGACCTTGAAAAACCTATCCTACCTCTCAAAACTTATATTTAGGATCATGCATTAAGAGATACGTCCAACAAGTTGACTGTAGATGACTATAAACTTGAAAAAAATAGGGTTTTAAGCGCCTTTGACTATTAAACTTCAAAAATCAATTCAAAGATACCATGAATTCACTGAATTATTATTATTCAACTTGAAAACAACATGGGACAATAAATTTCATTCAAAAACTCCTTTATTCATGTGATAAATTCATACTAATGTATGTACATACCTATGTGTCCTTTAATGACATATTGTCATTAGTCTCTTTAGTCATGAGAAACTTGTATTTTTATGCTTGTTAATGACCTTGAACATCTCCTCTTTTTTATATTTGGTTCATATCCAGTGTTTGAAGTCACATCCAAACTTGGAATAGCCTAAGTTTGGCCTAAGATTCTTTTAATCGATTGTCCTTAAGATAGAACATGACCTTAGTGATAGGATATTTTATTTACACTTGGCCCTATTTGGATTTTAGATAAACAGTAACTGATTGAACCTTGGAATTCATATTAGACACATTATAAGACAATGACAATTCAACTTGACTCATAAATAATTACATTTATTCATATATTTATAAATAAAAGTGTTTGAAAATTCAAATTGGACTTTTGGCAGAAACTTGAAAAAGACCTTAAACTAACCTATAGACTAATCTCTAAGGCCTAAACAAGGATTTTCACTACTTGAAATGACCTCCTAACACTCTAAGAACTCTTGACATAACCAAATTAACATATTTTCAATGATTATCTTGCATTATACCATTACGGTACAAAAATAATCCTTCATGGACTCTTATTCATGAGTTGCAATTTCTATGTTACTGTCATGCTTATCATTTGTAGGTGCTACTGATAAATTTATCATATTTAACATTCTTCCTTCTGTATTTGCTTAAACCTCCTTTTGGATCCCAAGGTCTCCATGCTTGATATATACTTGCCTTGTCTTTACATGTGCATCCATTAAACTTGTCTATGTTACATTCCCTTTGAGTTTTGAAGTCAATTTCCTCAAAGGCTTCTCCAAAGGATTGAATTGGAGAAGTTTTAACTATTTTTTCCCGAAAATAAATATAGATCTATCTTGTCTTTACATGTGCATCCATTCAAATTATCTTTGTTACATTCCCTTTGAGTTTTGAAGTCAGTTTCCTCAAAGGCTTCTCCAAAGGATTGAATTGGAGTAGTTTCAACTAGTTCTTCCCAAAAACATATTAATCTTTTATCTTGTTGCTTATATCTTGTAGGTCCTTTATGTGGTAGGACTGCTTGTAAGACTGAAATTTCACTTTTACTCACCTTTGTGTCTTTCAATTTAAATTTCCCCTTTTCTTCTACACCTACAAATGAAACAAACATATTAAAACAAATTAATTTGTTTTTTAGTCCCATCTTCAACTATGATGATGATTGCCATGAAAAGAGAACTCAATAAGACTTGTAAGTAGGCGTAAGGATTGCATTCTCACATGAAATTTCTTTCTTTTCATTCTTCCACCTTGAATTTATCATCATCTACTTTGTTTTTACTTTCTTTACTTGACTCTTGCCCTATTTTCATGATTTTCACATTGTCTATTTTAGATTCGTCAATGATATCATTTTCCTTAATTTCTTCTCTTTGTTTAACTTCTTCCTTATTATTATCGTTATCATCTTTCACTACTTCTGAATCAATTTATTCTTTTTTTGTTTCTCTATTCATGAAAACACCTATTCTCTCTTCTACAAACTATTCAAAACATTCTTTCTTTTCACTATTTTCCAAATCAATCTTATGTTCCTTACACAAATTTACTTATTTTCCATCAGGACAATTTCTTGATCTTCACTCTTATATTGCTCACTTGATAATTTTACTTTACTATTTCCTTCCACAACAATTGATTTTGTGTAATCAAGTTCTGTAATAAAGTCCTTTGGATGGATTATGATGCTTATTGATATCAATTCTCTTGACAATTCATAAATTACCAGATTCACATCCTTATTTAATAAAATCTGATTTTCTAAAGGTAAATCAATTAACTTAGTGACTACATCAACTGATTTTGGTTTAGTAAATAACGTGTACTCTTATTCATCCTCTTTTACTTGTAAAAAATCATTGATGATATCATCCACCTCTTCTTCCTTTACTTGTTGTAGGAACTATTTATCACTTGTTATCAATGCCTTAGCACTTCCCTCTATTGTTGCACCTTCTTCTTTCAATGGTGTAAGAACATGTTTCCTGCCATCCTTTTCCAAAGTACAAGTATTATTCTTACCATCATGAATTGCCTTCTTATCATGTTGCCAAGGCCTACCTAGAAGAACATGAAAAATATCCATAGGTATCACATCACACATAAATTCTTTCTTATAACTTCTTATTTAGAATTCTAATTTACATTGTTCATTCACTAAGGTTTGCAAGCCCTTTTCTAACCAAAATACTTTATAGGGGGTTGGATGAGTTACCTTTTTCAAATTTAGTTTGCCAATCATTTAAGTAGACACAAAATTATTAGTGCTCCCACTGTCAATAATAACTTGAAAACACTTACCTTGAGCTTTATAGGTGGTCTTGAAGAATTTATTCCTTTCAGGAGGTTCTTTGATTTCCTTAGTGGGTTTAATTAATACCCTCTTCATGAGCAAAGATTCTCCAACTCCTAGAGCATATTCATAGATAGGTGAACACTAGGTGAGCACTATCTTAAATTGTGAAAGGAAGCTCATGGAATTCATAAGACCTATGCCCAATTTTACCACATTTAAATCAATAAATCCTCTACCTTTTTCTCTATCAAATGGTCTCCTACCTCTAAATGGGTAGCTTCCCCTTGTAATTGGTTTCTGATTTTGTGACCTGCTTTCTCCTTCCTCATGTACTTGAAATTGACATCTAATTGGATGCACTCCTTTACCTTTAAAAATTATGCCTATATCCCTTGAGTATTGACTTTATGTCCTTAACAATTTTAATTTTGCTTTCAAGGCAAACTAATATTCCTCTTCAACTAATCTAGGTGAGAGAAGATTAATCTCATCTTGAAAGTTAAATCTTAGCCCATTTATATACCTGGCCACATTCTCCATGTCTTCCTCAATATGGCCTGCTCTTGTAGTCAACATGTAAAATTATTCAGTATAATCCTTAACTGACATATCTTTTTGCTTTAAATATTTAAGTTTATTAAAAAGACTAGTTTGGTAATCTCTATGCATAAACTTACCTTTGAACTTGGCCATCATCCTATCCTAGATCTTGATCTTAAAATTTCCTTTTTCTTCTCTCCTTTTGTACACCATCCCACTGTAGACACCTAAAACTGGCCACAATTGGCTTTTGACTAGCCTTCATAATGATTCCTACCAACCATTGCAAATTAAGCCTAAGAATCCCTAAACATACCAAATTTGTTTGTGCATCATTCATCAATGCTCAAAAACATGTTGAGACATCCCTATTTGGGATGCTAGCCCATATACAACATTAATCTCTCACAGATTCATCCTTAATCACTTTGTGACATCACAACTATCTATTTGGCCTATGGACCTATTAAGTGGGGCACTTACATAATCAAATCTTGAAAGAGATAAAAGGATAATCAGAGTCAATTAAAAAATTAAACAAGGCTAAATGCCTGGTTGAATTATCCATTTGAAATTAATGAATATCTAAAAATGAAAATTCAAAATTCAAAATATCAAAGCCTTTCATCATTATCTTTATGAGTTGTCAAGCTCATTGAAAATATCCTAAAATATCTAATTTGAAAGACATGCCTAGTAATTCCAAATCATAATTAATTGACAACTATTAACTCAACTAGAGTTAGTTTTGACTCACTTAGGGTTATTTTGAACCCATTCCATGTTTAAACTCAATGTTAACTCACCTTGAGTTACAGTTAGTTCCTAAGACTATAAATATAAGGCCATGCCTATTGATTTCTAAGCTCTCATAAGTCAAAGTTATAATGCTAATTTAAAGAGAGATAAGCTATTTTGGTGCAAAGTTATTATGCACAAATATATTTAACAAGCTCTTTGATGTAGTGCTATAATGCCTTAATTTCCTTGCAAGTAATGTTACCATGCTCAAATCTTAAGCCAAGCAATCACAAGTGATGGTGCCAAGGAGAGGAGCCAAGCAACCTCCATTCTTAAAGACTTCTTGATGCACAATCCGAGTAATCCATTCAACAAATCCATTTGGAACACCAAGGAAGGTAAAAGACTTGATTATTTTATATATTTGTTGTGCTTTCACTTATTTTTTGTTACCTAAGCTCTTCCTAGTGTCTACACATTATATCTCTGCACATTGCATATTTTTGTAACCATATTATCAACAAATTTGTTGGATGCTTCTACCTATCTATTGGCTTGACAATCATATGTTATGCTTTTATGGAGCGATATCATAAATTCTTCTGTTAGGGTCTTGATAAAATTTCTTAGTAACTTTGTGCCTCTATCGTTGACCAGCTTCACTAAACATCCAAACCTAGTAATGATGTTATCATACAAAAACTTGGTTTCATATATTGTTTTATAGCTTAATGTCACAATAACTTCTACCCATTTGGTGAAGTAATCTATTACAGTAATTATATACATGGCATGACTACATTTCTTTGGAAGATTAATATGTCCTACAAAGTCAATTCCCTAGTGTTTAAATGATTACATTGATAACATCAGACTCAAAAACATTTCATCCTTTTATTTCACCTTCTTATTATTTCACAAACACCACAATGCATCCAAATATAGGATAGGCCACCATAGGCCACTACATAATATTTTCTTTGTAGTCAATTCATATGTGAAGTGTCCACCTATAATTCATTGGTGCACTTCTTACAACAATTACGGTCTCATGTGTTCCCATACTATTCTACACAACACATAATCCTTACCCATTTTATATAGAAATCCATTGATAACCTAAAAGGTATGGCTTATGTGATCATTTTGTTTATTTATTTGACATAATGTGTAGGAAAAACTCTTTATTCTAGGAAAATGGCTATGCCCCATATTTTTTGGAAACACATAGACTTTGAATAAGTGCACATCCAATGACTCATTTTTGAAATTATTTTGGCTCTTCACCATTCCTTATTAAACTAAGATGATCTGGTCCAACATTTTCTCTTCCTAGTTTCACATTAGTATTAAACTAAAATTCTTGGAATAACATTAGCCACCTTGAGATCCTTTCGCTTAACATAGGGTTATTCACTAGGTATCACAAAGCCTGGTGATCTGTAAAGAATTAAAATGATGTTGCTAAGAGATAGTGCATGAATTTTTGAAGTGCAAACACCATAGCCATGGCTTCTCACTCTATTATAGTGTAATTATTCTATGTTGTTGACAATTTTCTACTTGCAAAGTGAATTGGGTGATCCAAACCTTTGTCTCTTATTTGAGCCAAAATAATGGCTATTGCAGTTGTTAAAGTGTTTACATGCACAAGAAATAGCTTACCAAACACCAATATGGGATTTGTTATAGTTTTTTTTCAAATTCACAAAATATGTCTAACACTCATTAGTCCACTCAAACTTTGTATCTTTTCATAATAATATCTTCATTGGCACATGTATAGCAATGTTTGAGAAAGGATATCATTTCTATAAAGCTTTTAGGAGATGACACACTCACAATGATTGTGATTTTAGCTTGATCAAATAAAATCTCATCACGACACACTATGTAGCCCAAGAGAACACCAAATAATGTAAAAAACAAACACTTTTTAAAATTAAATGTAATGCACATAGTTCAAAAATGTTCTAAAATGAGTCACAACTTGGATAAGTGTTCTTTGAATATAGAGAATATGACCCAATCATCAAGATAGACTTACAGTAAGTCATGGATGGAATATTTGAATGCAGTGACCACAACCCTAGAGAAAACAACATGAGCATTATTGAAACCAAACTACATTACCTTCTATGTGAAATGGCTCCATTTTATTGCAAATGTGATTTTGGCTTGATCATCTACTATGATAGGTATATGATGATAGCCACTGAAGCTATTTATGAAGCAATAGACTTTGCGCCTTATAATTGAATCCAAAAATTCATCTATAAATTGAATTTGAAATAAGTCATTTACACATGTATCATTCAATGTCATGTAGTACCCACATAATCTGATTTCTCATGAAATTTTAGGTTACACCATGATTGGACTTACCCATTATGCCTTTTATACCAAATAGATAATCCATGCTTCCTACATGTGATCAATTTTAGCCTTAAATTTAAGCTTCATATTAGGATTTAACATGTATGGTGCTTCTTAATAGATCATGCGCTTCCTTAAGTTCTATGTGTATCACTTCCAATGAAGGATTTATACTCTTGAATTCTAAAAACTTTGTTGGGAGCACATATTAATAAACTCACAATAATTACAAGCCTTTTGATAGCTCTTTTTATGTCCATTAGTCACACAAGGTTAAAATATTTGGTGCATCATAGATACCAATGTTCTCTACCAATTTATTTAATGGTTCTTGATATGTCTTGTTAGACCCAGTTGGCGTGGTCTTGGAGTATCCTTTGCCCTCTTATTCTTGAATGTTTAAATTTTAGAGCTACGCATCTTTAGTTTTATCTATGATTTTAGCTTTTGGTTCTTCTACTTATTTCTCATTCAAAGAAACCCCTAAAGTCCATGTCCTCATCACTACCACTAGATTTTATTTGTTCTACATCATCCATGATTCTATTATAGGGTTGCACTAAAAACAACTTTCTTTTTATTGGCCTTATAATTTGTGATAGCTATATTCAAATCTCTAATTGATTTTTCCTAAGAATAGGAGTTTTTCATAGTGCTTCAATCCTATTCTCAATCGTGACATAAATAATTCAACTTCTGAAGAGCATTATGCACTAGGGGATTCTCATCCTCAAAGACAAAGGTTTAAATAAAATCCTAGTGAACTTGTGGCCAATTTTTAGTTTCTTACCTATGTTATTGGTGTATATACCATGTTGTTGGAAGAGGTGATAAAGTATACTTGAATACATATACCTAGTATCTGGGTTTTACACCCTATAAAAACCATACATCAACACATTTATGAATACACATTTCAAGACATTGTCATTATAGGAAAAATGGCCACTGATTCATGATCGTACATGATTTTTGAAATAAAACTCATAATAATTTGAATACATATTTATATTTCAATTTATTTGACTTGTGTACTACCGACCATGTTGTAACAATGCCCTTCAAAGCATAATTCAACACAATGACTCAATGATCTAAATTTGGAACATTTTGCTCTAATCTAGAAATAAATTGGCCCAAATCATCAATTGTAATTTATTGAGATAATTTTCATTCTATAGCAAATACCATTCTCATTGGCCTCACCTCATGGTCTCCTCTTACCCAATTTAGCACATGGGTACTTGAATCACCACTCATTGTAGATGTAGCTTCCCACAAAAGAACACCTACCTGAGTTGGTTCAATGTAATCCATGTCTGTCACACCTACTTGATATATCAAATCTACTTCATACCTTGTTGGTGATCACATAGATGGAGACTTACATTCCCTTATTTTTAAATGTGGAACTTGTTCTTTTGTTATCACAAGTCTAGATTAAGGTTGATCTGTTTGTTACAAATGTTGAAATGGTTTTATCTCTAGATGGAAAAAATTAAAATTTGTAGCTTGTAGTGTATTGTGCTTAGGATTTGTGTAAAATTTAAAAAAATTGTTTTCCCCATATTCATATGGTGAGTCATGTTCTTTAGGGATGATATAAGGCTTTGATGCAATGAAGGGTCTTCTTCACTCAACTCTTAATCCAAAACTTTCAAGAGTTCTACAACCTGATAGGACTTTCAGGTTGAATATTGGTTTAGGAAAACTTAAATTTCATATAAAATGTATGGAATACTCTATGTAATGATATTAGGCCTATATAGGTTTTCACACAAATTCATAACACCTACTATATCATCAAATTAGAGAGAAACTTGAATCAATCCTAATTTTGTTACAAGATTGTGAATAGACCTATTTGATCTTGGAATAGTGTTCTTTCATCAGGCTCATCTCAATAGTTCCTTGAATGCTATATTTAAATGTTGTATACCATTTATAATAGTGATAACCAATCCTTTTATTGGTTTTTCATAGTGAATTCAATGCCAACTTTATTCTTTTAGGTCTATATAGGCCTAATATGTCATATTGAATCTATTTGACTTAGTTCAATCACTAAATGGCTTGGATCACTCTATTAAAGTTCCAATAAATGATTAAAAATGGATTTTACACTTGTACAGGGTCAAAATATAAATCATAAGACAAAATATAGTCAAATTTTTCCAATTTAGACCTTCTCGGCTAGTACCTACCAGAAAACTAGGATACAGTAGATTATAATGGATTATACAAGGGTTAATTATTTGTAAAAATTCTTGGATTAATTCATAAAACCATTATATAAACTATTCATAGTTTTTAAAAAGGTTTCATCAAGTAATTTTTGAAGTTATAGGTCTTTTTCTAACAACTACTCTAATGTGGGGTTTACACAGAAAATAGGAAACTAGAGACCTATTAAATGATAGTTCATAAAGCTCAAACAATTTTTGAACTTCCTACCAATTCTATCAAGACCTTGAAAAACCTATCCTACCTCTCCAAACTTCTATTCAGGATCATGCATTAAGAGACATGTCTAACAAGTTGACTGTAGATGACTATAAACTTGAAAAAAATAGGGTTTTAAGGGCTTTTGACTATTCAACTTTGAAAATCAATTCAAAGATACCATGAATTCACTAAATCCATATTCTTCAACTTGAAAAAACATGGGACAATAAATTTCATTCACAAACTCCTTTTATCATGTGATAAATTCATACTAATGTATGTACATACCTATGTGTCCTTTAATGACATATTGTCAATAGTCTGTTTAGTCATGAGAAACATCTATTTTTATGCTTGTTAATGACCTTGAACGTTTCCTTATTTTTAGATTTGGTTCATATCTAGTGGTTCAAGTCACAACCAAGCTTGGAATGGCCTAAGTTTGGCTTGAGATTCTTTTCAACCGACTGTCCTTAAGATAGAATATGACCTTAGTGGTAGGATATTTATTTAAAATTTGGCCCTATTTGGATTTTAGATAAACACGTACTAACTAAACCTTGGAATACATCCTAGAAACATTATCAGACCATGAAAACTCAACTTGACTCATAAATAATTACATTTATTCATATATTTATCAATAGAAGTGTTTGAAAATTCAAATTCTATTTTTGGCAAAAACTTGAAAAAGATCTTAAACTAACCAACAGACTGATCTCTAAGGCCTAAACAAGGCTTATTACTACTTTAAATGACCTCTTACCACTCTAAGAACTCTTGATATAACCAAATTAACATATTTTCAATGATTTTCCTGCATTATACCATCGAGGTACAAAAAGAATCCTTCATGGACTCTTATTCATGAATTGCAATTTCTATGCTACTATCATTATTATCATTTGTAGGTGTTGTTGATGAATTTCTCATCTTTAACATTCTTCCTTCTATAGTTGCTTAAACCTCCTCCCTGATCCCAAGGTCTTCTTGCTTGATATAGACCTACCTTGCCTTTACATGTGCATCCATTCAACTTGTTTATGTTACATTCCATTTCAGTTTTGAAGTCAGTTTCCTCAAAAGATTCTCTAAAGGATTGAATTGGAGAAGTTTTAACTAGTTCTTCCCAAAAACATATTAGTCTTTTCTCTTGTTGTTTGTATCTTCTAGGTCCTTTATGTGGTAGGTCTGCTTGTAAGACTGAAATTTCACTTTTACTCACCTTTATGTCTTTCAATTTTAATTTTACCTTTTCTTCTACACTTGCACATGAAACAAACATATCAAAAAAATCAATTTGTTATTTAGTCCCATCCTCAACTATGATGATGACTGCCATGAATAGAGGAGTCAATAATGTTGGGTGAATATTTTGTCAACCAGCTAATTGATGAGCAAAATAGGTCTCTTCAACCACATCATAGGGAGATTGGTCGGCCAAATGTGCAAGTTTACCACATCAAAAGGGGACAAATCTCTCCTCTCATCAAGGGAAGGTTCCCTATAAATATGAGGAGCTATATACTATATATTTATGCAAAAAATAACACTCAGGGCTAGGACTACACCATCCATCTCTCTTTTTTTAGAGATGATGTTCATACACAAAGGAAAAGATCTTGGTGAAAACACTGAAGGCACTTTTCTTCTTTCAGAAGTGATCTTGTAGGAAACAACAGAAATTCTATCAAGTAGTGACAAGAAGCAGGTAACAAAGGGCGTAGTAACCAGCAGCCTGAGATGTAGCACAAAGTCTCCACCTTGACTACCTAGGAGTGAAATATGAAGGACAATGAGGGCACAAAGTCATCCCAAAGTCCTTTACATAGGAAGAAACTAAAAACACACACTGAAGACAACTATAACAGCACAAAGTCTGAAAGTAACTAACTTTAGGATATCTTCCCTTTACTTGCACTAGTTCTGCTTGTTAAATTAAATAAACAAGAATTCATCTAGAAGACAGACATAAGAAAAATCTCCTAAAATGGCACAAGCTATAACAACACAAATTTTACCAGTAACTTACTTTCTCATTTAGATAAAATAATATGAACAACAATCTGAGTTCAAAGTCTCAGTATTTGCCTTTTAATTTGGGTAGATTTTTACTTCTGTAAATGAAAAGATCTCCCTAAAATGATAAGAGAGATTACAATATATAGCAGCCAAGAAAGGCTTGGCACTTTGTTCCATGGAATGGCCCATGCTACATTCAATGCATTGAATGCACTTTTAGTTTCATCAAAGAGGGCCATGCTGGAATAGGGTAGCCACCTTAACTGTGGCATGTTGATTCATCTCGAATGTCTTCTCCTGGGCTTGAGTCATTTGGTCTATCACCTTATATCTGTACAGCTATCCACTTCACCTTTACTCCAAAGGAGACAAACAAGTTGCACCTTCAATGTTTGCAGGCTCCACTATCTACTCGGTGGACTGTTCCACCTACTGGAAATAAATCCTGTAGATATTTTTGGTCTTCCCTTTTTTTGCTACAATTTGAGCCCTTGAGTTGTCTTTTCCCCTTTCTATTTCTTTTGGTTCTTCCTCTCGGCGGTTCTTCCTTTCACCTTGAAGATCTTTGAATGCCTTCAGGTCTACATTTAAGCCTGCAAAGATCAACAAATACGTTATTATTGCAAATTTGACATCTTCAGGTCCATCATCATTTGAAAGCTAATGGCTAGTTGGTTGTCTTAAATTTGACAGCTATGGGCCCGTCATCCTCTTTAGCAATTGTCTTTCCCGCTTGTTTTGGCCACTTTTCACTGATTTTAGCAAGTGACATGTGGCACCTTCTACTGTGAAATAGGTGAGGACACTTGGCAGCATCCGCTTATCTTATAGAAACTCTGAATACCTTTTGAGAGTCTTGCAGAAGATGACACATGGCAGCTGCCACTGAGATTTAGAAACACTATAGAAACATTTGGGGCTCATTTGGATTCATGAGGATGTTGACACTTGGCAGCTTCCATCAAGCTTTATAAAGGACACATGGTAAGTTCTACTATTTTGAGAAACTAATTATAATGTGTCTCGACAGATGACACTCAGCAGCTTTCGCTTGATTTTTAGCAACTTACCCAGGGCCCACCACAGTCCTTACTTAATAACGAAACAAAAGGAAGAAACAACAAAGTTGGACACTTGGCAGCTTCCACTGAGCTTTACAAGGGACACGTGGCATGTTCCGCTACATTTGGAAAAACATATTAAAACCTTCCACATTTGCCACTTGGCACCCTCCACAAGACTCTGAGAGAAGCTTTATAAGAAAATTTAAAAAGTGGATGCAGACACTTGTCACGCTCCACTGAGTTATAACAGGACACATGGCACATTCTGATGCTTTTTAGAAACAAATTATAATGTGTCCTAGCATATGACACTTGGCAGCTTTCGCTCTCGGGTTTTTTCCTTTCAGGTGAATTCCAACCTTTTTGCCTTGTTCACTTTTTTGAAGAAAATCTTTCTTTATTCGCTTTTGCTCACTACCCTCCATAAGGGGACTTGGCCTTGGTTCACTGCCCTCCATAAGGGCACTTGTTCCTTTGGCTTTGGGGCAGTCCCTTGAACCTGCCGATTGAATCAACTTTGGTTCAATAGTTCAATGGTTCAATCGGTTCAATCTCTTTATTTTAACTAAGTCTTTTGATCTCTTGAACCAAACGCATTGAACCATTTGGTCATTAAACTCATTGAACCGTTGAGAGAATTTACCTGTTAAAGCCATTGAACCTATTGAACCTTGTTGAATTCAAGCCTACAGAGTTCGTAGATTCAAGCCTATAGAGTCCGTAGATTCAAGCCTGTAGAGTTCATAGATTCAAGCCTGTAGAGTCCGTAGAAATCTGAAAAAGATTGAATAATGAAGAACTTGAATGCTTAGAACAATTTTTGAAAATGGAAGGGAGGATTTTGGTCTGTTGAACCAAAATATTTCATATGTTGTCCCAAAATGAGTGACAAATTTTGGGAACAACAAATAAGACTTGTAAGAAGGCATAAGGATTGCATTCTCTTATGAAAGTTCTTTCTTTTCATTCTTCCACCTTGAATTTATCATCATATACTTTTTTTTTACTTTCTTTACTTGACTCTTGCCTTATTTTTATGATTTTCACATTGTCTACTTTAGATTCCTCAATGATATCATTTTTCTTAATTCCCTCTCTTTGTTTAGCTTCTTTACTTATTGTTATCATTATCATCTTTCACTACTTTTGAATCAATTTCTTCTTTTATTGTTTCTCCATTCATGGAAACACCTATTCTTTCTTCTACAAACTATTCACAATAGTCTTTATTTTCACTATTTTCCAAATCAATCTTATGTTCCTTGCACAAATCTACTTATTGTCCATGAGGACAATTTCTTGATCTTCACTCTTATACTGCTCACTTGATAATTTTACTTTACTATTGCCTTCAATGATAATTGCTTTTGTCTAATCAACTTATGTAATAAAGTCCTTTGGATGGCTTATGCTACTTATTGATATCAATTCACTTGATAATTCAGAAATTACCAGATTCACATGCTTATTTAATAAAATCTAATTTTCTAAAGGTAAATCAACTAACTTAGTGGCTGCATCAACTAATTTTGGTTTTGTAAATAATGTGTATTCTTATTCATCCTCCTTTACCTGTTGTAAAAACTCGCTGATGATATCATCCCCCTCTTCTTCCTTTACTTTTTGTAGGAAATATTTATCACTTGTTATTAGCACCTTAGCACTTTCCTCTATTGTTGCACCTTCTTCTTTCAACGGTGTAATAACATGTTTCCTACCATCCTTTTCTAAATTACAAGTATTATGCCTACCATCATGAATTGCATTCTTATCATATTGCCAAGGCCTACCTAGAAGAACATGACAAACATCCATAGGCATCACATAACTTTTTCCTTATAACTTCTTATTTAGAATTCTACTTTACATTGTTCATTCACTAAGGTTTTCAATCCTTTTGTAACCAAGATACTTTGTAGTGGTTTGGATGAGTTACCTTTTTCAAATTTAGTTTGCCAATCATTTAAGTAGACATGAAATTATCAGTGCTCCCACTATCAATAAGAACTTGAAAACACTTACCTTGAGCTTTGTAGGTGGTCTTGAAGAGGTTATTCATTTCAAGAGGTTCTTTGATTTCCTTAGTGGGTTTAATCAACACCCTCTTCATGAGTAAATATTCTCCAACTTCTAGAGCATATTCATAGATAGGTGAACACTAGGTGAGCACTATCTTGAATTGTGAAAGGATTTTCATGGCATTCATAAGACGTATGCCCAATTTTACCACATTTAAAGCATCTACCAATAAATCCTCTACCTCTATCTCTATCAAATGGTCTCTTACCTTTGAATGGGTAGCTTCCCCTTATAATTAGTTCCTGATTGTGTGACCTGCTTTCTCCTTTCTCATGTACTTGCAATTGACTTCTACTTGCATGTACTCCTCTGCCTTTAAAAATTATGCCTATATCCCTTAAGTATTGACTTTATTTCCTTGACAATTTTTCTTTTACTTTCAAGGAAAACTAATATGCCTCTTCAACTAATCTAGGTGAGAGAAGACTAATCTCATCTTGAATGTTAAATCTCAACCCATTTATATATCTGGCCACATTTTCCATGTCTTCCTCAATATGGCCTACTCTTATAGTCAACATCTAAACTTATTTAGTATAATCCTTAATTGACATATCATTTTGCTTTAAATTCTTAAGTTTATTAAAAAGACTAGTTTGGTAATTTCTATGCATAAAATTACCTTTGAACTTGGCCACCATCCTATCCCAGCTCTTGATCTTAGACTTTCCTTTTCTTCTTCTCTAGTTTTTTTACGCCATCCCACTATAGACACCTAAAACTAGCCACAACTGGCTTTCAACTAGACCTCATAATGATTCCTACCAACCATTGCAAATTAAACCTAAGAATCACTAAACATACCAAATTTGCTTGTGCATCATTCATCAATGTTTAGAATCATTTTCAGGCATTCTTATTTGGGATACTAGCCTGTATACAACAATAACCTCTCACGGATTCATCCCTAATCACCTTGTGACATCACAATTTTCAATTTAGCCTATGGACCTATTAAGTGGGGCACTTACACACATAATCAAATCTTGAAAGAGATAAAAGGATAATCAGATTCAATTAACAAATTAAACAAGATTAAATGCTTAGTTGAATTATACATTTGAAATTAATGAATATATAAAAATGGAAGTTATAAAATCAAAATGTCAAAGCCTTTCATCATTGCCTTTATGTGTTGTCAAGCTATTTGAAAATATCCTAAAATATCTAATTTGAGATCCATGCCTAGTAATTCCAAATCATAATACTTGACAACTATTAACTCAACTAGAGTTAGTTTTAACTCACTTAGGGTTAGTTTGAATCCATTCTATGTTTAAACTCAATGTTAACTCACCTTGAGTGAGAGTTAATCCTTAAGGCTATAAATACAAGGCCATGCCTATTGATTTCTGAGCTCTCATAAGTCAAAGTTATAATTCTAATTTGGAGAGAGACAAGCTATGTTGGTGCAAAGTTATTATGAAAAAATATCTTCAACAAGTTCTTTGATGTAGTGTTATAATTCCTAAATTTCCTTGCAAGTAATGTTACCATGCTCAAATATTAAGCCAAGAAATCACAAGCCAAGGTGCCAAGGAGAGGAGCCAAGCAACCTCCATTTTCAAAGAGTTCTTTATGCACAAGCCAAACAAGCCATTCAAAAAATCCATTTAGAGCTCTAAGGAAGGTAAAAGACTTTATTCTTTATGTTTTTGTTATGCTTTTACTTAGTTTTTGTTACCTAAGCTCTTTCTAGTGTCTAGTCGAGAGGTGTTAGGATTTTAGTATGTTTAGTTCATTTATATTATGAGACTAACATAAGACTAACATCCCCTCTATGTGAAATTTCTAGTTCAAAGTGACCATAAAGACACATGACCCTTGAGCCTTGTCATAGAAAATTTTACTCTTTTGTCTTGATCTGCATTCTCATAATCAAAGTACTTGTCTAAAGCACTTATCTAATCAATTAGGTCCTCCATATTCAAATTGACCTCATACATGGGCACTTCTATCTTGGACTTAACACTAACTCCCATTATGGCTTTAACCAATCTTTCCTCTACTTATTACTCTATCTTTACATTTACTTCTTCTTGATATCCCTCATCCCCTATGTCACTACTATCACCCATATTAACTCCTCTTCTTTATGCCAACTCCATGGCTTGCAATCTGGGATTCAGCTATCTGATTTCCTCAAGAAATACAACTTGAGTAGGCTATCTTCTTGGACCACCTCTGCCCCTCACTCTTGTTTCCATCTTGATTCACTATTTATTATTGTTCTCTAGACTGATCTCTAGTCCAATTAACTTTAACAACTATTTGTAGGATCTGATACAAAAAAATGATGCAATGATGGCTCTTCTTCACTAAACTCTTAATTCAAAACTTTTAAGAGGTCTACAACTTGATAGGAATTTCACACTGAATATTAATTTAAGACAACTTAACAGTCATATAATATCTATGCAAAACTCTATTCAATTATATCATGCCTATAGAGGTTTTCACATAAATTTTGTTAGGTTGTGGAGCTAAAAGCTTCACTGATGCAGACATTGGAGGAGGGTGCTGAGTGTCACAGTCGTCGGCATCGGTCAGGCCAACTGACGTCGATCAGGTGGAGACATGAAGTTGTCGATGATGGTCAGGGATCGGTCGACGTCGATCACCCCCAAGCAGACAGGGACCGACGTCGGTCATCTGTGTGGTTTCGAACTGCGAGTTCCACGGATAGTTCATTAACGAACTGGTTGTTTGCATGAAGAAGGCTAATTATAGTCTTGAGCTGTAGATCTAATTATTGTAATTAGGTGTCTAATTATTGTTTGCATGAGATCTATATAATAGACTCATGGGCTCTATTGTAATTTGTGCTAGAGAGTAAGAGAGCAAATATTAGCTCCTTCTGTGTGTGAAGAGAGCAAGGTGTGTTCCTCCTAGTGCCACAGTGCCAAGTGTGGGTGCTGGTTTTGAGAATCAGAAGGATTCTTCATGTATGTGGGATCTTGGTCAGTAGGTGTGCAAGGCCACGTTTGGAGATCTGCATGGTAAGTAAGATCATTGATCTGCAGGTGTATGTGTGTGCATGGTCTAGGTTTGCAGGTGTGCAAAACCAAGTTGATTTGCAAGTGGCATCAAGATCAAGGTGATAGAAACACAACAGGTAGCAAGATCAAGCAGGATCTACTTGGAGTACGGTGTGTACTCAGTTGGAGAGCAAAGAGGAAGGCAAGGTAGATCCTTCCAAAGTAAGATCATTTGAGTTGCAGGTTGTTGCAAGTTTAGGGGAGATCTACTTGGAGTACGTTGAGTACTTGGAGTGCATGGAGCACTTGTGGAGTGCGTGGAGCACTTGTGTATTGGCAGTAGTGATACTGACTGGTGGTACTAGTAGTAGTGGATACTGACTAGTTGGAGGTGAACACCAATTCTGTGTTTGAGTTGTGTGTTGGGACCGTAAGAGAGAGTGAGCTCTTGAAGAAATTCACTATTTATGCTCTAGATGTGTGTGAGCTCTAGAGATGTAAGGAAGAATACTGTGGCATCTTCTTTGTTGTATTTCCTTCTGGAAGAGTATTAATACAATTGGGTATTGTCTCTCATATTCTGTGTTATTTTTGAATTCTAGTTACTTGTGATTCTGGTTTAATTCTGCATGTTTAGTTGCTTGGTAATCAATGGTGCTTCCGGGTCCTAACAGTTGGTATCAGAGCATGTTTGTTGTTCTAGATTACCTGACAAGTGGTATCAGAGCTAAGGTTGCAGGGAGCAGGTTTGTGTTTGATTACAGGTCACTCTCAAGGGTTTTTGATTGAGTGGGAGTATAGCAACGGTAGAAGAAAGTACACTAAGAATGGAGAAATTCAAAGGCACGAATGATCAATTACAGTGTTATGGAAAGAAAGAGCAGGTAAAGAGAAATTTTTGGTTGGTAGAAGATCAGCATGAAGGAACTGAAGAAGCAGATGTTGCAGGTGTTGTTGCACAGGATGCTCTGGGATGTTCCTTGGATAAAGTAGAATCTTGTCTTATAGATTCTATTGCCTCTTTCCATGCAGCTCGAAATAGAGTATTTTTCCATGTTAAGGTCTTTGGAGACTTTGGAAAGATTTATTTAGGAACTGGTGTGCCTTGTCAAAGAATTGGCAAAGGGAAAGTGAAGCTGAAATTATAGGCGGCCAACACATGGGTGTTGAAGGAGGTCATGCAGGTCCCGGTATTGAAGATGTTGCAGGTGTTGTTGCACAGGATGCTCTGGGATGTTCCTTAGATAAAGTATAATCTTGTCTTATAGATTCTATTGCCTCTTTCCATGCAGCTCGAAATAGAGTATTTTTCCATGTTAAGGTCTTTGGAGACTTTGGAAAGATTTATTTAGGAACTGGTGTGCCTTGTCAAAGAATTGGCAAAGGGAAAGTGAAGCTGAAATTATAGGCGGCCAACACATGGGTGTTGAAGGAGGTCATGCAGGTCCCGGTATTGAAGATGTGGCTAATTTTTTTAGGAAAGTTGGGTGATGAGAGATGCACAAGAACTCTCACAGCGGATACACTTGAATTAGCGTGTGGTAAGAAAGTAGGTACTCTTTATCTACTTGCTTGTATTATTGATTCTTCTTCTATTGCAAAGACGTGGCTTTGTAGGCTTGGTCACATGAGCAAGAAGGAGATGCATGTTCTTAAGAGGAAGTCAGATGTGTTTGACAGACTTAAGAACTAGAAATCCTTGGTGTTTCTAGAGGAGATGACAGACAGAGATCAGTGGAGAAGGCTGAACATCTATGAGCAGGGTAGTTTGGATAGGGTTTTGATCCATGGAGAGCTCATGAGTAAAAAGTCATCACTCATAGGCAAACACAGTTACCAGCATCGATCAAGGGGAATCAGTGTTGAACAGACATGTGTCAATGTCGATCATGTGTAGACCAGAGTCGGTGGTGTCAGGCAAGGTGGCTACTGGCGTCGGTCATATAACAGATGTCGGCGACCAGGTAAGACCAACGTCGGTCAAAAAATTGGCATCAGCAAAAAGGACAGTCACATGGGAACTGACATTGGTTGGATGCAGATTGTGTGGTGATCGAGGTCGGTCACTGTAACAGATTTTGGGCAGACAACAAGCTGTCAAGAAGTCTCAAACGCCCATATGGAGGACTGAAAGTGGTAAGTAAGCCTCAAATTCATTATTCCTCTTCTTTATACTCGTTGCTCACTACAGAGTAGGAAGGATCCAGGAAACAGTGGGAGCATGGCATGAATAGGATGCAAAACCAAATGAGAGATTTGGTAGGGTTGCCAGCCAGAAGAAAGCACTGAAAGATGAATGGATACCTTAGTTAAAGAATAGAGAGAATGGACACGTGAGACGGAAGGCCAGGTTACATGGTCTTGAGGAAGCTACAGGACAGTGGTACAGGTTTTGATAGGTGGATGACAAAGTATGGCTTTAGTCAGTGTCAGTGTAACCATTGTGTTTGTCTTACCAGGTGGATGATGATTGCAACATTATCCTGTTACTGTATGTGGATGGTATGCATGCTGAAGGTTCAGACATACAGGGTTTTGCTGAGCTAAGGGTAAGGTTAGATCAGTGGCATGTCATGAGGAATTTGGAGCAGTGAAATTCTTTGGCATGAGAGACATGGAAGATCACAGGTTGATTTTGTCTCCAATGGGAGCTGATGTGAATCAGGTGTTAGCGAGATTCAATACATAAGATGCAAAACCAGAGCACACCAAGGGCTGGATAGTTTATTGTCTAAAATCACATGAGGTTTGGTATAGACCTGAGTTTTCCCCAGCAGTGGGAGCTATCAGAGAGTTAGGAGCCAATTTGGGGAAGTGGGTTCTCAAGTATTTGAGAGGGACCAGCAGTAGGTATACATGCTATGTAGGGTCAGGACTTCACTACATGGTTTTGTAGGTTCGGATGTGGCAGGTTATTTAGATGACAGGAGGTGCACCACAAGTTGTGTGGTGGGTGGTCTTTTGGATTGATCCTAAAGAGGGATACAAGCCAGGAAACAGATTAGATGAGGTACAGGTACAGTGCAGCTATTTATCTCCAAGTGGGAGATTGTTAGGTTGTGCAGCTAAAAGCTTCACTGATGTAGACATTGGATGAGGGTGTTGAGTGTCATAGTCATCGGCGTCGGTCAGGCCAACCGATGTTGGTCAGGTGGAGACAAGAAGTTGTCAATGACAGTTAGGGATCGGCCGACGTCGGTCGCCCCCAGGTAGATAGGGACCGACGTCGGTCGCCTGTGTGGTTGTTGCAAGTTCAGGGGAGATCTACTTAGAGTACATTGAGTACTTGGAGTGTGTGGAGCACTTGTGGAGTGCGTGGAGCACTTGTGTACTGGCAATAGTGATACTGACTGGTGGTACTGGCAATAGTGGATACTAACTGGTTGGAGGTGAACACTAATTCTGTGTTTGAGTTGTGTGTTGGGACCGTAAGAGAGAGTGAGCTCTTGAAGAGATTTAATGTTTATGCTCTAGATGTGTGTGAGCTCTAGAGATGTAAGGAAGAAGACTGTGGCATCTTATTTTTTGTATTTCCTTTTGGAAGAGTATTAATACAATTGGGTATTGTCTCTCATATTCTGTGTTATTTCTGAATTCTAGTTACTTGTGATTCTAGTTTAATTTCGCATGTTTAGTTGCTTGGTAATCAATGGTGCTTCTGGGTCCTAAAAGTTGGTATCAGAGCATGTTTGTTGTTCTAGATTACCTGACAAATTCATAACACCTACTATATCATCAAATTACAAAGAAACTTGAATCAATCCTAAATTTATTACAAGATTGTGAATAGACCTATTTGATCTTAGAAAAATGTTATTCCATTAGGCTCATATCAATAACTCCTTGAATGCTTTATTTAAATGTTATATACCATCTATAATAGTGAGAAACCAATCCTTTTATTGTTTTCTCAAAAGATTGAATTCAAAGCCAACTTTACTCTTTTAGGTCTATCATGCCTAATATGCCTTCTTGAATGGATTTGATTCAGTTCAATCATCAAATGGATTAGATCAAATCTATTCAAGTGATAATAAATGATCACCAAGGGATTTAACACTTGTACAAGGTCAAAATCTAAATCATAAGGTGAAATGCAATCAAATCCTTCCATTTTAGACCTTCTCAGCTAGTACCTATAGGCAAGCTAGGATAGAATCGATTATAACAGATTCTACATGGGTTATTTCTTTGTAAAAATGCTTGGATTACTTCATAAAACCATTCTATAAAATATTACTAGAGTTTCAAAAAGTTTCATCAAGTAATTTTCAAGTTATAGGTCTTTTTCTAATAAAATTTCTAATATGGAGTTTACACAGAAAATAGAGAACTTGAGACAAATTAAATGATAGTTCATAAAGCTCAGACAATTTTTGAACTTCCTACCACTTCTATCAGGACCTTGAAAACCCTATCCTACCTCTCCAAACTTGTATTCAGGATCATGCATTAAGAGATACACGCAACAAGCTGACTGTAAACTTGAAAAAAAAAGGGTTTTAAGGGCTTTTGACTATCCAAATTTGAAAATCAACTCAATGATACCAAGAATTCACTAAATCCTTATAATTCAACTTGAAAACAACATGGGACAAGAAATTTCATTCAAAAACTCCTTTATTCATGTGAGAAATTCATACTAATGTATGTATAAACTTTTGAGTCCTTTAATGGCATACTATCATTAGTCCCTTTAGTCATGATAAACTTGTCTTTTTATGCTTGTTAATGACCTTTAAAGTCTCCTCCTTTTCAGATTTGGTGCATATCTAATGGTTGAAGTCACGTCCAAGCTTGGAATGGCCTAATTTTGGCCTGAGATTCTTTTCAATCGGTTGTCTTTAAGATAGAAAATAACCTTATTGGTATGATCTTTTAGTTACATTTAGCCCTATTTGGATTTTAGATAAACACTGATTGACTAAACCTTAGAGGACATTCTAGACACATTCCATGATCATGAAAACTCAACTTGTCTCATAAACAATTAAATTTATTCATATATTTAACAAGAAAAGTGTTTGAAAATTCATATTGGAATTTTGATGGGAAACTTGTAGAAGGCCTTAAACTAACCTAGAGACTGATCTCTAAGTCCTAAACAAGGCCTGTTATTGCTTGACATGACCTCCTAACACTCTAAGAACATTTTACATAACTAAATTAACATATTTGTAGTGATAATCCTACATGAGGCTTGCTTATAGATTTTTTTATAGGTATGCTAAAAATCTTATCCCCTTGATGCACTTTCAACTGATTATGCACTATGTTGATGGTCATCTACCCATCGTATGCCCATTTATTATTGATCAACGTAGTGTAATGCATTTTATCAATATTCATATCTATGACTTTGAATTCACCTCATAGAGATCATCAACTTTGAATTCTACATCTTTTAGTCACCCAATAGGTTTTACCCTTTCATAGTCTACGAGACTCAACATAATTGGGTTGTAACTGAGAGTAGGTTATCCAATGGCTTCCCATGTTGACCGAGGGACCATATTTATTATAATTCCAAATTAGAATATAAAATTTGTAACCTCATACCCTGCTAACTTGATATCTATTCGAGAGTCAACATTTTATGGTTTCTTGGTCTTTACATACCATACCACCTTATCAGTGCATAGTTGGCTTCTTTGTGCATAGTCTAACAAATTATGTAGGATATTTATAATGTTACATGATATATATATTCATTTTTTAGAGT
Organism: Torreya grandis; assembly: GCA_037957365.1. Classification (NCBI taxonomy): domain Eukaryota; kingdom Viridiplantae; phylum Streptophyta; class Pinopsida; order Cupressales; family Taxaceae; genus Torreya; species Torreya grandis. Next base: position 3,114,449 of record JARHVA010000430.1, read on the forward strand.
GTTTACCAATTTGAGTTTATATGTCAAATCAATAACTACTCAATCCTTCCTCATAATACACATAATTAAACCATACATTCAGGCGTCAATGACTATAATATCACTCTCAGATATAGTTTGGTGTTATATATTCTAAAATATTTATGCTACCTGATACATTAGACCATTTTATCATGTAGGATCAAAATATATATCATGCTACACCTTTCCAATTTGTTGATCTTATAACATCTCTAAGGGTGGTAATCCTTATTCGGCATGTTGATGCCAAGTGACTGCTTGTATATAAACAAGACCCCTTGGGTACAAATTCACCATGTTTACATTTCACATCAATTTCTTTCTCTTATTTTATAAAACATGACAATCTTATGTATGATGTTGTCCTAAAACTCTATAATGTCCATAATCAACTCATCTTTGTGGATTGGTTAGACAATTTTGTGTGAAGTGATTATATTCTCCACACAAATAACAAATAATTGGTTGTCAAACCTATCTCTCATTTAGTCTGTGATTACCTCATTGGTATTTGCCTTCGTACCCACCTTTGTACTCCGCCTATCTCTACTAAGCATCCAAACTCTTAGGAATAAGTGATTAATTAACTATGCAATAACATGCATCATGGAATTCATTCCTCAAAATCATAGCAGCAGAGACATATAGAAGAAAACTCAGATCTAAGAAAATATACACATAATATCGATATAATGTGGTTCACCTAATGTGGGCTACGTCTACCAAAAGGCTCTTTATAATATTATAAACAAGAGTACAAGACAACTCTCAATAAGAAACCTCTCATGGAGATAACTTTTTTCAATCCGAATTCACACCAGAATTCTTGAGATGCTAAGCTACACCTCAAACTCGATCACACTGACCGAAGAGAGAATACAAATCTCAAAAATGTGATGCAAAATATAATGCTTAATGTTTTCCCCCTCACCCCTATTTATACTTTCCAAAATCCCTTGAAAATGTGCCATACCTTAGAGATAAGCATATCCCCACCAAAATGGCAAAAAATAAGGGAGGTTACAACCAATTGGGATAAAGATAATCCCTCGATTCTCTCAACCACCTTAAATCATGCCCACTTCTCCATAAAACATGCCACAAATATGGGAAGTGGTTAGCACACTCAAAAAATGCACCCCACTATTTGTGTAAGTAAAAATTACATGTTAAAAATGTCTCATTAATTTTATTTTAACTGTAAGGTTTTTGAAATGAGCTCCACAGTCAACACTCTCCCACATGGAGTTTTTTTGTCCATGAAAAAAATTTAACATTCCTCCATGATTTTTATGAAGAGCAACCAAAGCTGAACATAACCTCAACTTCTCTAATGTGACTACCTTGGTCATCATATATGTAGGATTCAGGCTCGTATGTATCTTCTCTAGCTTCACCATGTTTTCTTCCAAATTTGTCCTAATGAAATGATACCACAACTGTATGTGCTTCATCCTCAAGTGGAAAGTGGAGTTCTTAGCTAAATGTATAGCAATCTGACTATCACTATGTAATCCCCCAACTTCCTGCTTATGCCCAAAATCATTAACTATTGTAACCAAATCATCTCCTTGTTAGCCTCTATAGCAGTGACATACTCAGCCTCTATGGTTGATAAAGCCACAACCTTTTGTATCCAACAAAACCAATTAACCATTGTATCCCTGATAGTAAATACATAACATGTCATACTCCTCTTGCTATCAACATCTCCAACCATATCCGAGTCCACATAACCATGCAATGTGGTATCTGATCTGCCAAAACACAATGTTGTACCCATGGTTCCTCTCAAATATCAAAGAATCAACTTCACTACTTGCCAATACTCATAAACTGGATTACTCACGTACCTACTTACTACTCCCACTACATGGGCAATATCTAGCCTAGTACAAACCATAACATACATCAGGATACCGACCGCTGATGAGTAAGGTACTTTGGACACCATTAGCTTTTCTTCTTCTATCTTGAGACATTGCTTCTTTGATAATGTAAAATGGCTTGCCAAAGGAGTCCTAACTGATTTAGCATCCTGCATACTAAACCTATCCAAAACTTTCATCACGTACTCTTCATGGGATAAGATCAAATTCCTCTACTTTCTATCTCGAGTTATCCTCATACCAAGGATTTGTTTCACTGCACCTAAATCCTTCATAGAAAAGGAATCACCAAGTTACTTCTTTAGTACTTGAATCTGTTACATGTTCTTTCCTATAACCAACATGTCATCTACATATAAGCATAGAATAATATAATTACTATCCTCAAATATCTTGACATACATGTAATTATTATAATGACACTTGGAGTAACCCTTTTCCAACATAAAACTATCAAACTTCTTATACCATTGTCATGGAGCTTGTTTCAGGTCATACAAGATCTTCTTTAGTCTACACATCAATTTCTTCTTTCCTTCAACCTCATAACCCTGTGGCTGCTCCATATATAATTCCTCCTCCAAATCACCATGAAGGAACACAGCCTTCACATCTAATTTTTCTAAGTGCAAATCCTCTAATATAACTATACCAATCACAATTCTAATAAAAGTCATCGTAACAACAAGAGAAAACAAATCTCATCAAAATCAATACCTTTCTTCTGTGCAAACCCCTTAACCACCAACTGGGCCTCATAAATTTTCCTTCCTCCATCTTCTTCTTTGATTTTGTATACCCACCTAATCTACAATGCTCTTTTGCACTTGGGTAGCTTTAGCAAATCCAACATCTGGTTCTCCATGAGAGAACTATGTTCCTCTTCCATGGCTTGCTCCCACTTCTTCCTATAATTCACCTACATTTCTTCCTCAAAACATTATGGTTCTCCATTGTCAGTAAGTAACAATAAACTCAAATATGGGTAAAAACATTTGGCTGATTTTCTTACCCTAGAAGACCTTCTTACTATAGGATTTTGGGGTTCCTATGTAGGAAGTTTTTGAACTATCTCCTTGGACACCTTACCATTCATAATATCATCCAACACTGTGTACTCTTTTTTTTCACATTCCTGCAACTGATCCTTATACATGACTTTTTATTTAAAGACAACATCCCTAGACCTAAATATTGTTTTGTCTCTAAGACACCAAACCTGAAAACCAAAGTCATCCTCACCATAACCAATAAAGGTGCATCTCTTAGACTTAACCTCTAACTTATTCCTATCTTTCTTGGAAACATGAATAAATGCCTCACATCTAAAGACCCTAAGAAAAGAATAATTAACTTTCTTACCAGACCAAGCTTCCTCAAGTATGCCTCCATCCAAAGGCACTGAAGGTCCTCAATTAATCAGATATATCGCTATGTTAATTGCATCTACCCAAAATATTAGGGTCAGCCCTACATGCAACCTCATGCTCCTAGCACACTCCATGATTGTCATGTTCATCCTCTTTGACACTCCATTCCCCTGTGGCATCCCTGGAACCATCCTTTGCCTATGAATTCTATTTTGTGAATAATAATCATCAAATGCTTTGCTACAATACTCACCTCCATTGTCCAACCTGAGACATTTCAACTTGAGACCTATTTCATTCTCAACTAAAACTTTCCATCTCTTTAATGTTTCAAACTCCAAATTTCTTCTTAATGCAATAAACCCAAACTTTCCTAGTTGCATTGTCAATAAATGTAGCATAATAATTTGAACCACTAATAGAAGATACCTAAGCTAGCCTCCATACATTCAAGTGAACCAACTCCAACTTATTCTCTTTCATAGGTCCAACCCTCAAGAACTTAACTCACTTCTATTTTCTGTACACACAATCCTCACAGAAGTCCAAATCAATCTATTTCAATCTAGGCAACTTGTCTTTCAACATACCCATGCCCTTTTGGCTCATATGATCAAGCATGTAGTGCCTCAAAGTTGCATCTCCATCTGTAGTAACTAAATTACAATGATCAACACTACTATTCTAATACAAAGTTCCAACCTTATTACCTTTCACAACCATAAGAGCACCCTTAGTAACTTTCCAAGAGTCTATTATAAACATCACCGAACAACCCTCATTATCCAACTACCTTGCTGATATTAAATTCCACCTTGACCGTGAAACATGTCTAACATCATTTAGTAGTCTTGTGTTCCTATTCTACATATTCACCTGAACATAACCTTTCCCTACTATACTACATGGTTCATCATCAACAAGATAAACATTTCCAAAATCTCCTTGAACATAATCAATAAAATGATGCCTATGTGGGGTGGCGTGAAAAGAAGCCCTTGAATCTAATACCCAAGATTTAGAAACATTATCCAAGGAAAGAATTAAATCATCCTAACTAACAATACATGTCATATTTACCTCTTTGGTCTCCTCATGTTTGGTCTTCTTGTCCTGAAGTTCCCAACATTCCGTCTTTATGTGTCCACTTTTTCCAAAGTGCCAACACACCATCTTGGCTCTAGATTTAGATCTTTCCTAGCACTTTGACTTTCCATGGTTTCCTTTACTTCTATCCTTTTGTCTCCCTCTAGTCTCCACCATCAAATAATTCCATGAAGATGATTCTCTAATGTTTTTCCTTCACATTTCCTCGCTAAGAATCACACCTATAACATCCTCAAACTTTAAAATTTCCTTAGCAAGGATGGCATTACTAACAGCCATAACCAGGCTATCCCAACTATCAAGTAAGGAGCATAAAATCAATAAATCCTTAACTTCATCTTCAAATTTAATACCAACATAAGTTAGCATACTCACAACTGTATTAAAATCATTTAAATGATCAGCTACAGAACTATTTTTAGATATTTTCATATTAAATAACATTTTCATAAAAAATATTTTATTAGAGGCAGAGGGTTTTTCATATAACTTTCCTAATTTCTTCATCAGACCAAATGTGGTCGTCTCCTCTAAAATATTGAAGGCAACCAAAGATGTAAGGCACAACTGTATGGCTCCCAGTGTTTTCTTATCTATCAAATTCCAATCTACCTGATCCATATCTAAAGGTTGGCCTGCTTTTCCCATCAAAGGGTGATGAATATTCTTCTAAAATAAGTAATCGCTCCATCTGTATCTTCCACAATCCAAAATTCTACCCATTGAATTTTTCAACTCTAGATCTTCCATTATCTGACATAGCTCCCACACAAGCTAATATATTTCCCTGTAATTCACCACTTTTAAAAAACCACTAAAGCTAGCTCTGATATGAATTGTTAGGAATAAGTGATTAATTAATTATGCAATAACATACAACACATAATTCATTCCTCAAAATCATAGTAGCAAAGACATATTAAAAAAAATAGATCTAAGAAAATACACACATAATGTCAGGATCCTACTGCCCACTAAGGACACACTTGATTACCTTTGTATTAGCAACTAAACACGGAATTTAACCAGAATGAATAAGTAACTAGAAATATGAAACAACACAGGATATGAGAGACAATACCCAATTGTATTAATACTCATTCAGAAGAAAATACAATAAAGAAGATGCCACACTTCTTCTTCCCACACCTCTAGAGCTCCCACACTTCTAGGGTTCACCTGTAATTCTCCTTCTACAGTTCACTCTCTCAATTACGGTCACAACAATCAACTCTAAAATAGATTTGTTGTTCACCTCCACCAGTCAGTAACAATGCTGCCATTACACCAAGTACACAACCATACTCCAAGTAGATCTCCCTTTCCTTGCTGCCACTTGCAAATCAACAGACCTTACTTACCATGTAGATATCTCTACACCCTGAAGAACCCTTGTCCTTGCCTCACCAATTCCTCATGATTCTTCAACCAGTACCCCGGTGGATCTCCTAGTAGAACTTGCACAACCTGCAACTCTCCCTGATCATACACACTCAGCACCCCTTTGGAACTAGGAGGAACACACCTTGCTCTCTTCCCTCTAAAGGAGCAAATATTTGCTCTCTTACTCTCTAGCACACTTTTACAATATAGCCCATGAGTCTATTATATAGATCTCATGCATACAATAATTAGACTTTCTTAATTAAAATAATTAGACACGCAACTCCAAGACTATAATTAGCTTTTAACATGAAAATTGACTGTCCAAAAATAAACTTGTTCTCGACCTTGCATGCACACACAGGTTGCTGACGTCAGCTCCTTCTTGACCGATGTCGGCCGACTCATAACCGACGTCAGTTACTTCTGCACTGTAATATGACCGACGTCGGTTGATCAGACCAACATCGGTTGCCCTGCAACTTGTTCTGCAACTCAGCAACCTCCTTCCCTATTTGCATCAGTGAAGCTTTTAGCTCCACAACCTAACACATAACACCGATATAACGTGGTTCACCTAATGTGGGCTACGTCCACCAAGAGGCTCTCTATAATATTATAAACAAGAGTACAAGATAACTCTCAACAAGAAACTTCTCATAGAGATAACTTTCTCTAACCTGAATTCACACCAAAATTCTTGAGATGCTAAGCTACACCTCAAACTTGATCACACTGACCGAAGAGAATACAAAGCTCAAAAATGAGATGAAAAATACAATGCTTAATGTGTTCGCCCTCACCCCTATTTACACTTTCCAAAAGCCCTTGAAAAATGTGCCATACCTTGGAGATAAGCATATCCCCACCAAAATGGAAACAAATAAGGGAGGTTACAACCAACTAGGATAAAGATAATCCCTTGATTCTCTCAACCAACTTAAATCATGCCCACTTCTCCATAAAACGTGTGACAAATGTGGAATGTGGTTAGCACACTCACAAAATATACCCCACCATTTGTTTAAGTAAAAATTACATGTTAAAAATGCCCTGTTAATTTTATTTTAACCTTAGGGGTGTTAAAATGAGCTCCACATTCAACACAAACCTTACTATTATTGACCATTATATCTTCCTTGCCATTATGGTGAACCCCACCCCTCTTGTTGTTGATAACCATATTCTCCATATGGCCCTTGGGGAGAAGTTGGTATCCATTATATCAGTTATTTTTATGGTGACGCAATGTTTCATGACTAATGATATTGAAGAGATGGTGGATTCCATCATGTTTAGTATTACATAGATTATGATGTCCATCAAGCTAAGCCCTATGGTTGATATTCAATCGTAGTTATCATTTCTACATTTGGGCTTGGAATCCGTACTTTTGTAGTAGGAGTTTGTTGTGCAGCTACTACAAAGACATTCTTGGTGATGTCTTCCTTAAATTATTGGATAGCACTACAATTTTTATCATCATGATTTTTTTACTTACATAAATTGCACTATAGACTCTAATATTGTGGGGTATACTATTGTAAGACATGACATTTCCTAATTTTATGTCCTACTACTTAACAGATCTCACAAAACTTTGTTTTGATTTTTAGGCAGTCATTATTGTGGTACCTCTCTTTTCTACATTCTATATACCACAATCCTATCTTGTGCCTATTATTTTCATGCAACCCATCCATCTTGCACAAAATAACATCTATCGTTACACCAACTTTTGTAGTAGACTACAAACTTTCACCATAGTCTTCTATATGCTCTGACAAGGTATTGGAAGAACTTATACAAAGATTTATTTCATACAAATTAAGATATAAATTTGAATACTCAGAGATAGTATTTGAACACACACTAATATTTTTCTATTAAAAATCATCCAGGACAATACACACATATAGGAAAGTCATTCCTATATTCATCGAGCTCATATCTCCATCAATATCTCCTCATATCCCTATGAATACTCATAAATCTATTTATGTAGTATTGTTGTAACTCTCAACAATACCACTCACCATAACAAACCAAATATAATTTACTAAATTAATTATTACTCACATAATTATTCACATTCCAATATCAATTCAAATTCCATATGAGGCTAACTTTTTCTAACATTCCCCCCTTTAGTACTTACATGGTAATTTGTGTTTCAAAGGACTTAATGAAAATAGAGAAGGAACACATCAAATTTTCATTGACCATTCGCTACCTAGAACACATCTATTGAATTAGTGTGGGAACTCTGAATAGGAACCATATGCCATCAACCATTCATTGAGAGGGAACACATTAACCTAATTAGTGTGGGAACTACAAGCAGGAACCATCTATTCAAATTTCACTCCTACATCTCCTAAACACTTTTTTTTATGTAATATATCATGTGAGAATATAAAAAATACACCTTTTATTTATCATACATACAAACAAGTATTGGAATTTAAAAAAATGTGCAACTATAGAAGAAGTGCCCCATCATTAGTGACTAATTTGAGAATCATATAAAGCCTCCTTCCTCCAATGCCTCCAAGATTCTTTATGTTGCTACTTACTCAACAAATTGGAAAATGAAGCTCAATTGTATGTTACTTTTTATATTCATTATAAATTGGACGCTGGGATCACCCAAAATTACATCCATTATAATGATGAGTTTAAACTTGACTTTAAAAACCAAACAACATAAAAAAAAAAAGTTTTATAAATAATGACACACAACTAATGACTCAATAAAAATATTTTGACACTTTTAAGTTTTTGTACATATGAAACTCAAACTATTACCACACTAAACCAATGACATTGATTTTAAGACTAATTAACTCAAGCATAAGCCTCAATAAACTAAACTCATAATTTTCAAGACTCTAATATGGATACAAGCTTGTAAATAACATGACTAAACTCTAATTACTATAGGCTCTTCATAAATTATAGATTAAATTGGCAAATAAAGAAAAACTTTGCCTTGAGGAACATATTGACACTACAGAGTACATGGAGGATGATGGGCAGCTAAACAATCTTTCACACAGCTGTTGCATAGGCAATAGTTTGGTGGAGATGGAATTTTTTTTCGTTGACTCATCATACAAGGGATAGTTGTTTGATGGGGATATACATATTGGAATAATTGTTAAGTTGTTTGGAGAATCCAAGAGTCGATCTCGGGGAATAATAGATCTTCTTCAGGTGCAAAAAACCTTGAATGGTAGAAACTTTAGATAGAACTATGTATAGTGGGCTAATTATCAACAATACATGAAAATATCTTAGCTACATTTGGCATGAAAAGAAGCACAGAGTCTAGATAAGCAACATTTGATTTATAATAGAACCATTGAAGACAATGCATGACTCCTTAAAAAATACTGCAAGTGAATGGAATAAAGCTCACAACTAATGTTAAGTAGACACAAATTACATCAATCACTACAATCTATAACCTAATACTATGGGATTTTATCTTTGAATGGAATACATAATGAGGGACAACAAAGAAAAAGAGGTTGTCCCTGCAAACTCCTCATTCTTCCATCATAGGGAAATATGACTGCTTTGATGTTGGAACCCATGGAAGCACAATTGATTACCATATACAAGCAACTGAATATGCAGAATTAACCAGAAGCAATAAGTAACTAGAATTCAAAAACAACACAAAATATGAGAGACAATACACAACTTGTATTAATACTCTTCCAGAAAAGAATTACAACAAAGAGACGCCACACTCTTCCACCTTACAAGTTCGCCACACCAAGTGTTCAGTAATTCACCTTCAAGAGCTCACTCTCTCTCTTACGGTCCCAACACACAACTCAAACACAGAGTTGGTGTTTACCTCCAACCAGTCAGTATCACTACTGCCACTACACCGAGTATACACACATACTCAAACTGAGCACACAATGCACTCCAAGTAGATCTCCCATGAACATGCAACAACTTGCGACTCAAATGATCTTACTTATGGAAGGAACTACCTTGCCTTCCTCTTTGCTCTCCAACTGAGTACACACCGTACTCCAAGTAGATCCCTCCTGATCTTGCTCCCTGTTGTATTGCTGTCACCTGCAAATCAACCTGGTTCTGCACACCTACAAACCTAGACCTCACACACATACACTTGCAGATCAATGATTTACTTACCATGCAAATATCCAAATGTGGCCTTGCACACCTGTTGACCAAGATCCTACATACATGAAGAACCCTTCTGATTCTCCAAACCAGTACCCACACTTGGCATTGTGGCACTAGGAGGAACACACCTTGCTCTCTTCACACACAGAAGGAGCTAATATTTGCTCTCTTACTCTCTAGCACAAATTACAATACAGCCCATGAGTCTATTATATAGATCTCATGCAAACAATAATTAGACACCTAATTACAATAATTAGATCCACAGCTTCAAGTCTAAAATTGGCCTTTAACATGCAAACACTCGGTTCGTTAACAAACTATTCGTGCAACCGATAGTTCCAGAATCGCACAGGCGATCGACGTCGGTCCATGTCTGCTTGGAGGTGACCGACGCTGACTGATCCCTGATCGACGTCGATTGCTCTTCTCACTGTATATGACCGACGTCAGCTGATCAGACCGACGTCAGTTGCTCTACAACTCAGCAACCTCTCAGCAACCTCCTCCATGTCTGCATCAGTGAAGCTTTTAACTCTACAACCTAACAATCTCCCACTTGGAGATAAATAACTGCACTGTACCTATACTTGTACCCCGTCTAATCTATTTTTTGGCTTGTATCCCTCTCCAAGCTCAATCTTGAAGACCAACCACCACACAACCTGTGGTGCACCTCCTGTCATCCAAGTAACCTGCCACATCTAAACCTACAAACCCATGTAGTGAAGTCCTGACCCTGCATAGCATGAATCCCTACTGCTGGTCCCTCTTAGATACCTGAGAACCCACTTCCCCGAATTGGCTCCTAACTCTCTGACAGCTCCCACTGCTAGGGAAAACTTAGGTCTATACCAGACCTCATGTGATTTCAAACACTGAACTGTCCAGCCCTTGGTGTGCTCCGGTTCTGCATCTTGCGTAATGAACCTTGCCAACACCTGATTCACATCAGCTCCCACTGGAGACAAAATCAACCTGTGATCTTCCATGTCTCTCATGCCAAAGAATTTTGCTGCTCCAAATTCCTCATGACATGCCACTAAACTAACCTTACCCTTAGCTCAACAAAACCCTATATGTCTGAACTTGTAACTAGTATACCATCCACATACAGTAACAGGATAATGTTGCAATCATCATCCACTTGGTAAAACAAACACAATGGTTACGCTGACATTGACTAAAGCCCTGCTTTGCCATCCACCTATCAAAACCTGTACCACTGTCCTGCAGCTTTCTCAAGACCATATGACCTAGCCTTCCATCTCACGTATCCATTCTCTCTATTCTTTAACCAAGGAATCCATTCGTCTCTTAGTGCTTTCATACCGACTGGCAACCCTACCAAATCTCCCGTTTGGTTCTACATCTTGTTCATGCCATGCTCCCACTGTTTCATGGATCCTTCATGCTCTGCAATAAGCAACGAGTATAAAGAAGAAGAACAATGAATTTGAGGCTTACTTACACTTTCAGTCCTCCCCATGGGTGTTTAAGACTCCTTGACAGCTTGATGTCTGCCCAAAATCTGTCTCAATGACCGATCTCGATCACCACACAGTCTACATCCGACTGACGTCAGTTCCATGCGACTGTTCAGGTCACTAACACCAGTTATCCTATCGACGTCAATCTTATCCTGCCCGACACCATTGACTTCTCTGGTTTGCACATGACTGACATCGGCACCTGTCTGTTTGACGTCAGTTACCCTTGACTGACGCTGGTACCTGTGTATGCCTGTGAGTGATGACTTTTTACCCATGAGCTCTCCATGGATCAAAACCCTATCCAAATCTCCCTGTTCAGAAGTATCCAGCCCCATCCACTAGTCTCTGTCCATGTTCTTAAGTTTATCAAATACATCAGTCTTCTTTTTCCTGCAATAAAACCAATCCTTTCTTGTAGCATCCCACTGCTCACAAAAATCTCGGTCTATGCTCTCTGAAGTTGAACTCTTACCATTTGTCTTAAGAACATCCATTCCCTTCTCACTTATGTGACCAAGCCTACAAAGCCACACCTGTGCAACAAAAGTGGAATCAGTAATACAAGTAAGTAGATAAAGAGTACCTGCTTTCTTACCACATGCTAATTCAAGTGCATCCGTTGTGAGAGTTTTTGTGCATCTCTCATCACCCAACTTTCCTGAAGTAATTAGCTGCATCTTCAAGACTGGGACCAGCATGACCTTCTTCAACACCCATGTGTTGGCCGCCTGCAATTTCAGAAACACTTCCCCTTTGCCAACAATCTGACAAGGCTCACCAACCCCTCTACTTAGGGCTGCATGGAAAGAGGCAACATAATCTATTAACCAAGATTCAACTTTATCCAGAGCATCCTGTGCAACAACACCTGCAACATCTGCTTCTTCGTGATGATCTGCTACCAACCAACAATCTTTATTTACCTTCTCTTTCTTTCCATGACACCGTAATTGACCATTCATGTTTTTTAATTCCTTCATTCTTAGTGTACTTTATTTTGCCATTTCTCTACTCCCACTCAATCAAAAACCCCTGAGAATGACCTGTAACCAAACACAAACCTGTTCCCTGCAACCTTAGCTCTGATACCAACTGTTAGGAACCCATGGAAGCACAATTGATTAGCATATACAAGCAACTGAATATGCGGAATTAACCAGAAGTAATAAGTAACTAGAATTCAAAAACAACATAGAATATGAGAGACAATACACAACTTGTATTAATACTCTTCCAGAAAAGAATTACAATAAAGAGATGCCACACTCTTCCACCTTATAGGTTCGCCACACCAAGTATTCAGTAATTCACCTTCAAGAGCTCACTCTCTCTCTTACAGTCCCAACACACAACTCAAATACAGAGTTGGTGTTCACCTCCAACCAGTCAGTATCACTATTACCAGTACACCGAGTATAAACACATACTCAAACTGAGCACACAACACACTCCAAGTAGATTTCCCATGAACTTGCAACAACCTGCGACTCAAATGATCTTACTTATGGAAGGAACTACCTTGCCTTCCTCTTTGCTCTCCAACTGAGTACACACCGTACTCCAAGTAGATCCCTCCTAATCTTGCTCCCTGTTGTGTTGCTGTCACCTTGATCCTGCTGCCACCTGCAGATCAACCTGGTTCTGCACACCTGTAAACTTAGACCTTGCACACACATACACCTGCAGATCAATGATCTTACTTACCATGCAGATCTCCAAATGTGGCCTTGCACACCTGCTGACCAAGATCCTACATACATGAAGAACCCTTCTGATTCTCCAAACCAATACCCACACTTGATACTATGGCACTAGGAGGAACACACCTTGCTCTCTTCACACACAGAAGGAGCTAATATTTGCTCTCTTACTCTCTAGCACAAATTACAATACAACCCATGAGTCTATTATATAGATCTCATGCAAACAATAATTAGACACCTAATTACAATAATTAGATCCATAGCTTCAAGTCTAAAATTGGCCTTTAACATGCAAACACTCAGTTCGTTAACAAACTGTTCGTGCAACCGACAGTTTTGGAACCACACAGGCGATCGACGTCAGTCCCTGTCTACCTGGAGGTGACCGACGCCGGTCGATCCCTGACCGACGTCAGTTGCTCTTCTCACTGTATATGACCGACGTCAGCTGATCAGACCGACGTCGGTTGCTCTGCAACTCAGCAACCTCTCAGCAACCTCCTCCATGTCTGCATCAGTGAAGCTTTTAGCTCCACAACCTAACATTTGATACCATTGGTAAGGTATTGAAAGATCTTATACAAAGATTTATCTCATACAAATTAGCATAACACTGAATACTCAGAGACAATATTTAAACACTCACTAATATAATTCTATTACAAATCATCTCGTACAATACACAAATATAGGAAAGTCATTCTTATATTCATGGAGCCCATGTCTATATCAATATATCTTCATATCTCTATCAATACTCACAAATCTATTTTCATAGTATTATTTTAACTCTCAACAATACCACTAATCATAAAAAACTAAATATAACTTACTAAGTGAATTATTACTTATTAATTATTCATATACCAATATTAACTCAAATTTTATGTGAGGCTAACTTTTCCTAACATTTTCCACTTGAAATGCACTTCTTTTAACATCTGCCTTACAAGTGAATTGGGTTTAAGCAATTAAATACCTAATACAGGATCACAAACCTTTTAAAAACCATGTGGCCTAATTTATATCTTGAAACAGAAAATTCACTTTGTTTATTACATTAGAGAACCTGCAATCATAGTCCCCCACTAACTCCCCAAATTTTTGGTGAATTTCTATCAGATCTTGTATTGTTTGACTCATACATTGATTCATTTTTAATTCTCCTATAAAGTAATTTATGAAATCCTACAATATCAATTTAGAAACATCCCATGTGTACATGAACTTTAAAGCTTTGTTGGTTAAGGATCCTATGAGCTCACACCTCTTTGCATTATATGTAGTTACATTTTTAACCTGCCTTTTCATCTTGTAGGTTAACATGTACTGCTCGGGATCAATAGACCGATCATATGGTGCCAAAATGATAAAAACTCACATAATGAGAGCCATGATTCTTGTGTTTTCACCTAAAACCACTAGTTGTTGTGGACTAGAATTTATCAACATTTTAAGATTTGCTAAGACCTAAAATCTAGTCTCAATAAATTTCTTCTTATCCAACACTTTCTTAGTGTTTTTATTATATTTTTCAAATTTATTTGTAAAAAATTCAAACCACGTACTCTCTTTACCAATTTATGCATTTTTTATTCTACTTTTTGTTGATAAATTAGGCACAGGGGATGTGTACCCTTGAAATGAATGATCCTTGTATGTGAATCATACTTCGTTTAAACTTGAACCTGATTTAACATAACTTCTTCAAAATATTATTCATTTTATTCTCCAAACAATATTCTCCCTTGTAATAATGATCTAAAACTACCTTTTAACTAATCTAATTTTTCCTCTACTCTCTCTCTCCACTCTCTTCCATCTCTTATGAATCCATTTTCCAATTTCTATCCATTTCTACTCTTTCATCTATGCCTTCTCCTATTTTGGGACCTCTCATTTCCTCATATTCATAATCTACATAGTCTATAACTCTTCCTTGAGCTTCCATTCCTTTTTTATCTTCTAAAATTTCTACTCTAGTCCTACTCATAGCTACCTTAGAAGTATGAAGTTTATTCTATTTTCTCTGTTGTTTCAAGTCTCGTTGTAGATACATAATTTTATTTTCATTCTGCTTATTTATGTCCACCATATTTTGAGTTTAGGTTCAAGTTTATCTTCTTAGTTATTCATCATTCAATTCATTATCACATTCATCCCCATAACACCTAAAGTGAATGCACCATGTTAGCTAGAATAGGCACCATGGCCTTTTCCACAACTAACATTTTAATCATGATAGGTAGTCGTTGCAAAAATATTCCCTATATACGTCTCACAAACAAATCTTATGTAACTTTGAACATGATGTACCCTTGCATGACAAACTCATTGATATATCCATCAATGGTAATCTTTATCCAATGATATAATACACATGTCTAATTAGTGTCTAGATTTCATAGATTTTATATATTTTTCTCATTCCAAACAAAGTGCTATGTTTCTCTCAACTTGAAGCAATAGTATTTAATTCTTGACAACCACGCCACTAGCAACCTAGGAAATCTATACCAAAATATTTCATATATATCGCCATGTATATATCCATTTATAACCTCTCTCACAGAGCTTTCTATCCATTTTTCCTTCTCTTCTAAAAAATTGTGAATTATCTCATCCAACCATCATTCCAAATCTCTCTGTCCAAGTAACCATCTCAACATGTTTCAAATCTCTACATTCACCGCACCATTGATAGCAAAGATTACTAAATTACCTATCAAAACATATTAGTGTGTGTTTCTATGTGTAGTAAGTTATAGGTTCAAAACACAATCATAATTATAGAAAGATCGAGTATTTATTTAGCTCAAAATTACATGTTTATTTAGAAAATGTAGACTTGAATTATACATAGTGGTTGTCCATGTTATGTAATTAAACAGATGTAAGTAAAAACAGGTATACACTATGCATGAAACAAGTGCAAAAATACATATAGAAAACCCATCATTGGATCTCTATATTTCATAACTCTTTTCCTTTACAATTGATCACTCTATATAGAACCAAGGTAAATTTTAGTGACCCATATAGAAAAGAACTTGGGTTGTTTTATGAATCTCTAAGTATATTTTTTGAAAGTCTGGTGAAAGTTAACAAACAATGTTTAGGCAAAAATTCACAAGGTGTAGAAGCTATGTTGTCGCACAACAGTCATGTTATCGCATGAAAGCCAAATATTGCACGATGGCTATGATGTTATATGACAAATGTTGTATCACATGATAGATGTGCTATCACATGATAATTATGTTGTCACTCGACATTTACCAATGGAAAGCATCATTGTCATGTGGCACCATAATTGTCGCTTAACTTTTACTAGCGGCAAGCACTTTTCACACCTATTTATTATTTCGAGGAGTTGTTATGTAACTTCCAAGGAAAGAATTTGACAACTAATGGATTAATTTCTTGATTTTTTGTGGATGTCTACTTTCTTAAGTTTTTTCTATGTCGCTCAAGGAATGGATTTGACAACTTTATGATTAACATACACCGTCCATTTCTTATTTAGAGGAATTGTTATGCTGCTTCCAAAGGAATGGATTTGAAAAGTGATGGTTACTTTCTTGACTTTTTTCGCTCATCTACTTTCTGGAGCATTTGCTACATAGCTTACAAAGGAATGGATTTGACAACTTTATGATAATTCTAACTTTAGGTTTTATTTAAATTTTTGTTTGGTCAAACACTTTAATATTTTCAATTTTATTTCAAGAACTTATGCAATTTGACGCTTTTGTATAGTAACAAATTTGAAATCGATTAAGTTTTGGTTTGAATTGTGTGACATTTGTATTGAATAAGTTTAAAATCAATTACAACATCAATTAAGTTTTGGTTTCAATTTAGTTACAACATATATATGTGTGTGTGTGTGTGTGTGTGTGTGTGTGTGTGTGTGTGTGTGTGTGTGTGTGTGTGTGTATATATCTATATATCTATATATATATATATACACACACACACACACATATATTTATACACACATATATATACATATATATACACATATACACACACACATATATATACATATACATATATATACATACATACATATATACATACATACATACATACATATAATATATATATATATATATATACATATATATATATATATATATACATACATATATATATATACATACATACATACATACATACATACATACATACACACACATATATATAGATATATATACACATATATACACATATATATGTATGTATGTATGTATGTATGTATGTATGTATGTATGTATGTATGTATGTATGTATAATTTCTAAATGTATTAAATCAAGCATGTCTTCTTATTTAAAATCTCAATGGAGAATTATTAGTGGTCAAACAGTTCCTAATTCCTAGCTCCTTTGGATTTTATTTTCTTCTACCCATTTCTTATTTGGAGGAATTAATACACAACTTCCAAAGGAATATGCATGTTCTCTATCATACCTTAAATTTGACATTCTCAATACTCAATAATTTGTTTAGTTAATAGGTGCATGACATCGCCCTTTATTTCTATTACAACATTTGTTTCATTATGGAAGAAGTGTTTCTAACCTATGATGTCTTAATTAATCACAGACGAGTTAATGTCAAGAAAATACTCTCCAGCCTCATTTATCATGATTTTAACAAGCTTGGCTTGCATGTGTTTCTCGATGAATAGGTATTACAAATGGGAGATTCTTTAAAGCCTATAATAATGAATGTCATTAGTAGTTCTCCAATCCATATACCCATTTTCTCTCCAACATATGCCATGTCTCCATGGTGCTTGAATGAGTTATTATAGATGTTGAATTGTCATCATGTTGTCAAGCTTATTCTGATCATTTATGACATCTAGCCTTCAGACCTTCGCTATATTCACAAAGGAGCCTATGATAAATCTTTCAAGGATAATAAAATAAAGGGTAGGGTTGACATTGCAGTAGTGGAGAGATGGATAGATGCCCTCAACAAAGCCTTAGAGATATCTAGCCTAGTGTTTAGCATGGACCCATTGTTCTAATTTTGCTCATGTTTACATCACTTTTTAAAAAAAAACAAAGATCTTAGAGACCTTTCAAATAGAATTATGGAGGTGTTGTTAAAATATGTGAGAACAAAAATGCTAGATATAGCTCACAATAGTTGAGTGATGGATAGATGCACTCAATAAAGCCTCAGAGATTTCTAGACTAGAGTTCAACATGGGCAAAGAGTAAGTATTCACTTGCCCTGTAAATAAATAACGTGAAGAAGTTTTGATTGCATTTTTCTAATTTGCTCATGTTCAGATCAAATTTTAAAATAAATCTATGATATTGGAGAGTTATTAAATAGAATTACACCCTAGATGTAGCTTTACACCCTAGATTTGCATGCCCTGTAAATAAGCCTAATTGGTATGTGGGCACACAAAAGTGCAACCACCACTAAGGAGACATGTTGTCATTCGATGGCTTCACTATCATTTAACAACTTTGATATCATTTGATGGCTTCATCTCCACTCGATGGCTTTGCACACACTGTCAAATGATGGTGTTGTTGTCGAATGATATGTATGCTATCACATGATAGAAAAACTACCAATAGCAGTTATGCTATCAAGCAATAGCATAATTATTGAATGATGAAGTTATCGTTTGACGGTTTTCACTTTCTTGTTGCATGACAGTTAACCTTTGTTTGGTTTTAATTTTGTTGTAGAATGGTAGTTATGTTATCTGGTGATAATTGTGCTACTAGGCACCAGTTGTGCTAGTAGTTGTTGTTGTGTAGAAGTTGTCAGTTCAAGGATGTTAGTTACCTATAAATATTGTTGTATTGCTTCATTTTTCACTCTTTAACCATGAATCTTCCATTCTAACATCCTAAAGACTTGATTCCCTACAAAGCAAATTAACTCCTAGAGACCACTTGTACCACAATGGTTGTCCCAAGCTCATCCTCATCCCAAATACTCTAAAAAAACCTCATGTGTCTATAGATACTTCAAGTACTGGAATAATAATATGTATACATAGACTGGGTTGAGAAGTGTAGTTTGGAGGGGCTTGTCAAGATGCCCTAGTATGACACAAACATCACTTTACTCACTTATTTGCTTAGGAGCTATGACCGTGTGGAGCCCATGTTCACAGTGAAGTGTAATCACAAGTTTGATTTGGGGTCAGCCCAAAAGACATTCATCACTTAACAAGGCTCCCCCTCATAAATGTTAACCATGTGATCATCCATGCCTCACTAACAAATTGGGATAAGAAGTTTATGGAGTCTCACTTCAACCTATTGGTTAAGGACTCATAATATTTATTTAAATTAGTATTATTTTCATTTAAATTTTATTTTAAAATCTATCCATATGCTAAACATTCTTAATAGGACACCAAGTAGCATCATCAACTAAAATCTTAATTTGCACTGAATTAGTATATTTGTTTTTGTTACATGTGGATAGAATTGCAAATCCAGTAAGGACCTCCTTGTACAATCTGTCAACAATATTTTTCTTCTAGCCATGATAGAATTCTTTTAGGATAGAATTATACTATAGGGAAGAGCATCAGATGTACTGATCTGGGCTATGTTTTACATCTTATGTACTTTGAGTGGCCAAAAATTTGATTGGAGTTTGTATTTGTCAAAGAAAATTATCACTGATTTAAATTTTGCTCTTACCGTTGATAGTTGTAATTTTACATGTACCAATTATATTATTTATTTGTACAATGAGGCATTTCATCAATTACAAATGTAGAGCATGAATATTCCAACTACTTTTCAATAAAAAATGCAACTCACCTCTATTTCAGTTGCAGAACAAAAGGTAAATTAATGTTTACAATTGCATTTTAAATTATTGAAAAACTATTTAATGTTCTTCATTTGATTGAAGTAATTTTGTCCTCCTCACATAAAATAATTTTTTAACTAATATCAAGAAGACAAGCAGTGATAAGAGGTTAGCAACCCTCCAAGGCCTCCAGAGAATCAAACATGGATACATAATCATCTCCTCTTCCATTGACCATATAAAAAATAATGAGGTGTTCTATTATGACTCCAAGCTCTCCACCCAATCTAGTTGCACCAACTTAAACTCAAATGTACTCTCATGTTATTGGTAATACCATTTTCTTGTTTGTATTATTAGTCATTTCGTTATACATTGTAGATGTTGTGCTTAATTTGATTCATGTTATTTTTACAGTGTTGTTTGAATCTTCCCCCAATCTTTCCAACAACACCTACAAGTATTTAATTGTAACAAAGATATTAAGGGCATCTTCAATAGCAAGGTCTGCACATATCAATATTTTATGTAATATAATTATTAAATATTAAATTATGCTCATTTACTAGTTACATGATCTATTTTTCAACTTGCAGAGACTCCTTATTGAAGGCAACATTTGTCACCACCACCACTAGCCTACCAAGTTATTACCAAGGGAAAATGTTTATCATATTTGGCCCCAACTAGTGGCACTACCCATTTCACAACATCAAAGTTTCCAAACCTCTCTCTTGGCAGCCTCCCTAGCTCAGAGACTGAGTATTATACAATATATATATATATATATATATATATATATATATATATATATATATATATATATATATATATATATATATATATATATATATCTAGATGATGAGTTTTAGGGATGGATAGTGGGGATCAATATGCTTTTTTCAATCCATGTGATAACTTTTACAGATCATAGTCAAGGGAGCCAGAGGTCAGTTCCCAATAGCTACCGACACCCAATTATCCATGGTCTATCTCACCCCCCCCCTTCCTGATCTTGAGATTCTGAAGATTGATGATGATCTTACCAATTTTACTTTAGATAATTTACTAGAAAATAATATCATCGCATATGTAAAATAAATAATTCTTGGTGAACTTGAGTTTTTGATAATATGACAACTAATGGCTAAAATTTTGACCCAAAAAATAAATGCCCCATTTTACAATCATTCCCAATGTAACCAATTGTTCAAACTGGTTGAAAATCAACCAGAAAAAAATTGATGTTTTGTTGAATCAGGTTATTTATGGAGCAGTCACTTTTAGTAAATATTACAATGATAAAGTTTTAAATATAATGTTGAACATGCTTGAGAATTTAAATGTAGAAACCAAGGTGTACTACAACAAATGGGTAAAAGACAAAATCCTGGTGGTTATTGTTAATGTAGAAAAGGGAAAAGTTGTGGTAAGTTATTATAAATTGTTTGTCATTTGCATTTAATTCTTGTAATTTTTAGCTAAATAATAGCCATCATTTAATTGCTTTCAAAATATGATAGTTTGAAGAATGAAGTGAAGGTACCTAAATTGCACCTCTAAACGGCACGAAAAAATTTAAATGCACTTATTTCCTTGAAAAAAAACTTGTTTTGTTGATTAAACAAAATAATGCATTGAATAAAATCATCAAGGAGCATGGATTGGATCCAGAAATTTTGTTTAAGTAGAAAACTAAAGTGGATCCCTCAATGCTTTCTAAAAGAGATACGACAAAACATGAAAAGACATCTTGAAAATATTGATGTTGTAGCCAAGGATAATCTCCAATTGGGAATCCTAAAATATGATACAAGCCATGGAAAGGGAGTGTCCTCTGCAATAGAAAATCAAACATACACTCCACATAAAACTCAAAAACAATAAATGAATATCAGTTATAACTTTTATTTATAGTGAAAATATTATAATATTCTAAGACAACCAGTTTCAAACTTCAATATACATTTATCATATTTATGACTTTATGAAGATGCATTGGATTATTATATGGCTTGTAGTTGTTGATGTGTTAGATATTATCTTGAAATGTCATTATTTTTATAATTAATTTAGCTCCACTATATATATGATATCTATTTTTAAATGCAAGTGTTGATTTTCAATTTTAATTATAAAAGTGTTGATTTGTAGTAGACATGTGTTTATGACTGGGTTTTGAAAAAATAATTTGATTTGATTAATATATTCACTACATTTATTTAATTGAAATGAAAATGGATAATTGTTAAAGTTATTAAGAGAAGAAACTAGTCTTCTCAATTTTCTTTATGGAGTATGTAATAAACATGATTGTTGAACATCAAATTCTTGTTGTGTGTTTATTTGCATTCTTGTTAATCAATAATCATGTATTAATATCTTATTAGTGTGATTAACATGAAATATCATTTAAATATCAACCACATGATAAGTGAGAAAGATTTAGTAATAAATTACCATATCCAATTGTTGATTCATAATTTTTATTGATTTTCTCTTTGCATATAAACAATTCGACTATGAATAACTAATATTGTGCTTCTAATATTATAATGTGATAAATTTTAAAATACCTAAATTATTATAAATAATAATTAATAATAAATCAAAAAAATATCACAATTGATAATGTATTAGATTGCAAAGTTTCAATTTAAAATACATACACATTTAAAACTCAGGTAGTTGAAACAGTCCTTTTGCAGCCTGTTTTTTGAAGCTGGTATTTGTATCTACATTCTTAGAGGCATTTTGACTATCAAAATTGACATCATCTCTATTTGTGGATGTATTCATGACACATATTTTTTCATTTAGTGAACTTCAAATTGCAAGTGCTCTTTCATAAGGATACTTATCCATGGGATAATAGGAAATATACAACCTCAAACAAGTTTATAGATTTTTGTCCAATCTATTCCAACGTTTAGATTTAACAAAAGATAATGCACTGAATACCCTTTCATCTTCCACATATCCAAAAATCATTGTTTGTCAAAGTTCATATAATCAAAAATATTCATATTATACTCAAATTTTGCTTATATTTTTAGGAAGGAGTAAAACTGAAAAGAAGGGTAAAGTTGGTAGACCCTGGATTTGGTTTGCACTCCATGATCTAGATGGTTGTGAGAGCTCCTCTTTGGATTAGGCGGATGACTTGCATAAGAAAGAGACTAAAAAATGGTTGGTTAGCTAGGTAGGAAGGTGGATTGCCTATCAAGATAGATCCAAGAAGTACACATCTTCCTTGGAGGCTATCAATCCACTTTTATTAACAAGTTAATGCTAATAAAAGAAGGTTGCATAATATAAATGAAAGTACTTAATTTAGGTGAAATAAATACTATTCAAAACGAATACTTAAATTAACAAGATAGCATTAAGTTGAATGCTAAACTATCAAAATATGGTCCAAGTATGGTCAGGTTGTTGGTTCTGGTCTGTATTGTGACAAAAGTCAAGAAAATAGTGTTTTCATTGAGGTTGAGAAGTGGTTTTTGCTTGCTGATTTTGGGTGTCTAGTTTTACACAGTGATCGTTGATGGTTAGGGTGATCGTCGATGGTCAGGGTGATCATCAATGATTACTGTTGATTCTGATTCTGATCAAGAAAGTTACTTGGTTGAAATTACAGAATGGTTTTGGAAGGTGGATTTGAGTCAGATATTGGTTGAGGAGGTAGAGGGTAAGGTTTAGAGATGGCTAATTCAAGGGTTAGTCATCTAGATGACTAAAAATAGGTTATGGGTAGATGGATGCAATATCTAAGCTAAAGAATTAAAACTTAGCTCATGGTTTAACAGTTGACAGTTGATGGCTTGGATAAGTTCTAGAGCTTGTTGAAGATGATTTCTAATGAAGAGATATAAGCACAAGAAGTTGATGATTAATCTTTATCTATGTCCTCTCTCCTGCTCTTGCCTCCTGATGATCTGCTTACTTGATCTCTCTCTCTCAGGTTCTCTCTTTTTATAGGAAGGAAGAGGTGCACAAGACGTTAACAAGGGGTCTGACTTGTCTAATTTTAACTTCATCATGCATGGGATCAAACATGAATTAGATGAGCTAATTATAAATAAGCAAGTCAAAGTTGAAGGGTCAGTTAAGTTGTTCAGGCGGTGAAACATGATCGTCGACGGTCAGGGTGATCATCAATAGTCGATAAGGCCAAGGTAGAAAGGTTAAGGTTGGGTTAGCCAAGTGGGTTTAGCTAGTAGGTCAAACTGACTTGGGTTAGGTGGGTTAGGATTGGCTAGGGGTCAAAAGGTCAAGGTTGGGCCCAAGGGGGATTTCGACATTCGAAATCACAGTGTGCAAATTTTTGGTATCTACAATTCATTAATATTTTCATGTAGAACATTGTTAGGCAAAAAAAAAATTCATAGCCTTGTAATAGCACCACTTTTTGTTGGTTCATTTAAAACTAATATTCATCAATCATTGTAAGTCCTAAATGTGTTAATTGAGACGTCAATAAATCCTTTTACAAAATACCTTTAATTTCAATGCCATTGATCTCCACAGACTTGTTAAAATGCTTAACGAGACTACCCATGTATTAAACAAATAAATTACTTGTTAGTCATTCACCATTTACATTGTTTCAAAATATTGGATTAATCACTCCCATGGCTTCAAGAAAGTCATCCCTTTGAAAATGATCTTGAATTTCAATAGATATACTTTCTAAAATCTTTGTTAATTTTATTTGTCTCATATATAATAGTATCATATAGTACTCGTGTTACAGGGACTTATTCAATTTATGTTCTTACTAAATCAACACGTCTTTGGAATGTGTGCATTGGTATCTCCTTTTCATTAATAATGATACAAATATGATTGTTAATATTAAACTTCAAATAGCTATTAGGGTCCTTAAAACTAGTTAAAATTTGTTAGTTGCCAAATATAGGACTCTTAAAATAGCCTTGTAAGAAGTATAACATATATAGAGATTGACAAACTTGTTTTCTTTACCAAATGAAGTCAACAATATATATTTATATCTCTCTTGTGCATGTTTCATCAAACATTACTTTTCTCTCAACATAGGCAGAATAGCACATAATTTCAATAGAGTTTCTAAATCTATCAAACTGTAAAACAAATCTCTTGTCTTATCAACTTCCATATGGTATTTAAACATAAAACTTGCTAATGATGGATATTCTTCAAAAATTATGCATGTTGGCTCATATATATAAATTCATATTGTATCAATATCTTTCAAAAGCTTTTTATCGTCAATCATTTCAATTACAATTTTTTGAAAATCTAAACATCTTTTTGGACTACTTGAATGCATGCATGCACGTCATGGATAAGCTCCTCCACTTTTACGATATTTTCAAATGTGTTAACAATATTGTAAGCAAGATTCATTCTATGAGCCATGCAATGAATTGGAATCATATATAGGGCAACTGTTATTTGTAGTCAAACACAAAGCCCAGTTATGTGCCCTTGCAACACAGATGCACCATCAACACTAACACAAACTAACTTTTTAGCTATAGAATATTCATCCATCCCAGCTATATCCTTCAGATTGAAATAATCACTCTGTAAAGGTTTTTGTCATTACAAATTTTAATTATTTTATGTATAGCTAACACATGAGGTTGCCTTGAATGGTTATGAAAAGTAAAAACATGAATGCAAACCTATGATGTATTGTCAACTATTGTGACCTCGTTGATTGACAACAAGATAAATCGTGCACTTTTTACTTTTTCTTTCAAATCCTCTTTAATCATAATAAGATATTTTGCCATTTCCCAAGCACTACTACCTAACCAATGAGATTGTGTAATGTTATGAAATCCATTATATTGGAACAAAATATTATAATCTAAGAAAAATGATATGGGTCTACCTTTTTTCAAAATGTGATAGATGGACGACCAAGCATTAGTGTCACACTAATCCTATCAGATGACACTGACATTGTTAGATGACATCGATATTGACATGCGATGTAATTGCTATTGATTGACTCAAATGTTGTCATGCGACAAGATTTCTGACAGTTGACACAAGGTGTAATGGGGGATAATGTTGCGAGCATGTGACAAGTATGCAGGCGAGCGACACAAGTGCCTCTAGATTGTATCTATGTCAATATGATTCATAGATTTGGCCCTCAAATGATTATATATTACATATAATAGTGAATAAGATCGTATTGATTTTTGACAGGATGGAAAACTATATTTATATGTATAAAAATTATTTTAAACAGTAGACAAGTTGACGTGAAAAACTTACACCCAGATAATTTAGATGAATCCACACTATGCACCACCCCTAAAATTGTTAAATGTCAGTTTATAAAATTGGAATATTTGTGAATTAACAAAAAACCACCACTAAATTTTACCCTGTATAGAATTTCCAAGGCTTAATCGCTTTGAATGTTATCTTTCCATTTCTAGTTTAAAGGAGACGTTTCATATTATGTAGTCTTTTAAAATATATACATAAGCTAAATACATACAAAAATATATATGTTATACAAATTGATATAAATCAGACACTTGTCATGCATCTACACTTTACAATTTTACAATCCTAAGTCTACTACCAATATTGCTCGTGATGGCTCATGATGGTTCATTGGTTCACACTCTTGACGAAAGGCACACAATTGATTTTTTTTGTGGGAAACTCTAATCCCCTATTTTTTTAGGGAAAAGGGTTTGTTGATATGGAGAATGGTGAATTGAACAAAGTTCTTCACGTTCTAGACTTGCTTGTGAACATCTTATCCATTTATCGAATCACACATTCAGATGAATGCAAAACTAATGAGTTTACACCTAATGATGTTGTTATGAGAAATGCAAAAGGCCAATCTATTATTGTAACCACTTGAAAGTTTAATCATCAACCTAGATTGTAAAAAATTGACAACTTTGTGTTTTCTCAAACTTCACAAGTCATGATTGCGAATGTAAATGATTTAAGTAAAATTTGGCATAAGTCTTTTAGTCACCTAAACTATAACTCATTGCATGACTTCATTAAGCATAACATGGTTCTTGGTTTGTTGAAAGTTTCTTTCAAAGATAGAGTGAGTTCAAGTTTTTCACTTGGAAAACAACACATGGATCCTTTTCCCAAAGATAAATATTGTAGGGAAAATGATAGAATACAAATGGTTCACAGTGATTTGACATCATTCCCCCATGTTTATAACCCATATATATAGAGGGCGAGGTGGTGGAGGGGGGAGGGGGCCAAGGCCGAGAGGGAAGGTCAAAGGCTATATAGAGTTCTAGTTGGGTTGGCACTCGCATAGAGTTTTAGTTGCTCGACTCAATTGACTCAACTGATTTCAACAACCGACTCTGGGAACCGCTGGAATATCTATCTAGAGCCTATATATCTATCAGGGTTTAGAAACATAAATGCATGATTTTGTTCATTAATGATTTTTAATGCAAAACTTGGGTGCACTATTTGAAAATCTAAAGTGAAGTCTTTAAGGACTTTAAAATTTTCAAAACCCTTGTTGAAAACATATTGGAGAGAAAATTTCAACCTTTTATAACAGAGAATGGAGGAGAGTTTGTCAAAACATCATATGATCATATTATGTGAATAAACATACATTCATCTTAAACATATTGTGCCTTACGCCCCTCAATAGAATGTTGTAGTTGAACACTAAAAACACACACTTGAGGAAATGGCCAATTGCATGGTACATTCCAGAGGCTTGCCTCCTCAATTTTGGGCAGAGGAAATCTAGTGTGAATTTTACATTCAAAATCACAATACCCACTCAGTAGTGCAAGACATGACTCTTGAAGAAAAATGGTTTGGTGTCAACCCTAATGTTTCTGAAATCAATATTTTTAAATGTAATGCATGGGCACATATCCCATATGATAAGCACAAATAGATGGAAAGGAAGGGTTGTCCTTTTATTTTGTTGGCTATTGTGAAATGTTAAGGCATATACTCTTCTTGTTTTGGGTACCACTAAAGTGATTTACTAGTTGGATATGTTGTTTAATGAACAATCCTAGGCTTACGAGCCAACATCTTCTCTTCTTCCACTAGTTTCTACCAAGCCAGACACAACTTTTTATGTTTCTTATGAAGAACAAGGTAATTTAAATGAATTCAATTCTAATATTCACTATAGTTCGATGATGAGTTACATGGGGGACACCCAACACCTCCATCATCAAGAGAACACACACATAGTTCCACCTTAGTGCCACAAGTTTTGTAGAATGCACCTACTCAACCAACACAACCCTAACCAAAATGGGTCCACATAGTTCATGTAGACGGTGCTTGGGTAGGGGATATTGAATATCCACACAAGACTATATCAGAGCATCAATTTAGTGTTTCACACTTGGAAAAACTCATAGTGAGTCAAGATCCAAAGACCTAGCATGAGGCTTCTAAGCATTTTGAATGGTAGGTAGTTATGGCAAAAGAACTTTTTTCTCTTAAAAATAATAAAACTTGGGACTTGGTTCCACTTCCAGAAGAAATAAAAATAGTGAGGTGCAAGTGGGTTCACCACACTAAAAATGCAACATATTTCCATTGACAAATACAAAGCTAGGCTTGTAGCAAAAGGTTTTTAATATGTTAAATGTGTTAATTACCACGAAACCTTTGCTCTAGTTGCCAAGATGAATTCCATCAAGCTAGTACTCTCATTGGCTACAATACATGGATGTGAAATCTATTAAATGGATGTCAAAAGTGCCTACATGTCCCAACCTCCTAAGTCTGTAAGATCACCTATGTGTGTAGATTGAAAAATTCATTGTATGGTTTGAAACATGGTTCATGGGATTTGTATGAGAATATTGACATGTTCTTAATCAACTATAGTTTTACATGGAATCCCTTTGACCCCATACTCTACACAATGAAATTAGACAAGCAACTCCTGAGTTTGGTCCTCTATGTCGATGACTTAAATATTACAAGGAGTTCCACCAAGCAGATTCATAATGTGAAATCATGGTTAATGAAGTACGTTGAGATGACTGAATTGGGTTTGTTACATATTTTGCTTAGATTTAAGTTTCATAGTGTACAAAAATATATTTTTTGAATCAATTCAAATATGCTCAAAACATACTCTACGACTTCGACATGGAAAACTTCAAGTCCACCTCGACTCCTTATCAATATGGAGTCAAGTTGTCTACCAAGTGTTCTTCTCCTTCAATTGATGGTACACTTTATAGAAAATTGGTGGGAAGCCTTTTATATTTGATTCATACTTGTCTTGATCTTTTCTTTTGTTGTGAACCTAGTGTCACACTCCCATGATAACCATTGGCAAGCTATAAAATGCATTCTAAGGTATCTTCATGGTAC
The DNA here is from genome assembly GCA_037957365.1 of Torreya grandis. Classification (NCBI taxonomy): domain Eukaryota; kingdom Viridiplantae; phylum Streptophyta; class Pinopsida; order Cupressales; family Taxaceae; genus Torreya; species Torreya grandis. The sequence continues at coordinate 3,143,759 of JARHVA010000430.1, forward strand.
TATTAATTATGGGATTGAGTATAAGTTAGGAGGAAAAGCCTCAATTGTTGGTTACACTTCTACTAGAAAAACCATATTTGTAGGTTACACAAATAGTGATTGGGCAAAGGATTCAAACAATTGCAAGTCGACACAGGGTATACATTTATCATGTTGGCCTTGTAAAAAATATATTATTATTGTTTTGTCTGAAATTTGAGTATGTTGGAGCTATCATTGTCATTCGTGAGTCAGTTTGGATTCAACAATGCTTTCTGAGTTCGTATTTTCACAAACCCAACCCACAACGGTTTGGTGCGATATTCAAAGTGTTATCCACATCTCTTGCAACTGTGTAAGCACCAATGCACAAATCACATTGAGTTTCATACGCATTATATCTAAAAATTCATACATGATAAGGTTTTTTATCTTAAGTATTGCTTGACAGATGATCAGGGGAGATTTTCACAAAGGCCTTACTTTAAGCTCAATTTGTTCAGCTCAGATAAATTATGGAAGTGAAGTAACGTGTCATCAATGGGGAATAGTTCAATTATTCCTCTGTCCTCTTTATAAAAGTATATCTTAATGAGGGATGTTAGTATTATTCAATGCATATGCTTTTATATGGTTTATGACACACTTGTAATATTCATTAGTAATATAATTCATGTAGAAGCACAAATTGGTGTACAATTATCTACAACCTATTATTAAATAAGATTATCAATTAAATACAAGCCCTCATTGTCTTCTAGTAATAAAGGGCAAGTTTGATCTCTAAGAAGACTTGATCCACAAATAACTACTCTCTAATAATACATATACTTTTGTATGATTTAAGATGCATTTGTTATATAATTGTAGATAACCACTAATTGGTTCACATTTATCCATAACCTATTATTAGAGAAGATTATCAATTAAGTTTTACTTAATTGACTTTTGCTAATAATAAGTTAGTGGTTCCTATGCCCTTCCCTTTATCAAAGTACATCTTAAAGGGGGATGTCTTTAATGTAATAACTTGTACATTCTATGGTTTAAGATACATTTGTAATATAATTCATGGATAAGCACTATTTGGTGCACACTTATGTATAAATCGTTATCAGAAAATATTGTCAATTAAGTATTTACTTAATTGACTTCTACCAATAATAGGTAAGTCTTATTTCTAAGAAGACTTGTTCTACAAGTAATTACTATCCAAAATGTTTATCCTAACCCTAACATCTTTTCTTTTCTAAGAAAACTTGGTCCTAAGAGCATAGAAGGCTAGTGGGTGAGGTACATTGTGGAGGAGAGTTACTGATTATAATATTAGCGAATTTAAGCCAAAGCTTTAATCAAAAGAGGTAGTACCTAGATAAATATGTGTTGTCTTGTTTTAATCTTTCATAGATTTATATGTTACTTTCATAGATTTATATGTTGATGTAATTTGGGTGTTTGTCTTATGATAACTATAGTGATTTTGGAACTATTCCAACAGTTTAATAAATCTCATATGGAAAATTGTCATCTAGCTTGCCCAAAACATCTCTTAACTTTTACAATTTGATTTGTTTTGTGCTCAACAAATATGTCATGTGTTTTGAATCATAATATAAGAAGCTAACATTTGGCTTAGCTACAACATACATTTACCTTTTACAAGAAGATTTATTTTGTGTTATACAATGCAATAGGAGTGGGTTTATTTTGTTCTAATACTATGCTATTCTACAATGACAAATGTATCATATTTTTTGAATTAGAATATGGGAAGTTTATTTGTGCAAGTCATGTAGACGAGAAGGGTATTTACTAGGGTCCAAGGGAAAAGAGGGGGATTCTACCATTTCATTTCATGGGGTAGAAGAAGAGGTGGTTAAATAAATAGATACTTCCATGAAAGGAGAAGTAAGCATGGGCATGTTTTATTGAAGATACGAGGGTAGATTCTTCTATTTGGATCTCTAATAAGAGGTGAACTTACTTCCATAGGTGAGGTTGGTGAAAGAGCAATAGAAATGTGGGGCTCATCCACCTTAGATGTTCATGCATCAGCAAAGTAATTGAAATATTATATCTTGCTCAAATGGATGGAATAAGTGGATACTCTTTACAATGACAAATGTATCATATTTTTTGAATTAGAATATGGGAAGTTTATTTGTGCAAGTCATGTAGACGAGAAGGGTATATTGTGGTACTCTATGGTAATTAACTATAGAGGGGCAGAGTTGCAAGCTTTTTGCCAATAGTGAGCTTCACGACTGTGGGGACAACTTTGCATTGAAAAGCCCTTCTTGCCTTGAGTGGGCCGATGCCAAACAGATATTCAACCACCTTTTGAGACAACAAAAAGGTTAGACCATGCGCTTTTAGTGCCACAGGGGAAATAACTATGGACCTTCACTCTAATATATGGTTGGAGAATTAGTGGTGTCGACAAAATTGTGTAGCTTGAATGCAACTAATGCAATAGTACACATTAGAGGTGGCAAAACATGGTGTGAGCTCAAAGAGCATCACTAGTGGCTTAGGTTTGAACCAAGGTGAATGTAAGAAGCATGTGCATGTGTTTGAGCTATGCCCTTAACCAATTTGTAAACCCTTATTAATAGTGTAAGTACAACTTTTTTTTTCTTTTAAGCAGAAATGCAACCCATTCAAACAATTTTCAGACATACTACTCAAAATTAGACAAAAGTATTAATCATGTTCAAATTGGGTGCAATTGCCCTCTACTTGTTCTTCTAGCAACTTCTATTTCTTAAATCTTTATTTCAACACAAACAAACAACATCACCAACTACCCTAATAAGCATAGGGATGTCAATGTAGGTAGTAATAGGCACAACATCAATTGCATGCAACATCACCAACTAACCTAATGTGCATAGGGATGCCAATGTGGGGAGTAGTAGGCACAACATCAATTGCATTCCATACCACAAGTCTATCAATACCAACCTAGACATCATGCATGCCATTGATCACATTCCATCCTTCCACAAGCATTATATAAATGTGTGATAATTATTATCCAACATCTTGTTTATTTAAACAAAATACTACTATGCAATTTATGATTTATGTTTTCAATAACATGCAATAAGTAACATGTATATAACACCATATAATGATTTTTAACTTAATAAATTGTTATTGCCTTCTTATTTTGAAGTCAAGCAATCTAGAACATAAATAATATAATGTTTTTTGACTTGATAAATTGTTATTGCCTTCTTATTTTGAAGTCAAGCAATCTAGAACATAAATATAATGATATTAATAAACGATGTCAGTAAATCAAACTTTGACAATGGATGAGAAGTGAGACATAATGAACATTGTTTCACATTTATTTTAATGCTCGACATAAATCAAAAGTATTGGTTTTAAGCATGTTAAACCAAACTCAACATTAATGTGGTAAAAATTTTAATTCGAATTACTACATTCATAATAATTGTTAGTACTAATGTGTGAATTATTTCCCTTGGATTCCTCTACTTTATCAACTTTCATGGCAATGTGGATGTCAATATTGCTTTCTTATTTACATTTGTCAACTTTCAAAGCAAATAGGAGGTCAATAGATGCTCTCAATGTGATTAACTCTTGCCAATTCTTTGCCTTCATTAGAAGTATTTTCATGTTTTAGTCTTATACAAGTTTCCTTGTAGATCTTAGTCTCATCCTTTCCAAGACCTTGTTCTTTGTAGCCCATCTTTTAAAACATTTGTTCCTCTTCATGGATTAAGCTTATTTGGATGCCATGACTTTTAAGATTTGTCTTTGATACCCTAAATTTGTTCAATCGTTGTAACCTTTTATGTCCTCCCTGATGGTTTTCAATTATTCATTTTAATGTCAAAAATTTCAATCAATTGGCCAATGAGGGTTAATCTAATAAACTCCTCACCTTTCTATATCAAATAATTACCATCCCTATAGGTCAATGAGGATTAGCCAATGACTCCCTTGCCCTTTTAAATCCAAAGTTTTGTAAACAAATTATTTTAAAAAATGATGTGTACTTGATGAAAACTTTAAGGCTCACTTTGTATCAATGGTTACATTTTGATGGGATGTTCAACATTTGTTGCAATTGCCATTAATGCCAAGTATAGCAATGAACATATCACAAATTATTATAGTTTTGTTTTAGTATTACATTTTATGTAATGATAAGATTTCACTAAAAACATCTCCCCTATTTCTACATTGGAACTTCTTATTTCAAAAGGTAAATTCTAAGTAAAATAGTATTACATTTTAAGTAATGACAAATTTAACTAAAAACACCTCCCCTTTCTACTTTGGTACTTCTATATTCAAAAGGTAAATGCCAAGTAAAATGATACCATCGGCAAGTTCTACCAAATCATATGGAATTGGCATTCTATTTTATCCTTGTGGGCCTTTGCCAATAATAACATTTTCATGTTTTTCTTTTGTTTCTATGCCTAATATGAAAAAAGGTTGTAGTTAGCAAAGGACAAGTATGCTTCTTTGGCGGAAGCATTATATACCAAGACATGTGATTAAAGAGTAATGGCTACAAGAGTGTGTCATCCACAACAATTTGGTCATGTTCATCCATCGATCCTAGTACTAGAAAACAAAAGCCCCTTCGGATTCTAGCATAAACCAACCAAATTCTAAATCTACTCTTATCGTTTGAAAAGAATGTTAGATCACCTCCATATGCATGGATACTTAGAACACTTCTAAGATGCTTTACTATTGGGTACAACCCATATGGGATGTCTCTAAGAACTTCTAAAGATGGATATTTCTAAAAGGATGGGTTTCAACTTCTTAAATGTTGGGTGCCACAAACAATGTAGAATATACAAAAGATAAGAATTGAGATGAATACATGAAATGCAAGCAATGTGGAATACGACCTCCACTCAAGCAAGCATTTAGCCATAACATATTTGCATAATAAAGCAACTTTTGTTCAACAACCGCAAACCAAAATCATCAATCAATACCCTTGATAAGCATTGAACTTACCTTGCCCCAAAATATGTCCACAAGTATAAATTTGATTTGACTAGAGCCTACTCCAAAATGCCATTTCACAAATTGTCTCTTCAAGATTATTATGTTCTTTGCCATTGAAAGACTCGACTTTGTTCATAACAATTTGAATATGTCGTTCAATGTGCAAAGAATTTTGGTAGGAGGCACCAACTTTGTTTTTCTCTAATTTTTTTTACACTACCTCAAAGGGGGCCCACAGTCAAGAACCATGATCAAGACTAAAATGCCATTCACTTCTCTTTGGAGCCTCCACATCCTCCTCGAGCTTTAAGCAAAGCCTACAAACACTTTACCGGGTACAAATGGTCATGATTAGTTCTATTGTAACCAAGAGGGTGGTAGCATGGTTTTTAACCTTGGATTATATTGCAATTTATCTTCTTAACTCACATCTTTTAAGATTTTAAGTTTATCTTGCCCTTGACAACGTCTTTTTCACTTGTTTTATTGTTGTTCAAACACCTCACTCACCTCACTCAATGACCATAACTACTTATATTCTTCAATTTCATTGAATAAATGTTGGTTATCTGTGGACACTATTGAAATTTAGTTCTTTTTTGTTAAGTAAATTATATAAGATGTGAAACCCGCCATAGAATGCTCGAGACAAATTGAAAACAAACATAAATATTTTGGAAATCAAGAGGCCTGCAATAATGTAATATGGTGAACATGACAACAGCTAACATGCAAAAATCAAATATCAATTACTGCTATTTATGATATCAAAACAGTGGTTAAAGTTGCAAGTTGCACATTTTGGCAGAAAGGCAATTGATAAATAAGCAATTAAAAATAAAATACAAAAATGAATTCATACCATTCGTTCTCATAAACCAGTGTTATTGCCAGACAACCACCTTGCATTTCATATTTGCAATGTTTAGATTCCATTTGTCATTAATTGCAGTCATTATATTTATGGTTAGTTAAACGGAATTCAACTGAGGTAACTTGAATTAGATAGAATCCGAGGCTTTATAGAAAGCACATGAACTACACATAAGGTCAGAGAATAACACTTGTACTGATATCTCACATTTTGAGGAATATATGTAAAACACTGGTAAATTTAAAGCAGTTCAACTCCAAACTACTTATTAGTTGAACTAATAAAATGCAAATCTACTGCTTATTTAATCAATGCAAGCCTACTATCATTTTCAACGCTGCCTAATTATTTCAGTCCTTATCACAATCTTATTTGATTTCTTCCTTGAGAAAATTAATCACTGTAAATCTAAATCTAAATACATTAAACACTTAGTGCGACAGAGAAACGTAAGTTAGAACTGAAAGATTGCTAAGCTAGAATGTTATGCCATCTTCAATTTCATCTTCTCTTATTCTTATTTTACCAATTAATGCACAATATTCCATCAGACTTTTCCACAATACCAATATAGTAACGGTCAGTGCCAAGAGGATATTTTTTCGTTTTACTTAGCATATATCACCCATACATACTCCTTAATCCAATATCATAACTACAAGATTCGCAAAATTCTGATCAAATTTTTAAAGATGTATTAGAAAATGAACATTTTTCAATGTAATTAAAAATTGGGTTGACCTGTTTTCAACAAATGCTGACTAGAAAAACCATATATCATGTTCAAAAGAAAATATTAAATGAACTACTACTCTTTCTTACTTGGGATGGAGTGAAATTAGGCACTCATTTTTATTTTGTTAAATGGTGCATATCTGTCTTTTAAATTGTTGTCAAGCAACACTGCCTGAAATAAGTTGATACATCAAGATGGAGGAAAGGTAAAACAAAAAGGACATGAAAATTTACACAGGATGAAGAAGATGCTGGAATAATTGAAAATACTAGGGTGGAAAAGAAGAGAAAAACGGCAAAAGAAAAAAGTAGTGCAGCAACAGCACCAACAAATTTTCCTTCCAGAAATTACATTGTCAAAACTGTCCTACCTACATTCTTCTTGTAGCTTCTTTTCCTCCTTGTGTTCAGTATTCTTAGTCCTACTGTCTCTTCCATCCCATCTGGGTATTGTCTGTAAGAGAATAACCTGCACACACAAACCAAACCTAGTCCTTTTACTAGATTTCCAGCTAAAAAATTGGTAAATTATTCATAGAAAAATTAGTTATTTGTCTAATGAAATTTGTTTTCAACCTTTTTCTAAAAGCTAGAGTTTTAAAACATATCGATCTTCAATTTTTTTTAAAATCGCCATTAATGAAAACCCAGTGATGAAAATGCATTTATCCATTTAAAGCTGATTCAGACAAGATGCTTTCTTTATATAAGCTATAGATAAATAAATTCAACCCAACCAAAAAGGGAGTATTGAGTTTAAAAAGATCAAGTGAAGGATGAATAGCATCATAGAAGTTAACCTCGTATTCTGCACATTCAGAACATCAAACTCACCCCTTATGCCCATTAAACAAAGAACCTCTAGATGAGACGTCAGGACTGCTTAAATAAGTTTCTTCTTTTCAAAGAATCTCTTCAAGTACAATAGTTGCCCTGCAGACACTAATAAGCAGACACTAAGAGACATGATGCTGAACCATGCCACCCTAGAATTGGTGACCTCACTCATCTCTCGCATTTCTGACTCCCTGAACAGATAAAAAAAGCATGGAGTGTTCATAATTATAGCTTAAAAATACAAAAGCAAGAAGAATAGACTCTGCATGCATTAAGCCTAAACTAGGAAAAGAGGTAAACTTAATCACATTCAAATGACCATAACATGTATTTCAAGCTCCAGAATTACCTGTTTCTAATGTACAATAAGTTCTCGTGAATATTTTCTATTGCTACTTCAATTTTTCTCAACTCAAGCTCAACTCCCTGCAGTTGTAGCAAACATAGAATTTTAGAATCAAGTTTGGTACTACAAATAAACGTATAAGAAAATATAAAATAAAAATAAGCAAGAATGCTTTTTCTGAAAAATATATCCTTAACAGCGTGTTCAATGATTGAACTAAGTAAATTTCCACATGAAATATGTTTTTTCTTCAGACAAAAATAAGATCTAGCAAGAGGCAACTCGATGGATCAAACCACAAACCAAATATCTTCTATCCCAGAAACAACTATGTAAGGCATAAAACTTTAAATTTTATTTTGTCAGTACTGTATAAATGCAGTAGAGAACTCAAACATTGAATTCTTGATCTGTAATAGATCACGTGGAAAAGACAGTAAAACGACGGGTGCCCAATGTGGATAGAGGAAGCAATGTTGATCGAGGTCGCAGTTTGACACACAAACCTCTTCAACACACCAGCCCCCAACCAATGAAAATGAGCCAAAGGTCTAATACCACAAAGTCCATTCAATTTCAGGGCAGGTGACTGAGAAACCAGAAATAACTGAAGGCACCAGTCCGGATTCCCCATTAGCACCACAACAACAGGGGAAGACGAGGTTTTTGTAATCAACAAAAATGATACAACTCCACTTTTGAACCAATGAACTAAAGAAACACAAATGTTAAATCAATCTCTGAAGCTCTTTTGAAGGCAGGAGGGCTAGTCAGAAACAAAGGAAACAATTCTAGCATTTTCTGTAAACAAGAAACCATAGTGCAATTTTTTCGAAGTGAATTTCTCTCTTTATCTCTGTCAGAGTGATCTAGAAGGGGAAAAAAAGCAATTCCAGATTTTTCTGTGGAGTTTTTACCCTGAGACAGATTTTTCTTTTGTTTCTGTACAACACATTCTGTAGCTGTTTCCCTGCACAAAAAGTGGAGATATCTAGATTTCTACCAGCTTATTTTTTAGGTGTTTCTTTGTACAAAAAATGTTAAGAAATTTTCGAGTCATATAAATACTCATTTTTCTTCATTTTGATTTTGGAAAATTATTTTTGGTGAATTGTGCTTATTCTTATTAGATTAGACAATTATGAATCACTTCTCTTACGCAAAATCACTAACAACATCATAGAGGGGTTGAACACAGGGAATTAGAGAGTATCTCAAACATACAAGATAAGGAAATTGCTAAGAATGTTTGCTAATAATCAAATGAATGCTTATGAAGTTTCAAAGAAAAAGCAAACAATGTAACAAAAGCAACTTAAAATGCCTTGGAAGTTTGCCTGCTTGTTATGCCATCAAATACCATAGCTAAGAAGCCGTAAGTGAGAATGGAGAATTATGGCTAGGTGGCAAACACTATCTGCTCTTAGGTTCTAACTTCTAACATGTAGATCCCAAAAAATCAGTAATGTTGTTTCTGAGCTACAATTGCCACATCACTTTGTGATTCATCATCATACAGGTCTACCATGGGAAACTTCCGATGACAATTTAGTAACAAAATGGGTACAAGATCTCTCAATGGATAATTTTTTGAGCAGTCTCTTTGGGTTCTAACTTCTAAGAGAATCTCCAAAGTAACAAAGCCACACATTTCTGTTCATTGCAGTGTGCTGCAGACAATACGGAGATGCACATATCCATGAAGACAAGTGACATCAACTGCAGATCTCACAGGAGAAAGGACTTCTAAAACTAGGATAATTTATGTCTCTAGATCCATATAGAAGATTGTTGACAGAATATCATTTTATAAGATAGTAATATGATATTTCATATTATCTTAAAATTCATGAACCTACTCTCCATGTTGTGGTAGATACTCTAATAGATGAGTGTTGATGGCAAAAGAATGTGTAATCCGCATGACTTCCAAACAAGCTCTTTGAACTTCTATGCCAATTACCCCTGTTACTCTCTTTATTTGTTAGACAGGCAAAAGTAATCAAGAACAAAGCAGACGATGACCTCTGGACATAGACAGAAATATGAAGTAAACCAATAGCTTGGACAAAGAAGCTGGTAAATGAAACCTTGGTTGGCTAGCCTCATGGAAAATTAAGGGTAAACAACATGTATTATGCATGTCATCCATACCTTAAAATATCAATAATGTAAATAAAGGACAGGCCCCAAACCCACATAGAACACCGATTGTGGAGCCATTTCACCTAGCACAGGTGGTCATGGACACTGGTTGAGGAGCCATTCCACTTAGCACAAGTGGTCATGGAAAATATCACAATTGTAATTGCTTTGATGCATCCCCACACCCTATGCCATAATCCTAGTTCTCAAATATTTACTCTCATAAAGCATCTCTATTTGAAGCTCTAAACTACTACCATATGTAGTGCATGACGTGCTAAACATTTCTAGAGGAGTGGTGTGTTTGTGAGATAAGTACCACAATGTTTATGACAATTTTCCTTGTAATGCATTATCTAAGTTTATGAAAAATATCTTTGCCAATGGGGAAAGAGGCTAGACGGTGAGAAGCTCAAAGTGGTGGATTACATTCATTGTTCCTCCCCCTCCTAACATATGCTTACAATGCTGGGTAGGTCCCCTTTTCTTGTGATTATCACAAAAAATACATGTGAGAAAATGTCATTAGGGTAATGACTACTCATGAAGGTCATCTTGAGATGACTTAAACACATGCAAGCACAATCCCGCATTAGCAAGAACTATGAGACAAGGGTGACTTATGAGGCATTACATGCGTCAAAAGCTTTGCCAGTGGGGAAAGAAGCTAGACGACAAGAAGCCCAAGGCAACGAATATATTCATTGTTCCTCCCCTACTAATAAATGCTTACAGTGTTTGTGTGCTAAGTGGGTCCCCTTGCCTTATGATTATTATAAAAAATACACGGGAAAAGTGTCATTAGGGCAATGACTGCTCATTGAGGTCATCTCGAGATGACTTAAAATCACACAAGTAAAATCCCATAAAAATTAATAATCTAATTGAATTATTCATGGAAGATTTTAACTACATGATTGGGTTGTAATAGGGTTAATCCTCTATTGGTAAGAATTGTGAAACAAAGGTGACTTATAAGGCATTACATGTTCTAGAAGTTTTGCTAATGGGAAAAGAGGCTAGAGGGTGAGAAGCCCAAAGTGGTGGATTACATTCATCATTCCTACCCCCTACTAATAAATGCTTATGGTGCTTGTGTGCAAAGTGGGTCCCTTTGCCTTGCAATTGTTACCAAAAATACACAAGAAAAAAGGTCTTTAAGGTAATGACTATGCATGGAGGTCATCTTGAGATGACTTAAAACACACACAAGTAAAATTCCAAAAAAAAATATTAATTAATAATCTAATTATCAAAGTTGTCAATTCCATTCCAAAAATATATATTACGTTATGCACAAATATCTCCTTAGAAGGCTCTTTGAGAACCTAGAAGTTCTGAAAACCTAGTTTATATGGCATGCAAACCTTATATTTACACCCAAGCCTTCCACAATCTAGAAAATTGGTTTATAATGTTCCTACCCCCTGTAGGCACCTAATTTTGGTACAAGACCCTTTTCCATAGATTCTTTGTCATGCTTTACCACAGACAACCCATTTGTGTACATCTGGATATTTTTGGACACTTTTAGCCCACATTAAACTCCCCTAGGCCTTAATTCATCTAAATTTCCTCATGAACACCTCATATCTATAAATTGCCAACACTAGGATCCAATCTGTCATCCTCTGTTCAACCTAATCTCTATTTTGAGCCTCTTTGCCCTTCGGGTCAAAATTGGTGGTCCGACTATTTTGACTGGGCCACCCTCATCCCCTTGTACATCCTTTTTCGCCTTGGCTTGATTCCTCGTGCCTTGATTTTCACTTATCACTATTCCCTAGGGTCAGCCTATGTGCAAAGTGTCCTAGATAGCCCTATATATACAATTCTATCATAAGTCATTTGATATCAAATCTTTAAGTCTCCTATCATCTGGATCTCTTACAAACTAAGTCTTTCATGCCCAATCATCAAGCCTTATCAAGAGTTCTGCACATTTGCCCAAGGAGCCTGCATATTGGGTCTACATTGCAAAAACATCATTCCAAGTCTTGTGCCATCACATCCTGTATGAAGAGAAGGTCATAGTGAAGCATACAGTTGCATTTGATTATCTAAGGAGAGGACGTGAAGTCTTTTCTCTCATTGGATTTGGATTCACTCACAAGCACTAGAACTACATAGCACCTTGATTCCAAGCATGTGGGATATCTAGCTGTAACTTCTCAAGAGATTGCTCGTGCCAACTAACTTGCACATTCTATTCCTCTTGAAATTGTAATAGATTAAGTCAGATTCAAAGAAGCAGCTAATCAGACAATTATGCCCATCAATTTTGCAAAGTGAAGCCAAGATTCTAATCATTATATGTTTGTGAAGCGACTCAGAAAGTTAGAAAACCTGAAAAACAACAAAGGGCAGGATCATAGCAGTGGATCACAATCAGCCACTACGATTCTGACTGTCAAAATCAGACCTAGACCCCTGGATCTCATTGTGCACTGCTCATGAGGCCTCTTTTTGCATTTTCTAGATCCAACAATACCCAAGTATGCTCGATTCAGTCATCTTTCCCTCTCTTTCATTACCATTATTTATCAATCAAACAGTACTTTCAGTTTACAAATTCAGCATTAGGGCAGATCTTATTACTATTATTTACTGTATTTTTGTAGACCTCCCTTGTGCACTAGTTTTTCCGATTTTACATAGCAGCACTTATCCATAGTGTCACTAAAAAGGTAAAAACAAACTCTACCCCATTAGCCCCTAGTATCATAGTTTTATTGTATTGATCTTCCACCTTCCTGACGGGGAGGCACCATCACTCCTTTCGATTAACCTTCTTAGCAGCCCCATCATTGGGGAACTCTAAATTTCCTTATCTTTAACTTGCCATTGGATATGTATTATGAGAGCCTATTGTCGAGTGAGTCATTGCATTATTATACCATGCTATCAGGTTTCTTGCCGATGTTGTCAGTTGAGTTTGCTTAGGGAATTAAGTTTTGGGCTGGAAAACTTGTTCGTTTCTTGTACCAACTTGCCACTTATCAATGGTTGGATGAATAGAAATCCTTAAGCTGATTCAGTCACAAATAAAGGTCGACTTGAGGCTGATAATGAAATTATTTGCTTTTCTGGTGTGTTTGGAAAATTTTGCATTGAGTGATTTTATGGTTATTATGCTCAGTTTACTGCAATCAGTTCTTGTTAAAAATGTTCATGGTAGAATAGAAGCCCAGTTGAATTCAGATAATTTGCCTTATAAATTCATCTTTGTCCATTGGGTTCAGAACAATAGTTGCTGTGCAGGTTACAAAGCGGTGGAAGTCGTGCAGTTTTCTGGCTTTATGGAAAAATTTGCCATGCCAAAGGCTCAGGAGGAAGCACTTGGAGTATTATTATAACCTGGACTCTAGAGGAAGTGTGTAAAGAGGGAACTGTCCCTAAGCATGGGGCAAGTGAATGTCAAAAAAATAGCCTATTAATGCACTCTGTTCATCAACTTTGTGCAGGAAGTGCTTCAATAAAAATATGGTCCATGAAATCATCGTCTTTGAGAATACATAAATAATTCATGAAGATCTCATAACATCTAAAATTTCAAGGTTTAGCGAAGCTTTTAAAACTAAGTTATGTTTCCTTGTTGAAGTTGGATACAACTAAGTGAAGCACTAAAGTAAAAGGTTTCTTTTCTTGTCTGAGTTGTATATAAATCATTGACTTCATAGTTGGAATGTTGGAAACTTGGATTAGAAGTCCAAGAATAAACCAAAAAGCTTCAAGAAAAAAAATTATTTAAATATGACTGTCTAGTAGCTCCCAAACGCTCGTAGGTTATATGAAGAAACTACCAATTGAGTTCCCGCGAATAATCCAACTAACACATAGCCATCACTGTTACCAGGTTTGAAAGAGTTCAAAGGAGCATATATAGCCAATGAATTACTAATATAACAAGAGAGAGCCAAGAGGCCTTCGTCTCAAAATTTATAAAGAAAATTTACATATCTATCATGACTTTTCCCACAAGGTATACTTTTTCTAGAGAAAGCAGAACCTAAGAGATCAGCCTGAATTAGAATCTCCCTGATCTATACTGGACCATATTGCAGTTTCATTGGTTCAGAATATATAATTTGCCTTACCGCATACAGTTACTTCTCATTGTTTCATTCTCTGATAAGTTAAGAAATATTTTCATCTTCACCTTCATAGTTTACAAAACTATAAATTCTTCCCACGAGCAATTGGTGGATGATAACGAATAGGGAATTCTGAAAAGGAAACCTACTACAATGCAAATAAAGGGCAGAAATGTCACTCACTTCAATTTTCTCCTTTCTTGCAATTGTTTCCCAGTCCTTAGCTGCGACTCCAACCTTCCAGTCCAGATCAACGGTTGCAACAGCTCCTTGAGGGGAATTTGGAATCCAAAAACATGCTACATAACTGCCAGATTCATGTGCTGTGAATCCAAATTGACCTAGTGCGACATTTTCTGTATAGTGTAATGAATTTCCATAAGGTGATGTCACCTGCACAGCAATAAAATGGCACATACTCTTGTCAAAACGAGCAATATCAAAATTGAAAATGCTCAGAAATACAGCACGTAAAGGGCATAACACGTTTAGACTTTTTAAACTCATCACAAAAATATATATAGCAGGTGTGTCCCCTTAAACCTTGTAATACATCCTAAATATAGTTTACAAGGAAGAGTGATGTCAAACAGGTAGTTTTCAAATTAGAAAACATGTATGTTGTAAAATACTATTTGTTCCTTTAGACTTTGCAAACATTTTCTGCATTTTGAATTTAATGCTGCCTGGGAGTTTCCATTTTCAAAATTTCACAAATTTATAAACAAAAAATAAAACAACGCAAACTATAAATATGCCTAAAAAAAAATTACTTCCACAGCCGATAAAGGGCACCTTCTTCTGAATTTCAAACTTTTAAAAATATCTAAAAAATAAAGTTCAGAAATCAAATTGGGTACTGCTACTGAAACTCCAAATTTATTTAGCAGCTACTTGGATCATCCAGGACCCCAAATGTTTTTTTTAAGATAACCCTAGTGCAGCTGACTGGTGCAAGGTTTTTTAATCCTGAAGCTAACTATTGCAGCTGCTTGAACTTATAACTTCTTTAAGAGTCCAAACTTAGACAGAAACTCAAATGGCAGAATGAAAATATTCAAGGTGGTCAAGGTCAGACTTGGCAATCTACGTCATGGTCAGACTTAGTTTATTATCTAAACATTTGAGCTCACAAAGCTAAAATATATCTTGTAAAACATCAGTGAGATGCTCACTAACAAATGATAAATATGAAATAACATCTGATAAATATTCATTATATTCTCTTCCTGATGATGGATCACTGAGTGTGATCCAAAACATCGATTCAAAAACTTTCACACAATTGCATCCAGATGCACTCACTACATTTTCTTCATGGACTGTGGAAATACTATTACTCTTTGAAATAGCAGGACTGAAAAACACCCTACTCCAAAGTGTAAAAATGTGGTCTCGGGGCCAAGGCAGAACCGAATGCAATCTCCAACACAAACATATGGTCTTGCCCTCTGATCTGCAGAATGAAATCAAAATTTTAGGAAAAATAATAAAATTTCTTAATGAAGTAGAATGAAAAACTAAAAACAAATTATAGTGTTTTCTTATCCACTACATGTTTCCCGAGGGGTATAGGGTTAAAGCTACTTTATTATGTTTTCCTGTTTACTTTTCATTCTTTTCTGGGGTTTTAAGGAAAATCATTTATCGATGAAAGTCTCCCAATATGTCTGGTGACACCCAGAAACATTAGGAGACAACCAGAAATGTTAGGATCCTGACATTCCCAGGCATCTCCTGCCATCCCATTGCCCAAGATCCGTACCACGGGTGGGGGTTCCATTGACAGAAACATAACTGACGTTTCCTATCATTGAAAATGAACCAGTAAACATTCACTTAATCATCCTCATTATCAGTAACCCTCTTAATTTTCAAATGCACGCCAGAAAATAGTTTCAAACATTTACTCGCAACAAAAGTGAAAAAAGGGTCAAAGAGGCACAGTACAGTTTGAGGCACCTGGCACGAATTGTTTCCTACTGATGGGTCGCGAAGGTGATCTTAAACGTTGATCTCTTTTCTTTCACACAGTTTGCTCCATAACTTTGTAATCAACAATATGGACTGGGGAAGATTAAGCCTTAAAGTCTTTAAAAATTGTTTCCTACTTCGCCTTAGATGACCATACACTTAATATTTCAGTTTCCATGACTAACGTCAGTGGAAATCAGGAATGATATTTTGTGATCGCATCTTCAGGTACTCATATGTTGTGGATTGCTGGATGCTTAGGTCAAAATAAATGAGCTGGCTGTTAATGGGAATCTTGACCAAGTGTGATGGCACATAATGGGGATTGACATCATGGAGTTGTGTTCACACTGATACAGAGCAGATTCCAGTCCATGCGCTGATGTTTATCAACTATGGCAGAGATGAAGATCCATTAAAGGCCTCACAACATCCTTGGTGACAGTTGGAGATGGTTTCAAGCGCAGTGCAACCACTAGTACCTTACTGCTGACAACTATCAATGAGTGCCCTTGACTGCGTGGCCGCTGGTGAATTCTTTATATTCATAATATGGCATTGTAACTCTACAGGAATTTTGACACCTTTCAGAACAATGTAATCTGTATGTTTGGATGGTTCATGTAGAAACGAGATTGCACCCCTTTGTCATCTGTAAATAGCTATAGCCTATGACAAACACCTATAGCAATTGAATGGAAATACCCCCGCACAGCATACAATGTTTAAATAAGACATGCATAGAAATCTCTCCTCCAGTCAATCTCTTGTAGGGTATTGCTGAATATGTGTGATTGAAGAATCACCACTTATTTAAACTGAAACCAGTCGAAAGATGAACAAAGATAAAATGTGTGGCATAATCAAAATCAAAGGGCAACAAAATCTGTGCCAAGACAATAGGCAGTTCGGTGTGAGAACAAGTTCAAGAAATACCGTGAAACTTCAAAAATAGGTGTCTTCACCTATTCATTTTTAGTTGTGTTGTGTTAAAATAGTTAATATGACAGTCCTCTATTCAAGCAATGTACTTAAATTTTGAAGGGACATTGACATAGGAAATAGATGACCAATGGTTAAAAACAATATTATGCTCTACAAAAGCTAGTAATAGAATGTTGAAACCAATATTTTAAGGGTATAATTCCAGGAAAACTCGTGGATTTAATTAATCCCTCACTGTAAAGACCCAAAAAGACATAAAGACTTAGGTTGGTTTCCGCACCACTTTTGTCACAAAATTGCTCCTAGACTCTCAGATCTACTGACATTTGCAAGCTTCCTTTCAAAATAGCGAGCAAAGCTCTGGATCTAACATAAAACAATGAGATTCAATACATCTCGCTGTGCTTGCAAAAATATTTCATTACATATTTACAAGCACGCGTCAAGGGAGAAATCTTCATTAAAGCTAAAGTAAAATGGAAAAGGGTGTAAGTAATGGTAAATTAAAATTTATTTAGACACGCCTCGCCAGTGCACTTACCCATCAGAGCAGTAGTCGTACCTGAAGAAACCGAATGAAGCAGACAGAAGAATAAAAGAAAGTGGACAAATGAACAGGTTAAGGAAATTTATTCAACAAACACATGTTTTAGCATACTTGCAACCTAAAGGATTTGGACTGTACTCACACCTGAAGGCCCTAGGTGAAATAAAATATTCTTCGACTAATAGATGTGATAAACATAAAAGATCGTATTGATATGAAAATAGATTGATTACAAAATGGATGTGATAAACATAAAAGATTATATTGATATGAAAATAATTGTTTACAAAATGGGGGATAGATCCCCTATAAATAAAAAATCCTATACCCTAAACCTAAAATCATGGTTGCATTATATCCACAATATTATATTAAGAGTGGTGTCCTCTTACTGCCACTGACTAGAACATTATAGGGGGTTGCTTGCTCTACAAGCTACTACTACAACTAGATACATTAAAAACTAGTATCCACTAGAGTGGGTGTCTCCGCCACATACAATGACTATGAGATCATATTAAAGTTGGAACCTAAAAAAATATTAGATTTATATCGAAATAGCTCACTACGTCACACTACAATATATGTGGTGTTAGGAAACACGACACATGTTTAAGATGAATACTGCAAGAAATTTTAAATTTTGATTCAGTCAACACATCAAGGGGTTAAATAGTCATTAAATTTCAAATAAAATAAGTCCTAGGTGAGAGAAAATATTCTTCCTCTAAGAGATGTGATAAACATATACAATTGTGTTGTTATGAAAATGGATTGCTTACAAAATAGGGGATATGTCCCCTATAAATAGAAAATCTTATACCCTAAACCTAAAACCATGGTTGCATTGTATCCACAGTATTAAATTAAGAGTGGTTTCATCCTACTACCACTAACTAGAACATAATAGGGGGTTGCTTGCTCTAGAAGCTACTAAACTACAACTTGATACATTGAACCTAGTATCCATTAGAGGAGTGTGTGTTCCCTATGAAATCATATTAAAGTGGGACCTTACAAAACATTAGCTTTATATCAAAATAGCTCATTATGTTTCATCACAATATATGTTGTGTTTAGGAACACAACACATGTTTAAGATGAACATTGCAAGAATCGATTCACTCAACACATCAAGTAAATAATATTCCTTAAAGCTCAAATCAAATTAAGAAGGGTGTAAGGAATGGTAGATAAAAAAAATATTTAGATACTCCTCACTAGTGCAATCATAGTTTGCATACTCGATGGGTATGCAAGTACTCACCCATTTTTCTGCCCTGCATGTATTTTCTACTTATACTGGCGGGTTTGCAGAGCCGAGTCTGGATGAGTTTTTGCACAATACTTGCCACGAGAACTCACAAGTACTTGGTGAGTACTGTGTATACATTCGCTGGACAATGGTAGTGCGCAATCAACGAGGAAACACAGATTTTTCTCCCTTTTTAACAGACACCCCCACACTCATCACACAACATTTGAGAATCCTTTAAGCAAATTGGAGAGATTTTATAGTGGATTTGTAGAGCAAATTTTAGGAATTTCGATTTCTAGGTTTGTTTTTTTTTTCTTTTTCTTTTTTTTTCAAATATGTAAATTATTTCTAAAAAGTTAATATTAGGTTTCTAAACATGTTTTACAAATTTACACGCACTCAATTCAATTTCATAATTATTACACATAATTTACGCTTGTTTTTCATAATTTATGAATAAATTTGCTATTTTTTCCTATATATAGGGTTTAGTTTTACAGATTTATGATTGGTTTTTTTTAAATGTCATTTTTTTATTTTTTATGTATTTTTTCGTATACATAGGGTTTGCATTTACAACTTTATAGTCTTAAATTATTTTTTTTAAATGTTGTTTTTAATTTTTCTTGTATTTAAACATGTTCTAGATTAAACATACAATGGCACCCGATGCCGCATCAAGGTCAACATCAACGAGTAGAAGTTGTCCCACTAAAAGTTGTACCATGGTTGGACTGTCCCAAGGAAATGTGATTTGCACGCTTTGCATGAAGGTTTTTGGAGGCACCAATCACCTCAAGTACCATATCACATACATTCCTTGTCGCGACATCACAACATGTCTCAATACCGCAGAAGAGACAAAAAGAGAGATGAGACCAAAGCTTGCATTGTTCGACGAGAAGAAACTAAAGAGGGCAAGGGTACAAGCAATCGTAGTGACAACCATTACTCCTCCATTGACAACAGAAATTGAGGTAGATATCACAGAGATTATGGGCTATAGTTGTGGTCCATGCATACAAAGCACATCCACCTCATCCAGTTCAAGCAAAGGCCAGTCACAGCGTTTTTGTACCTAGAAACATACTTGGGGCACAACCTTCACTACAAGGTACATGATGGAACAAGAAGGTGCACAAGGAAGAAGATAATGCATACGCAAATTTCTGGTACTATAACAACCTTCCCTTTAGCGTGGCGAAGAGCATGTACTGGGAGTACTTGGTGACAGCATTGACAAATTCAAAGAGGCACCCTTTCCAAAAGACTTAAGTGGGTGGTCACTCGAGGGTGTTGTTGAAGATGCAAATTCAATTATAAAAAAATAAAATAAGCCATGGCGAAAGTTCAGATGCACCATTATTTTAAATGAGTGGACGGATGGAAGGAACCACACTCTTGTCAATTTTTTAACGACTTCAAATAATGAGATGGTTTTTTTGAAGTCATTTGATGCCTCTAACAACATAAAGAATGCAGAAACTTTGAGCCTAATGCTCGAGGAGGTTATCTTAGAGGTGGGCATCAAAAATGTTGTGCAAGTTGGCACTGACAATGCAACAACATATGTGGCAACTATGAGACTACTTAACGAAAGGCAACAATCACTCTTTTGGACCCCTTGCACAACTCATTTCCTTGACTTTCTTTTGGAGGACATAGCAAAATTGATTGGGTAACACCAGTTGTAAAAGATGCTAGAAACATCACCAAATACATTTATAATCACCCTTGAGTTCTCAGCTTGATAAGAAATCACACCGAGGGTTTAAAGTTTGAGTGAGCAGGTATCCCAAGGTTTGCAACTAACGAATGTTGCAAAGTATTTGTAATTTTTTGACACCATTGAAGCAAATGTTTGTGAGTCAAGCATGGTTGGACTCAACACATTCACATAAAGTTGATGGATAGAGGACCATGGAGTAGAAGTTTGTTGACACTATTGGCATAGATGTTTGTAAGTCAAGCATCACAAGACTCAACATATTCAAATAAAGTTGGAGAGAGGACCTCAAAGACAATTTTTGATGACGCCTTTGCGAAAAGCATTGTAGATATCATCAGTGTAACTTCAAATTTCAATTTAAATTCAAGTTGATTCATTTATTTTCAAATTTTTAAAATATTTACTTTAATTGTAAGTTTGTGACTTTAATTTGTTTGTAAGTTTGTAACTTTAATTTGTTTGAAAGCTTGTAGGTGTTGAAGCCTTTGGTGAGGGTTTTGCATTTGGTGGATGGGGAGCAAAACCCAACGTGATACATTTATGAGGCCATGGATAGGGCCAAAGAGGCCATCCAAAACTTTTATAAGAGGGATGAGGCACATTTGATCCCATTTGATAGATAATTGATCGGAGATGGAACAATCAACTCTACCGACCCATTCATGTAGCACATTACTACCTTAAACCCAAGTTTTTCTACTCTGATGGCTTCACAAATGTTAATGGGGCAATTAAGGAGAGCCTTTCAACATGCATTGAGAGGACGACCCCTGAAGTTGAGGTGAGGGACCTCAATATTTCAAATTTGCAAAACTACGAGCAGGGTAGGGGGAAGCTCTTTTCTTCAACACTAGCTATTTGAGGGATATCCACGTAGACACTAGGGAATAAAAATTGAAGCTTTTAGTTATACCTTACAAGTTACAAATTTACAATTATTAATTACTTACAAACTTTTGAATACCTTGTTTGCAGGTTCGTGATGGGAAGATTGCGGTGAAAATACCCCAAACCTTCAAAAGCTATCCCTTTGAATTTTATCTCAACCTTGTAGCGCTTTTGGATGTGAGTGCAACTAGATTTTGTTTGATGCCACACATGAAGAAGCGTAATAAGTTGATTCAACGATGCCTCAATGACCTAGTTTTGTGCAATAGAACCTTCAGTTTCACACAAGAAAGGTGGAGGACACATCACACGAACCTATTGATTTGGATGAGATTAATCCTTGCAGCAACTAGACTATGTAGGACGAGGAGACTCTTTGTTCATAGAAGACAAGATTGTTGATTTCAATAGGCAAGTTATGGAGGGTGTAGGTAGTGGTACATCATACGAAGGAGAGGTTGGATTGGATGACATTCTCATAGATGTAGTCCAACATGAGGCAGAGGAGTGACTCCCATCTGGTACCAAGGTGGAGCCACAATTGTAGCCTTATACACAAAGCAAGGAGCCACAACAGAGTGGAAGGACTAGACCCTCTCAGCCTCCCATATTTTTCACTAGAATGGGGAAGAGAAAATTGTAGATTCTTGTAATTTGTAACTTGCACTAATATGCAATTTATGATATTGATTTTCAATGACAATCATCATACATTTATATGTTGTAAGTATCAGTTTGTTGTTGTATTCACATGATGATGCAATTTTGTACTCTATATGTATTCAAATCTAATAGAAAACACTTCCCCAACATTTTACAAACTCGTTTGATACATTTTGTAACTGTAATATGTATAAAATTTGTGCTTTTTTAAATTAAATATTTTTTTAAGATGTCGAGTATTTTCCAAGTCAATTTTTTTTGGCCTAACGAGTTTGAGTATGTGAACTATGGGTGCAATTATCCATTGGGGCAATAATTGTGCTTGAAGAGATCCGATGGCCAAAGGAACAAAGGAAAATGGACACACAAACATTTTAAAGAAATCGATTCAACAAACACATGTTTAGGATGTATAAGACGTGAACTTTTAAAATTCAATTTTCTCAACACATCAAGGGGAATCCCAATTAAAGCTCTCAAATAATATGAAAAAAGGTGTAAGGAATGGTAGAGTACAAATTTAGTGCGACACTCCTTCCCAGTGCACTTCAAGGCAGTAATTTTGCTTGAAGAAATCGAATAAGGCAAACAGAAGAATAAAGGAAAATGGACACACATTTCAAGGAAATTGATTCGTTGAATACATGTTTAAGATGAATACCGAATAAACTTTTAAATTTTGATTTGCTCAACATAGGAAAGCTCCATACTTAGAACTCAAGCTCACAAAACAATGAGATAATTCAAACCAAATGGTTAAAACAACCCATATTTATTGACAATAATATTGTGTCGTTTTACACCAAAAAAATTAGTATACTATAATTACAAACTATTCTTCTCCATAAAATCTAGAGGAATGACAAAATCATCTCCCATAGACCTAAATCTATGAACCTCATAGAAATTTGTCATGGACTTTACTTTTAATGTGAAGCCATATATTTAGTGACCTAAATAAGGGTTCATTGTTGAAATAGAGGGCATGGGTAACATGGTGAAATCTTTGTGCATTCACAAAGAGTAAGCCATGGCTCCATACTTAAAGCTCAAGCTCACAAAACAATGAGATAATTCAAACCAAATGGATAAAACAACCCATATTTATTAATAATAATGTGTCATTTTACACGAAAAAAATTATTATAATATAATTACAGACTATTCTTCTCCATAAAATCTAGAGGAATGACAAAATCATCTCCCATAGACCTAAATCTACAACCCTCAAAAATTCGTCATGGATTTTACTTTTAATGTGAAGCCATATATTTAGTGACCTAAATAAGTGTTCATTATTGAAATAGAGGACATGGGTAACATGTTGAAATCTTTGTGCATTCACAGAGTAAGCCATGGTTGCAAGCAAAGGAATGGTTTACTATTTTTTAGTGGGTGAAAGACTAGTAGAGGGTAAAATACTAAAACGGTCACCTAGAAGAGGACTATAAACACAAACCTGAGTCAACATCACAAGTTTTAAAATCAACAACTTTCTCCCATCCCAGATTTTGTAGACGCAAAGGACAAAATTAAGAGCTATACATTAAGCTACAAATTGTCAAAATTTAACCACTTTAACCTTATTGACAAGGCAATGAAGAGTGAAGAAGCGCTACCAAACAAGCAATTTTTCCAAGAAATTATGCCCAAATATTGACTTTTACATTGCTCAAGCATAATTTGTAATGTCCCTTTTCGGTAATTATAAGAATTCTGAAGTTTTTGTGAATTCCTTTCAATATTGGAGCATCAATTAAATTCTAAATAATAATATGCAATACTGGAACACAAAACCCAACTAGAATCTTTATTGAAATAAACTAAATGACCACAAATCATAGATAATGATACTACTAAATAACAAAGATAAAACGCATGAAACCCTTACATGTTTTATGCAACATAAAAACTCAACTTTATCGACAATGTACAACAACAGAAAGGAAATGGTACAAAAGTACTATAACAGCGGTACAAAATCACTGTAGCAACGACTCAAAATATTTTAGTAACGGTATGGATCACTATAGCAATGATACGGATCATTGTAGCAAGAGTACAAATCACTGTAGCAACAGTACAAATCACTGTAGTAGCGATGTAGCAAACTGAAAATAGAATAAATTCCAATCTTTTGGCACAAATACGATCCCCAGAAGGAAACACCTCAATGGGTTAAAGAGTTTTCATCCTCCACACATGTATATCAAAGGGTTTTCATCCTTAGATGAAAAGATTTTACTCAAAAACTCAAGCTCTAGAAAAAGGTTTTGTTTTCAATAATGATGGAATAATCCAAATACTCAATACAAAGACTCAATTGTCACTTATAGGTTTAGAGTTACACTTTTAGGTTTTACCCTTTTCTTTTATTTTCAGTTTTTCTCTTTTCTCCCCCTTTTCTTTTATTTTCAATAATAATAAAGTAATATCAAGTTGTCTTTTTTAATAAAATAGAAAGCACGTCACTTTAACAACTTAAAATATTAACTTTATTATTTTATTTTATTTTACTTTATTTGAAAAAGGGGGCATGACATTTTGCACTTCCCAAAGATTGTTTGTCATCAAGTAATACCTGAACCGTTCTGCAAATACCAGGGTCCCAAACCAGTCTTTATGTTTTTTCCATTCCTCCTTGTGATGTAGTTGGCTTTTGTTACGTTACTCTGATATAATTAAGAATTGGAACCTCTGCACCAGGGGATGCTTCTCCAACTGTCTTAGCAAGTGAATCATCTAAGTTTTCCCCCATGATAGTTGAATCATGAATCAATTGGGACATAGAAAGAGTTTGAAAACCATTCCCATCTTCAACATAGAAAATAAGTTTTTTGACTAGACCACTCTCCATGTTGTCCCAATGCAATTGTCCTCTAGAGCCATTATCTATGATTCCCATCCAACAAAAACATTCTCAAGTTGCTTTGCTTGTTGATCTTCAATTCCCTGCAAAACTGTCTCGATTATGCCCAACTCTGTACTTGCAACTTTTGTCTTCCCTGGAAATTGTTCTTCGTGGAAAATGATTTCTCCATTCAACTTATTGAAAACTACTGCAACAATTTGTGGTTCTTCTGTCTTATGAAGTGAAGAAGAGACTGAGTTAAACTTCATAGTGAGGGCATCTTATTTCCTGCAATTCCTCATGATGCAGTTAAGGCCTCTTCTGCAATTTTGATGACCATATCCCTGTCTTTAATCACACGCGGATATTATGATTTCATTGTTTCCAACGTACTCTTTATTAATTGCAAATCTACAAGAGTGATTGTATGCTTAGTGCTTGCAACATTTACCTCACCCGTAGTGTTCTCCACCGCAATTTTAATACTCTGCAAACTTAAAGTTAGATCTTCAATGAGTTTTTCTGTACTATCCAGCTCTGTTAAGACTTGCACCTCTTTCTCTTTTGTTATCAACAGTTTTAGCTCTTAAATCTTATGTTCTACTTCCTTTGTTTGCTCTCGGCTGAACTATTGTAATTCAACTAATTTTAATGTTGTTGATTTCTCATCAATTTTTGCTTCCTCAACCCTTTCTAGGTGTTTTATGCTACTATTATTGTTGCCATACCTTGAGCAATGACCCTAGATATTGTCAAACTGTTTATCATTAGTTCCTGATCTGAAAATTTCAGCAAGCTCAAAACAACCATTAATATTTGTTGAGACATTTTTCTCCTATGCATGCCTTTTGATAAAGCCATCCCGAATCTCCACCTCATATGATTCTTGACTTGACACATTCTTTTCATTTCCCAATCTAGAATCACAGAAATGCTCGAGTGTCTTTCTTTTATTGTTGATGCCTCTGAGAAAACAATAGCCTCAATAAAATCCTTCTTTCATTCTTACAATTATCCTACAAATCATCCCTATACAGCATGGACTCAATCACTGGTGGATTGATAGGTGTGTATTGAAAAGGAACAACTTCCTCACTTGTGCATTCATCAAGTGATGCTTTCTCCTTGACTTTTTTAAGATAATTCTTTTGTTGATCGGCAATATCAAAAGTCAATAAAATATCTTTTTCTAAATTCAATTTCTTGCAATTCTGATTTTCCTTCTTTCTCATGCTCCACCATCATAATTTCTTCCTTGACCTTTTAAGTTTCTTTGCTTAGGCATCTATGGCTTAGCTCCCAAGGTTCTTTGTATAAGAAGCAAAGTTTTTGTCTTCTAAGATCATTTTTGTTGCTATCTTTCTAAGAGTTCTTGTTTAGTTCAGCTATCATTTTTGTTGTTATGGTTTCAATTTTTCTTCACATTGATCAACCACACTTTTAGCTAGTGCACACACTGGTGAAACTTCCCACACATCATTTCTCACATTAGTTAATAAAACTGATAAGAGTGGCTAGAAAATATCGTCACTCTCATTTAGAATCAATGCCATAATTGTTTGCATTGAGACAACAATATTTTTGGCATGATTCTTATGAACAGTAGCAAAGAAATGTTTAAACATTTGGAGAATAAGACCATCACATTCAAAATCTAACATTAGAACACAAGATCTAACTTTTGCAACAATTTCTAAAATTATAAGCCTCTTAGCAAAATAAGGACTTTTGATTTTATCTATACCTCAGAAGCTTTCCACAATCAACTTGAATATTTCCTTCATGGTGTTGTTATATGGATTTTCAGGAGCTATTACTCTTGTAATTTCAATAATACCAATGATAACTACAAGTCTCACATATGGATCTGGGTGTCTCAAAAGCTCGGGCTTAGCCAAATGAATCATTGATGGATTCACTGGCCATAACATAGATGCAAAATTTGATTGTCTTATCATGGACAAACAGTTTGCCACTTCCACCAAGATACTAAGTAGAACATTGTTTAAATGAGGCAGCTGCTCAAGTTTCTTCCCTACTCTGTAAAGCTTTATTCCCAAATATTTTTTACTTGTTAACTCCATGATTCACAAGCTATGCATCAGTTAGTATCTACAAAATATTAATTCTTCCCTACAAGCTAGCAAGAGCAAGGCTTTGATACCATTGTAATGTCCCGTTTCAGTAATTATAAGAATTCTGAAGTTTTCGTGAATTCCTTTCAGTACTAGAGCATAAATTAAATTCTAAATAATAATATACAATACTAACACACAAAACCCAACCAGAATCTTTATTGCAATAAATTGAATGCCCACAAATCACAGATGAGACCACTGAATATCAACTAAATAGCAAAAATAAAAAGCAAGAAACCCTTACATGTTTTATGCAACATAAAAACCCAATTTTATTGACAATGTACAATGGCAGAAATGTAGTACAAAAGTACTATAGCAACAGTACAAAACACTATAATAGCAGTACAAAACATTGTAGCAATGGTACGAATCATTATAGCAAACTAAAAATGGAATAAATTCTTATCTTTCAACACATATAATTCCTAGATGGAATCACCTCGATGGGTTAGAGAAGTTTTGTCCTCCACCCCTGTATATCAAGGGGTTTTCGTCCTCAAATAAAAGGATTGAACACAATGGCTCAAGCTTTGGATTAGAGTTCGATTGTCAAAAATGAATAATAAATAATGACTTTTTTGAGCCCAACTCCTCATTTTATAACTTCTATTTTCCAGTTTTATCTTAAAATAAATATCACTTTTCATCCACTTAATAATTTTTATTTTTTAGACCTCTTTAATAATAATAATACATAGATGTCATTTTTATGTTATAAAATAAAAGTGACTTAGAACAACTTAAAATATTATTATTAATTTATTTCCCTAACTTTATCCCTCAGACTACGGGAAATAAATAATACACTGCGGGTTTTCTGATTGACTTAATTCTGAAAAGGGGGCATGACATAATTGAGGTACTAAATTTGCCCTTCTTTCATGCTGTAACAAGTGGAACTAGTTTCCTTCTTAGCAGAAACATGATGGGTTTTTCTTGATGGGATGGCTCATTTTGATTGTCAAGGGAACAATGCATAAGGTTAGAAAGGTCTCAAATGATGGGGAGGATACTAAACAAAGCATAAGCAGACTTATGTCTGAAATAAATTAGAAACTAACAGGGAACGCATAACCGTAAATATTGAAGCAATAAATGTCAAACTGATCAAATTTGCAGCAACTAGAGTCACAGGTGACAAATTGTTTCATAAAATGAACATTGCATGCTGGTGGTGTCCTTGTTGCAGAACAATGTGCCAAAGTTAAGTTCAATTCGGTTAAGCACCTTGTCAAAGAAGTCTTATAGAACCCCATGATGTCAACAAAGGACATTATTGGGAATCCCAAAGGAGCAAAATAGTGATTGACAGATAAATACTCCCTGTTAAATGCATTTTATCAGTAGATGTCTACTCCAAATGTCAGCAAGTCTGAAATGAAAGAGCTAAAAACAAATTTTGAGTCTTGGGAGACGCAAAAATAAAAAGATTGGCAACAAATCAAGAACCCAAGATGAATTTATGATAAGACAATTCTGTAGATGAGGACATCAGGCTGCATCAGCATGATATTTTGGTGACTCTTATAGCTCCTACCAAGATAGAACTAATTATGTTGCCTTTGAAAGTGACTTCTAACTAATTATGTTGCCTTTGAAAGTGACTTCTAACTAGTTATGTTGCCTTTGAAAGTGACTTCTTAATAAGTAGCAAACAAGAATGAAAGGCAGATGAAATTACGATAAGAGTATCCTGGGGACGAGGGCTTCAGGATGTGTCAGCATAATATTTCGGGGACTTATAGCTCTTACCAATGTAGAACTAATTCTATTGCCTTTGAAAGTGACTTCTTAAGAAGTAGCAAACAAGATTGCAAGGCAAAGATAAGGTGGCATGGTTCCTCCAAAATAATTATGAGTATACAAGAGAAGGTAGGATAAAAGAAAAACATAATCTGGGTTTTCCTCTCCAGTACTGACATTCCAAGCAAGCACGCAAGGACTCTCACAAAGAGATTGAAGAACTGACCAACTACAATGGTCCTATTATGGTCCTGCATAGAATGCATTTTAAAGGAGGGTATATGGGACAATCATTGCCAAACACTCTAGAAGCCTTGCAACATGATCTGACCATTGAATTTTTCTTATTAAACTTAGTATCATTAAAATTCTACTTATGCTAAACCACAGGACTGTTGATCGCAGCCACTACCACATTTATAGGTATGATAATGTTAAATGTGTTATACATTGATCAGAAATGATACACACACAAAAACATTCTCAAAGCACAAAGATTCTGCATGTGCTTCAACTGCCATTCCTTTGAGTATACTGTTATCGTTGCCCATTTCCACATTTCCTGCCTCTACTTACCATATCATTAGGCAGCTGGTCCATATTATTTCAACAAAATACCTTGCAATCCCATAGCCTACAACTATAACTTGCTGATCCTACAAGATCAAGTTGTTCAAAGGAGTATTGGACTTTTATATATATACCTCCATCTGACACCTTGCCAATAACCTGTACATTCATGGTTTCCCATCAGTTACATCGTGTTGCATAAGTCCAAACCTACAATTCAAATATGACAATCGTCTTCTGATTGCTTCTGCATTTCCATTGTTGATTGGTTCAATTGCGTTGCCTCTGTCAAGTCGCTACAGAAATTTTAGTTATTAATCATCCACCTATTTGTTTTATTGTGTCCACTGCACCTTTAGCTACGCAACAATCTGTCAATCAGTAAACAAATCCTCCTCTCATCACCGATTAAAGAATCAGTCTTCGAATGTAGCTGAAGTAACTAGCACTGCCACAGAAATCAAGGATCAAATCAAGGCTATTTAAATCAGTGATAATGATAATTTAGTTTAATATGTTCACTGTGGTGAACATCAACTCTAATTCAGGATGCAGCTTCCAACGTCACACCATAGCAATATCAAATTGCAGATGGAGATAATCCATTTTAGTAGAAGAACAAGCAATTGACCAGTAGTGAAGGACCCAGGTCATTAAGGACAGAAGCTTTTGATGTTGAGTATGCTACAACACAAAAATCGACACCTCAGTTTCTACACATGCTAGGTTCATGTTAGAGAGCAATCCTGGATATCATACATTGCGACCAGAATTATGAAGAAGCGAAGTATACAGATCCCGTGCACAAAGCTAATTGGCACTGCTATCAAAGAAATTCAAGATTCTTTAGCACTAAGATCACTTAGTTCTAATTGATTCATGTTTTAGTTGTCCAGCATGAAAACATCAATATAATAATTCAAGCAACAATTTTGTTACCCCATAAATTGAAGATGTGCTTTTTTATGAATCAAGATAATGTTTTGTTCCTAAACACAACATATATTGTTATGTAAGGTTAATGAGCTATCTTGTTATTAAGCTCAAATTCTGTCACATAATGTTATTTAAAGTAAATAGTGGTGTTAGGTAGGTAGTTAATGGGAAGTGGCTTTCTTGAGAAACCAATAGTGACTTAATAATCCACCAAAACGTTAGGGATGTAAGCCAAGAATAAGCCTAATTTGGATAAACAAGAAATGGACTTCGGTTCCTAGATTAGGAGTCACGACATTTTCATTTAAGCACCATACCAAGACTAACTACAACCTGCAAATTTGATGATAAGTTGTTTTGGTTTAGTTTATTGCCCCCCGTTTTGTATTTAAGCTATTCCTGAGGAGAGAAAGGTGAAAAGGTGTGGGTGAGACATTAATTGGAAGAAGATTGTCTTGGAAGATGGCATCACACAGGGTTTGGTGGTATGACTTGCATGTCGAAGGGCAGAGCAGATTCCAACATGTGCTTTAATGTTTGACAAAGAGCATCACAGGCGAAGATCCATTGAAGGCTTTGCAATATCCTTTGAAAGAGGATTATGTAGTTCAAAGTGCAGCGTCAGTGGCTCCTTTTTATTACAAATCTTGAGAGGTTCCCTCAACTGCTGGGCAGTTGGTGGAAATACTTATGTTGATAAAATGTCACTACAATTTTAATTAGAGACTTTTTGACACTATTAACAATCTTGTACATTTGGATGGTTCAGCGATGATCAAAGCTGGGGCCTTCTGTCCCCTTGTCCTGTGCAAGTAATTCTATGTCTAGGAATAGTGACAATGGAACAAGCAAACTATAGCTAATTGTGTTTTGGTATAAGTCAGTCATGAATAGAAATCATTCATCCAATCTTTGAACAACTGCTACTTAAGTAATGAACAGAATGAAAACAAAAGAACAACAAATGTGATATCCTGAGGATTGTATACAAAAGAAAGTTTGGCTATTTTTGGTACCACTCTTCTTCATATGTTTTCATTGCTCGAGTGAATGGATTTTATTGACTTGCTATAATCCTCAGGTGAATGCCACCCTCAAGGTGATTAATTGCTCATAACTTTTCATCTATTAATCTAAATTGTGCATCTCTGGTTCTTTTGAATGGTGATAGTTTAGGTTTTGGGATCTGGAGTAAACTTGGGAAAGTTATAACCTAACATAAACATAGAGAATCTATCCACAATTTAACACAGCAGATCACGTTCCTCAACTTCAACTGAAACTCGATCCATAATTATCGATGACCAAATGTGAATGTGTTTGATATGGTATATGTTAAGAATCAAAAATAAATTTGGCATATAGCAAATTATCTCCCGTCTGTTTATAAGATCTTGTTCCAAAACTAACAAACCATCAAAGGTGAATATCAACTAGGCACACAAATACTTGCACGCGCACACACACACACATATAACATGTCTTTAAAACTACTGTTTAGTGCAAGTCAGCCTTCTTCCTTACACATTAATTCCCACTACGCCTTTTGGCTCGCAATCTTGCATTGTGGCTTGACAAGGTATTGCACTAGGTCCGCACAGTTAACCACTTTCATTATGTATTATTGGAAAGCTTTGAAATATACTTTACTAGGGTATCATTGCCATAACGTCCTTAAATATCTTTGGCTTCTTAATTTGTCTAAGGTTTCATGGGCTGTAACACCAATCAAGCCTTTTCCTCTGCATTTTAACAAATACGATTAGCATTGTAGCGAGTAATCCCAGCTCTGGAAAAGATAGTCTTCTACTGAGCTTTTTTGTTATGTTGTATAATCAAGAAAACAGTTTGGGATTATTATGATTTATTTGGAAGTATCTAGTAACCAGACAGTTTTAAATTCAGGATCCAAAGGCCTAACTTCTGACTCTTAATATGTGAATTTTAAGGCGGTATGATATAAATCTCCCACTTTCTGATCAAAAGAATTGAAATAGGCATGAAGAATAAAGTAGAGAGAAATAATTGCAGAGTGAAATGAAGGCTAGTTACAAAATCTTCTTTGAAACGCTCCTCTTATCAGACATTTGGCAAGAATAAATTCAAGCTACTGACAAAAGGGCAATCATACCAGGTACAAAATGCGGCTATGAAATGCCCTAGAAACACCCAGGCAAGGGCACTGTCATTTCCATAAGTTTCTGGCACGTGCCGAGCATTTCTTGCAGCACAAGTCTTTAAATATGTCCAAAAAATAAGCTAAAACATCAAAACAAAAGCCCTAAACTTCTAGAATGCACTTCATTAAACCTATATAAACACATTACATGCAATGGAAAAACATACACTCTCATTTATGATTTCAATGTTTATTTTTACAAGAGCAGGAAGGAATTTTGGAGGCAGCCATTGCAAAAAGGAGCAGCAAAGAGTTTCGAGGCAGCCGTTGTTGTGTTTACAAGAGCAAGGAGGAATTTAGCAACAACTTGAGAGAGGAATTTACAAGCAAGGAGCAACAAGGAGCAGCTTCAAAGAGAAAAATACAGGTTTTTCTCATTTCATGCAACCTTTTATTAACTGTTTTTTAATGTGATCATGATCATGAATGATGTTTGCATTCTTCAACAAAGTAGAATTGGAGTATATATGTCTTTATCCACTCGGCTAAACAAAACAGGTTGGCATCCAAGAAGGCTGAGAATTTGGTATTTGTGCATTCCAATTTGCACCTCCTGTCACAAAAGACTGAGGACTATACTAGAGGGCCTAACAAGCTTTGGGATATTCATCCAGAGTCAACTGACTTGGATGCTTCTGCAACTACTCTCACCCAACTTTCATTACTTGGTGTCGATGGTGACAATCAAGG
This sequence comes from Torreya grandis, assembly GCA_037957365.1. Classification (NCBI taxonomy): domain Eukaryota; kingdom Viridiplantae; phylum Streptophyta; class Pinopsida; order Cupressales; family Taxaceae; genus Torreya; species Torreya grandis. The sequence continues at coordinate 3,176,893 of JARHVA010000430.1, forward strand.
GAGTTCAGCACAAGGGGTGGAGAGTGGAGCTAGTGGGAGTGGAGCAAGTGGGATTGGCATTCATGATTTTGAGGAGAATCTAGATGATATATTGATGAGGAAGCATAGGATATAATTTGGTCTATAGTTGAATTTCACTGTGTAAGCATAGTAATAAGTGAGAAGTAATTGTTTTTCACTCTTACTAACCATTTTCCTAGATTTTGTCCTAGTTAGTTGGGAGGAGAGAGATAATCCCTCATTTCAAGGGATATAGTTTGCTTATGTAGTTAGGCTTGTTATTTCCTACGTATATGCATCCTACTTGTTAGGAATCACATCCCAGTTATTAGGAATGTATGTAAGAATTAGTTTTGGTGGTTTCCTTTATTATAGGACATGGGGAGTCCTATAAGAAGGATTGCAATTATGCTTTGCAATTAATGATGTTTGGAGTGTGAAGTATTGAAGGAGAATTTTACGCATATCGGTTGTGTAGACCCTTCTATTACTCTCTCATTTTGTTCTTTGAGTGGATCCCCTACGGGGTTCCACATCATTGATATCAAAGCATTTTTTGAGCCACAATAGGATATGGGGTTTTGTAGTGCTTACTTCTGCAAAATTTATTTTGGCACACATTGGAGCCAAACTGACCACACCAATGCGTCCAGAGCCCGAGTTGCAGGCACCTGAAGTTTGACAATTTCATTCAAAAAATTCCAATTTAAACTTTAAAGTTTGCTCATATTATAAAGTTCATTTATTTTTCTGATTTGATTTTTAAAAAAGTCAAATCAATATTATTAATTATTATTATATAATTAATTATTTGAAAAAAAAGGAAAAAAGAAAAAAGAAAGAAATATTGTGAGGGGCTGACCGACACCCACATGGACTGTTGCAGAGTGCAGGCTTTGCCTCCCACAGTCCCGGCAACGCTGAAACCTGAGCGGCAGCACCCACAGCCGCATGCCCACCGTGCACCCTCAAGCATCCCCCTTGTGGCAGTGTCATTAGCTCTACACCGACAACAATCCTGCCACCACATCCGCCTTGGCAACTTCTGTCCACACCTCCCTCTGGCGACAGTGATTGCCAACCAATCCAATGCAGACCCATGAAGCTAACTGCCAATTCCACATTTCATCATCATCCGACCCATGGATCTACGTTGCATTTTGCCCTCCACTCGTCCCATCAACCCAATCAGCGGCCCACCACGTCCTCATGCATAACTTCAACGCAATGGAATATTCTACAAAAAAAAAATTAACATGGTAAAATATCAAATCCGATGCCTTTTTACTAAAGTTCTAATTCTTAACTTTATTTTCAATTTTTTATATAAAGTTTAAAACATACCTTTCTATGTTGTATAGCTTTAAAATTTTATATTATTATTATATCCAACTATTTTCCTAGGGGGGCACAACTTATTAAAAGAGGCCTATAAATTTCACTAATAGGGGTTATGGAAAACATTTTTACTAAAGGGAAAATTTGTTTAAAGGGGGTAATATTGTAATATTTTATTTGAAAAAAGGGGTCATTTCAAAAAAAAAATTGTAAGGGAGGCACAAAAGTTTTTCTTAAAGGGGAATATTATAGTAAATTTTGGCATTGCACTTTGGGTGCATTGTTGGCGGAGCCCAACACTACGATCATTGTTTTTATTTGTGCATATAGACGCACCTTGTCACTCTGCCACTGGCAAACAACAGAGCCATCATGAACCACGCAGTAACCGACAAAGTGGCCGAACTCGCCACTGTCGTCGCTATGTTGGTGACAAAGGCAACAAGGTAAATGTGTTGAAAATTGAGCAACCAAACAACCGTTAAGCTCATACTTTTAAAAAAAAGGAAAAATGCTAAGACCTGATCTATGATGACTCACCCGACCCCAAGTTCCTAGCCAATTGGATCATGGACATGGAGAATTAGTTTGAATACAGTGGCATGCAAACACACAATCACATTCCCTTTACTAAGTTGAAATTGTCAAGGGTTGCCGAGTTCTCGATCACAAAACGACACGCCAATCTGAATCCCATAACCATTTGAGATGAATTGACAAAAGCATTGAAAACAACTTTCTACCCATCTTCCTAAGAGGACATGCAGAGTAAATGGCTCAGATTACATCAGGGTTCTAACATGTCTATGCAGGACTACATATTCAAGTTTAATCACCTATGCATCATGCTTAGAGTGCATGACGATTCAAACACCCTCATACACAAATTCAAAAGTGAGCTTTTGGCTCATTTATTCAAAGAGTTGAAATACATTCTAATGGTGAGTTTGGATGTAACATTCAACCAGGCACAACTTGTCGAGGAGCAATATGTTGCTCAACACAAATATAGTAGTTCTCCTTCCTCAATGTCATTTTAGACCAGACCGACCTCTTCATCGCCATTGCACTAACACTCGCAAGATTGCAGGTCTTCTTCTCCTTCTTCTAGCTCATCACATTTTCATAAGAGATGTTATAGTATGGTACTAATTGTAAGAGAAGGCGATATGACCGATCAAAATGTTATTGGTTATAGAAGAAGAAGACTCTAATTGTAAATCCTACCCATGAAAAAACGCATTTCATTCCCATTGAAGTTGTGGGTGATGACACAACATATGATAAGCTTAAGGGTCCATTGAAATAAATCACCTTAATGCATCACTCCATTGCACAAGGGAGTCGTGATAGTTTGTTCGTCACAAGAGCTCATCTCACACAACTTTTCAATCAATTGTATGATCAACAATGGCTTGCAGAAGAAATTAATTACAAAGAGCCTTATGGATAAAATACACCTACCAATGGAGTTACATCCTAATTTGTATCCACTTGAATGGAAGGATAGTTCTTCATCCACACAGAACACACACATACACAATGTCATTTGCGTTTGGTCCCAAATTTGTGGATAAGGTCACCTGTAATGTGACCTCCGTGGATAGTTGCGGTCTATTGCTCAAGAAAGCCCACTATGAATCATTCAACAACACATACACACTGCACAAAGAGGATTAAACTTAATCAAATGTAGTATCCAAACAAAGAATGTACATCACAATCTTGTCCTACATTATAGAGAAGCAAGGAAAGCAATAAATCCAGAAAATGAATTGGTGTTAATACAACCACAACCGAATTCACAAACAATAAATGTCAAAGTTTCTTGTAACAATGCAAGTATTGGTTTATTGATGCAGTCAGCTCCAGCAGTTTTCCAAGAGCCCAAACAGACTTCCTCCAAAGAGGCCAATCACTAATGATTGATATGATTCCTAAAGTGCCCCTTGTACTTGACACTGTATTGCAGCAGAATGCCCATCAAGTGGCATATCGTTTTGAACATATTACAACGAATCATTTGCTTTGGTGCAATCCATCAGCTCTTGGCCACATTATCTTCTGGAAAAAGAACCAATTCTATACAAGGATCATTTGCCTTTGTACTTTCTTCAAAACAAAATTGAAGAAAGGCATATGGAGTGGGTCTTCTATACTCAAACAATTTCACTTGATGATGCAGTACGGACAGGGAACAACCAACACACTTACAAATTGTTTCAGTCTTTATCCTGCAGCTTCCACCTTGACTATTGACACCACTTCACAGTTGGGCTTTCAGACATGGTCTTCTCAGTTTGCTAGTAATCTGACCTTCGCGAAGATTTTCACAAGTCTTCACCATCCAGCCACTTCCACTTTGGTGACTTTTCGGGACCGTTTCATGCAAGCAAGGTTGTTGTGTAAGTTCGCTCAACCTTGTGTGCCTCAAAATAACCATCAGTCTCTACTGAAGGAGGCACACACTACAATTTCTGGTGGTCAATTTGGGAAGCAGGAAACACTCCACCAGTTGCAGCAGTTCTTATACTGGCCTCACATATGACAACATGTTCTTTTCCTCTTGAGTCCGTATATAGTCTATGACCACTCCAAACCGGCCAGTCGAGAGCTTGGCTTGGATGTTTCTCTGCCTCCTGTTATGTGGGATTTTAGCCTAGCCCACATAGAGCATGCTTATTTCAAAGCAGTCCACTCCTCAACAACCCATTCTTCATTTAAAGATTGTTTTAGTTTTCAGCCTGTGGCTTCGCATGAAATACCTTTCCCCTTGCCTTTTCTTCGAACCAAACACATTTAGAGAGAGCAAGCTAAGGTTGACTCCTTCATTCGGCATTTGCAGTCTCTCCAGTCCAAAGTTGTTTTGATCCTTCAAAAGACTCAAGCAAAGCAGCAACAACAGTTGGATCGGCGTCATTCCAGATTCTGCAGCATGTTGTTCCAAATTCTCAGCGACTGTTGGATGTTGATTGAGTTTTCAACACGAAGACTCGCTAGACCCGTCAGGGGTCCACCACTTCCTACCTTGTTGCCAAACATGGTCAACTTCCACATCAGGGAAAATGGTTTTCCGAGCACTGGATGTCTTAGACAGTTCCTGAATTGTTGAAAGCATTGGAGTCCAGTGCTTCTATGGGTGGGAGGAATGATGAGGAAGCATAGGATAAAATTTAGTCTATAGTTTAATTGCACTGTGTGAGCATTGTAGTAAGTGAGAAGTAATTTTTTACACTGTCACTAACCATTTTCCTAAATTCTCTCCTAGTTGATTGGAAGGACAAAGATAATCTCTCATTTCAAAGGGTATAGCTTGCTTATAGAGTTAGGCTTGTTATTTCCTATGTATGTGTATCTGATTTGTTAGGAATCACATCCTAATTATTAGGAATGTAGGTAAGAACTAGTTTTGGTGGTTTCCTTGATTATACGACATAGGAAGTCCTATAAGAAGGATTGTAATATTTTTTCCAATTAATGAAGTTCGGAGTGTGAAGTATTGAATGAGAATTTGTCACACACAAATTGTGTAGACCTTCATATTGTTTCCTCGTTTCAGTCATTGAGTGAATCCCCTGCAGGATTCCACATCATTTACCATCGATTATAATAATTTGCATTTACATTTTGTTTTTAAAGTTGAACTTGGGCTATAACACATGATTTGTGAACATGTTAAAATTTAAGCATTTTGTATGTTTTGAACTTTCATGAATACTATATTTTTCAAGTGTTTTATCTTTTATGGACTAAAAGTGAGTATTATGCACTGTTTTTATATATATATTTATAATATATTGTACAGACATTTCCTACCCAAGGACTTTTTTAAAACTGTGTTTCGGACCCGCTTCCATTTCTGTTTCCTGTCAACGTAGAGTTTACATAGGAAGACTTTCAAATACCCAAACTAGAATCATACAGTTTGAATTTTATTTATTCATGCAGGTTATTTCAACTTTGATGAAAAAACAAAGAAATGCTCCAAAAATGTCTAACGTGGTTTGTGCTTTAGGCATGTTGTAACCATGCTAACAAGAAAATAACTATGAGAATGATCATACTAAGAAGTGAAAAACACACAATGCTTTGTAAGGAAATAGTTTTCTGCTAAACTTATTCCAATATCAGATGTTTTCTAAATATTTATAAAATGTCAGAGAATAACTTATGTCTTCCACCTATCAAAAAGCAACTTGTATAGGAAATATACCTTCAGATTAGTATTTAATATATACAGATGAAAAAAACATATAAGCAGTAAAAGCAACTGATGATTGAAACCAATGGAAAGCAATAGAAATGTTTGCCTCCCATAGCTCGGTCCTTTGATAGTTCAAATCAGAGAAAATTTCTAATGATGATAAAAAAAAATGAAACAAAAGAGCAACCAAAAAGCCAAACCACAGACAGAATAGAAGCCTCAGCCCCTAATACTGTTGTTGTAGACGAAAAGAATTCCATTCACAGAAACAACATTTTTATTGTCCAAAACCCTGATATTGACAATCTAGGGCACAATTTCATCTTCTGAAACCCACCATTAACCACCCCTGAAAAATTCATGTTTTAGGTGTTTCCCCTTCTGCTGATAGTTAAAAACGGGACCAGAATATTAAAAAAAAAATCCTAAAAATTTAAGTATGCTTCAAAAGTACACATCTGTGCTTGTGTGTGTCCTTGACACCCATGGTAGAGATTTACATGGGAGAAAATCTAATTCTGCCCTTAATTTACTTCGTAGGCTCAAGTTAATTTGATATTTCTGAACCTACTAATCATTCGATCACTTGCCATGTGGGATAGTCATTCAGATAGAATCTGCTCCATGGCAAGAGGCGGCATTCACAGCACGTCTCCCGGCTCTGCAGCACAAGGAGAAGGATGTCAGGTGATCTGGCCAGGGGATATTGGTCAAGACGCCACTATGACAGTTTCAATGATGCCTAGAAATACATGCTGGAAGAGTGGTAGGAGTGAGGAAAGACATTGTGGGGTTTGGATGAGCTCAAAAGAGAAGATCTCAACTGGTGAGATGTCAAGAACCATGACACACTAGGGGATGAAATGTCCTGTTTTCACAGAGGCAGAAGTTAATATTTCTACTGAAGCGAGTAGCTCTCTGGCAGAGTCGTTTTACATTATCTTAAGTCCCAAAATAATTTCATCGAAAAGTGTTTTTACACGGATTGTAAACAAAATTGGCCAATGTTCTGAAGTTTCTCAGAAAATCTAAAGGCACTTAACAGGCGGTTAGCTCCCCATATAACAACTTCCCTGGTCAAATTGCTGCTAAAATTAATCATGGTGGCTCTAAAGATCCCAGTTTAATTTTCTTTTATGACGGAATCTCAGGCTAATCCTCTCCCGGACCTTTACAAGGTAACTACATGTATTCAGATTCTGAAGTCAAAAGTGAATTCTCGTGATATTTGAGTACATCATGCTATCCTTCACCTGCACAAAGGGGTTTAGAGCTTGCCAGCACGGTAGCACATGTAGGCTTTGCAGCGCCGGAGCGAATGATCGAGGCTAGTAACCGTTTCAGCATCTGTATTCCCAGGACTAGTTCAAGCCACCCTTCCGCTTAGTGCTATTCTTCTCTTTCCATCTGTTACGTTCCAGCATAAATTGGGGTTTCATGTCATTTTTATAATATATTATCAAAATATTGGACCCTATCGGGATGTCAGCTATCAAGCTAGGGTTTTCTGTCAACCTTGGCTTTGGCCTGACCTGGCCCATCTGTTAGTTCAGGAGGTTCTCAAATTTCGCCAGAATTTTCCGCTTTGGAATTATAGAACTTAGTTTCAATCACCTAAATAGCCAGGTTCTTTCAAATTTTGATAGGCCAGAAAAAATCTTAGGCTTTCCTAAAAAAAATTCATATTTTTACAAATATAGTTGTCAATTTTCGTAACAAGGGGAAATGGAATTACATCGTAGTTGATAAATGAAAATAACAATACACAGACCTTGACAGAAATATTGTGCGTTTCGGGTCCAATGTTATTGTTTGCGACAGAGAAATCGACGAGCACAATGACATTGGTCTGGATATCCTCAGAAACACACTTGCTTCCTGAGCTGCTCTTCACATCGAAGCGGATTCCTTCAACAAATAAACCTGCCCACCCCACCATCGCCATTAATTGTATAAATATCTTGCATTTGTTTTGCCCCATCCTGTATTAACCAGATCTAATTCAACTCACAAGAGAAAGTCGATTTCAAACCACAAGTCAAAACACCATGATGAAAATCCCTTTGCCTTTGTTTAGATATTTATATCTTATTCACGCTCATTAATTGAAATGAGGCGGAAGGAATAAATTTTCTATTTTTTTTTAAGGGGGTTTACAGAAACTTGGGCCTTCATTATAAGGTATGCACATTGAATTGCTACATTGACTCTTGTACGTAATTAAAAAATTTCAAAAATATATATTTATGTTGTTGATTGTACACATTGAATTCTCATTATCGTTTTTAAAGTTGGTGAAAGTTTTAAGAATCGATAATAATCGTTTGTGTTTAATGTATAGTTCAAATTTTGTTATGTGACCAGCGTAGATATAATGTGTAAAGGTGCAGACATGAAATACAAGTCATTTTTAGTTTTCAAATAAAATGGCCTTCATGGAAAAAAATTGTACAATACATCCTCATTTGCGCTGTGAGTTATAATCCGTGACATTTGCCAATTTTATGAATCCCTTGGAGACACCAAGTATCCCTTGTTTAAAAGTCGCTTTTGGTGATCACACGTATTATTTTTATGTTTATTTAAAAATATTGTTTGTTCATGTATTATGTGGAGTGACTAGTAGATGCATTGGAATTACAAAGTGAATCTAAAGTCTAATGGATCCATAAATTCCATTATACCCACAGTGAGAAAAAAATTTGTGACTGTAACTTTGTGACTATAGGATGATCGTCACATGGCTTCTCTGATGTCATAGTTTTATTAAAGTTATATACGTGTGTTAATGTTTTTAATGAATATAACTATGGTTCGTTTATTTATTATGTGTATGTAATGGGTAAACACGAAAAGAGTATGAAGTGAAATCTATAAAGCAATGTATCCCCAGACTTGAACGAGTTGTTTGGTGAACATTAGAACCTCGTGACTCCATTGTTATGATGCAATAAGTAATTGTCACTTGTCATACTCTGAATGGATAATGAAAATTCAAAAGCCAACAAGAATGCTTTTTATGACAACTCCACGTGATCGTGAGAAATACAAAGTGAAGGTGTGAACATAAAGGGTTAGAATGTGAAAAGATTCCACTTATCTGTAAACTGTACAAAAGTCATTTAGAATTGTGTGACTTTATGAGTACGAGCCAATAAGAAGGTGCTACATCTATTGCTCAGATTAAACAAAATAAAAGGTGAAATGTGTTAAGGGTTTGGAACTCGGTGAAGACATATTACATAGAACACTCCACGTGGCCACGTCAGAGATAAATACAAAGGTATTTGTGGTTGAGTGGACATTAAAGCAAAATCTAATATTAATGCATCCATAGTGAACATCAAAAATAATAGAAGACTACATGTGCTTCGTGATAATGACATTATTTTACCCTATTTTGGATTAATAAGTGAGATTAATTGAATTAAGATAGAACTTTAAAATGTAATTTAAATCAATAGATATGGCATTCAAGCATAAATTTGAATCTGAAAGACTGAGATTGATTTTTTTATTTGAAAAGGGCATATGTTAAATAGAGAAAGTATTAAAGAGATCACAATAGTGAGCTTTTTTGATTGATTGTCTAACTGTGATTGTATTTTGAAAATGAAAATTAGATATGAGCAGACATGTGGTTTGTTTGATTTTGGAAGTAAGTCATTGTTTGTGCTAGGTCAATTGTTTAGAATCAAATCAATATCATTGGTCAACATTTACCTTCTTGTCAGTATTGACCTATGTAAAAGTATGGCACAATGCCTACAGGATCACTTGTGACTATATTTATGATCTTGAACTCTAATGATATGCTCAACATAAATTGATCTCTTTTACCTTGAAACCCTAGGTGTGCTTGTGAAGGTTATAAACATGAAAACATGGAGAAAGTGTAATAGACTAAGCTTACCTTAATAACCCATGTTTAATGGTTCATTATTTCTTATGTATCCAATGTAGACACTCATTTTCGGCCACTTCCATGTCTAAATGGACTTTAGACCAATTTATAGCAAACAATGCACAATTAAGCCAAGAAATCACCTACACATCCCAAAATCATCTGCACATTGAATGTAAATACCCATAATTGCGTCAAGACATATCTATTTGGGGCGTTATCCTATACACATTGATAACCTCTCACAAATTCATCTCTAGTTAGCTTATGACCAAGCAAACTGATATTTTTGACTAATTAAGTGGAGCACTTAATCCAATTCTTGAAATGACCAAAAGACTAAGTAAAATTAATTAACCAAGCGAATTAAATTAAATGCTTATGTGAAAATTCCATGTGTAATTGATAAATATGTAATTTCTAAAAAAAAAATCAATAAATATGAGGTCATGATGATGTCATCATCTTCAAAGTCAAGAATTGTAAAATATCAACATAAATGCCATAAAAGTAGAAATATTGAGCCATGCCTTCATAAATGCATAATTAAAACCATCATTAATTGCATTTGGGCTTCCAACCTTAATTTTAACCTAACTATATGTGGGTTAGAATTAGTTGAAAACCTATAAATACAATCGCCATGACCATTCCTAACCAAGCTTTTATATGCAAATAAATAATGCCAAATTATTGCTATAAAGCTTCGTTGCCAACACAAGTTAAGAGCCAATTGCCAAGGGAACAAGAGGAGGTACTATCCATAAAGCATTGGCATCGTTAAAGACCCTTTGTTCACAATATCAAGTACAAGATTTTTCACGTTGATTGCAATATTGAGTCATTATAGGAAGGTAAATGGTGTTCTTATCTTCAATTTATAGATTTTTTGGTCTTGTTATCATTGCTCACCCTAGTACTTAGGCTTAGAGTATTAGATGTCATTGCATTGTTTTGGTTTATCCACTAATAAGAGAAACTAACATTGTCTTCATAATTCTACGTTACATATTGGCACGTCCGATGGGACACGCACCCCACATTCATCCTAAGAACATCTTGGGACCCTTCAAAATCAAGAAAAACTCATCAATGACCTTATTTTTAGCTTTTTCCCCTATTTTTTTTGTGTTTTGTGATTGAATGCAGAAGTGAGAATTTGTTCACTGCATATCAGTGAATTCAAAAGCAAAAAACAATGAAATCATTGCTGAAAAGTGTGAAATCATGCAAGAAAAGTGCGAATTTGTCTTTATTTTAACCCTACTATGCATAATTGCGAATTCAAAACTCTATTTCTTGAGATAGTCTGGGTGAACTATGAATTTGTTATACAATTTTCATTATTTTCTAATTTTTCTGCATAATCATAAATTTGGAACATTAAATTGTGAAATCACACAATAGAATCCTGAAATCATATTATTTGTTTCTATGTTTTTTTTTGTAGGTTTCAAAAATTGTGAAATTACAGACAAAAGTTATGAAATTGTAGTTACAAAGTGCGAAATTGTTTTGTTATGTTTTTGTGATTTTTTACAAGTTTTTGGAAAGTATGAAATCGGTCCCTGAAATAGCAAAATCACTAGACACAATTACGAAATCACAAAATGTAGTCACAAAATTGTAGAGAATAGCAACAAAATCATCAACCTGAAGTGTGAAATTGGCACAATTATCAGTGAAATTATTGGCCATAACTATGAAAATGTCCCAAAGTTGTGAAATTGTCACTGAGTTTTTTATGTTTGTCATTTTCTTGATTTTCACTAACCTACAATTTTGTAGTTTACCTTGACTGTGTAACTACGAAATCACTTTAGAGAGCAAGATTTTTATGATTTTTAAGCTAATTTTACATGTTGCCTTCACTATCTTAGCCTAAACAAACTTCTAACAAGTGTTTTCAGGGTTTCTCAAGCAAGGAGAAACTATATTGCATTCCAAAAAGCACTCCATCACATATTTCCATTTTAATGTTTAAAAAAAAATTATTTCACACTTTTAATCATGCATTTTCCTTTTAACATTATTTAGTAAAGTCGTGCATATGCTCTTCCCTATTTAGGGTGACTCATAAATGCAATTAAGCTAGTTTTTCATTGTAACCTGGAGTTCAAGTCATGTATGCTCTCTCCTCATTTTCTTAAGTGTGGGTGACTTAAAATCAACTTTCTTCCTTTTTATGTTGTTTTGGATTCGCGAGCAAGAGTTCATCACCTTCTCACAATTTTTTTAGGGGTGCATTGATCTAGTGTTTCATCTCCCAACATCATACCAACCCCACTTATCTAGTGAGGTATACAGATTAAGCACACTATTCATTGGATCAGTGGTTGAAAAGTTAACTTGATCAATCAAATAGGGTCTCAGAGCATGCAACAGTCTAGACATCACACTCTACTAAGAAATTGACAAAGGAATGGTTATGAAAGGGACAAGACCCTTTCATAACAAGCTTGATAGTTTGTCATCCAATTTATAGATATTTTATTGTGCCCAAGTGTTTTTAGGCACTTGTGGACCATCTAGAAAAACCAATTCAAAAATTTTAGATTAATTGACCCTATTTGTCGTGGATTATCTTACCAATGTTGACTTACTTTTGCACTCTAAGTTTCATGCCATGTACAAGTTCTCAAGAAATAGAAGAGGACTATAATTTCTACCTTCATGTGCTTTTATTTATTGAATTCACATTTAATTCCTCTTAAGAATTGGTATATCGATAGAAGTTTGGTTGATACTATGCAAACCTTATGTCAGTTATTAAGATAGGAACATATGTTTGTGTGCTTCTTATTTTATGTAATTGAGTCCAATACGAAAACACGTGATACATATACCATTCACATTAAGAAGTGTTATGCTTCCCAAATTTAAAGAAACCATTTGCCTAATAAGTTTAACCCATTATTTGGTAGAGCCGAAGGCTCAAAAATGTGCAAAGCACAATATTTTCAGTCGGTCAATTAACACACTATATTCATTGAAAACTATCACATATATAGGGAATACTTCTCCTATAAAGTAGGAGTCTATTATAATCCCTTTATTTTCTCTCCAATATCTATCTCCTAATTTCTCTACCACAACCCTATCTTTCGTGAGATGCAACTCACATTATTAATTTGCACACAATAATATTATCGACAATAAATATCACTATTGTCATTACATGATTTATACTAACAAATCAATATTATATTCACACAATAAGTTCACATTATTAATTTACCTCAACAATGCTTTAGTCCAAAGACTTGAAAAAAACATTTGTGACTTAATTTATGAAAGACATTGTTATGCTGCTCATTTTGACCTAGACTGTTTCTCATTTAAAATCCAAGTCTCTCAAACCAAGTTTGAAATCCATCTTTCAAAGTTCAGATCTAAAGACATTTGGTTTACGTTTGAGTCTTGCCTACAACTTCAGTGTGAGTTGTTCACCTTTTTGTGTTTAGGTCATGTAACTTGGATTGAATTTTAGTTTGGTTTAATACCTTTGCCTAGACCAAGTCCACACCATCTATTTTAGAAGTGCGAGTTCCCTTTTAGACTGAGACAACATTTTGCCTTGTTTCCAGGTTTCATGTAGTCCAAGTATGCCTTTTGTTTCACACTAAGACCCTTAAACTTAAGAGTAACTTCAAGTTCATGCTTAGACCAAGTTCATTTCCAAGACCAATTTCATGCCAAACCTATACCAATGCCAATTTCATTTCAAATGACGACCAAGTCCATTTCACTTCAAACCATTTCCCAAAGCAAATTCACAAGTGCCAAGTTCCAAGTCGAAATTGACCAAGTTCAAAACCGCTTTCACATAGACCTTTTCCAAACATTAAGTATTTCAACCAAATTGAAAAGCCATGCCAAAATTAGGGTTCCTTTTGAACCCACATCCTAAACCATGCCAAGTTTAGGTTTGTTTTGAACCCACATTTCAATGCAATCAGGGTTCAATTTTGAACCCATGTACCAATTATGAGCCAAACAAAGCCAAAGCGGGGTTTGTTTTGAACCCACATACCTATTACCAAGCCATTCCCATGCCAAATTAGGCTTTGTTTTAAACCCATGTGCCACATTTCTTTTAAGTACCAAGGCAGCCCACTTTTGGGCACATTTCTATTAAGTAGCAAGTTTGTCCTTCTTTAGGATAATTTCTTATCAAGTGCCCAGACTGCCCTTTGTGGGCTAATTTCTAATTTCCAAGCCAAGCCATCCCAGTTATCATATGCCAATGTCATCCTTATTTGGGCCAATAATTAAGACCGAGGCCAAGTTTTACCTCTTTGGGCCCATTCCAATTTCATAGACCAAGACTTTCAAACCAATCATGGCCCCAAAGGGAAATCTTACCCAATGAAACCTTGAGAGACATCTTTTACCAATTGCTCATAACGAACATGATTAGATATCCATGCCCTCAATATTTTAATGCAAATATTCCCAAACCTCACTAGTATCAAACAGAGGAATATTGTGAGCATCGTAAGATTCAAGGCCATTCACTTAATCAATGTCCTAGATTCATGTTTTATGTCCAATGTGATTGACAACAGCCACATTGAAATAGATCTAAATATGTTAAAGTATAATATTTTGCAAACAAGAGTAAGACAAGGCTGATAAAACCAACCAATCCTCATGTTTTTATTGAAACACCTATTTGTGATGAGTCAACCTATGATAAATCACCCGTTGACCATTCTCCTGTCTTTGAAGAGACTTACTTTGACAATCCAATATTTATTGAGTTGCCCTTCAATTGTTTCCATATATTTGAGGAGTTTCACTTTTGTTAGGGTGTGGAGCTAAAAGCTTCAACTTGTTGCAGACATGAAGAAACAGGAGGTTGCTGAAGATCCAGAAGTACCGACGTCGGCAGCATGACCGACGTCGGTCATTAACAGTGCAGAAGGCAACCGACGTCGACAGGAAGTCGGTAGCACCAGGCAAGCAGGGACCGGCGTCAGTCGCCTGTGTGTTCCAAAACTGCTGTTGACGAACAGTCAGTTAAGTGAAGCGAGTGTTTACATGTTTAGGGACTAATTATAGTCACGAGCTGCGTGTCTAATTATTGTAATTAGAGTTCTATTTTTGTATGCATGGGATTCTATTTAAAGACCCATGAGGCATGTATTGTAATCAAATCAAGAAGGCAAGTAAAGCATTGAAGCATTGAAACAAGGTCAAGGAGATCTATAGGTGTAAGGTCAAGGAGATCAACTGAAGCATTCAAGGAGGGGATAACAACTCAAGTTGTTGAGTTGGTTTTGGTTGAGCAAGAGAGAGAGGGAAGAAGGTCTTGAGGTGTGGCAAGCCTTTGAGGTGGAGAAAGAAGTGGCATCTTCCTTATTGTATTTTCTTCTAGTAATATTTAATACAAGAGTGTGTATTGTCTCTCAAATTCTTTGTTGTCTCAAGTTTTTAGTTACTTAATCATTCTGGTATAATTCTGTGTTTAATTGCTTATAATAAAGTAATCAATTGTGCTTCCGTTGGATAAGGGGTTCCTAACAGTTGGTATCAGAGCTACGGTTTGCAGGGAGCAGGTTATTGTTTTTTTATTACAGGTCATTCACAGGGTTTTCTGATTGAGTGGGAGTTCAGCAATGGTAGAAGAAAGTAAGCTATGAATGGAGAAGTTTAACGGTAAGAATTATCAACATTGGAGGATGCATATAGAGGATTATTTGTATCAGAAGGATTTGTACTTACTGTTGGGTGGGGTTGCATGCAAGCCCACAGATATGAAGGATGAAGAATGGAGTGTTTTTGATTGGAAGGCTCTCAGTTCCATAAGGTTGAGCCTTGCATCGTCTGTGATTTCCAACTTGTCACAGTGTAAGACAACGGAAGAGTTGATAAAATCTTTGGCAAATTTATATGAAAAGCCCTCAGCGTCAAATAAGGTATTTCTTATGAAACAATTATTTACTTTGCAAATGCAGGAAGGTGGATCGGTATATACTCATCTTAGTGATTTCCATGGTTTGGTAAACCAGTTAGCTTCAGTCAATATTATTTTTGATGATGAAGTAAAGGCTCTCTTGATATTATGCTCTTTACCTGAAAGTTGGGATAGTTTGGTTATGGCAGTAAGTAATTCTGCATCTGCTTCTAAAATCTTAAAAGTTGATGATGTTATGAGTGTGATCTTGAATGAAGAAATACGCAGGAAAAGCACAGGTGAATCATCAGGGAATGCTCTAAGTGCAGAAAGCAGGGGAAGGCAAAGAGAGAAAGTGGAGCAAGGGAAATCAAGGTCGGGAAGGAGATCCGAATCCAAAGGTATTACCTGCTAGTTTTATGGAAAGCAAGGACACACAAAGAAGGAGTGTTGGTTGCGAGATAAAGAGAATCAACCTGAAGGTAAAGAAGAAGCAAAGGATGCAAATATTATGGTACAAGATGCTCTCATACTTTCTTTGGATAGTCAGGTAGGATCATGGATTTTAGATTTTGGTTCATCTTTTCATGCATCCCCAAACAGAGATTTGTTCCATGAGTATGTGCAGGGAGGCTTTGGAGTGCTTTATTTAGGGGATGGTACGCCTTGTCAAATAGTTGGCAAAGGGAAAGTGCAGCTGAAATTGCAAATGGACAACACATGGGTGTTGAAGGAGGTCATGTATGTCTCAGTTCTGAAGCAGAGTTTGGTTTCTGTAGGAAGGTTGGGTGATGAGGGGTGCACAATAACCCTCACAGCGGATTCTTGGAAGGTTATCAAGGGTGCACTTGTTTTAGCAAGAGGTAAGAAAGTAGGTACTCTTTATCTATCTACTTGTATTACTGTTTCTACTTTTGGTTTATCTACTTCAACTGTAGATTCAAAGATGTGGCTTAATAGGCTGGGTCACATGAATAAGAAGGGAATGGACGGTCTTGATTCAAAAGGTATGTGTTCAGATTCGGAAAGCATAGATAGAGTTCATTGCAGGAAAAGGAAATTTGATGCTTTTGACAGGAACAAAGAAGCCTTGGTGTTTATGGAGGAGATGAGGGACAGAGATCAGTCACAGGGGCTGAATAATTATGAGCAGGGCAATATGGACAGAGGTTTGATCCAAGATGAGCTTGCAGTTGAAGATTTCGTCACTTACAGGAACACACAGACACCGATGTCAGTCACATGGGACCGACATCAGCCAGACAGGTACTGACATCGATCACGTGCAGACCAGCAGGGTCGGTAGAGTCGGCAGGAGAAGACTGACGTCGGTTAGGCAGGAACCGACGTCGGCAGGGGGGACACCGGTGTCGGCCAGGAAAACGACGTCGGCAGTCAGGGTCAGTGCAGGGAATCGACATCAGTCGGGAGCAGACTGGGAGATGGCCGAGATCGGTCACTAGAACGGATGTTGGGCGAACAACAAGCTGTCAAAGAGTCTCAAATGCCCATATGGAGGTCAGAAAGGGTAAGTGAACCTCATATTCATTGTTCACCTTCTTTATATTGCTTACTGATGGTCAAAGAACTAGGAAGATGGAAGAAGCAATGCAGGTAGAATCCAGAAACAGTGGGAGCTTGGCATGGATGAGGAGTGTGAGTCCTTGGAGAAGAACCAAATAGGTATTTGTTGGTAGAGTTGTCAGCTGGAAGAAAGCACTGGATAGAGGGATGGATTCCCATTTTAGAGAAGAGAGTGGATGGACACGTGAGACAGAAGGCTATGGTATATGGTCTTGATTAGGCTGCAGAGCAATGGAGGTTTGACCATTGTATTTTATCTTTACCAGGTTGGATAATATTAGCTACATTATTCTGTTACTGTATTGTGTTGCTTATTGCAGGGTTTCACATATAGGGAGTTTTCTGAGCTAAGGGTAAAGTTGGTTCAGATGTATGTCATGAAGAATTTGGGAGCAGCAAATTTTTTTTGGCATAAGTGACAGGTATAGCATCACAGGTTTTGTGGTGGTTGGTCTTCAAGAGTGACTTTAAAGAGGGATACAGAGCCAAGGGAACAAAGTAGATGGTGTACAGGTACAGGTACAGTTGCAGTTGTTTATCTCCAAGTGGGAGATTGTTAGGGTGTGGAGCTAAAAGCTTCAACTTGTTGCAGACATGAAGAAACAGGAGGTTGCTGAAGATCTAGAAGTACCGGTGTCGGCAGCATGACCGACGTCGATCATTAACAGTGCAGAAGGCAACCGACGTCGGCAGAACCATGCAAGCAGGGACCGGCGTCGATCGCCTATGTGTTCCAGAACTGCTGTTGACGAACAGTCAGTTAAGTGAAGCGAGTGTTTACATGTTTAGGGACTAATTATAGTCACAAGCTGCGTGTCTAATTATTGTAATTAGAGTTCTATTTTTGTATGCATGGGATTCTATTTAAAGACCCATGAGGCATGTATTGTAATCAAATCAAGAAGGCAAGTAAAGCATTGAAGCATTGAAGCAAGGTCAAGGAGATCTACAGGTGTAAGGTCAAGGAGATCAGCTGAAGCATTCAAGGAGGGGATAACAACTCAGGTTGTTGAGTTGGTTTTGGTTGAGCAAGAGAGAGAGGGAAGAAGGTCTTGAGGTGTGGCAAGCCTTTGAGGTGGAGGAAGAAGTGGCATCTTCCTTATTGTATTTTCTTCTAGTAATATTTAATACAAGAGTGTGTATTGTCTCTCAAATTCTTTTTTGTCTCAAGTTTCTAGTTACTTAATCATTCTGGTATAATTCCGTGTTTAATTGCTTATAAGAAAGTAATCAATTGTGCTTCCGTTGGATAAGGGGTTCTTAACAAATTTGACAAGCTAGTCTTTATTGATTCTCCCTTCAACCATTCCCATATATTTGAGGAGCCTCACTTTGACAAGCCAATCTTTATTGAGTCGGCCTTCAACTATTCTCTTATCTTTGAGGAGCTTCACTTTGACAAACTAGTCTTTGTTGAACCTTTTTTAGATGAGCATGTTTCTAAAGAACCCATTGTTAAACCACAGGTCATTACTCATCTATTGCCAAACATTCAACATGACACCTTTATAGTTGCATATACATCAAACACGATTTTCATTTATGAACCAATATTAGATTTAACATTAGAAGCAAAATCAACATGAGTCTCGATATCAGATTCAGAGTCCTTTGAGGTAGAATCAACTACAAAATTATAATACATTAGTGGATGTTACAACATTAGTTACACACTCCTTGTAGATCAGATTGAACACATTTGTGAGCCTTCTACGGCTTTTGAGAATGTTGTATTTAGCATTAACAAAAGTTCTCCTAGTAGCCTCTATGAGGATTGTGTTGTCTTTTATCATTCCATTACCATTCCACTTACCATTGACATCAATCAACCTAACTATTATATTGACATTCCACCTCCCATAAACATCGATTGGGACCAACAAAATTACACATTATTAAACTGCATCCAAGGGGACATACCAATTGTAGAAATTAGGGGGACCAAGACCAAATTCATGGAAAAGAAGAATAATCTCCCATTGAAAACTTTCTGGAGATGCTAGGGGACAATCAAAGTCTAAACTTGGCATCTTTTAGTGAAACCTTATTTGAGGCACTATAAGACAATCAAAATCAAAATTCAATGTTCTTTAGTGAAACCTTCTCTGAGGTGTTATGGGGAAATCAAGATAACTTTATTGGTGAAAACCTTTTTGAAGTGCTAATAGCTAAGCACAACAGTTTTTCATTACTTAGAGAAAACATTATTGAAGATAATATCGACACAACCAACAACCTACAACATACTCAACTTGTGTAATAAATTGTTACACTAAAACCTCAAGGCATTAGTAAAATTTGCCCATCAAGATCATAACATCCCACCACGCTTTCAAAGCCTAGACTCTAGGCTAGATTTGCACCTGTACCACCAGGATCTCTGCATGTATGAGCCCCAGATGAACATTATCATGCCGGCGTAGCCACTTGCTTCGTGAATTAAAACCAAGTGGAGACTCTGATACCACATGTAATAAACTACTACACCAAAACTTTGAGGCATTAGTAAAATCTCCCCATCAAGATCATAACAACTTGCAAAATCTCTTAGGCCTAAAGAGCAAAAAAATAGTATGGACTTATCGAGAGCATGTTTAAAAGTCTTAGGCCTGCTACAACTAATTATGTCGGATTCAAAATCAACAACATTGTATGTGATTGAAAATCTTGATCTTCATTTATTACCCAACCATTATACATTACATTATAGACCTATATTCCATTTCCCAATCAGACCTTTATCTAATGCCTATCATTATTTACTATTCCTAACTACACTTTCCTTCATCGAGGTTATGAAGACATTTTGTCTAGAGGTTTGGAATAAATAGAATCAATAGCTAACAAAGATCACAACAAAAACAATGTGATCCAAATCAATAGTAGGTTCTTGATAGAGTAGCTATTCAAAAGGGGTGTGGGTTAGCAATTTAAATAATTGAACATTTTGGTTGTGTTATCAACCAAATTTGCACCCTAAGGAAGTCTACTCCAACCTCCTTAAATTTGGAATAACATTGGAATGCCTCACTACTGTGGGTGACAATTATTAGAGGTTAGTCTCCAGACTATGGGCTAGCTCCCATGCACAACACCCACAACTAACCACTAACCTACTTGCTTTGAAAGAAAAGGGATAAAACAATATTAAACACTAATCTAATGGAGGTGGTGCACCAAGATAAACTCCACAATCCTACTTGAATCTGCACTATGGAAGACAACTTACAAAACTGATCTCAAAACCCAAGGTTCTCCTAACAAAAGTGTTTCAATATGAAGGTAGAATGCAATATATCTCTCAAATGGATGACAAATAGGTATGATATTAGACACTGATAACCCTCCTATGCACTTTAAAACACACAAAGTAACCAGTTACACATCATATAACCTGTTAGAAAACAAATTACTCACACAAAGCATGAAAGAGTGAGATGAATGCAAGAGAACTATCACTTGTCATCCAACAATAAACTACTTCACACACTTATGCAAGAATTTGAGGAACTAAAACTAGCTTGAAATATTTATTCTAAAGGCAAAATTAGTATTCAACTCATCAGGGCTTCACCATACCAAATGTGGATGTCATACAATGCCAAAAGAGGTAGGATATATAGAGAAATAAGGAAGAGAGAGAGAGGCATAGAAGAGGGAGATTGCTAAGTGTCTAGCATGAGTTACAAATAAGAATAAAGTTATGAAACAATCTAAGCAGGTTTCTAAGGACATATGTTTCATACTTGAAGATACATCCTCATTTAAGTGGCATAGGAGTTTTTTCTATTTTTGTTTTGACCATGTCTCTCAGAGTTGGATCCTTCTCTATGGTTGTCTTACTGATTTGATGTTTTTCATGTAAATGTGATGAGTACAAACACTTACCCGAATGCATTTCATGTTAATATATTCCCAAGAAAAGGCTTTTGTATGTATTTTCAAAATGTCAAAGACCCTAGCTTCTTACTCATCCTCGAGCCAATTATTTATATTTAATAATTTTCCCAGTTGAACTGTTAGTTAATTTATACCTAGATAGATGGAACTAACTTGTCTAAATTCATTCATGAGAGATTTCAAGGGGATAATATAAGGTTGTAACATGTGAAAGGTCGTTATGTTTTTGAGATTGAATTCTCCTTCTAAAATCACACCTATTAGAGGACAAAAAAAATCTAAAAGAAGATTTTATTGATTGTTGTGTACCCAACTAATAACTCTCTGTTGGAGAGGTGTGTGATCATAATTTTCATCTTGAGAGTCTTCTCAGTTATTTTGGTCACCTTCTAAATACGGTCTAATAATCTCTAGCTCCAGATTGGACATCTCTAGAGCTAAAGTGGGTACCTTCAAAGCTAGAGTGGGCACTTTTGGAGCCAGTATAGGCCTCTTCAGAGCTAGATCGACTTCTTTTATGCAACTCATTAACTCCTCTTCTAAATCATTCAAGTGATTTTTAACTACCACCATGGCCAGAGAGGAAAGGCTATTGTTATTTTTCTCTAGTTCATCCACCCATAAGTGATATATGAAATCTGGTGATGCGTTTATAGGTGGATAAAAAGAAAAAAAAAACTTTTAATCCATTTGAGATGGTCATGTCTTCAGATCTGTAGGCTATGAGTATTGCAATTATGTTCAGTCATGGTCTCCCTAGGATTAATTGATAACCTAATTTTTGACTCTTTGAATTAAGTATCATGAAATCCATGGGGTATTATCAATATTCTACTATTACTAAGACATACTCTATAAATCCCTTTGGCTTCGTAATGGATTGATTATCTATCTAAAAGATTGTATTAATTGGTTGTAATCCATTTAAGGAGAGTATTTTCAATGTTTCTGATGTCATAACACTGAGAGCATCTCCTAGGTCCACTAACACATTAGGTATTTCTTTTTTTCCTATAGCTACAATGATAATTGGGCTCCCAGGGTCTCCATATTTTGGTAGAAGTAATTTTCCTACCAAGAGGTCAACAAATTTTCCATCTGCTTGTATGGTATTAGGATATTGTTTTCTTCTCCCCAGGGTTTTAATGCACAAGTCTTTGATGATTTTATTAAGTTTTGGAATGTATATTATTGCTTGTATCAGGGATATCTCAATACTCAATTTTATTAGTTCTTGAACTAAGTCAAGTTCACTTTTATTTGTTGTTTCCTTGAGTCGCTCAGGAAAAGGAATTAGTGAAGGAGTAGTTTCTTGAGGTTTTTATTTTTATAAAATGTCTTCTGTTTTTTTATTAGCTCAGTAAGAGGTCTTTGACTTTATTTATAAATCAAGATTTCTATAATGTTGATTGGAGGACTATTCAATGTCTTGCTTAAACATAATTAGACATTACTATGGTCAATGACATTGACCCTCATAGTTCCTTCTTGTCCAATCCCATATATAGGGTCTGCCTATCTATTTTTGGGGTTTTCTATTAGTTATGAACAAAATTGAGGTTGAGTTACTTGTTAAGTTTGTGGAGATTGAGTAGGCAGAGGAGGCATCAACACTTGTTGAGGTGGAAAATCTTTTTTTAATTAAATGTTGGAGGTACCCATTGTTGATTTATCTGTAGAAACCACGGTTTCTGGTT
Source organism: Torreya grandis (assembly GCA_037957365.1). Taxonomy (NCBI): domain Eukaryota; kingdom Viridiplantae; phylum Streptophyta; class Pinopsida; order Cupressales; family Taxaceae; genus Torreya; species Torreya grandis. The sequence goes on from JARHVA010000430.1 coordinate 3,199,419, forward strand.
TTATTATGATACTCATGGTTTTGGTGATATCCACTCTTTTGGAGGCCAAGTTGGTAGTCCCCATGTTTGCGGAGGTATAGGTCCAGCCCATGGCATCATCCATGGATTGGAAGGAGTGCTGAGATCAAAGTGATTTTGATTTTGATTACAAGATAAATTATCCCCTTGTCTTTGTATACAATTAAGCACTTTTGTTTATTGGGTAGCTTGTTTCAATTGATTCTTTAGGATAGTTGGGAGGATAAAATTATTTGTATCATGGTCATTTGTATCACAAATTTCACACATGCTTGTCCTATCAAGTGTGAAATCTTAGAGTGCATGTTTCAACTTACATTTTGGGCAATACATAGCTTGAGGTTCAGTAATAGCATTAGATTTTGCTTGCAATCCATTTAATGTGGTGTTTAATTGAACCAAAATATTTGTTTTAAGGTTTGAAAATTTCTCCATGAGTTATCCTACATCATTGCTCCATTTTTTTATTTTTTTTATTTCTAATGCTAGCACTTGTTCTTGAGTAATTCTTATATAGTTCAACAATATTATTGAGACCTACTTTATTTGTGTCTCATTTTCCCTTTAGGTTCAAGGATTATATAACATCATCATCTAATTATTTTTAAAAAACCATTTTGTTCAAATCTTCCTCTAACTCGTATCCACATCTTCTATGTGCAAAGAGGAAACGATCAAGATAATCTTCTATATTCTCATCTTCTTTTTTAGACAAAAGAATTCCTCTTTTTTATCCTTTAATCTACAATAATCTTGGTATTTTGTCCAGAACAAGACTCCATTTCATCCCATGCGTGAATGAAATTTGGTTATAAACAGATAAACCGTCTCATGGTTGAATCCTTGAGTGTAGAAGGGAATAATTTCAATTTGTGATTATCATTTTTTTAATCATAAGTTTGACACAATACTTTAAACTCAAACAAAAATTGGTTAGGGTCTTCTATGGATAATCTCCTAATAGTAGGTGGTATGGATAGGGACACGTTATTCATTGTTACATTCTCATATTGATCTAAGATAATAGGATATGTGAATTTTTTTTCTAGTGGTTGAGCTCTACCTCTTGCAGCCCTATTTGGTAAATTGTTTCCTAGATTGTCTCCCATATATTTCCAATAGATGTTGTAGAGAGTTCCATTGGTACGTGTTGAATCATCAGAAGTGATTGAAAGGCTATTTGATTGGGATTCAAAACTCTGGTTTACACTATTTTGTAGTTTTAATTGCTTCATTTGGAAGGATGTAACTTCCATTGGAGAATAATCCCAAAGTTAAGGTGAGGCTAACAATGGTTCTTCCTCAACAGTTTGATGTTCTTTTCCTATAAGGTCTTCCAGTACACTTTGTTTATGTGACCTACTAGTGTTTGTGCTTTGTTGAAGGTTCTTAGGAATATATCTTCCCTTTGAATCTATTTGTTTATTCATATATTTATTTGATTTAAGGGAAGTTTTTCTTAACCAACTTTCAGTTTAGGATATTTTGCCCTACTGACACTTAAAAAGTCCCCAACAATAGCACAAAAAATGATGGGGTTGTCAATCCTCTCATTTAATCATCTAAATTAAGTTGATTTCATATCAAACTAGGGTCAGTGTCTAATGATTGTTAGCAGTAAGGTATGCCAAATAACGACTAATAGTTGTATGTTTAGGAGAAGTTGTGGATCATTCTCCTAAAGATATAGTCTACTTTCTTTGAATTTGAATCTATTCTATTACTTGTGAAAGCAAACACACTTGTTGAATGTAAGTGCTTATAAGAAAAACACACTTTTGTTGAAAATTAAAATGCTTGAAAGAAACACACAAGTAATCTATGTTGTTAGAATTGAAGTTGTTTTAAAAGAGAAATGCTTTTGGAATTTAAAGTGTTGAAATTAAACTTGATTTGAAACACACATGCATAAATATGAAAAACCTATAAGTTAAAACATATAACACAATACTTTGCATAAAATAATGAATGACAAACTTTAATACACACAAGAATATGAAATAAACATATCAATACCAAAATAAATCATCCTTCATTGGTAAAGTGGTCCCTTACTCTCCCTAGAATAGGATTAGATCACATTAGACTTGCAGAAATGTCATGAAATCAATTATTAATTAATTTTAAAAGTGTTTACATTGTTATAAAATTTTAATTATATGCTTCAATCATCTACTTGCTACATATTCTCATTCTATATTATTTATATCAGTAGGAAGACGTTTATATGTGACAACACTTTTACAATAGCTGATTAAAAATAGAATAACTTCTTAACAAGCCCATAACTAATTAAAATATTGTTTATTTAAAATAGAAAGATTACAAATCCTTTCCATGTTTCAAAGGACAAATGGTGGAAGAGTGTTGACATCAATTTTCATGTGCTAGCTTTGGTTATTATTTGTTACAACTTATTTCAAATTAAACCATTTATATTTTGGCAACAGACCTATTACAGTACTTACAGTGGCTTTTATAAAAAATATTATAAAAATAAACATGCTATCTTTGGAAATTATATACATGGATTCTAGAAATATTCCAAAAATAGACTAGGATACTTCTAATCAAGTAGATATGATTTTCAAGATGATGCAAAAGATTCAAAATGTCTTTTGTTGAACTCTTGGAAGTCTTCAGGGCCAGTCTGAGCATCTCTGGAGCTAGAATGGTGATCTTCATATTCAGATTGGTGATCTCCAAAGCCATCCTAGTGATCTTCAAAGTCAGACTTGAATCATCAAAGCTGGTTTTAACTGATCTTCTGAAGTCCTTTTACTTTGTCAAAACACATTTTTGCCTTTAGTACATTTGGATTACATATATATATATATATATATATATATATATATATATATATATATATATATATATATATATATATATATAATATAAACTAGTGACTTTTCATGCAAAATATTAGAATAAAGTGTGTAAATAGGAAACATTAACCATCATAAAATAATCAAGGCAAAGTACTCATTTTCTATTTTGAATTAGTAATGAGTTATATGATATACAACTAAATCCACACAAAAGGAAGATTATTTAGGGAAATGTGAAGTCATTTCTTGGATATAATGAGCCATTTTATAGGCTCATCATTTCCCACACACTTTACCTTTTGAAAGTCCTCTTGCAAGCTAAGATCCCTTATGTTCTCTACTGGATACAATATCTCTCAGTTTCTTGCTGAGGTCATAAGTGTCATAATAGGTATTAAAATGTAGTTGTGTTTTATTGATGTAACCTTTATATGTTCTAACATGAGTTTTCCACCTTTCAAATTGTTCTTATACCCAAGTTGATGTATTTTGCCATGAGGGCATAGGAATGAAAATCAATGGTGGCTTATATCGCATACCAATCTATTCTGACATAGATATGTTTGCTCAAGTTATTATATCAATGTTATGACAAATTTGGCTCTCTTGAGACACCATTTAAGGTTATTTGGCTAAATAACATCTCTTCTTTTCAAATAAATACTCAATATATCCCATCTTTGATCATAAGCAATAACGACAATATTAAAATGACATTAAGCATACTCCTCAAAATGAGAGATGCATTTCCTCAAGATGTGTGGATGTTGTTCCCTAATATTGGGGATATATAAAAGACTTCATAAAGCTATGAATAACTTATCTACATTAGGGAAGTTAGGCCTCATATAAATCCCAATAGTTTTGCCATGTATAACATATTTTCTCTTGTTCTTTCACTCCATGCAATTTGATTTTGCAAGGTGGAGAATCTAAAGCTTTAATTTGTACTTATCCTATAAATAGTTTAATTAGGAAGGAGGACATATGTCCTTTGAGAAAGTTACATAAATAAAATTCACATAAAATATTACGTTGCTCAGGGGTACAAGTGTGATAAGCTTACATAAACTCATTATCATCTTCTAGGTCATAGGGGAGACCACAATAAATTCTCAGCAATTTCCATTTATAAAACTATTTTTGAATAAAGAGACCATACCCAGAGTTAGGCCTTTTACAAGCTAAGATTTTTTTCCCAACTCACAAGCTATTTGTAGTATTGACTTTACTTTTCATTTTTATTTTCTCTCCTCTTCAAGATCCTCTTTCAATTTCCTATTCTCTATCTTCACCCCCTTGAGGGTTTGACAAGTTTAAACCAAAGTGGACAAGATGTCATCATAAGATAATAGTGTTTGCACACCACAATCCACTTATTCTTTTGGTGCCACAATTTTCTCTTTCAATGAATTTGTTTCATTATATTTGTTAATAAACTTAATTTTAATTTCCTCAAATTCCTTTTGTAGAGATTCGATAGCTTCTTTATTACCTTGTAACTTTTGCTTGATGAATGCTATTTATTCTTGTTGTTTTATGGATGCTTCTGCCCTTGACATAATCATAGCCTATTCTAATTTTTCTTCCTCATCATGGTTGTGATAGAATTTACCAATAGTTGATATTTGGTAGGTAGAACACACAATAATTATTTTGTAATGATAATCTTACTTGTATTCATAACTATGCAAGAATAAATACAATAATTTTCTTGATAATATTCATAACAATAGCTTTAAGAAAGGTATAGGTAGAACATAGGCATGACCCAACATCCTCATCCATGTGAGATTATATTCCTCAATGACCTAATAACACCTAAGCAAGCTAAATAACATGTGCAAGGAAAAAACATTAAATATAATAAAAATCTACACTAACACCTCTCTTAAGTGTAGATTATGTGGGTAAAATAAATGGGTCCCAATAATTTGGTTTGATAAGGTACCCAATAACAAATCAACTCTCATAAAGTGGAGAAAAGGAGAAAATCCATATGAAAGACTCTCCCCCAAAATAGAGAAAAGAATGAGAGAAGGCTAAAATCCCCACTATAAATTACAACTTGTAGCCACCTTGTATCTTCAAAAAGATTTCTTTGGAGTGACTTTAGATCATAAGTAGATATAATGAAGAGTGGATCACCCTGGAACAATGAATATGTCTGCCAAGTGCCTAATGGATCTCCAACCAAAGTGTGGTTCCTATATAATTTATTATACCCCTCATACATAGTATATGAACCAACTACACTATGAAATGATGGTGCATATGAATCAGAGGTGAAGAATGAATGTGGAATGCCATGTAATTGTGTACTAGATTGCTCGATATTTTATGAGTCCTAGATCAATGTATTTGATCTCTATAATGTCTGAAGTGGACTAGAATTAGGTGGATCAATAAATAACTCTTCAATATCTGGAAGGTGACAAAGAGATGGTAAAGGTGTGTCTCCATCACTACTGTAGTCATTTGTGATAGAAGAGGAGTCCTCATCATCATATATGTGTTTAAACTCAATGATTTCATCAAGTCCAGGTGAGTTTGATAAATAATATGAAGGAGAGTCAGGGATAAAGTGTGTGACAGTATATTGTTGAGTTTGATGATTCATTATTTCCATTGCCACACTAGTATCACTATGAAACTCTCTAGCATACACTGAATCTAGAGTGAACTCAACTCACATTCCCAGACCAAGGTGAGTAATTTGGTAAAATGACAGGAGATTAGTTGAAACTGAGGGAATACTTATAACATTATTGAATGTTCCACCACTCACTTTAATAGAACCTCTTCTGAAAACCTATGTAGAAGTGTCGTCAACCGGTCAAATAGTGGACATGTCACATGGTTCCAAGGAAGTGAACTCTACTTGTGAAGAAGCCATGTCATGTGATGCACCAGAGTCAACAACCCATGTAGGAGTCTGAGGTAGAATGGCAATTAGGGCCATGCCTTTTACTTTCTCCTTACCATATTATTTTGATTTTTATTTATGATTGCCATTTGCCTTGGAGGATTCCAGGGTTGATGAACTTGGTTTGATAGACTCGAGAACACACATATTGTTCTTCTCAAGAAAGATTTTTAGATGGTTAATCTACTTTTTTAAATATTTTCTTTCATCATGCTTTCCCAAGAAAAAATCCAAATTTTATCCTCTCTTTCCAAGGCTTAACACTAGAAGAGGAGGTCTCATTGGTTGATTTGGAGGCAAGAGTATTTTGATCCTTTTCCACTTGATCATTTTTATTATGTTTCTTCTTATTATTATTTGAAGGCTTAACAATGTAGGGATACTAAAGAGCCTAAACTTGGACAACAAACAAACAAACAAATAAACAAATGATCCATGTCTACTTTTGTTGCTTCCACAACATGCCCTCATTCTTCTAAAATCAGGGAACGCCTTTTTACTTTCTTGATTTGATCTTGTTCGCAGTCATAACTCATCGATCTCAACACTCTTAAGTTATTTAGTAGGCCACCTTGGTTTGCATTCCTAACAGGGCACAAAATCATCACCATTGGATAGATCATGTTCGTGCAAGAAAACTTCATATATAAAACTTAGTGTTCAAATAAAGTCTTAGCCTCTCATTTTGTAGAAAATATGGCTTTCTCAACTCTATTGAGTCATCCTAGGGGTTAATATTGATTTACATGTCATTTCAGCCTCCAAAAACCCCTCCATTACAAATATCAAGTCTATGCAATAAATTTTTGTATATAACTCTTAGCTTGAAATTGATGTTCCCCCCATTTTTGAAGTTGGTGGAGTTTTACCCCTACTCTATAGGCCTTATTGTTCGAGGGTTGCAATGTATCCTTTGAAGTCTGAGGGATACATTGCATCCTTCAGAACTTGAGGCCTACATTGCAGGCTTCTAATCCTGACCAGTTAGATAAGGGGTCATTCAAATGGCCATAATTGTTGATCTGTCTATCAGATTTTCCAACCCTTTAATGCGATGGAACACTAGTTTCATTGCAAACATTTTTGTGCAATTTATTTTATGGGAGGTTGTGCCAATTTTGTTTTATATCCATTATCCTAACCTTTTTCTATTTTTGCCTTGGTAAAGTGCATTTGAATGACCCAAAAAATTTACATTTAAAAAAGTAATTTGTTTTTTGTCTTCTGTAGGTGGTGAATAGTGAAAGTGGTATGGAAAGGAGGAGAATAATGAGAAAAGAGAGTAATTAATCATTAATGAGGTTGGTTGGCATTTTGGAAGGAAAAATCTTCCCTTAGGAAACTACATTTTCCTATATATTGACTGATTTTCATTATAAAAGGGTTAGATTTTCTTATCCCAAAGAGATTATAGAGCCAATCCCTTTCATTTTCCATGCAAATTCTTATTTTAATAGATTAATCTCTCTCATCCCCTCTCCTACTATTATACTAGTATATTTATAACTGATTTATCTTGGTGGACTCAATTTGGATTGTCAAAATGTTTAAATTTGGATTAATAGCAAGCATTTAGAAGTTTATTCACAATATGTGCATATATATGGTGGTCGTGCTATCTAGTTCACTGCTTGTTCACCCTCAGAAACTTGCATCAACTTCGTACATGATTCTACACACATTGGTCACACATGAGATTGATTTATTAAGTTCCTCTGATTGAAAGGCTCAAATATGTCTTGGTTATTATAGGCTTTTCTTTGTCCATTTTCCCCATTTTATCATTTTTGACAAATCTGATAGTCTAGGAAACCTTTTGAATGCAATTTGTTGTTATAGTTATATTTTAATTACAAGTATTTTCTCCATTACTACAAATGCATTGTTGAATACATAGTTAATGGAATGAATGAACATTTTAAATTAGTCGCACTCGTATTTTAACCAAACCCTAAATGCTAATTTTAAATGTCTAGGCAACATCTAAAACTAAAATTGTGTCATGCTTCTTGAAACACATTGAAAACCCATGTTAACAAAGCACAAAATTAGCAATACCTTTCAAATTGTTCAGACACCCATACCCCATTAAAACTAGGTTTTGGATTCACACCAATAGGCACCTTGACCAAAATAATCCTTTATGACTAACTGAGTGAAATCAATGCGTTGTGACCCAACATACAAAGACTTCGAGGAGACATGCCTCATGGGAATTCTTTTAAGAGATGTTTGATGGGATTTTCCACCATAAAATCCTAATGTTAGCGAGTCCTTCCAAATGGCACATCAATAGTTTTGGTGCTAGAAGGAGGGAATGCTAATACATTCAAAACTAAAATTATTAACTGAAAAATTAAAACTTGAAAATGTAAGAGTGTTGCCCACTCTCAAGTATTCTAAAATCTAAACTATAAAGTAAACAAATACCCACTAGATTGAAGTTCATTAGGGTTGACTTTGAGCTATTAGATCTTACTAAACATAAAAAACCAATAACAAACAAAAGATAATAAAAAACTAGACATATCCACTCAACTAATAGCTTGCCTACGAATGTAGATTCTTTCATTGACTCATTTGTTGCCCCTTAGAACCCACAAATGGAAATTAATCCTACTTGTATTGGTAGAGGTGGATAACCTATGAATGCTTCAAGGTTGGCCATAATTTATCAAAGAATCTCGATAAATTCTACCCAAAATACATACTTAATAGGATTCAAACTACCAAAGAATATATTCAAGCATTCAAATACGCCCTTATCCGGACTCAAGTCCAACATGAGGATGTGGCTTACCACTTGTTTCATTACTCCTTAGGAGAGGTTGCCTATGCATGGTACCTCGTATCGCCAAACAAATATAATACCTCTGGGAATGATCTAGAGATAGTATTTGTTAATCACTTTAGGTTGAGTATTGATCTAGCTATCCTGTACCATGAGTTTGCTACTTCCCTTAGGGAACTGAATGAGTCATTGAGTGTTTTTAATACACATTTCCAAAATATATACCAGAGCTTGAAATACCTCTACACGTGAATGAAAATGGCTGCCATATAGACATGTCTAAGGACCTTTGACTCAATTACATCCATGTTTCTTAAAATAAATTTGGAAACACTTATATCCTTGTCATTGGCCTCAACTAAGATATCAACATTGAGCAATAGATGGTGCCACAAGGCTATGGAGTTTGTCCTTTAATTTTGTTGGGCCATCTTGGTGCTTATAATCAAATTTCAATGATCAACTAGGTTCTCATGCATAACACTCCAATGATGAATTCAATCCCAGGTGCCATGTATTCAATTCCAAATCTAGTCTACAATATAATGGCCATTAATTATATGCCTAATGGTCAACCTCATATGCCTCTAAATCACATAATGTTGGAGTCCAATAATCAACAACTTGTTTTTGTGGCCTAGAAAAACATTGTTGCCATGCCTAGCACTAGTGGTTATGTCACTTCTAGTAGCAATCAATAGGTAATCCCATCATTTTAAAACAATCAGATGCCTATCAATAGCACCCATAACCAAGCAAATCCTATTGTCCCTACATTTATAAACACTACAGCACTTGTGGTTAACACATTACTGCAAATAATAATTCAATAGGATATTAGTGTGAACCCAGAAGTAGAAAACTTACAACAAATAGTTCAGAGTTGAAAAATGGCATGGTAAATTGACATAGACAAGTACCTCAAAACACTAACCAAAAAGTGAACAACCCTACAGAAAATAAGAATTTTAATTTCCAGAGAACTAATAGGTAGTGGAACACTAGGCCAAATAATGGATGCATGCCTAATCTATTTGACAATACAAATCAGAATAATAATAATAATAATAATGGCGTTTCAAACTCAGTGAACCTAGTTGATTTAGCATTTCCCACTTGGTGTAGGTTGCACAACACGGTAGATCATGTTGAGACTAATTGTGTTGAGTTCATCCTAGCCTCAAATATCTTTCAAAAGGAGATGGACAACCTTGAGGTAGTCTATGCACCCAATAACAATTCAAACCAAAGAAAAATAAACACCAGTACAACTCTAATCTTGAAAATTGGTGAGTTCTCATTTGAAAGTGATAATGAGCTTGAAGACAACCTAGTCAAGGTCCATGCTTCTAAACAATTCAAAAGGGGAAACAACTATTATTTGAAGAGTAAATTTCAAATTCCATTAACTACTTTGACTCCTCCAAACAACACTCAAGTTCTCCCTGATAAGAACTCGAGCAACAATTTATTTCTACCTAAAGGGCCAATTATATCTTATCAATTTAAAAACAACTCTACACCCCCAAAAACCAACAAACTAGTAGAACAAAATTAACATGGATATAACATTGTAGAAGACATGAAGAAAACTAAGGCCAATATAACAATGTTCGATTTGCTCTAAATTTCCAACCTTAAATACCTGTTCTTAAAAGAATTATTTATTCCTAAAGGGAAAGAAGCTAATATGACAACCAATGCTCAAGTTGTAATATACAAAGAAAATACTGAAACCACTCCTTTCCTCTTCATAATCCATATTTTTTTTAAGAATCTACATAATTGTTTGGTGGATTTAGGGGCTTCTAGCAATGTGATGCCTTGTGAAGTTTGCCAGTAATTGGGTTTGACTCTTGTAAAGTCAAAAAAAAAGTTCTTTAGTTGGACAAATCAAAGATTAAGGTTGTTGGCGAAATGAGTCACATTCACATGCAATTGGATTTCGATTTGTGAGTTCAAAAATTTATAGACATTCAAGTAGTTGACATACCTAACACATACGATATGCTCTTGAATAGAAACTGGTCTAGAACATTGAATAGTTACATGACAACCAACTTCTCCCACATGTGGTTTCTATGGGGAAGCATACCCAATTATATCATAATTGAGTGTGAGTTGAAAATGACTCTCATGATCATAGAGTATTAAAAAATGAATGAAATCTTGTAGGAGGAATCAGAGCTAGGGGTCTACATGCTTGAGAAAAAGGCAGAAACTCATGATAATTTCTTCATTAACATGTTGACCATGCCAAAAGAATCAGAATTGGAGGAATTAGACCCACTAGATGAAGAGGATATCTTCTATACACTTAAAATAGCTCCATTACTTAGTGTTTTCATTGCATACAAGGGTGTAAAAATAGTTGATCCAAACATAGAGGAAAGTTTCCAACAAATTTTGTCAATAAAAATGGTGGCCTAGTTAGAAATTAACCAGATTAGGACATGGATACTCAAGTGAAAACAAATACACGGTAATCTCTTTTAATAACATACTACTATTATGGATAGTCAAACCCCTACTTCTGTTACAGATGATAAAACTATAATGTCATTGGCATGGGAAGAACCAAGCCAATAGTTGGTGCACTTGAAATAGTTGTGTTGTATAGGGATGTTTGGACTCATAAAAGTGAAAACTAGAAGGTTACAAGCTATTATGATGAAAGTATCATTATTATGAATTACTCAATACTTACATCTATTACTGAGGACCATATCATAAGGTCGTTGATAGTTGAAGAATAAAGTGGATGTCTATTAGATGTTGAGGAAACAAAATAAGAGGTCAATGTTACATCAACACTCATCTCTGAGGGTTCAATGTACACCATTGACTACTATATCTATGAGACCAAGGCTCAAAAGTTCAAGAATTACATAGCCAATGTGGTAATTAGCTTCCTTGAGGAACATTTTATCATCGGGTTGGGTAAGCAAATTACTCTGGGATGTGTTGATACCCACCCTTATTCCTCATTATAATTCAATGAATGGGTGTAAGTGTTCCTCAAACTCTATCCCAAGTGATTTTTTCAAGTTAAGTGTAAGTATATTATTGAATTAATTTTGTGAATTTGATTATTTTGCATGAAAACATCACAAATAAAGATTTTTGTGATAGTGTGCATGAACAAAAAGGGCATTATCTTTGTGAGTTTGAATGTCCCCTTAGTAGGATCTCTACCAAATTTTTCAAAATCCTTGGTGGGGATGCATTTTGCCTAAGGTTTCTAACTAGTGAGGATATCCCATTGCTTGTCAATGGGCAATTCCTCAAACACTACTTCCAGACTTGAATTAGCTTGACAAGTTCCTATAAATATATTTTATTTATCTTTCTTTTGTTTCTTGCTTTCTTCATTGCATTGGTTAGTTTAGTTTATTTTTCCTATTTTTCCCTACTATTTTGTTGTCAGTTTGGCCTCATTGCTCATCTCTTTTGAGCCTAACCCATCTGTTTTTACCTACAGGTTCCCCTATTGCTCAAAGAATAAAGAATAAAAGGATTGTAGGTAAGTGACATGAATGACATTCTAGTGCATAAGTATTATAATTAGTTTGTGGCATTAGATTCTATTTCTGAATCAATTTTAAAAGTTTAAACTATCATGTGCATTCTGAATTTATTCATGTTGGGTTAAGTTTTGGTAAACTAGTTGGTCAACAAAGACATTCTCTTGAAACCAAGCAAAAAAATTACATCTTAAGGGTTTCTGGTTTGCTTGGATGAACCTATTGCAGTGAAAGTCTAAGGTGAAAAATCTATAATTCTATCTTTCGCTTGCCACTGTGGTCCCTAACCCAAAATTGAGATGGTCAAATAAATAAAGAAAATAAAAGAGAAAGCAAAAGAAAATCAATTTAAAAAAACTCTAGTATGGTTGATTCAGGTAACCTCTATTGAGGCTATGGACACTCAGCCAACAATAGAGCAAGGCCTCGAGAGGGATCAGAGATAACTTCATCAAGGCTATGGATCTCTATCTAGTAATGGAACAATATCCATGCAATTTTTCTCAAGGTAAGATTCACTACCATGATGATTGTATCTATAGTAGTTAGTCTTTACAAGTTCTAAAAAGCAATAATTAAATCCTTTACACACATCGAGTCAATGAGAATGTCATGTTTAGCTTTTTTGTCCCTCTCGTCTTCTCCTTTCTCGAATCCATTCTCATTCCATGCATAGTCTCAGCTAATGATTTTGGGTTCATAGACACATTTATATCATTACAAAATACTTATAAGTATTTTCCAAAAGAGTTACCATTTATTGTTACTTCTACAATATGTCCTAATCCTTCCATAATTAGGGAACTTATTTTTTGTTTTATGCTTTGCTCTCGCTTGCACTCATAGCTCATCGGTCTCAACACTCTCAATTTACTTTGGTAGGCTACCTCGATTTATGTTCTGAACTAGTCCCCACAACCATCACCATTAGATATACCACATACGTGCGATAAAATTTCATATATAACACTTAGTGTGAAAACAGAGTCTTGACTTCCTAGTTTGCCTTTGAAAACCTAACTTGCTCAACTCTCTTAAGTCATCTCAGGGGTTCATCTTGATTTACGTGTCATTTTGACCTTTGAAAACCCCTCCATCATGGAGAATGTGTCTATGCGAGGAAGTTTCAAATATAAATATTGGATTGAAATTGATGTTCCCCTCTTTTTGAAGTTGGTGGAGTTTTATCCCTACTCAATAGGCCTCAAAGTCTGAGTGTTGCACTGTAGGTCTCAGAGTTTGAGGGTTGCACTGAAGTTCTCAGAGTCTGAGGGTTGCACTAAAGTCTTTAGATTCCAAGGATTACATTATAGGTCTCTAATCTTGATGGGTTAGATAGGGGGTTGTTCAAACATCCATAACTTAGTAATCGGTTTATTGAATTTTCAAACCATTTAATGCACTATAAATTTGGTTTCAATGCGGACATTTTAGTGTAATTAGTTTTTAGGGAGGCTGTGCCAATTTTGTTTTATATCCATTTTCCTAACCCCATTCCCTTTTTGCCTTGGTAAAGTGCACTTGAATGACCCAAAAGTTTTCCATTTAAAAAAGTAACTTGTTTTTGGTCTTGTGTAGGTGGTGAACAGTGAAAGTGGTGTGGAAAGGATGAGAATGGTGAGGAAAGGGAGTAGTTGAACATTAATGAGGGTGGTTAGAATTTTGGAGGGAAAAACCTCCTTTGGGAATTATGTTTTCCTATTTATTGACTGATTTTCATTGTAAAAGGGTTGGCATTTCTTCTCCCTAAAGAGATTATAGAGCCAATCCCTTTCATTTTCTATACAATTTCTTGTTTTAATAGATTAATCTCTCTCATATTCTCTCCTCCTATTATACTGGCATATTTGTAATTGATTGATCTTGGTGGACTCAATTTGGATTGTCAAAAAAATTATATTTGGATTAATAACAAGTATTTGTAAGTTTATTCATAATCTGTGCATGTATATGGTGGTTGTGTTATCGCTTTCACTGCTTGTTCACCCTTAGAAGCTTGTATCAACTCTGTACATGTGTTGGTCACTCATGAGATTGATTTATGAAATTCCTCTAATAAAAAATCTCAAATTTGTCTTCATTATTGTAGGCTTTTATTTCTCCCCTTTCCCTCTTTTATCATTTTTTATAAATCTAATAGTCTAGGAAACCTTTTGAATGCAATCTATAGTTATAGTTATATTTTGATTATAAGCATTTTATCTATTACTGCAAATGCATTGTCGAATACATAGTTAATGGGATGAATGAACATTTTAAATCAGTTGCACTCACATTTTAACCAAACCCTAAACATTGATTTTAAATCCTTGGGCAACATCTAAAACTACAAATTAGTCTTTCTTCTTGAAACACATTAAAACCCATGTTAATGAAGCATAAAACTAGTAATACCTATCAAGTTGTTCAAACACCCACTCCTCGTTAAACCTAAGTTTTGGATTCAGACCAACAAGTCCCTTGATCGTAGCATTCCATGATGACCAAATAAGTGAAATCAATGCATTGTGACCTAACATACAAAGCCCTTGGGGACTCCCGCCTAGTAGGACTCCTTTTAGGAGAGGTTGGACGGGCTTTGCCACCCTGAAAGCCTAACATTGATGAGTCGTGCCAAATGACACGTCAACACTTACTACAAAGGATAAATAATAGGAAAAGGACCAAAAATTACACTTTATATTTATTATATTTGTTTTGCATGTTGTGAAATAATTCTTCTTCGCGAGATGTCAAATAAGAAAAAGTATTTTTGCAATTCAAGCTCTTGGAGTTTCAAAAAAAAATGGTTCTTCTACCAAACTTATGTTGTCTTCAAGTCATATATAATCTACTAAAAATGAATATTGTAGGTTACTAATTGTTGCCTTATTTTGAGATCACCTTAGTTAACTCTTTGTAGAAAGAAGGGTCATTTTTTGATCTGACTAGCAAACCAGTAGCCTTTCTTTCTTCTTTTGCACTGGTTCTTCAACATGATCAATATGAATATTCTCAATATTTGCCTACTCTTTGTTAATATTATCATTTGGCTCTTTGTTGAGGCATCCATTCAAATAATTCCTCTTTAAGTGACCTGTTGGTTGACATCCATGACAATAGATACTGATGTTCTCATAGTCTATCAATTGAGTCTAAATGGCCTCACTTGACTTCAGGGTTAAAAAAATTGAACCTAGGACTATAACCTCCATTAAAACTATTTTTTTGGATTTATTCATATTGAAATTTTTGTTTTATATCATCTCTTGTTTGTTCATCTATGTACAAATATTGACCAATGGTATCCCTTCTTTTAGTGAAAATTCTTTTTCCATAGAACTTTATAGGAAGAGCATAAAGATTTTGATCCACACAAGTATGATGTTTATGGTTTTTGTATGGGGGTTAAATATGTTATCCATGGTTTGATAAATAAACACCTTTGACCCATGAAACAACTATGTCCATGTTCCAAAACATAGTCTCTAACTACTGAGCAAGAAAAAGTTATTGTAAATAAATTTTTGGGCAAAAAAATAATTTGGCAATTATTAGTTCAAGTCTTTTTTATTTCATTATTACCTCCTTCATGGTAGGTCTTCTTCCTCTGAATTTACAGAGGGTTGTATAGTCCTCAAAATCATCCAGATCTAGCTCGAAATCATCTCCAATTGTGATTGTGATTGTTGCAGTTGCAATGATTTTTATCTTTAACAGTTACAACATCATCCTCAAGCCTAGATGTTTTTGGATTTGCCCCATTTTAAAAATATTTTTATCGAGTAGAGAATTAGAGAATGGCCTTGGATAGGTTGACCTTGGCATCAAAATATCCATTTGAAACAAAAACTTTATTCACTAACTTTAGGTCAGCACTTGTCACCTTCAATTTTCCATTCCTCTATCCCTAGGCCCAAGAGTCATCTACTTCAAAAGATCATTACTTTGTGTTCTACAGACTTCAACACAAGATTTGTCATTTTGTCCCCCAAAGGACCAAGAATTGTCAATTTTTATTGTAAAGGCTCCAACATCACCTTAGTTTTTCCAATCTATCACTCTGGTTTCTCTAGTTTGTTACTCTAATTTTCCCGCCCATCTCCAAATTCAAATGTTTTCTTCCTACCTGAGAGCTTTACATTTCTCTCTAATTTTACCTCTATCTTACAAAACAAAAACAAAAATTAATTTATTTTAAAAATACACATTATTTTTTTTAATTTGGAAAAATAATTATACATGCAACTTAAAAATTAACAATTAAAAAATATGCACCTTTAAGTTCTTGTTTTTTTTTAAATGTAGGAGGGATCATTACATTTTTACAATTTTAGAACAGTCTCCCATCGCCTCGATAAATTTAAATTTTTTAAAAATGTTTAAATTGAATTATATATATATAAGAGTTGGGAAAAATATATCCTTAAAAGTACCCCATGTGCTTTTTTCCTCCTTGTTGGGAAATGCATTCAAAAATATGGAAAATGTCTAACATTTAATGCTTTCATAATTTATAATATAACTCAAATGAATTAATTCGTAAATTTTAATTTACATTAAAAAACCATTAAAAAAATTGTTTAACCATTTAATTAACTAGAATGATATTTGGTAATATATTATTACAAGGAATAAATTAATTTTAATTTTATAATATTGATTAAATATTATAATGGATTAATTATAAAGTAATAAATGTTAAGAAGTTGAGTTTTTTAATAATAGGCTTCCAAGCATGACTCAAACCTAAGCCTCCATCCTTGTTCAAGTTTTGAGTATACTTGTTAATTTTAATAGTTTTTCTTAATTAGTGCTTGTAATAATGATTTTTCTCCTCAATCATCTTCACATCTTTAATACAATTTGAGTGCTTAAATTTTCCCCATACCATATTATTTGATCTTAGTCTTGATGGATTTACCTATTTTCTTAATGTAAAAGATCATACAAAAAGATTCAATTTTACAAACCACACTATTAAAACTGTAACAACCCCATTGGGAACTAACTAGATATGCATGATTTTTTTTAATTAAACACATATACTATAAATAGATTACACCACGAGAATCTACGTAGTGATTTTACATAATACTCTAAGTGTGTTACCTGTAAATAAGCAGTGACATCTAATAGTCACTGAACACTCTCAATGTATGAAAAAACATCATAATACAACCATAGAAAGTAATTACAAATAGCCAACTACAGTTGGTACAATACATGGCCACTGCTATCAATCCACAGTAAATAGGAAATTACAATTCTTAATGATAATGTTTCCAATAATAAATAAGATATAATATAACGTATATAAATAAGATACATGGCTCCCCGAAGTATGAGTTTCTCAGACTCTCCAGTATCTGTGGTGATCTCAAGAATCATCTCAAAAGTGGTATTGTTGTGGGGAAGGAGAGCATCATTCAAGTGTTTTTCCACACCAACCACAGACCAATGATCCCCGCACTAATCCCATTAGGGAATGGCCCTCCCTTCACGAATGAGTAGATAGTGATGGCATGGGAATCTGAGAGATAAGCTAGTACATGTGTGTTGTTTAATTTCTAAAACTAAACATGCAGTGTATCATAGAAAACTAGTTCTATTGCAAAATATCATACAAACATGTAAATCACACTCATGAAATGATAATGTCTTGCTAAACATACTTTGGTCAAAGTTTTCAATAATAATAAATAATAATGATCTATAGATCAGTCAAAATTCATACACACCACTTGATTGTATTGCCTTCATCTAGCATTATGATTCTAGCAAGCCAGTGAAGTCCATCTCACTCCTTACTCCGTATCAACAATGCAAGATTGGTCAAACATAATTTAACCACAAAATTCATACAATTTACATCCTACTAGCAATCATGTCACATATCATGCTAAACATAAAGCATACATTTATTCCATCAAATGTATGAATGAATCTTATATTATTATCTATCTCATATTATAAATAATGACTACAGTTAATACCATCTGGGTAAAATACACATTTAACAACAGATTCTAACTAATACAATTAGTTTCCAAACATACTACACCCTATGATAACCTATATTAAAATAGTCTAGTATTCTAAGACAACTACTAAGTATTGTAACTAGTCTAATAAAGTAGCCATAAGTCCATGGAAACCATAAGTTACTATACAAGCAACTAGATATAACAAAGCAAGTCACAGTTCCCATAGAACATAATAATATTCTATCATAGCATTCATTAAAATCTCAGGGGTTGTATGTATGCATACGTAAAGTCCTCCTAATTATCATTAAAACATGTTACTCATAGAAATAATCAACACACATACATTTAGTCCATTAGACGTATGAATGTATCTAAGCATATCAATTACAATTTATACCACCTAGGTATAACATACCTGTAGACTATAGTTTCTAACTGAAATATTCTCTATGACATCACATAATATCATAGTTCATCGCACTTAAGCACACTACTCAATTATGAACCACCAGTCTTATAAATTCAAGAATCAAACAAAGCAAGTACAAGATTATACCACCTGGGTATAACTTATGTTTAGACTCCATAATGTAATCTCTGTAAGTAGATTTAAGTATATCATACAAGCAACAATCAAACAACCAACTATTTTTATGTTCACACTACTTCTATGCTGTCAGTCATAATATTTGTAGAGAATTAGATTACTTATAAACCCGTTATAAGTTTCCATTTAAATATCTCATTCCATTTCTAGGAGACTATTTCCATATGGTTATATTCTCTACTCCCTTGACAACCTTATGACTTATTTTATTGATTCCTTTAGTTGTAGGTATATTTCCTAGATACTATTAATTATACATCAAAATATGTACCACACATAAGTTTTCACTACCGTATGTATATGTGCCAACAATGATTCTAATCAAGGTCTTTAAAAGATTTCACAACCATTATAATTATACACCTAGGTTAACAAATCGGGTTCTAAAGTTAATAAACCGTCTATGTATATAAATTGCTCTTCTCAATCCAGATCGACATCAAAACTCACATGGATATCTCATCATGACTTCGAATATATATACCATCCCTTTATTAAACATTATATGAGTATCCAAAAATTGTATATTCAAGTCTATCCACAAATAAGAAATATTAATTTTCATGTTACTATGATAATAAAGTGGGTTCCATAATGAACATTAAACCCATAGTTTGCTCCTCTACTACAAAGTCAAAAACGTTTATTCCTTAGTTATTATAATAGTTTCATAATTCATTGCATGGACATCCAAAATGTATTTCCAATAAATATCTTATTTCATCCAATTATTATACAAGTCATTTTTACCTATAATTATCAGAGCACAATAACATAAAGATAAATTATGGACTCAGAGCTATAACAAATCCCCCCTGAGAGTAGTGTCCGATAGTAGATAGTATTATCTATATAATACTCATATAACATCACATTAGTAGATGCTCATATAGATAGCATAGTAACTTTTTGTTTAGTTATAATTAGATAGCATTAGTAGTATTAATTAGTTACATATATACTCATCAAGAGATTGTGAATGGACATATGAAATCATCCCATAGCCATGGTCAAAATTTTACCTTTTTGGGAACATCTCATCCTAGCATCCTCTCCAAATAAATTGAACATATATTATTCACATTATGTAAGTCTTAACAAGGCCAAACATATATTATTTAGAAATTAGAAACAAAACCTTCTTAAGCATGAACTTAAGGATGAAAGTCAAAAGTTATGATTTTATATTATTTGCAATCCTCTAAAGAGATCACTACAATGCCAGAAAGTTATAAATTATTTAAACTCCCTAAGAAGAACAAATAACTCCACCTAGATCTTCTCATAATTTGTTAAATAGGTAACATCTGTGTAAATATGTTCTTGCATTCTTTCTTGGAAGACACAAAATTTTGTTCCTTTTAAAGAATCAGGGTTCCTTTGCACTATAGTCTTACTGTTTTTACAATATCCAATAGCAAGGAAGATACATGTTGATCTCCCATCCAAATACTGGGCAATACAGGAGTGCCCAAGTGTTTTCCAATATTTTTGAAAATATTAGATATTCAGCCGTATTTTTTGGGCAATGACATAGGAACCGTGTTATAACATAGATATTTAAAAATGACTAAGAAACCATGTTATAACCATCTTATAGCATAAGAACCATGTTATAACTTGTTATCAATGACTGTATCCTATAACATAGATATGTTCTCTGATATTTTTGATTGGAGTCATAGATATGTTCTCATATATATATATATATATACATATTATATATATATATATATATATGGAGTCATCAACATCATATACATATATATATATATATATATATGTATATATATATATATATATATACATATACCATATACATATATATATATACATATATACATATATATACATATGGTATATATATATATATCATATACATATACATACCATATATTTATATATATATATATATATATATATATATATATATATATATATATATATATATATATATATGTATATATATATATATATAAATATATGTATATGTATGTATATGTATATGTATATATATATATGTATATGTATATATATGTATATATGTATATATATATATATGTATGTATATGTATATGTATATGTATATGTATATATATATATATATATATATATATATATATATATATATATATATATATATATATATATATATATATATATATATATATATATATATATATATATATATATATATATATATATATATGTATATGTATGTATATGGTCTCAAATCACCCTGTAGAATATAGATTAGAGTGGGTGGGGCCCTATATACTATCTAGTGGGCAAGGTATGGAAGACAATAGATATATAAGGTGGAGTTGGGTTGTCACTAATGAAAACTAAATACTCATTCAATTCAATGCCACTCTGGGTGACCAAATCCCACACAGAGAATAGATATCTAAGAATATCTCCTCATTGACTCAACTCAATAGGTAGTGCATTGACCCATTGATTATTATAAACAAAAATCATTTCAACCAAGTCGAGTAATGCTTACATATATATCTAATCACATAAAACACTGCTATTAAAGGCAACTTCTGAAATCAAGTTCAGACTTTTGAAGTTAGATCCAAAGCCAGTCAAACTCATCCATAGCAACTGCAAAATTGAATTACCAGATGCTACAGAGAAGCATAATAAATCTAAAATCTCTCCTTACAATGTGATTGATGTCTTCTCTCTACAAAAATTCATGCAAGCCCCAGCTTAATACAAAGTTTTGAATATAGTATAATTAATTTTGGTTGAAGAGAATCAATAGGGTCAGGACTCAGATCATATCAAAAACAACTCTTTTGAACATGCTACTAAATAATTAAGTGCTCACCAATTTCAAATTCATGCCATGGATGTGCTACAACCTATCGCCATATTTTGTATAAATCAAAACACATATATTCACATGAATTAAAATGACATCACCTACCTTATTATGGTGTCCAATTGGGTTAGTGTGACTGTGAATAAATTCTTTGTTCTAGTTCTTTCTCCCTTCTTTCTCAGTGCTGCCCTCTTTCCATTCTTCTTTCCAGTATGATATGCCTTGCTTCACACAATCTCCATATATTCCTTCCTATTCTCCAAAGGGCGTAGCTTTAAAAGATTTTATCTTTATTTTTTTGTTTCTATTCTTTTTTTTAATCTATTTTTGTTATTATTTAATCAATATCTATATTTATTTCCTTTTTTTATTGTTTTTTTATTGTTTTTTCATTTTTTCCTCTCAAATGACAATTTTCTAAATTTTATTTATTTTTAATATTAATTATAAAAATTTATAAATTTAATTAGCATCTCCAGATGCCATGACGGTTTAATAATAACTCCATTAATTAATAATCTTAAATTTGTGCAAATAACATTTTAAAGGCATTAATGATCACACACAAAACACACTAGATGAAATCCACAAAACCATTAAACTATGTTAGCAGAACATGCTTAGCTATCTAATGCAAACAACATCAAAACACATTATGCTAACTATTTATTATGCATCTAACGTGTGCTAGCTAATGTGGTGTGTGTAAGGTTCTAGCCAATTTCTATATCATCCTTTGACATCTCCATCTACAACACCCTCTCCGATGATGCTCTCCTTCCATCATGCTCTGAGGGATGAGTTCTCCTACGTCAACGTCAAAACAAGAAGGTAGTTAGACCATATCAACATGATATGCATACATCATACAATGTAAATGAAATAACAAATCAACATGTTTGTAATGTAGTCATATACACTACAGTTAACTCATAACAATGTAATTATGTAACCTAAGCAATATCTTACTGTCCCATAACAACATATATCTCAAAACTTAGTAAAAAATAACCAAATCAAATTTTCCAACTCTAAATATCCATAGATAATTAAGTAGTTTGTTTAGCAAGGAATCGGGATGTAATAAAAACTTGGTTGCGAGTATTTTTTTTGACAATTTTAGAGCATTTCTTAAATTGGTTTTAGGTACAAAAGTGATTTTTTATGTTGTGATGCTTTGATATTCTAGATATCCTATAAAATAATCTTTCAAATATAAGGTGGGAACACTATAATAATTTCTTAACTTGTTTTTTGATATGCAAGTAGTTTTTATGATGTGTTGCCTCAAGATTATAGAAATTTATTGAATAATCCTTTAATATAAAGAAGGATAACCATTGGAATTTCTTAGCTTAGTTTCAGGTATGAAAGTGGTTTTTATGTTGTGATGCCTCAAGATTCTAGAAAACTTGTGGAATAATCCTTCAATATAAGGTACGAAGACCCTAGTATCTCTAGCCTCCCTATGTCACTTGTTATGCCCCTCTAACTTGTTTGAATGTCACTTGTTATGCCACTCTCAAGCTTGTTTGAATGTCACTTGTTATGCCACTCTCAATCTTGTTTGAATGGCACTTGCAATTTGTTTCCCTTTATAACCATTCTTTTTAGAAATTAATTATGACCAAAGCCTTCATAACACCTCTTTTGTGTTGCATTATGACATAAAGATGCATGAAAATAGAGATCTATATGTGTACCTTTATTGATTAAAAGGTTTAAATAGGATTTTCAAACTGTATAACTATTCTAAAAGTTTGTAGGGTTGTTTATTGATCTTTTAACATCTTAAATACAACACATCCCAACTTACAAAAGTCTTCATGACCAACAAAATGCATCTCTACTAGTTTTAGGTACATAACAGAAAATACATCTCTACCAAGTTTAGGACCTTTAATGCCCCTGCATTACTATTTGAAAAGTTGGCACAGTGCTTTAGAGTATGTGTAATTTATTTTTTGGGAGGTTGTGCCAATGTTGTTTTTATATTCATTTTCCTAACCTTGTTCCTTTTTTGCCTTGGTAAAGTGCACTTGAATGACCCAAAAAAAATCCATTCAAAAAAGTAACTTGTTTTTGGTCTTTTGTAGGTGGTGAATAGTGAAAGTGGTGTGGAAAGGAGGAGAATAATGAGAAAAGAGAGCAGTTGAGCATTAATGAGGGTGGTTGGCATTTTAGAAGGAAAAAACCTCCCTTGGGAAATTGCATTTTCCTATATATTGATTGATTTTGATTGTAAAAGGGTTGGATTTTATTATCCCAAAGAGATTATAGAGCCAATCCCTTTCATTTTCAATGCAATTTCCTATTTTAATAGATTAATCTTTCTCATCTCCTCTCCTTCTATTGTACTAGTAGATTTGTAACCTATTGATCTTGGTGGACTAAATTTGGATTGTCAAAATGATTATATTTGGATTAATAGCAAGCATTTGGAAGTTTATTGACAATATGTGCATATATATGGTGGTTGTGTTATCCCTTTCACTGCTTATTCACCCTCAAAAACTTGCATTAGCTACGTACATGATTTTACACACGTTGGTCACATGTGAGATTCATTTATGAAGTTTCTTTGATCGAAAGGCTCAAATATGTCTTCATTATTATATGCTTTTCTTTATCCATTTTCCCTCTTTTATCATTTGTTATAAATCTAATAGTCTAGGAAACCTTTTGAATGCAATCTGTTGTTATAGTTATATTTTGATTACAAGTATTTCTCCATTGTTGAAAATTAATTGTCGAATACATAATTAATGAAATGAATGAACATTTGAAATTAGTCACACTCACATTTTAACCAAACCTTAAATGCTGATTTTAAATGCCTAAGAAACATCATAAACTACAAATTTGTTTTATTTCTTGAAACACATTGAAAACCCATGTTCATGAAGCACAAAACTAGCAATACGAATCAAGTTGTTCAAACACCCACACCCCATTAAAACTAAGTTTTGGATTTGCACTAGTAAGCCCCTTGACCGGAACAATCCACGATGACTAACTGAGTGAAATCAATGCATTGTGACCCGACATACAAAAACTTTAGGGAGACCTGCCTCGTGGGACTTCTTTTAGGAGACATTGGATGGGATTTATTGCCCTAAAAGCCTATCATTGGAGAGTTGTGCCAAATGGCATGTCAATAGTTTTGGTGCTAGAAGGAGAGCATGCTAAAACATTCAAAACTAAAATTATTAATCGAAAAAATAAAACTTGAACATTTAGGAGCATTGCCCATGCTCAGGTATTCTAAAAGCTAAACTAGAAAGCAGATGGATACCCACTAGATAGAATTTCATTGGGGTTGAATTTGAGATATTAGAGCTTACTAAACATAAAAAATGAATATAAAACAAAGGAAAATAAAAAACTAAACATATCCACTCAGTTATTAGCTCACTTACGACTGTAGCTTCCTTCATTAACTCATTTGTTACCCTTTAGAACCCATAAATGGTGGCTAATTCCACTTGGCTTGGTGGAGGTGGATGCCATGTGAATGTTCCAAGGCTATCCCATGATTTACCAAAGAATCCCAATAATTTCTACCTAAAATACATACCTAATAGGATTTGAACTACCAAAGAATATATTCAAGCATTCAAAGATGCCCTTATCCAGACTCAAGTCCAACATGAGGATGTGGCTTATCTCTTGTTTCATTACTCCTTAGGAGATGTTGCCTACGCATGGTATATTGGATCGCTAAACATATATATTACCTCTTAGAATGATTTAGAGATAGTTTTTGTCAATCACTTTAGGTTGCCTATTGATCTGGTTATCCTATACCATCACTTTGTTACTGCCCGTAGGGAAATGAATGATCCATTGAGTGTTTTTAATGCACATTTACACAATATTTGCCATAGGTTTAAATACCCATACACATAAATGAAAATGGATGTCATACAAACATATATGAGGACATTGGACTCAATGACATCCATGTTTCTTAAAAGAAATATGGAAGCGCTTGTATCTTTATCATTGGCCTACAATGAAGCTATCAACATTGAGAAACAAATGGTATCACAAGGCTATGTATTTGGTCCTTTACCTTCATTGGGATAGCTTGGTGATTATAATCAAATTCCAATGATCAACCAGGGTCTCATGCACAACACTTCACTGATGAATTCAATCCTAAGTGCCATGTATTCAAGTCCAAACTTAGCCTACAATCTAATGCCCATTAAGTATATGCCTAATAGTCAACCTTATATGCCTCTAAATCACATAATGTCATAGGCAAATAATCAACAACTTGTTCTCATGGCCTACAATAATAGTGTTGCCATGTTTAACACTAGTGGCTATGTTGCTTCTAGTAGTAATCAATAGGCAGTCCCATCATTTATAAATAATTAGACACTACCAATAACACCCATAACCAAGCACAGCCTATTGTCCCTACATTTCTAAACATTGCAACACTTGTGGTCAATACCTCACTGCAAACAATAAATCAACATAATGCTAGTGTGAACCCAGAAGTAGAAAACTTGCAATAAATAGTTTAGAGTTAAAAAATGGCATGATCAATTTGCGTAGATAAGCACCTCAAAACACTAACCAAATGTGAATAACCCTACATAAAATAAGAATTTAAATTTCCATATAACCAATAGGTAGTGAAACACTACGTCAAACAATGGAGGTGTTCTTAGTCTATTTGACAATGCAAATTAGAACAATAACAACGATGTTTCAAACTCAATGAACTTAGTTGATTTAACATTGTCCACTTGGTGTAGATTGCACAACAAAATAGATCATGTTGAAACTAATTATGTTTAGCTCATCTTAGCCTCAAATATCTTCTAGAAGGAGATGAACAACCTTGAGGTAGTCCATGCACCCGATAACAATTCAAACCAAGGTAGAGGAAACCCTAGTACAACTCTTGCCTTGAAAACTTATGAGTTTCCATTTGAAAGCGATAATGAGGCTGAAGATAACTTAGACAAGGTCCATGCTTTTAAACAATTTAAAAGGGGAAACAACTACCAGTTAAAGAGTAATTTCAAAGTCCATTAACTACTTCGACTCCTCCAAACAACACTCATGTTCACCCTGATGAGAACTCGAGAAACAATTTGTTTCTACCTAAAGGGCCAAGTATATCTTATTAGCCTAATAACAAATCTACACCCTTGCAAACCAACGAACAAGTAGAACTAAACAAACATAGATATATCATTATAGAAGACGTGAAGAAAATGAAGCCAATAGATCAATGTTTGATTTGTGCTAAATTTTCAACCAAAAATATATATTATTAAAAGAATTATCTGCTCCTAAAGGGAAAGAAGCTAATATGACAGTTGATGCTCACATTATAATCTACAAAGAAAATATTGGAACCCCTCCTTTCCTCCTCACAATCCATACTTTTGGTAAGAACTTACATAATTATTTAGTGGATTCAAGGGCTTCCAACAATGTGATGCCTTTGTGTAGTTTTCCAACAATTGTGTTTAACTCCTATAAAGTCAAATAATAAAGTACTTCAATTGGACAAATCAAAATTTAAGGTTTTTGGTGAACTAAGTCACATTCACATGCAATTGGCTTCTGACCCGTGAGTTCAACAATTTATAGACATTCAGGGAGTTGACATACCTAACACATACAATATGCTCTTGAACAGAGACTGGTGTAGAACACTGAATGGTTACATGGTGACCGAATTATCCCACATGTGGATTTCATGGCGAGGCACACCTAATTAGATCATAATTGAACGTGAGTTGAAAATGACTATCATGATCACAGAGTATAATAAAATGAATGAAATCAGAGCTAGGGCTCTACATGCTTGCAAAAAAGATAGAAACTCACAATAATTTCTTCATTAACATGTTGATCATGTCAAAAGAATCAGAATTAGAGGAGTTAGACCCACTAGATGAATAGGATATCCTCTATACACTTGAAATAGCTCCATTGCTTAGTGTTTTCATTGCATACAAGGGGGTAAAAATAGTTGATCCAAACATAGAGGAAAGGTGCCAATAACTTTTGTCAGTAACAAAGGTGGATAATTTAGATATTAAATAGCTAGGACATGGATACTCAAGTGAAAACAAAGACATAATAATCTCTTGTAGTAAAATACCACTATTTTAGATAGCCAAACCCCTACTTTTGCTACAAATGACAAAATTATAAGGTCATTGGCATGGGAAGAACCAAGTCTATCCCTTTCGGATGAAGAAGATATCCTTCGTGTACTTGAAATAGTTATGTTGTATAGTGATGTTTGGACTCATAAGAGTGAAAACCAAAAGGTTACAAAATATTAAGATGAAAGTATCACTATTGTGAATTGCTCAATACTCACATTTGCTATTGAGGACTATACTAGAAGGTTGTTGACAGTAAAAGAATAAAGTGGACGTCCATTGGATGTTAAGGAAATAAATGAAGACGTCAATGTTACAACAACACTCATCTCTTAGGGTTCAATGTACACCATTGACTACTGTATTTGTGGGATTGAGGCTCAAGAGTTCAAGAATTGCACAACCAATGTGGTAATTAGCTTCCTCGAGGAACATTTCGTCATTGGGTTGGGTAAGCAAATTACTCTAGTATGTGTTGATACCCACCCTTATTCCTCATCGAAATTCAATAAATGGGTAGAGGTTTTCCTTAAACTCTATCCCAAGTGATTTTTTCAAGTTAAGCATAAGTATATTGTTAAATTAATTATGTAAATTTGATTAATTTGCATGAAAACATCACAAATAAGGATTTTTGGGATAGTGTGAATGAATAAAAAGGGCATTATCTTTGTAAGTTCAAATGTCCCCTTGGTAAGATCTCTACCAACTTTTTTGAAATCCTTGGTGGGGATGCATTCTGCCTAAGGTGTCTAACTAGTGAGGATGTCCCATTGCTTGTCATGGACAATTTCTCAAACAATACATCCAGGATTGAATTAGCCTGACAAGTTCCTATAAATACTTTATATTTATCTTTCTTTCTTTGTTTCTTGCTTTCTTCCTTGCTTTGGTTAGTTTAATTTGTTTTTCCTATTTTCCCCCTACTTTTCATTTTAAATCTGGCCTCATTGTTCATCTCTTTTGAGCCCAACCCATCTATTTTTCCCTATAGGTTCCCCTCTTGGTCAAAGAATAAAGAATAGAAGGCTTGTAGGTAAGTGGCATGAATGGCATTCTGGTGCGTAAGTATTATGAGTAGTTTGTGGCATTATATTTTATTTTTGAATTGGTTTCAAAATCTTAAAATATCATGTGCATTCTGAATTTATTTGTGTTGGGTTAAGTTTTGATAAACTAGTTGGTCAACGAAGACATTCTCTTGAAACCAAGCAAAAAAATCGCATCTTAAGGGTTTCTGGTTTGCTTGGATGAACCTATTGTAATGAAAGTCTAAGGTGAAAAATCTATAATTTTGCCTTTCACTTGCCACTGTGGTCCCCAACCTGAAATTGAGACGGTAAAATAAATAAAGAAAATAAAAGAAAAAGCAAAAGAAGATCAATTTTTAAAAAACTCTATTATGGTTGATTTAGGTAACCTCTATCGAGGCTATGGACACTCGGCCGATAGTAGAGCAAGGACTTGAGTGGGATCAAAGACAACTTCGTCAAGGCTATGGATCGTTGTCTAACAATAGAGCAATGTCCATGCAAGTGTTTCCAAATTAGGATTCACTACCCTGACAATTGGAGCCATAGTAGTTAGTCCTTATAGGTTCCAAAAAGCGGAATTAACTCCTTTACACACATCAGGTCAATGAGAATGTCAGATTGGTCTTTTAGTCACTCTCTCGAATCTGTTCACGTTCCATGCATAGTCTCAACTAGAGATTCTGGGTTCATATACACATTTCTATCATTCCAAAATACTAAGAAGTATTTTTCAATAGATTTGCAATTTGTTGTTGCTTTTATAATGTGTCCTAGTTATTCTAGAATAAGGGAACCTCTTTTCGCTTTCTTGCTTTGCTCTTGTTTACACTCATGGCTTGTTGGTCACAACACTCTCAAGTTGCTTTGGTAGGCTACCTCAAGTTGTGTTCCGAACCAAGTCCCATAACCATCACCATTGGATAGACCACATCCATGTGAGAAAATTTATTATATAACACTTAGCATGAAAACGAAATCTTGACCTCCCAGTTTGCCTTTGAAAATCTAACTTGCTCAGCTCTCTTAAGTCGTCCTAGTGGTTTATCTCAATTTACATGTCATTTCAGCCTTCGAAAACCCCTTCATCATGGAGATTATGTGTATGCAACGAATTTGCATATATAAATATTGGTTTGAAATTGATGTTCCCCCCTTTTTGAAGTTGGTGGAGTTTTACCCATGCTTTACAGGCCTTAGAGTTTGAGCGCTACACTGCAACACTTGAAGTCTGAGAGTTGCACTGTAGCTCTCAAATATGAGGGTTGCACTGTAATCTTCAAATTCCAAGGCCTACATTGTAAGCCTCTAATCATGATGGGTTAGACAGGGAGTCGTTCAAATAGCCATAACTTTTGATCCGTCTATTATATTTTAAAACCATTTAATGCACTGGAAAATTGGTTTCAATGCAGACACTTTAGTGTAATTAATTTTATATCCATTCTCCTAACCATGTTCCCTTTTTGCCTTGGTAAAGTGCACTTGAATGACCCAAAAATTTTCCATTCAAAAAAGTAACTTGTTTTTGGTCTTGTGTAGGTGGTGAACCACTGAAAGTGGTGTGGAAAGGATGAGACTAGTGAGGAAAGGGAGTAGTTGAACATTAATGAGGCTGGTTGGTGTTTTGGAGGGGAAAATCTCCCTTGGGAATTGTATTTTCATATATATAGACTGATTTTCATTATAAAAGGGTTGGTTTTTCTTCTCCCCAAAGAGATTATAGAGCTAGTCCCTTTCATTATCCATGCAATTTCTTTTTTAATAGATTAATCTCTCTCTCATCTTCTCTCCTGCTATTATACTCACAGATTTGTAATTGATTGATCTTGGTGGACTCAAATTGGATTGTCAGAACAATTATATTTGGATTATTAACAAGCATTTGGAAGTTTATTCACATTCTGTGCATGTATATGGTTGTTGTGTTATCCATTTCACTGCTTGTTCACCCTCAGAAGCTTACATCAGCTCTATATGCGATTGTACATGTTTTGGTCACCAGTGAGATTGATTTATGGAGTTCCTCTTATCAAAAAGCTCGAATTTGTCTTTGTTATTACAAGCTTTTCTTTCTCCCTTTTCCTTCTTTTATTATTTTTATAAATCCGATAGTTTAGGAAACATTTTGAATGCAATCTATTATTATAGTTATATTTTGATTACAAGTATTTTCTCCATTACTGCAAATGCAATGTTGAATACATAATTAATGGAATGAACAAACATTTTAAATCAGTTGCACTCACATTTTAACCAAACCCTGAATGTTGATTTTGAATCCCTGGGCAACATCTGAATTGCAAATTTGTCTTACTTCTTGAAACACATTGAAAACCCATGTTAACAAAACACAAAATTGGCAATACCTTTCAAGTTGTTCAAACACCCACACCTCGTTAGATCTAAGTTTTGGATTCACACCAATAGGTCCCTTGATCGGAACAATCTATGATGACCAACTAAGTGAAATCAATGCGTTGTGACCTAGCATACAAAGCCCTTGGGGAGACTAGCCTCGTGGGATTCCTTTCAAGAAAGGTTGGACAAGCTTCACCACCCCAAAAACCTAACGTTGACAAGTCGTGCCAAACGACACATCAACACCTACTACAAAGGATAAACAACATGAAAAGGACCAAAAATAACACTTTATATTTATTATATTTGTTTTTCTTATTGTGAAAGAACTCTTCTTCGTGAGATGTCAAATAAGAAAATGTATTTTTGCAATTCAATCCCCTGGAGTTTCAAAAACAATTGGTTCTTCTATGTTGTCTTCAAGTTGAACATAATCTACTAAAATGAATATTGTGGGTCACTAATTGTTGCCTTTTTTGGAGAACACCTTAGTTAACTCTTTGGAGAAAGAAGGGTCGTTTGTTGATTTGACTAGCAAAACAGTAACCTTTCTTTCTTCTTTTGCACTGGTTCTTCAACCTGATCACTATGAATATTCTCAATGTTTGTATGTTCTTTGTTAATATTATCATTTTGCTCTTTGTTGAAGCATCCATTCAAACAATTCCTCTTTAAGTGGCTTATTGGTTGACATCCACAACAATGGACATTGATGTTCTCATAGTCTATCGGTTGAGTCCAAATGTCATCACTTGACTAAAGGGTTAAAAAAATTGAACTTGGGACTGTAACATCCATCAAAATTATTATTTTGGCTTTATTCATATTGACTTTTTGTTTTATATCATCCTCTGTTTGCTCATCTATGTATAAATATTGACCAATGTTATCCCCTATTTTAGTGAAAATTCTTTTTCCATAGAACTTTATAAGAAGAACATAAATATTTTGATCCACACAAGTATGTTGTTTATGGTCTTAGTATGGAGGTTGAAACATGTTGTCCATGGTTTGATAAATAAACCCCTTTGACCCATGAAACAACTATGTCCATGTTCCAAAACATAGTCTCTAACTACTGAGCAAGAAAAGGTTACTGCAAATAAATTCTTGGGCAAAAAAATAATTTGTCAATTATTAGTTCAAGTCTTTTTTATTTCATTTTTTACCTCCTTCATGGTTGTTCTTCCTCTGACTTTGCAAAGGATTGTATAGTCCTCAAAATCATCCAGATCTAGCTCGAAATCATCTTCAATTGTGTTTTTGATTGTTGCAGTTGCAACAATTTTTCTCTCTAATAGTTGCATCATCCTCAAGCCTAGATGTTTTTGGATTTGCCTTATTTTTTTATGATCTCTCTCTCTGGTTCCGCTTGGCTCCTCTGCTTGGCTCTGGGCTCTTCTCGATCCCGACAGAGCATTAGAGAATGGCTCTAGATAGGTTGACCTT
This sequence comes from Torreya grandis, assembly GCA_037957365.1. Lineage (NCBI taxonomy): Eukaryota > Viridiplantae > Streptophyta > Pinopsida > Cupressales > Taxaceae > Torreya > Torreya grandis. The sequence continues at coordinate 3,231,899 of JARHVA010000430.1, forward strand.
GGCATCAAAAGCTCCATTTGAAACAAAAACTTTGTTTGCTATCTTGAGGTTGTGATTTGTCACCTTCGGTTCTCCATTCCTCTATCACTAGGCCCAAGAGTCATCTGCTTCAAAAGCTCGTTGCTTTGTGCTCTACAAACTTCAACAAGAGGTTCATCGTTTTGTCCCCCAAAGGAATAAGCATTGTCAATTTCTATTGCAAATGTTGCAACCATCACCTTAGTTTTTCCAATCTATCACTTTAGTTTCTCTGTTTTATTGCTCTAATTTTCCTACCTATCTCTAAATTCAAATTTTCTCTTCCTACCCACGAGCTTCACATTTCTCTCCAATTTTACCTCTATCTTACAAAACAAAAATAAAAATTAATTTATTTTAAAAATACATGTCAATTTTTTTAATTTGGAAAAATAATTATACATGAACTTAAAAATTAATAAATAAAAAATATGCACTTTTGCATTCTTGTTTTTTCAAAATTTTAAAAAATGTTTAAATTGAGTTTGATATATATAAAAATAAGAGTTGGGGAAAATATATCCATAAAAGTACCCCGCGTGCTTTTTTCCTCATTTGGAAATGCATTAAAAAATAAGGAAAATGTCAAACATTTAATGTTTTCCTAGTTTAAAATATCATTCAAAGAATTAATTTGTAAATGTAAATCTATATTAATTTTTTTTTTTAAAATTGTGTAAGTTTTTAAATCAAAAAAGTATTTAATTAATTAGAATGATATTTGGTACAATATTTTTTATTTAATGGGATAAAAAACCTTTTGATCATAGCTATGAATTAGTATTGAAGTACAACAAGGAGCTCATTCCCTAAAAATAGAAAAAACTAAAAAAATAATTAGACCAAATGAAAATTGAATCATCTATGCTATGTAACCAAATGGAGCACTCTTGCATGTCGCTAAACAAAAGAGTTCATCGTTCAAACAATAACAGACCAAAACAAAAAGCATATTAAAATGTACAAATCTTCTGCCAAACCTCAGCAATCCTCAACAGAAAAAGCAATATTACTCATAGGGAAGGGCTAGTCTCTTCGCTTGCTAAAAGAGTAGGTCCTTCATCTTCCACTACGAGCTATTACACTCCAAGTCTTCTACCTCCAACTGCAATCTTTCTGTCTTTGATCTTTTACCTTTCTTCTTGGTTGTGGAACCAACATTAGCTTTGAGCTTCCCTGGCCACACAAGGGGGAAGGCATAACACAAACAAGGGAGGGGAGAGGGGAGGTCATTTAAAAAGGGGAGGTTGGCCAAACTAAGGTGGGGGCTCTGCTAACAAGGGGGCCAAAACAAAAGTTAAACCCTGATAAAAGACATCATGATCGCACCAACAAAAAATTTGAGCAAAGGGTCCTTCCTTCTTCCTCCAAACCTAAAAGGAGGAAGGGGAGGGCACGAACCACAAGCAACTACACTGAAAGCAATGGAAAAGGAGACCATAATATTTGGTAAAGTATTATTACAAATAATAAATTAATTTTATTTTTATAATATTGATTAAATATTATAACAAATTAATTTTAAAATAATAAATGTTGAAAGTGAAGTTTTTTAATGTGTTAATAATAGGCCTCCAAGCAAGACTCAAACCTAAGCCCCCATCCTTATTCAAGTTTCTAGTATACTTGCTAATTTCAATAGTTTCTCTTAATTAGTGCTTGTAATAATGATTTTTCTCCTCAATCATCTTCACATCTTTAATAGAAATTGAGTGCTTAAATTTTCCCCATACCATATTCTTTGATCTTAGTCTTGATGGACCTACCTATTTCCCTAATGTAAAAGATTACACAAAAAGACTCAGTTTTGCAAACCACACTGTTAAATCTTGGTTGCGAGTGATTTTTTTGACAATTTTAAAGCATTTCTTAGACTAGTTTTAGGTACAAAAGTGATTTTTTATGTTGTGGTGCCTTGAGATTCTAGAAGTCTTATAAAAGAATCCTTCAAATATAAAGTGGGAACACCATGAAAATTTCTTAACTTGTATTTTGATATGAAAGTAGTTTTTATGATGTGTTGCCTCGAGATTCTAGAAATTTACTGAATAATCCTTTACCATAAAGTAGGACCACCCCTGGAATTTCATAGCTTGGTTTTAAGTATGAGTGATTTTTATGTTGTGGTGCCTCAAGATTCTAGAAAACTTGTGAAATAATCCTTTAATATAAGGTTTGAACACCCTGGGATCTCTAGCCTCCCTACGCCACTTCTTATGCCCCTCTAGCTTGTTTGAATGTCACTTGTTATGCCCCTCTCAAGCTTGTTTGAATGTCACTTGCAATTTGTTTCCCTTTATAGCCATTCTTTTTGGAAAATAATTATAACCAAAGTCTTCATAACACCTCTTTTGTGTTGCATTATGACATGAAGATGCATGCAAATAAAGATCCATGTGTACCTTTCTTGATTAAAAGGCTTACACAGGATTTTCAAACTGTATGAATATTCTGAAAGTTTGTAGGGTTGCTTGTTGATCTTTTAACATCTTAAATACAACATGTCTCAGCTTACAAATGTCCTCGTGAGCAACAAAATACATCTCTACCAGTTTTAAGTGCACACAACAAAATGTATCTCAGCTCACAATGGTCTTTGTGCATAGCAAAACATATCTCTACCCGTTTTAGTTACACAACAAAAAATACATCTCTACCAGGTTTAGGACCTTTAATGCCCCTGCATTACCATCTGAAAAATTGGCAAAGTGCTTTAGAGTATTTGTATGTTTCCATAGCCATGTATAATAAGGATCCCTTAAATAAGGCCTGCTATATAGAGAAAAATACTAATTCAACCATTGCAAACAAGTGCTTTAAAGTATGTGTATGTTTCAATAGCCATGTATAGTAAGGATCCCTTAAATAAAGTCTGCTATATAGAGATGAATACTGATTCAACCATTGCAAATAAGTGATGGTTTCTACAGAAATGAAGCTAGAAACGATTTGTAGAGACATAAACAGGCATCTGAATCCAGTATGAAACCAACAACAATTTGCAAAATTGCATACATTGTGAACATATAAAAAACTATTCATGGAACCAACGGAATGGTATCCATAATACAGGATTTGATCTATCATGTAAAAATGCATTTCTTGAAAGAAATGTCATTTCATGATATTTATTAATTACGCCAAATGGAAGTGCCCCTGTGAGGAATAAATCAAAACATGCATATTACTCGCATCATAGAGCCAAAGTTTTGGAGCTGGTGAGGCTCGGAACTAAAACACCAACTAATCTATAGAAACCAGACATGCATATTAACTGTTGTTGCCAAGCTCCAAATCAAAGCAGGGCATCATCATGCATGAAAAATATAATCCTTGCTTCTTTGTATGTAAGAGTTACAACCACTTAAAATCAGCAATCTTCCTCAAAAAACATCAATTTGAGATTACCAAACAGAGCATATCAGCTATGTTATGAAGAGTGATAAGTACCTCAGTTCACAAAATCCCCAACCCAAGAAAATAATGACTTCTAAAGTTAGCAGGCTTGTACTGTTTCAAGAGTCCCTCATAAGCAATAAATCCAAAGCATCATTTTTCTGAATGAAACCTACTCAATTATAACCATATGATTCCTCTGCTTGAACCTCAAAACTTTTTCAAAGAATTTGTCCGCTGTTTCTTGACAATTCTTCATTTGGCTAACTCTTACAGTCAATCTTCTCATTTGTTTGCCATGTTTGATTAATGATTCTAGAGTCATCATTTTCTGGTCAGAATTCAGAGGTGACCTCACTGTAATCAATATTTCTTCCAAGCAAGGTATGGAAAATGAGTTGTCCAACTGCACATTTCAAAAGACAGATCAGAAGGAAGAAATTAATGCAAATCTTTTGCCAAACTTACAATCTCTAAAATAAAAGAGAAACATAAGTGCAACAAGCATCTCAAGGAATATATTATGAGAGATGAGCTTACCCGTAACAGGCTGTTTTTTTGTGACAATGCAGCGAACATGGCACCATGTACTTCAAATTTGGTTAGCCTTGGATGGCTGCTAAAAAAATCAACAAGATTTATCTCAGGAAAGGGCAGTAACCTGTCTGTGTCTCCACTAAACTCAATTTTCATCACCAAGTTCTTGACCTCAGTTGCAGATTGCAAGACATTTTCTATAGCATCCCAGGACCACTGCACTCCTCTCATTGATAGCGACTCCAAGTCTAAAAGCCTTCCACACTCTACTTTATTCACCTTGCCTTTACCAAAAACATCAAAATGCCACAATTAGACTCTTCGGTGCCAAAATGCATGCAAGAATATAGTGCCAAATGCAAATATTCCTTCACAGCCAAAACAAAATGATACAGAACAGATCATCCAAAAACAAATTGAAAGCACCAAAAATCACTTTCTGCAAACCTGCATTGTTTGCTATTGACAGCTGTTGTAAGGAATGATTCCCCCTTATTCGAATCCAAGCAGCCCCTTGAATTTCAAAAACTTGAAGTTTGGGGGCAGTGATGTTGAGATAGCAATCTCCTATACCATAAAAATCAAGTCTGCACTGCTCTAGATACTGCAGCTCAATGTCAACTATTTTGGCACCATCGCAACCTAGTAGAGCCAAGCTCTTGAGCATTGGGCACGCACGAAGCATACAGAAAAGAGCAGTGTCCTGTACACGAACACCAACCACTTCCAATGTTTGAAGTCTCGAAAAAGGACTCCAAGCTGGCAACTGTTTTAGAGAAACACCCCACAACTTGAGGCTTTCCAGATGAGGTGAAGATGCAATGTAATCAAGCGTACTGGGACAATTGGGTCCAAGGTTTTTCTCTCCCAAGTTGTCCATTCTGAGTTCCAAATGCTTCAATGTTCTGCTTGTGTAAGACAACCAAGCTAGCAAGCTCTTGGCAGAAAATGGACAATAAACAATCAGCTCTTCCAACGAAAATGTTGACAAGACCATTCGGCTGACAACAGCATCCGACTGGTTCATTCTCTCATCACAGACTGTTCTAGGAAAATAAAGGCTCCTTACATGTACCATTGCCTCTCTCCATTTTTGACAAACACAGGCACATATGGCCACATCCCTAGCATTCCTAACAGAAGATAGAATATACTGAACTACTGCATCAGGCAAAACATCCATAATCCCATCCGAACAAACATCATCTATATCCATAGCTTGGGCCATTGTAAACCCTCTTTTCTACTGGCAAACTTTAAGAGATTGCCAGCCTGACCGCATAAGCCCAAAACCCTGGGTCCAGCAATCCTTGACTGTATACTTTTCTACTATCTCCTTTCACACACATGCATGATTGATTTCACTCAACAATCTAAAATCCCATTGAAAGTTCCTTCCCCACAATGGAATATGATCAAAACTCCCCACCCCAACACATACTAAAGAAAATCGATCTGCTGATGTTAATCAGCATTAAGATTGAAAGGACACCTTCTGTTGGCAGAGGAGTTCAGCTCACAACTATGTCCCATCCTCTTCTGGGGGCAAAACCTGATTTTATTAACAGATAGTGATTAAAAATGAAAACCCTTAAATTTTTGAAAACCCTACATTTTTACCAAAAATGCCAGCACGTTTTATTCAATCAGATAGTTCCCTCAACTACAAATCAAAATGGGTGAAACTTATTATTTTTAAATGTAAGAAAATAGATTATATTTACCACTCCCGCCCAAAAAAATATTCGAGCAACGAATTAAAAGAAACATGCCATTAATAAGTAATGGTGACCCAGAAAACTACAGTACGAGATTATTCAAGTTCAGACACGATATAATCCAATATATTCCTATGATTGCCCAAACGCTGCTCTGTTTTAAAAGGCAAAAATTTACAAAGATTGCAGAAGAAGAAAATGGAGTGTATTTAAAATTAATAAAGAGAAGAGACATGCCCTGTAAAATGCAGATATATAAGCAGCTAAAAAATTAAACCCAGATCTCTAAACTTGAAGACAAATTTACGAGAAACAGAGGCAAGGGATTTTAGGGCAATAGAAACCCTAAAAATTGATTTGGGCGTTTTGAAAATGCAATGTAAAAATCACAAAGCCACAAATCTTTAAGCAGCATCGACCACATTGAACATATAATGCGTAGAAAATGAATGAGAAACTGCAACGGCTACAAATCCGAAATGTGCTCTTACCAGTTGGCCTAAAAATGTTTGGAGGAACGCTGAAGAAACTTTTTGCACAAAATGGTGGGGCATTTCCTTTACAGGATATACACACCTGTATTTTATACTGTATATATATTATACACAACAGAGTGGCTCTCGGAACTGAAAGTGGATTAAATTTTCAAGAAACGGCGCGGTCGTTTTGAACGCCTTGGTTTTCAAATTTCAAGCTCTAAATTATGCGCCCATTTTTTTTTTTCGAAATTTTAGTTTGAATCTTTTTAACCTTGCCCAGAAAGACGTGGTTTTATAACGTCTAGAATACGAAGAAAGATGTCATTAGGGCTATCGGATTTTTTTTATTTTTTAATTTTTAATTTTTAATTTTTTAATTTTTTTAATTTTTTTATTATTTTTTTATTTTTAAGTTAGATATTGTCATCTATGTTTATATTTTGGATTATATATAGAGGAGTGCAATTGATTAATAAGCGTGTATTTAAATTTGAATATTATTTTGAGTAAGTAGCGATGATTAAGAGACATCCAATTTGTTGATAATCACGATATATGATTAGAAATGTCAATTAATAAATTTTCATATAATTATTGTTAAGAAAATTTTTAAAATATATCTTGTATTTTCGATTTCAAAATATTTATAAAAAATTTGTAAAATTGTAAAATTAAATTATAGAAAAAAAAACTAAACTATGTTGTAAACATAATAATAAAACTGGAAAATAATAATATATTTAAATCTAATTAAAACATGATCTAATGGTTTATGAGTCAAAATATAACTTTTAAGACAATTTAATAATAAAATATAGATGACCTTATAGCTTAATAAAATATAAAATTGATTTTAAATTTGTAATTAATAAGATTATTAATTATTTTATTTTATTTTTAATTTTAGTTTTTTATTTTTTTATTGTATGTTTGAAGGTATTATATAGAATTATTGACTTATATAGAATGTCGGTATCTCTCTTCATTTAGTGGATTTACAATGTTGAGTAAGCATGATACAATTAAATTAATGAGTTTTTTTGGTTACGCAGTTATGAGTAGGGGTATCCATATCATCAAAATCATCCAAGACACGATCCCGACTTTATCTGCTCGATTTTTTATATCGAATATTTAGAATGATTTGTATCTGGGTGGATGGATATAAACAATCATCATCCTTACCAGTTGGATTACAATCGTTTCGATTTTATTTTTGATTTATTTGAATAACTTAAATGTAATTGATTTGAATGATTTTTATATAAATAATTTTAGAATAGTTTAATCAAACCTATGTTTTTTATTATTTTGTCTCTGTCTTATTGAGGGACTTTGCCATAATTTATTAAATGATTATTTTAATATGTAAATACTTATCTCTCTCTCTATATGTGTGTGTGTGATTTGATACTTTCATAATTTATTAATGTTTGAATGAATATTTTTTTGGAATATTATGTGAGAGTTTTTCTTGCTCGCCGTTTTGAATTATCATGTGATTTATTCATCATTTAAACATTTATTAATAAGAGGAATATATATATATATATATATATATATATATATATATATATATATATATATATATATATATATTTGTATATATATACAAAAATATATATATAATTAGGGGTAGTTTAAAAAACAAGTGAAAATATAAAAGTGATAGAAAGTAAACAATAACCATTAAGATTAATAAGACCTCTTCTACAAGTGGAACACGACTCTATTAAAAGATATCAGAAACAACTACAAAATGCTAGACTTTTGCCAAGAATCCACAAAAGAGTCAAAAAAGGACCCTGCCCCTTCAATAAATCTTTAACTAAACTGTTAACGAGAACCCAAAGAGAACGAAACAAAAGTGAAAGCCCACAAAAAAAAAAAACCTAAAAAAAATGTCATAAGTTTAAATCAAAATCAATAACCTCAACCACAAACTAAACCCTATTTTCTCTTACGCTTTAAAAGAAAATCTTTCACTCAAAAAATAAATCAATTAAAAAAAGAATAATAAATAAAATTTATCACTTCAATTTTCTTATTTTTTAAATAATTAATAAGAAAAGTTTAAAGTGAAATTTTTTAAGTGGTGAACTAATTAAGTATTGGGTGAGAAACCCAAAGACGTGAATAATGAACCCCGATTTCTATACAGTATTTATAAATAAATACCTCTATATACCGGCCCTCTATTTACTAACAAATAAATGCCATATTTATATGTTAAAATAAATCTTTTTCTTTAAATAAAATTTTATTTAAATAATTATTATTCATAACATTTGAGTAATGACTATTTAAAATATTAAAAAATATAAAATTAAATAATACTTATTATTATTTTAAAAAAACTATGTTTGTATGACCTTAGGTTTTTGAGTTCATTAGCGGAGATTCCTTGTTTTGTAGGTATGCTTCCTAGAAATATGAGCCTCTCATAGCTAGTCAAATTTGAGTGAGTGTCTTGGTCCCTTTTTAGATATAGCTTATGGTTGGTTGTTATGCCTCGCTATGGTATAAATATGACCGTTTGTTGGCGTACCCAAACATGTTTTATATCCATCGTTTAAAGTATGTTAGGTTTAAACAACATCATAATAATTGAAAGTATATTATTATATTTAATCAAAAATAAAATATCAATGAGATGTAGGTGAATTGGTTAAAGTGGTTTGGTTGTATTTAATTTTATTTAATTTTAAATTTTAGCAATATATTAAGTTGGTTGTAGTTGATGTAGATATTTGTAGGGTTCGTGGTTGTCATGTTGATGTTTGTAAAGTAGTTTGTAGCCATTGTGATGGTTGTAAAGGGGATTTGGGCCTCCCGTTTATATCTCAGACTAATTCATAACTCCAATAAAAAATGCTCTAATTTATAACTTCAAAAGTCAACTAGTGTGCCAATAATTCTTAATTTGGACCAATAATTGATAAGTACATAATCACCTTAAAAATGTATAATTTAACAAGCAATAAATGCATAGGGTCTATTTTATGTGTGTACATTTTTCCCACTTTGTTGTGTGTGTGCATGCATATCAAAGTAGAAAAGTAAGCATGGTATGGATACAAGATTGCGTGCACATTGAGCCTAGAACAAAAGCCAATGTCCGAAGGAATCTACATAAACATTAATTATTTTTCTAGATATGCATGGGTGAGTACCAATAATAATAATAATAATAATAATAATAATCTACTAACATTTATTTTATTTTTAAACCATTATACCTCATCTTACTTGGAGAAAGGTTGAATAACCATGTGGAGCTAATTACCTAAAAATCATACTGAAATCCTTAACACAATTATCTTAGTGACATAATCTAAATAACACTAATTAATATCCTGGTGAATTCATCTAAAATAAGGTTTGGGTCACCAGATTTTTTTGGCAGTATTTTATGCGCCCCATAAGCATGTTTTTGAATATGAAGGGTGGGATGTGTGCCCCCCTTTAAGATTTGATATTAATTTATGTAGTTCACATCTCAAAAGGAAAGCGATTAGATGCATTGTATGTGTAATATAACATATAAACCACTAATGTAAAAATGTTTCCAAGAAAACACGTGTGTATGATAAAATTTGGCACATACGAGCCTATGATACGAGTAATATAAAATATAAAATTGTAGACACTCCATTCTGGCCACAACTGGCTTCTGATTAAACTTCATATTGATTTCTATGAAATAATGCAAATCAAGCTTAGGAATCACTTAACATCCCAATTTCATCCACACATCAGATATTAGTGCTCATAACCATGTTGAGGCATCCCTATTTGGGGTATTATCTAGTACACAATAGTAAACTCTCATAGATTCATCTTCAATCACCTTGCGAGCTAACCGCTGACAGTTTGGCCTTTAGACCCATTAAGTGGGGCACTTAAACAATTCTTAAAAGAGATTAAATGTTAATAAAAATGAATCAACTAATTAAACCAGATTAAATAATTAGCTAAATAATCCATTTGTAATTAATGAATATCTAAAAATGAAAATTCAAAAATGCAAAATATCAAACTTATTCATCACTGTTTTTGTGAGTTGTCAAGCCACTTGTAAAATATATGGATTGGGTGGAAGACAATCATTTTGACCTATGTCTCTTGCACGACCCTCATGGTTAGCCTAACTCAACTCAGGGTTAGTTTGAACTCAACTACGGTTATTTATAAACCTGACTCAACTTGAGTTAGAGTTAACTTCTGAGGTTATAAATATAAGGCCTCACCTATTGATCTTTAAGCTTTTCTAATGCAATGTTATTATGCCAAAATACCTCTAAAAAGCTTCATTGTAGTGTTATCATGCCCACATGCCAAGCTAAGGTGAATGAAGGGGAGATGATTCAATATCACCATTAACAAAGACTCCATTGTCTACAAGTCGAGCAAGCCAATCATCTCAACAAACAGATTTGAAGCTACAAGGCGGTTCAAAGGGAGATTTTATTTTGTGTTTTTAGTTGTGTTTTCATTGTGTGCTTGTTATATACATTCACCCTAGTACGTAGGTAAGAATTATTAGTTTGCATTGAAGTTGTTTTGTTTGAATTTTATTCACTAACAAGAGATTAATGATTCTCTTCATAATCTTATGTTATATAATGGCACACCTGGTGGAACCTATGCACTCCACGAATTCTTCTAATGACTTTTAAGCATATTTTGTACCATTATTTGGTCCTAATTTGGGTTTAATCTAACTCATTTTCTTTAAATAGTTTTCAAATTTTCATTCATAATTTTCTCCCTATAAATCCATAGCTTGGACTATAAACCCATGGCCTAGACTCACTACAGGCCATTACTGTACCCAATAACCCACGGCCTGAACAACAGGTCAATAGGCCATCTTCTTGAGCTTCGTTTGGGGTCTTTTAGACTTCATTTTTTATGTTTTTTGTAAAACCACACATCTTCTCTTGAATTTTTAGAATATTTCATTATTTTACCTTCAAGTTTCATACATTTTTCACAAAATATAAAAAATAAAGGTACTAATATATTTTCTTGTAGGTTAGCCTTCTAACTTGTTGCTTACAGGTTTTAATAGTTTAAGATTGATTTTTGTGTCTTATTGAGCTAACTTGTAGGAATATTGCTTTTGCCAAGAAACAAGAAAAACCCCAAACACTTTTTACAAGACCCAAAGACCAAGGAAAGACATTTTTAACACTTTAAGATTCAAATCACATGTACATTTGGTGTTTAAAATTCATTTACTTGCTTTGTTTTAGTTTTTCAAAGTTCACAACTCAAACAACACCAAGGGGATAAAATTCACATCATATTTTGCTTAGTGCTATAAAAATGAACTCAAACTTAGATTAAACACTCTTAAGAGCTTGCTTGTTTATCATATTACTTGTTCTTTATGTTGTTTTTACAAAATTGACTTCGTATGTATGCTCTCTTCTGTCCCCTTTAGGAAACTCAGGTGATCGAAAATGCTTTATTCTTTGCCTTATGTCGCTTAGTCCAAGCATCGAAGAAATGTCGCTAAGGCACTCCTCAAGATCCAAATGATTTGGGTGACCCTAAAATGACTCTAAAGTCCTTCTATGTTTACTTTCTTGCATCTTGGCTTATGGGCAGGTGTTCATAGCCTCCCCACAAGTTCTCTGGGGAAGTGTTGACCTGATAATTCATCTCCTGACATTGCTTCAACCCCACTCTATGGTAGGGGTATATAAATTGAGGTTGACGTATTTGGATGCTTGTTTGAGAGGTTAAATAAGCTCCATTAGTAAGAGACTGCCTTGAAACATAGGCTTAACTCAGACATCACACTACACTGAGCAATTGATGGATGTAGTGGTTGTGAAAAGGATAAGACCTTTTCACAACAAGATGGTTAATGCATATCTAAATGATGTGTTATACCCTAGTGTTAATCACACATGAAACCATTTAAAATGTGTAAAACTTATAGTTTTTAGACAAACCCCACTTGCCATGGATGTATTGTCAATGCAGGGTGAGTAGCCCAAAGTTCTGTGTCGCCATACGAGCTCTTGAGAGAAGAGGGGGCTTAAAAACCCTACTTTTCATGTGCATTTATATTTTTTGATTAACAACATTATTTACTCTTAAGAGCAAGTATATAGACAAAATTTGACAGTACGAATCCACCTTGTCAGTTTTTAGGATTAAGACAATACACTTAGGTGTTTTTGTGTCTTTCCTTTTTACTTTCATTATTCTGAATCAAAACTATTTGTTTGTTCAAATAATGTCCAAAACAAGTCATGTTTTCATGCCACTCTTTTGTTTAAAGAGGTGTTATGCTATTTTTTTGATGCCACACTTTGCTATAGTCATTTATCAAAACTTTTATGTGTGTGTCACTTGTTTGAAAGGGGCATTGTTGCACTGGCCATTTCGTTCCAAGTCCTTGCCTTAAAGTTTTTGAATCAAAACTATTTGTCATACATTTTGAGTTAAATAGCATTGTTACACTGCTCACATTGTTTTAAAGACCTTTGCCTTATGTTCGATCATATTTGAAACCACGTGTGCCTTTTTGGTCTATGCCTAGTATCATTATGTCATCCATTTTTGTCTAACTTATTATCCATGCAAGAAATCAAATATTTTAAAATGAGTTCAAAATTGGTCTTGTTAAGTTCAAATTCAAACATTGATTGGTTTATGCCTATGCCTCATCTAATTTTGGTTTAGGCATTCATCTCTCACTTTTGGTTGTGTAACTTGAACCAATTCATTGTTTGCTTTGAAGAGTCTTTTGTGCCTAGATTTGGGAAGTGGTATATCTTTCATGTGCCTAGTTTTAAGCATATACCTAAAGTCCAATGTTTTATACCAATGATTATGTTTGTGTTTGAATATATATGCCATGTTTGATTCCAAGTGTTTTAGTTTGGTTATATTACCTTACCATTGCCTTTTAGACCTAGTTTGTGCCTAGTCCAGCTTTTGTGTCGTGTTCCCAAAGACCCAACAACTCTCGCTTGTCTTAGACCTAGTTTGTGCCAAGTCTAGATTTTTTTTCATGTTTCTAGAATACCTATAAATTCCCTTTTATTTTAGACCTGGTGTTGTGCCAAGTCTAGCTTTTGTGTTGTGTTTCCAAAAGACTTAGTATTTTTATCTTTGCCTTTTAGACCTAGTTGTTTTGAGCCTAGATTTATGCTTTATTCCCAAAGAGATAACAGACTTTTCCATTTTTAGACTTAGATTAGAGTTATTTGAAACACTTTTCACCAAGATTTGTCAGAAATGGGAATGATTCTCATTCATCCAGGATCTCTCTTGCATACCATTACTACAGTCATAGTAAACTCATCACAGACATTATGCACATAAAAGTTCAGACAATAATTATGCACAATAATCTTTATCTCTCATTATTACCTCAAAGTCAATAATATAATCTATAGGATTTTTCTCTTCCACTGGTCTAAGAGAAGTAATAGGAGTGTGTATTAAATAGACATAATAGGTTTTTATGCACAATAAATAATTTGTTGTGTGAAAACAATATTAGATGATATGGAATATTTGCACACACAAAATAGGTGTGAAAATATTTGACACATAACAACTAATTACTAACTTCCAATCAAGCTTAACTCCTAAGTGAGTGCCAACATGACTAGAAACAAAATTGGTTTGACAAAAGCCCAAACCACTAGCTAGTGTGAATACAATCACTCCAACACCCTCCCTTAAACACATAATAGAGACTGAGAAAATAAAAATCAAGGAGATTTATGGGTCTTGATAACTAGGCTTGATCAGGTATCGATATACAAATCACAATAAAATACAAAGTATCCCTATGGTAACTAATTCATCTTATATGAATACATGGATGTTAAGTCATTGTAACCTCTGAGTCAAATAAGAATTGATACTCTGTACGAGGCTCACTCTGTAAAAAACATTGATCACAAATTAGGAAAAAAGAGTTACCATGGATGAAATATATCATCACAAGGTACTCAAAAACTAGTAGAACTATAGTGAGAGTGAAGAAGAGAACATATGTTGCAAGGCATCCCAAGAAACATGACTCAAAAACTCAACATAAACCTATAGTAAGTGCACTTGATGGAATGAATCCCATCGAACAAAAGATGCACTCAATCAACTTCCACTAAAAGAAAATGTGGTGCACTAAGGGATAGCAAGAAACACAACATCTGAAGTAATATGTTCATACACCCCCCATAATTTTGAAGTGGGTGTAGAGACTCAAAAAATATATTTGTATGAGTGGGCCAATCCCACTACAAAACATTAAAATGCTGACACTAAGTTACACCATATTAACTACTCTTCAGAAAGACATCAAACTCTACAACAAATCTGAAGGAGACTATCAACATCAAAGATATAGATATAAATATCTCAAAACATATGTCCATGGTGGTGATGGTGTAACAACCCCACTAGGATCTAACTAGAAATACGTGATTTCTTTTAATATTAAATATATATACTATAAATAAATTACTCCATGAGAATCTAATCAAAAATCATATAAGAGACTTTAAGTATGATAACCGTAAATGAAGCATACTGCACCATACATCACTGATCAATATCGTCATAATAAACACATCATAATACAAACATAAAAAGTAATTATAAATAGCCAATCACTGCTGGTATAATATACAACCGCTATTTTCAATCCACAATATATAGGTAATTACAACTCTTCATGATAATATTTTAAATAATAAATACAATATAAAATATTGTACATAAATAAGATACAAGGCTCTCTGGAATATGAGTTCCTTGTACTCTCCAGTATTTGTGGCAATATCAAGTGTCGTCTCAAAAGTAAGTATTGTTGTGGGGAGGAAGAGCATCATTCGAGCACTTTTCCACACTAATCACGAACCAACAATCCCCCGCACTAATCCCACTAGGAAATGGTCCTCCTTTCATAGATGAGTAGATAGTGATGGCATGGGAATCTAGAGAGACAAGCTAGTACTCGTGTTGTATAGTTTCTAAAACTAAACATGCACTAAATCATAGAAAATCTATTCTATTGAAAGATATCGCACAAATATGAAAATCATATTCTTGAAATGATAGTCTCATTAAACATATTTCGACCAATTTTTTTGATAATAATAAATAACAATAATCTATATATCAATCAAAATTCATACACACCACTTGATCGGATTGCCTTCATCTAGCATTGTGATGCTAGTAAGCCAGTGAAGTCTATCTCACTCCTTACTCAGTATCAACAATGTGAGATTGGTTAACATAATATAACCAACATATTCATACAATTTACATCTTAACAACAATAATATCACATAACGTGCTAAGCATATGAGTAACCAAAAAATATACATTTATTTCATCAAATGTATGAATGAATCTCACATTATTTTCTATCCCATACTAGAAATTATTAATACAATTTATACCATCTGGGTAAAATACACATTTAACTGTAGATTCTAATTACCATAATTAATTTTTAAACATACTACACCCTATGATAACCCATATTACCATAGTCTAGTGTTCTAAAACATAAAAACTAATTTTACACAATCAGTCATAATAAAGTAGTCTTAAATGCATGGAAACATAAACTTATATTCAAGCAACTAGATATAAAAAAGTAAGTCACAGTTCCCATAAAACACATAAATTATATCCTAGAATTCGTTATACTCTCAAAGGTTGTATGCATGCATAAATAAGGTCCTGATAACTATTATAAAACATGTTATTCATATCAATAACCAATACACCTATATTTAATCCATCAACGTATGTATGAGTTTAGACTTAACAATTACATTTTGTACCCCCTGAGTATGCCATATATTTATACTATAGTACTCTATGACATCCCATAATATCATAGTTCATTGTATATGAATACAACTACATAATTATACGTAACCAAATTTAAGATTTCAAGAATCAGACAACCCACAATCATATATAATAATCAAGCATGGGTTATACCACCCGAGTATACCTTACATTTAAATTGCATACTAACATTTAAAGAAACATAACTTATAGGCACACATTACGATGCACTATTATATACTATATGTGTCTACACACTTATACTTATTATTATGCTCACAACATGTATTATACACAAGTTTTCAATATTGTCTTTATATATACTAATAGTCATTTATGACACAAGTCACGGTTTTTATAATATTTCTACAATCATTACAACCATGAATCACCAAGATATAAACTGAGTACTACAATCAATATACTTCTCTTTATCCATGATTCGTTCTCATTGTTTTATTATTAATTCTTAAAATAGAACAAAACAACCTCTAATTCAATTTCACCATATAAGGCATTCACAAGGTTCTTTTATGTGTTTATACTCTACACAGAGTATGCATTTCATCTTTATATGATGCTATATGTTTGACCCTATTGACATGTTTTGTATAACATTACTGTGTTATAGATATATTACCTAGTCTTTACATAGAGTTCAAAACATAGCCAAAGTATAGGCTAGTCTCCTCACGACTTTCATATAGATATATTTCTTCATAATTATATTGTCAACCTATATACTTAGCTCATGTAATTATATCAATAGTGGATATATAATTAGTTAATTTTGAGGTTATATATATATATATATATATATATATATATATATATATATATATATATATACCTTTTCAAATTCGTCATTTAATAATGGTTACCAAACATCTTTAGTATTCTTATGCCTGGGTTAGAATATTACTATAAGATCAATTACATTGATCCCTCATGCATAAGCCTAGTTTGTATTTATATATATACTCATGTACAAGTCTATTCGTATTGACTACCATCCCAAAGTATATTTATAGTCTATATAAATATAACTAGAAGCTTCTATATCCTCCAAAAGCATTCATATGCTACTCATTGCATTCATATGCTTACTATACTAAACTATAGCGTATAAAATCCATTATAAGAAGAGGGAGGATACGTTTAGTTATTTTGCTTCTTACGCTAAGCAAAAACTATCGTTTTAATTAGAAATGCAGATCAAGGTGAAGCGCTATACAAAAGTGCTCAGCTAAGATCATATACAATATTAAGGAAATCACCTCTTATATTCATTTTGCCTAAATAAAAAAATAAGATATTTGTATCCATATATATGAATAAGAGTCATAATTAATAGGCTTAACCTAGCACATGAACAAATCGTTATTTCTATCCATAGTTTGTTATCAAATTGGGCTTAAATTAGAACATAGGATATAAATACTCTTATGGCGATCCGTCTTTTATTTGAGAATAGCCACACTATCACATAAGTTAGAATAAATCATTATTTCCTAGATCTATTCATGGATTTATATATATTTTTCCTTTAAGAGGTCATAGAAATAAAATCGACTCTTATTCATTATTTATATAAATCGCAACATTTACACAAATTGCCCCACACTAGCTTGAAAAGGGATATATATTAAGTACATAGATTAATAATAAATATGTATTAATTACCAAACTCAATGATATACACAAATCGCTAATACCATAAAGCGTTGTACTAAGTATACAAGTCACTGCGTTTATATTCCACTCAGCCAAGTAATAAAATCACTACATATAAAATAATGCCTAAGTCGTTGCACCATATCTTTGAGTCGTTGCTCTTTCTTAGGTGAGTTTATACACCATAAGTGAATATAATCTGCCTATATACATATTAATTTGTATATCATATCTTCTAATTTTTTTTCCTGGTTTAATATGGTCTGATCTATATACATTAGATCATTGCCAAATACTCTAAATGGTATTTAGTCATTGCAAAATCATTGCATATGTAATTTTATACAAATTGAATATATTTTACGAGGTGCATTGCATAATGCAAGTCGCTACCTTCTACTCCATAAAATTGAACTATTATATATATATATATGGGGGATAAACCACTTATACATATTTACAATAAATAATTATCACTCTTTAAATGGTTCAAATCGCCACTCTAAACTAGTCTTAGTATCTACTATTATAGATTGTTAAACTTACATAGTGCTATAGGGTAAGTGCACAGAGTTGGAGAATAATTTCGTGGACATTACCCGTAATGCGATCATGTTAATTAATAACGTGATTACGTTATTTAAATCTAGGTTCAAGATTTATGAGATATAATGTGATCACGTTATTATATAACATGATTGCATTATTATATAACACGATCATGTTATATTAAACAATAATACGATCATGTTATTAAGGCGATCATGTTATTGACATTTATAATAACATGATCGCGTTAATAATGCAATCATATTACTGTGTGTAAAAAATAAGTAAAAGAGGGAAACCCAAATGCAAAAATACTCATTTTACATTTGAGTTCCCTAGCTCTCCCCTTGATTACTGTGATCGTATTTTGCTTAGAAGAATCCAAAGAGTGTCAAGAAGCTACCAGATTCATCCCACATACCTGTTGATCGATGATGCCACCATGTAGGAGAGGTAAGTGATCAAAATCTTCCTTATTTAACCCTAATTTTTTATAATTTTCATTGTTTAACCCTAGTTTTTAATTATAATTTGTTTTTTTAACGAACCATCTTGCTAACCCTCCCAACCCTCCATAGAACCCTCTGATTGCTCCTCTTCCTAACCCTCCACAAAACCTTTTTGTTCCTCATATCCCTCCACCTAACCCTCTTATAATTCCTTAAAACCCCCTAGAAATTAAAAGTTTTTGATTGACAACATTATGGGAAACAAACTTGAAATTGAAGAGTTAATTAACAGAATGAGGGATCCCAGTTTGACCAACCCCCATTGCACCCAGCTATCTAATTCCCTACTGACCTTATTAGGTTAAATTCGCTTTATAATGATTTAAATTGACTGATGGACCTCATATAGCAATACTTTTAGGGCATATTATGCTGACAAGTTGTCAGCCCTTCATATCAAGAATTTGGATATTTTAAAAGCTAACATTTATGCCCTGTTCATTGACCCAACCACCAATGCCCCATTTCCTATAACCGCTAAACATTTTCTTATCCATCACTATGTACATAACTTAATCACAACTAATTTTTGAGATCGATAGTGGATGGTCTTTGACTATCTACCATGTAACAACCATGAGGTTACATTATATATTTTAAGGAAACTCTATTGTGAGTTTATCCTCGACTAGATTCCTAATTATTTTGATTTTAGTGAGTTTCAGGGCTGAAAAAAAGGTTCTGCATAGGATCGACTAGGTGCACATCATGCACCTAATCAGCCTGCATAGATCTATATCCAAAAGCCTCTTAAGCCTAAGATCCCCTTTGTGGTTTAGCAGGTCATAGAGATAGACACTCTCCATGCTCTTAGTTCACTCACTGATACACTTGTTCAACATATGAGTAAGCTTTCATAAAGTGATGCTATAGATACACCACAGGCTACCTAACCCTAACCCCACCCTTGTAGTTCGTGTAGATCTATATGCATAGGATCTTCTAATGATGGTAACGTCGATGGTTTAGATGGCTTAGTTCATATTCTTATGAGTGATGAGGTTTTGGCACACACATTTGGCATGCAAACATCAATCATCACACAGATGCAGGTATATTTTATATAAATGTCTTGTTAAATTTAAGTTACATTTTCAAATTTATTTTCTAAGCTAATAATTGATTTACATAAAAATTTATTATAATATATGTCATTTTTTATGTCACAGGAGGTGATGGTTCTTTCATCATCACAGCGAACATTTACAACATTTGATTTATTGTAGCCGTTGTTTTCATATTCAGATCCAGCTGTTGGGCCATATATGACTACATCTGCCTTTGTTAGGATGACACCATTTACCTATACAAAGGTAAAAAATATTTACATATATGTTTTATTCTTTGCATTTATTAAGACCATAATTTTTTACATATATGTTTTGCTCTTTGCATCTAATTTACTTCTCTTCTCAAGAATAAATGCAAAAATAACACAATCAAAAACATAAAAGTCGTGAATGGTCTTATGTTGCACCATGCTTCCTTGGGAGTAACATCCTACAATGTTCTTACACTAGTGTATTGTGTTCAAAATTTTATACTTTATTCCTAATGACAACCAAAATTATCCTAAGATACAGACTGCATTTCATTGGCTCATCCTGTATGTATCCCATGTACTAAAGCAAGGTTAAAAAACATGCTTTATATTCCTTTTTAGTATTGGCATTTTTATAGAGGTTATGGAATGCATTTACTCTATCATTTAAGTAGATATCCAACAAGTAGTGTTGTCTTTCCTTGAACATCACCCAAGTGACTATGGGCATATCTAAATTCACAATTATTTCTTGATAGTCCCAACACAAGGCTTCTTCATCTAAAAGTTGTAAAATAAATAACATGTCCATACTATTTATTGAAAAACATTTTGTCCCAAAACACCTTTTCATACCTATTATCCAAGCATCAACTTCCCTAACAAAGATTCATCCATTGAATTTAAGACCCTTTTCACTTTATTTAGTTTGTGGGTAATTCCATCCAAGCTTTGATGTGTGTAACCATTGTCATGAGCTCCCCCAGCGGATGATATTCCATGTAATATATTGGTATCTCTCTCTTTTTAAACATTATGTTCATAATCACACTCATGGAATGATTTTATCCTATTCCTTAATTTTTCCTTGGAGGCATCCCATCATTGAGTTCGCTTAGCACTACATGTATTTCCAAGTTAATGGGTATCACAATTACAACCTATTCTCTATCTATCAAAGATTCCCCAGGTAGCACAACTTCAATATAAGGTTTTTGATCTTTTCCTCATATTTAATGGGTATCCTATTGAATGGGAGTCTTGTTTATATACTTCTTTCCCAAAGACATTCCTAATAATTCAAACTAAAATTCCTATGACCATATTGCATCTAAAACCATAAAAACACACACTTGACATGACTTCACATGTAGCATAAATACTTCCTCATCT
The DNA here is from genome assembly GCA_037957365.1 of Torreya grandis. NCBI lineage: Eukaryota > Viridiplantae > Streptophyta > Pinopsida > Cupressales > Taxaceae > Torreya > Torreya grandis. The sequence goes on from JARHVA010000430.1 coordinate 3,253,056, forward strand.
TTGATATGGGTAAACACAAACAATCCCTTTTTTCTTTTCCCATCTATATTTGTGCACCCAACATTTGTATATAAGATCCACACACACACACACACACACACACACACACACACACACACACACACACACACACATACATTACATATACATATACATATGTATATGTATATATACATATACATATGTGTGTATATATATATATATATATATATATATATATATATATATATATATATATATATATATATATACACACACACACACACACATATACACATATATATGTATATATATACATACATATGTATACATACATACATATATATGTGTATGTATGTATATACATATGTATATGTATATGTATACATACATACATACATACATACATACATACATACATACATATATATATATATATATATATATATATATATATATATATAAGATCCACATATATATGTGTGTGTGTATGTATATATATATATATATATAGTATGTATGTATATATATGTATACACACACACACACACATATATATGGATATTTTATATATATGTATGTATGTATATACATATGTATATGTATGTATATATAATGTATATATGTATATGTATATATATACATATATGTATGTATATATATACATACATACATATATATACATACATACATACATATATATTTATATATATGTATGTATGTATGTATACACACACACACATATACATACATACATATATACATATATATAAAAGATCCACACATATATGTGTGTGTGTGTATATATATTATGGTAGGTATGTGCAATAAATATCCCACACTAATCCACTTAAACAATCATCTTTAACAAATAACGAGGAACTACTATAATTATCAATGTCATGCCCAACACATACATCCTTGTAATTAGGCTAAGATTTAGCATGAGTGTCAAAACCCACCACTGGTTGCCCAAATCAGTTCTCAAAAAAGGGGAGATGATTGTCCAGCATGCCTACTCTTTATTCTCATTCATTGAAAAGTCATCTAATAAGATTGAAAATGACCTTGTAAGACCATACAAAAAAGAAGTAGTTACGAGGGTCCTACCTAAGTCAAACCCCTATTTTTAGACAAGTAATAAATTAATAACCAATACAGTCCAACATGTAATATATTATAAATTGAAGATCTTGATCCAAGTATATTTATATTTATCAATGAAAAAAAACTAATATATTATATATTCCCTTTCACTTTAATCCTCTAATTTTGGTTTTGGTATAAGGCTACTACTCTAACACTTCAATAGATGGCTTATCAATTAAGATCTAAGTGTATTTTCACATGCATGTTTGTCTTCATCTTTCCTAGAATGTGTTATTTAATTCATGTACTTATATAGACAAATCTTTTATATACAAGTGCTTCTATTGATCATTTTGGTTTCCATTTATAAGATTTGATGTACTTTATATAAAACTAACTGAGACCTTGTTTACATGAATAGTTGATGGCTGGAGTAGACACTCCTCCCTCTCTACAAGCTAAGATAGACATAGGCATTACTGTTGCAATGTCATCTACATAGGCACTAACAAAGGTATATATTAGTTGTAATTTTAAATTATAAAAATAGACTTGTTTTAATAATTTTAGTACATGTACTTGGGGAAAATATAACTTATGTAAATATATTGTGTATGCAGGGTTGTCCTATGATAGTTGATAGTCTGAGTTAGATGGTAATTGGGGAAACTTCTCATGTTCCTCCCATATTTGAGACACCTATTTGGGATAGCTGAGCCTACCATTGACTTGATTGAGAGTGAAAAATAGATTGAGCAGGATTGCAAGCTTACAATAAGTGCACATGTTTAAATGATTTTTTATTGTAGTTTAAAATTAAAATTTTAACACTTGTTTGAATTTTTTTTATGTTAATTTCATAATAATTCTTATATTTGAATAAGCTTAGTTACAAGCTAGCTATGAACATAGGACCCACAGTCGGACCTTAGAGTAATCTAAGGCATTAGAGGGGTCTTCATCTACTAATAGGGCATCCTAGGGAGAGTCTTCTTTGAAGAAGGCAAAGAGAGGGAGGCTATTTGATGAATATGATGTATTACACATGAGATGTACATTTTTTTATGCCTATATGACAATTGATGCATTTTTAGCATTGTATATGCACATATGACATTCAACACATTAGATACTATATTGGTAGATGTAATTTTTTGTATGCCTATCATGGCAATCTATGTATTATTGACATTAGACGTGCATGTGCCTATATTGTATGCCTATTATGGAAATGTATCTACTTTATATTCAATTTTTATTTCATTATGTTATTGTACAGTGTTGTTTTGATCTTCCAAATTATTATTTATCGAATCTCGTATTTAATGTTATATGTGTACAAATGAGGACTAAAAATTTATTCTTTTCAATGTTATAAATCTCAAATCTTCCATATTTTTTTAAATTAAAGTTTCTATTTCATTATGTGTAGTAGAAATGACTAATGACACTCTTATCACTTAGGCTTAATGGCCTTCTTCTCTTTGTATTTGCTTCTTGTACACTTTAGATATACTTCTTGGCATCATTAGACCTCTTACAAACCTCTCACAACCATTTAATTTCATATTAGACTGGACCATAGTCAAAATAGGGTATATGGGAATATGTCTTACTCATTTCTCTATAGGTTTGTATATGTTCAACATGTTCAAAACTAATAGCATGATAACTCACAACTTAGCAACCTAGTGGAATCACTCCAAGATCCCTTCCTTGATTGTGACCTGTAGTCATTTATTGGTTACCACCTGCAATCATTCATCCACCTACGACATTATTATTATTTTAGATTAATCTTGCTTATCAACGACTATTTTTATCCCAAATTGAGACTTTTATCCCCACAAACATTCTTTGTGTACTTCTACAAAATCTACGTACTTATGCACTTGACCCCACCTTTGAAAAGTTGTCAATTGTCCCTTCTGATGGGTTTTGAATCACTTTCAAAGAGGAAGAGGAAGTTTTTGAAGAACAAAACACCAAAGGAATTAGAATATATGAGAGAGAAACACAAGCTACAAATGCGAAAACTTCATGGTAAACAAGGTACAAACCCTAATCCTAATGAGCCAAATGCCATAAATAATGAGCCAATTGACGATAATGAATTAAGCAATTATGAAATTGACTATAATCAATTGAATAATGTTGAAATTGACCATAATGAAATGAATAATAATGAAATTGAACATAATGAAATGAATAATAATGAAATTGAAAATAATTAATTAGTTAATGTTGAAAGTTCACATTAAAAGTTCCAAGTTTTTGATTTTGTTGATGATGAGTCTATGTATGATGCTTCACCCCCCATGAATGAAGAAATTTTGATGGAAACAAATAATGATGAAATTAACCATCAAAAAAATTTCATGGAAACATATAATGAAGAAATCAACAATGAAAAATTTAATGCCATCCCACCTCTAAACAATGAAAGTAATAACAGTTTTGAAACACCCTCTCAACAAATTCCACCATTACCAACACCTCCAAGAATTATGCATAGAAAATACAAGTACTTAATTGAAGTTGATGAAAATATTTTAAAGCTAATACATAACAAAATATCTGATCTCCATTCAACAAGACTGGTTCAACAAATTTGGGATACTTTCTTTCATAATTTGGAGAATGATAGTCAAATGTCAATTATTTGTTTTATTGATAAAATTGATTAAGATGAGACCTATAATGTACACATTAAGACTAAGAACATCTAACATAGATGATGAAAATTTTGAAAATATACATGATGTATATGATACTGTAGGCCCAAAATCATGCACCAAAAATTGTAATGTTGCCTAACATATACTTACAACTTGTGCAATATGTTATAAAATAGGGAAAAAACAAATGGTTTCAAAAACAAGCCAAATACTTAATATAAATAGAAAAATAATAATGAAAGCAATTGAAATACATGAAATACTTAATGAACCTAATACCAATGAGCTCTGGGCATTCTCTGGTAGACTTCCATAAAAGGACAAGGCTCTATCTGATACTCTCAAAGATTTACTTTCTTAATTTTGGAAAGATAATATAAGAGTTTTGCCAAATGCAAGAGATGTTGTGAAAAGAAGAGTTGGTTCTCATAATTGTGAACTGCATCCAAAACATTGATTAGATATGACTTAAATATAATTGTACTCTAAATTTTAGGAAAAACATACACAAATTTCTATTTATCAAAGATATTTTGAGATGGAAAAACCTTTTTATGTTAAAATAAATCACACATACAACACTTGTTATTGTAGGAAATATGTTGGATTTTCAATAAACTATGATGTTTTTCACCATATTCATTGTACTTTGCATACTGAGTTTTCACATTTATAACTCGTGTTTCACCATTGATGGTTTGTACCTTGTTTACCATGAAGTTTTTACATTTGTAGCTTGTGTTTCTCTCTCATTTATTCTAATTCCTTTGGTGTTTTGTTCTTGAACAACTTCCTCTTCCTCTTCGAACGTGATCCAAAACCCATCAGAAGGGACAATTGACAACTTTTCAAAAATGGGGTCAAGTACATAGGTACGCAGATTTTGTAGAAGTATGCAGAGAATGTTTGTGGAGATAAAAGTCTTGATTTGGAATAAAAATAGTCACTGATAAGTGAGCTTAATCTAAAATAATAATATCGTGATCGCATTATATAACGTGATAATGTTATTACATAACATGATTGTGTTATGTGTTCTATAAGGTCTTGGCCCATCCAACCCATTGAGAAACTTATATCAATAATAATGTGATCGCGTTATGTAATAATATGATCATGTTATGTAATAACACAATTGAATTATTGTCAATATAAGCTTTAAGGTGGTAATTGGAAATGAGGATCGAGTGTTGTCTATGTTTAAAATAACACAATCACATTATTAAATAATGTGATCATATTATACTTAATATAAATAAGGGATTATGGAGTAGGTATTTAGGCATTAGTGCATAGGGTTTATGGATTAGGGATTAGGTATTACAATTTATGTCTTATGGATTACAATTTATGTTTTAGGGATTAGGGATTAGGGCATGTAGGGTTTGGGTTTAAGGGTGTATATAAGGTCTAATCGCTATATGCCATGTGAGAATCTAATTTTTACTTAAAAAGATGTTAATTAGGACTAAATTGATTGGTAAATAGGGAAATTTTTTGGTTTAAAATTTAGGGTATAGTGTTTAGGTCTTATGTTTAGTGTACACAGGTTCAACAACTAGATTGGTAAGTTCCAAATGCTTTAGCCTTAGGTTTAAAAAGTGTATTTTATGACATCTCATGATAAAATCAATTATATCATAAGGCATGTGTGTTTGCGGCATGCAGTGGGCATTAGGGCATCGAGCTTACAATTTATGTTTTAGGGATTAGGTATTAGGGCATGGGGTTTGGGTTTAACGACTTGTATATTAATTTGTCTAATTACTATATGCCATGCCAACCTAATTCTTACTATATAAAATATGTTAATTAGGACTAAATAGACTGGTATTTATAGGGAAAGCTTATGGTTTACAACTTAGGGTATAATGTTTAGGGTATCATGTAGATTGAGTGAATTAGTCAAACAAGGCAATCACTCATGTGATTTAGGTGAAACTGAACCCTGTGAACTTAAATCTTAGTCTATAAATGATGTTAAATTGGGCTAAAATGATTGGTTCAAGGTTTAAAGAGTTTATATTTGTGGTTTAGAGTTTAGGGATTAGGAAATTTAAGGATTAGGTCTTAGGTTTTAGGTTTTAGGGTATATTTATATAATCATGTAGGTAATTGGGGCAAATTTGGGAGCCTTGAACCTATACCTATGAGTAAAGAATGTGAATTTGGGATCAATTATCCCCCACATCATTACATATTGAGCCTATGAAGTTAATTGTGGTAATGAGTGATGCAATTTTAACCAAGTTCATCCTTGTGAACCTAATTCTTACTATATATATAAAGGTTGTTAATTGGGGATAAATTTATTGGTTTAGGGTTTAGGGTCTATAATTTAAAGGGTTTGGGGTTTAGGGCTTATGGCTTAGGGTTTAATGTAAATAGTACATGGTTTCTAGTTGTTAAATTAAATTTTATAGAGTAACTTTGGGTTTAAGATATCGGATATAGGGTCCAATCACTAAGGTAATTGAAGAACATTTAAGCTACTTGTCACACCTATTTATGACTTGATTACCTTCATGTTTGCATTCATCATAAAAGAAGGGTCAATTATGCCATGTACATATTACATACAAGTTATACAATATATTTATCCATAAATTTGGTTTAAGGGCTCGATTTTGCCCAGATCACATAGGGAATTGCACAAATTGACTAGTTGGATCAATTCACGATAGAATATTGATCTTTTGATTTTTCCCCAAATCATATCTTGCTATTAAAGGGATTCAAATTGGCCTGAAATGCCTCCTCGATTAAAAGAATCAACTAACTCCTCCTTTTTGGTCAATTAGGTTGAATGGGCTAAAAATAGCCCCAATTTACTTCAGATGCACAACTATATTGGTACTCTAAAGGCTTTAGCCATAAATTTAAAAAGTGCATTTTATGACATCTCGTGATAAAATCAATTATATCATAAGGCCTGTATGTTTGTGTCATGTAGTGGGAATTAGGGCATAGGGAGCTCTTAAAATTTATGTTTTAGGGATTAGGGCATAGGGTTTAGGTTTAAGGACCTATTGGCCAATTTTGGCCCACATACCAAGCTTTTGCCTGGATAGATCAGCTGAGAAAAGTCTTGATTGAAATGGGTGATCAAGAAATGACTTGCACAAGCCTAGAAGAACCAGACTGTCATAACATGTGATATAAAAACAAATAGATTAGTCTGGTTACACATTTGATAGATGCATTTGAAAATTCAACCAAGGTCAAAGAGTTGCATGGACATGATGTTTTTAATGCCTTGAATATTTTTTACAAAATTGGTATCTTGATGAGTTTTCTATCTCAAGATACAAGTCCTCAAAGTTAAACTAGTAGAATGAGACGTGTATAGGGATGTCAATTTAAAACTATGTGAAATAGCCATTTGGATTCAAAAAAGTGAATGTAGAAATGACAAGTGTCTAAATCTCATAAGATTAGAGAAGATCTACTAGTGAGTGGTGATCTAACAAGTTAATGGGTCCCAAAGATCCAATGACATGTATTTGATCATGCATTCAAAGATCAATGATGAGCTTATAGTCAAAAGGTCAACATATCGTAAGATTGAACATGTGACTGATAAGTGACAAGATCTCAGGTGCCCATATGAAGATCTAATGACATGTAGTGACTGATAAAACTAGTGGGTCCAAGTGGATCGATGGTGTGTGATCTATTGTACCAAATCATATCAACGATGAGCAAAAGGTCACCTAGTTAATGGATCCTAGGAATGAATAAAAAGCTACCAAGTTTCATTTTTATAGTAATTGTTAGGTAAATCAAAGGTACACATCGAGCCATGCAAAGGAAGATCGAAGGTGGTTGTTAAAATTTGAAAGCCATGGACTTCAAATGGAGGTCAAAATATGACCTAGGTCAAACCAAGAACAATGTTTCAAAGGGTTTTGTCACCATTAGAGCTTGGTCATATACCATCAAGAAGATATAGACATACAATCAAAATTATTAATAATGAGGCTCTATTACCATTAAATCTTAGATACAAGATAGGTTTGTTTAAACCTAAGATTGTCTAGAAAAAAGTTATGCAATCTATAGATCTTTATTGATATAATGACTATATGAAAACCAATAAATTAGATTGGTTTTCAATCTATAGTAAAGATCCATATTCGAGTTGGAATAGATGCAGACATAAATGAGATATGGTGGAGTGTCTCATCCTTTGACATAGTCATAAATTCAAAAAATAAGTACCTATGGCCGCCCAAAGCAGATTTAGTCATGGCTCTATTAGGATTCAAGATATGAAGATTTTGTCCTCATAATGAAAGCAAGTGGGAAGTGATGTGGAAGATCAGAGTAAAGAGATCTAGTGGTTAGAGAAGCAGTCAGAACATTCAATACTATTTAGAATTATAAATATCTTTTCTCTAATATATTTAGTCATGACTCATCATGTAAAACAAACCCTTGTCTTCTAGTGGATCTCTCAGCCAATGAGAAAAGCTTGAAGGATATCAGGATAAATGTAGGCTATATTGTTGAGGAAGGCTTAGTCCTATTGACTTAAAAGTATGGTGGAACATTCATTGAAAGGTGGCAACTCATTGATTGTTCTTGGTTAATGTGCTCCCTCTTCTCTCTTCCCCCTTTCTCTATATCACCCATTCTTTCCCTTTTTAGACTCTCATAAGGACTCTTTGATTTTGAAGAGCAGGGGACTCTCTGAGATATTGAGAAATATGATCATCTTGATAAGGCTAAAACCTATCAAGAATTTGTAAGAACTCCCTTTTGATGCAATAAAAGATTCTCTTTACCTATCTCTTGCCTTAGATATGTGTTGAGTAAGTTATGCATGATGGCATTGTGAAGGAGAATATTCCTCATCCATTTTCCTCCTTTCGAACCTCCTTTAGGGTGTTTTCAAGCTATTCCAGGTCTAGATTAGTGTTTTTCCTGAACCTAGTCCATGAAACACTTATGCAATCCGCTGGTCTGTGAGGTTGTGTGAGCTAGTATTGTTTTGTGTAGATCTAGTGTGGGTTCAAGCTTATGGGAGTTTCTCATTTTTATTTGGTGCATCACCTTTTAGCTTTCCTAGGATCCCTTTTCCCCTTTCTAACCCTTTTACCTATGAATCATTAATTTAAGTGATCTATCAAGAGGAATCCAGTGTTTTCTGAAGGTTTAACCCTATTATAGGATAACCATAGCCTCAAATTGTTCCCATATTGTGACTGAGAATGGGGGAGCCTAAATAATTCCCCCGTAAAGGTACAATTTCATGCCACAACAAGACTTGTATATATTAATGTCTAATCGCTAGATATGCCATGTGTTCAAACCTAATTCTTACTACAAATGATGTTAATTAGGACTAAATTGAAGTTCATAAATAGGGAAAGTTTATGGTTTAAAATTTAGTGTATAGTGTTTAGGGTTTATGGTTTACGACTTCTAGGTTTTAATGTATATACATGGTTTAGGGTATACAAGGTCAATCACAAAGATAATTGAGGACAATTTGAATCACTTGGACCCATTTGTGGGTATAGAATGTGTTTTTGGGTTGTCATTATACCATGGATGTCATCATGTAGATTAAGTGAATTATTCAAATGGGGTAATCAGTCATGTGATTTAGGCCAAATTGAGCCCTGTGCACTTAATTCTTAGTCTAAATGATGTTAATTTGGGCTAAAATGATTGGTTTAAAGTTTAATGAGTTTATATTTATGGTCTAGAGTTTGGGGATTAGGAACTTTAGGGATTAAGGATTAGGGTATAAGTTTTAGGGTATATAAGGTATAATCATGATCGTGACTGGAGAAAATTTGAGCTCCTTGAACATAAACTTGTGAGTAAAGAATGTGAATTTGGGATCAATTATCCCCCACATCATCATAGATTGAGCCTATGAAGTCAATTGTGGTAATGATTGATGCAATTTTAACCAAGTTTTAATCCTTGTGAACCTAATTCTTACTATATATAAGGGATGTTAATTGGGGATAAATTGATCCCAGGGGCCTACTGAGCCTCAATGTAAGGAATTTCATCCATATGTTATCAATTGGGGATCCAAGTGCTCACCATATTAAAAAAATAAGTATTTTTTCAATTTAATATGCAATTTGGTCCAAAGGAGCCATGAGCAATGAATTACATTCATATATAATGGAAATTGGGGCTTACTTGGCCTTGATTGCATACCATATTGAACTAATCGAGTATTCAGTTCTAGATGATACATAATTGGGTCCAATCGAGGCTTGCCCAAGGAATTATGTCAACATAATTTTAATTAGGGCCCTAATTGCATACCTTATTCAAATAATCAAGTGATTGATTGAATCTGATATGAAATCAAGACCAATTTAACCCTCTATAAAGAATTACATCCATCTAATAACATTTGGGATTTTGATTGTGCACCAAATTCAATGGAAAGAATATTTGGTTGAATATGATATATGAAATTTAGTCCAAACAAGCCTTGTGTAAGAAATTTCAGCCTTCTATTGTCAACAGGGGGCTCTTTTGGTCCCAAATACATAACATATTGAATAAACCAAGTATTTAGTTCAATTTAATTTATGCAATTATGGCCAACCAAGGCTCATGTAAGTAATTGTTCATACATCTAATGTCAATTAAAACTTTATTGGATTGTAAACTATATCTAGCTAATCATGTATTTGGTTTTATATTATACATAATTGGGGCCAAATAAGCCCCATGAAAGTAATTTTGTCCATATAATGTTCTAGTTGGGTTCCATTAGCCCTAATTTCACACCATATTGAACCAATTGAGTATTTAGGTTCAATATGATATGCAACTGGGGCCACTCAATCCACAAGTAAGGAATTAAATCCATATAATTTCATTTAGGGTTCTAATTACACCATGTAAAATCAATTGATATTTTTTTCAATACTATACACAATTGAGGATAACCAAGTCCTATGTAATTAACTACTTCCACCTAGAATATGAATCAAAGCATTTTTCACCCCATGCAATGAATTGTGTCCATCTAATGTCCATTTTGAATATTTTCCCCTAATTTCACATCTTTAACTAATCGAGTGTTTTATTCAATACATAATCTATAATTAAGAGTAACTGGTCCCTGTGCAAGGAATTCCTTCAATATAATGTCAATTAGGGCTTTAATAGCACACCATGTTAAAAAAATTGAATATTTAGTTTAATCTAATACATAATCAGGGTTGAATGAGCCTTGAGAAAGGAATTATGTCCATATGATGTCAATTGGGTCTCTAATTGCACACCATATAATAAAAAACCAAGTGTTTAGTTTAGTTTGATATGTAATTTGGGCCAACCAAGCTCCATCCAAGGAAATATGTCCATCTAATGTCAATTTAGGATCTATTGGCCTGATTTCACACCATATTGGGATCAAATAAATAATAAATTGATTCATATGTTAATACATCTCCAATTATCATTCAATTCTATCAATGCTTGACAAGAACATTGGTCCCAAACAATAATCTTAATCAGCCAATATTTGATCTTAAGACTACTAGGCCTAATGGCTCCTATTCAGGTTTTAGGGTGTTGACAATACGTAACATGATCATGTTATTAATGCGATCATGGTATTTGAATTTGAATTCAATTCCCATGCCTTTTGGCTCAGGAATGGCTTGGATTCCTGAGCCAAAGGCTTGGACTGTCAATGTATAATTGAGTTTTGAAAGGTATGAAAATAAACAACAAATTTCAACTTTGATTGCCAAATACACTAAGAATTTCAATGTAAATATTTAAAAACTTGATACTGTCATGACGAGCATTCCCTCTTCTTTTAAAAAATATGGTTTTTATAATTTTTGGACAAATTTAAGGTTTCAAATTATATTTATTTCTAACTATATTTTTTTTAGGCCACTACATGTTGCAAACATATATACCTATATATGTTCATGTAATTTATATTTCATTGATCCAAGTGAAAAAAAATTTATATGGTGACCAAGTACACCTAATTCTACACATTAAAAAAAAAAATAATAATAAAATTTTGAGGTAGTTAGGCATGTCACACGGATAACTATCTATTTCTTTGTCAGTTTTGAGGATCTATTTAATTGTAAAATTCATAAAAAAAATATTCATTGAAAAAATACAAAAAACTATAGGTGACGTGCTAGAATATTTTATCTAAATTTTCCCCAAAGGGTTTCAAATAATATTAAATGCTGCTAAAAAATGGTTCGTGTCATGACTGTTTATCTACTATGTTTTTTGAAAAAATAGGAATTTCTCTTTAAATTTTATATGTTTGACCTAGTTATACTTAACCATTTTTTTAAAAATTTAGTGGTTTGGAAACTAGACTTGAAATGATACATTTCATTTTTTTACACCATCTTCAAATTTGGAGTGTAGATATCTCAAATTATCTATAGAAGTTCAGATTTTTTAAATTTCTGAAAAATCATGTCCATGGGTAGGCCACTTTTTGTCCCCCAACTTTGTGCACTTACCCTATACATATAAGTTATTACAAAAATACTTGTAATGCAAAGTATAACAACACTTCAAGGTTTGTTATCCCTTCATGCTGCCATTATTAATTATACATTCTAGTAGTTTATATGTACTATCTATCTATCTATCTATCTATCTATCTAGGGTATTCATGAATCTCTTGACATAGTTCATAATTAGATACATACATCTAACTTATATATTAAAATAGACACATACGTATATATTTTTTTCACACAATTCATATATTCACATAAATGAATACATTACCTATCTGGACATGTTAGGAATGGTAAAGGCATTCTAACCCTATGAATCTAAAGTGTTGGTAACAAAATATCATAAGGAAGTTGCATATATGAAATTCAAAAATAAGACAAATCATATACTTTTTATAAATGAAGCATATCAAAGCAAGCTAGTACAAATGAAGGCATTAACATATATAGGCAAGGCAAAATACTAAACTAGCTAAACTAGCCAATGTGGGATAAAGCTTCACATAGGACAAAATCACTAGATGATGAAATAGCTATCTAAGACACTATAAAATGTGAAAAAACACATGAAATACATACTCTAACACCCCCCCTCAAGTGAATCTAGGGGCTAACAAAAGCCAAAAAAGGAAATAGTGGCATATCCATAGTATGAGTCCCAATAAGGTACTCATGTACAATATGTATCCATGAAATGAAGATGGAAGATGTCCTCATGAACACCCCCCAAGGACAACTTATGAAACCCCAATCATGCCATGCAACTAAAGGAAACAAAGTGATTCAAAAGGCCTCATGAAGATGTCTATAACCTATTGCTAAGTCATAATATACTCCAAGATAAGAATGCCATCCTGAATGTGCTGATGAACGAAGTGCATAATACCTCAATGTGTTTGGTTCATTGATGCTCAAATGGGTTGCAAGATATATGGATTGCATTATATTTATCACACTAAAGTACAGTGGGTGAATCCTACATAAAGCCAAACTCTATTGATAACTGACAAAGCCAAAGAACCTGCTGACTTGCTAGAATTGTTGCTCTATACTCAACCTCCGTAGATGAAAGTACAATAGCCTATTTATTTTTGCACAACCAAGCAATAGGTGAAGAACCAAGATTAAACAAAATTACCCAAAAGTGGAACACCTGTCATCAAGATAACCTACCTAATATAAATCCCTATATCGAATCAACTAAGTAGAACCCCTAGTGTAGTATAATCCAAAATGAGTAGTGCGTCACAGATATCTCAAAATCCTCTTGGCATCTTGCCAATGACCATCATGAGGGTCATGTGTAAACCTAGATACAAGCCCAAATATAAATGAAATGTTGGTGCAAGTATGAGTCAAATACAAAAAACTCCCAACCATCTACCTATATAATGTAGGATCACAAAATGGAGTAGTACAAGAGACAATGAGAGTCACTTTAGATTGAAAAGGAAAAGGACTTGACTTACAATCAATTGTGCAAAAATATTAAAGTATATCAAGTGTGTATTTTTGCTAATAGATCCCTGTATTTGACTATGAAATCTATAGACCAATGAAGAAATACAAAAGGCCAAGATCTGTCATGTTGAATTATGCTAAAAGTGCCTATTGAATAGTCTGAATCTGAGATGAAGAGCTACCTATGAGAAGTAGATCATTAACATACAAGACTAGAATAACAATGTCCTCCCCAATACATTGAATATACAGTATGGGATCAGAGTGGCAACGAACAAAGTCAGTGGAGAGAAGAAATGAATCCATCTTCTCATACCAAGCCTGAGGGGTCTATTTGAGACCATAAAGAGACTTGCTAAGTTGACAAATAAGAGAAGAATCATGAACAAACCTAATAGGGTTCTCCATATAGATTTCCTCATGTAAGTCTTCATGCAAGAAAACACTCTTAACATCCATCTGATATATTAGCCAACCCTATGATGTAGTAAGAAAAAGTACAAGGTGAACATAATCCATGTTGGTCAGGTGAAAATAGATTTACCACCCAAAGTATGTAGCTGATGGGTCCATTGACAAGTATAATCCATGTTGGTAATGGGCATAAAAGTATCATAATAGTCAATACCTTAGACTCACAAGAATCCATTTACAACAAGACATGTCTTATACTTGTCAATGGACCCATCAGCTACATACTTGGGGTGGTAAATCTATTTTCACCTGACCAACTTTCTTCCCTTTAGAAGAGTGACCAAATCCCAAGTATGATTCTTCATCAATGAAGAATACTCATCTGTTGTCGCATCATCCCACTCCTATATCCCATGAGCATGTGAAAAATACTAGGGATCCCTAAAGAATGATTAACATAAAAGTCCAGTACTCATAAAATGTGCATGATGATGTCAAGTAGGTGGAAGATCCTATATGAAATGTGTTACCTCAAAAACTGTACTGTAATCCCACCTAGGCATAGTGGCAACATCAGTATGAACAAGATCCTCATCCTCTATAACATCTTCAAAAATCTTCTGAACTGGATCCTCAAAGAATGAATCCTTAAGAGGAGGTAAATCATGGAAAGAAGTAGGCATGGAAGAATATGAAGAGTCATGAGATGTGAAACACTCATCAAACTGTACATGTGTTCGATGTGGTGTATTGTTTTGAATTTAATTTGCACATTTAACTGACTCTGCCCAATAGATATGTGGTAAATACCATGAATGCATCATGCAATTAGCCATTTCCTTCAGAGTTCACTTCTTCCTTTCTGCTAAGCCATTTTGATGTGGAGTATGTGAAACAAAATGCTCATGAACAATACCATGGGATACTAAAAAAATTAGTGAACTCTAGATTAAAGTACTCACCCATTACATATATAAATCTTCTTGATGTAACTCAATGACTATTTCTTGACCAAAACCTTAAAGAATTTGAAGTGAACAAAGACATCACTCTTATACTTGAGGAAATAAACCAAATTACACCTTGATAAATTATCAATGAAGGTAAGTGCATACTCAACTCAATTGAAATTAGGGGTATAAAATACCATCAAATCACTGTGCACAAGCTCAAGTGGTGAAGAAGCTCTCATAGACATGCCCTTAGGAAATAGATCCTAATGTTGTTTCCCTAATGCACAACTGAGGTAGACTCCATCAAGACATGAAACTATAGGAAGACCCTCTACCATATTATGAGTGCTCAACTCATTTAAATATTTTCAGTTGAGGTGTATAAATATTTCATGCCAAAATTGACTCTTAGAATCTACATGAGAAACTAAACACATACCTAAAAAAGGAGTATCATCAAAACCTTTAAAATAGTAGAGTCAAGAACTATGATCAACAACACCCTATGCAATGAGTGTATGTGGCTCTAACAAATCTCTAACTTCAACACCCTATGGTGTGAAAGTAACTTTCTTTCCCTAACTATAATGAAAAATCTAATATACTAAAAGTGTATTGGTGATGCCTAAAACATATAATGCATCATTGATGCGGCCACCATCTAATTTTATGCACCCTTTTTCTTAATAGAAATGAAGGAAGAATATCCAACTTCAATGTTAGAAGTGGAACTCAGACCAAGAGATATAAAGGCCTCGTTGGTAGAAGTCATATGGTGTAAATCATCATAATCTAGTGATCCGGGCATCAATTTAGGCGATAATTCGGGTGACAGTTCCATCCCAATTGATGACAGAACTTCTGGGAGCCATAACTTTTGCACCATAGCTCCAATTGACTCACCATTTGAATCTTTGGAAAGGTAAGAACAAGGATACCATCATGAGATAGCATGGATCTTTTCTCAATGAAGTTTGACCCCTAAAAACTCAATGGAAGTGCCCCAAATTTCAATTTTAGTAGTGTAGTCTAAAAATAGTAAGTTTCTAAAAATAGTAATTCCTTAAATTCCGTATTGTTTTAAAGCGTGGAAGTCAAACCACTTAATATCCCTTGAGATTGGTGACCTTCCACATCCTCACCCTAATTTCAAAATGGGTATAAATGAATATGTAACCTAAAATGGAAAATCAAACATCTCTTCCTAGAGATAAACATATAGTTGTATTGCGATCTTGAGTAATAATACATCTCTTCTTAGAGAATTCATTGTTACTATGTTATTTCTATGTTCTTAAAATATTTATCAACCAAAACTTCTAAGTTTTGGATTAGTGGTATCAAATCAATTTGTCTTGAGAGTGTATGATCTCGAGGATGAGGTCAGGCTATAAGAAGTTTGGGTGGAAAACAACAGAGCTTCAAAACTATCCATCTATTCACTCCAAATGACTTTAAATGATGGATAACATTGAGACATTTTGTCCTTTCAAGGAAATGGTGAATGAATCCCTCCAATGAAAACAAGCACATATTACCCAAATTCTTCAACAACTCTCGATGGGAAATTCTGGCTCCTCAGCTGCAATTCCTAGCTCTTCATCCATGGAACGTCATTTTAGTGCCCCAACAACCTTCAAGGTTCAGGTGAATTTTGATATTCCTACATTTGAAGGCAAAATCAATGCTAATGCAGTAGAAAATTGGTTAGATCAATTGTCTTCCTAATTCTATGTAAATAAAATCACCGATGGAGAAAAGATCACTTTTGCTCTTTTGAAAGCATCATTGCTCGTGAAAAACTAGTGGGAAGTGTACAAAAATAGGTTCAGTATAGATGACATTGGCCTTGAGGTGGAACCTACTTGGGATGATTTCATGGAAGTGGTGAAAGAAGAATACTATCCCATTGGAGCATATGATGATCTGTACATATAGTGGCAATAACTTCGGCAAGGTAAGGACCAATCTGTTCAAGATTACACAGATATTTTTCATTCTTTGTCTGCAAGATTGGGCATCCAAGAAAGTGAGAAATATAAGACTCTCAAATATCATGGTGGACTATAATGGTACATACGAGGGGAAATAGAACTCTTCAATTTGGAAACCCTTAGTGAGGCATACAAATTTGCAGTGAAGATTGAGTAGAAGCATGGCAGAAAGAATACGAAGAGTCAACCCTCAAAATGGAAAAGTGACAAGGAAGGTCAAACATGAGGCCAAAATTGGAAGAAAAAGAAGTTTCAAGATAATAAACCCCAGAAGGAGAAGGCTAGAAAATGGTGTGATTACCACAAAATTGGAACTCACTCTAAAGAAGAATGTTGAGCCATCAAGTCACTACTTTCTGAGTCATAATACTTGACATCTACTACTCTATCTCATACACAACCCATAGTCAAAGAGGACGAAGAATAAATTGTAGATGCTGAGCCTGACACCATCATCACTTCATCATAGACCCATGAGGAAAGGCCAACTGACAAGGAAAGATCATTTCACTCCAAATTATGGGTAAAAGGTAAGCCTCTGCATTTCATTCTTGATAGTGGGAGTCAAATTTTTTTATCTCTGCTAAAGTTGTGAAAAGTATAAATCTATCCATGAAGCCTCATCCAAAGCCATACAGTATTGGATGGTTGAGCCCAGGGAGAGACCTTTATTTCACCCATCAGTATCTTCTTTCATATGAAATAAAACCTTTCCAAGATGAAGTCTTGTGTGATGTGGTCAATCTAGATGTTTGTGATGTACTCCTTGGTTAGCCATTCATGTATGAATGACATGGCATCTATGAATCATAAACCCAAAGAATCACCCTCAATCTTAAAACATGGCGCTACAGGGTACTAGAGGTACCACCTCCCACATCTATCTCCCTGATCAATGCTAAGCAATGTAAGAGATTGGTGGAGAAGACAAAGAAATTTGTTCTCATGGTGGTCAAACCACATAAATCCAATAAGGTCGATGTTGTAGTCCTGACTACATAATAAACACAAAAAAAAAAGCAAATAAGATGAATCACAGGAGAATATGATGACTTATTCAAGTCACCCATAGGAGTTTCACTGCATTGCTAGGTAAAACATTCTATCGATTTGATCCCAGGATCACCTTTACCTAACAGTCCATTGTATCACAGATCAGTTTTGGAGAATGATGAGATAAAAAGATAGATTCAAGAATTGATCCAAAAGGGTCACATTAGGCCAAGCTCTTCACCCTGTGGTATCCCAATTGTCTTAGCACCAAAGAAATATGGAACGTGGAGGCTTTGCATTGACTATCGAGCCCTGAATAAAATCACTGTGAAGAATCACTACCTTCTCCCCAAGATTGATGACCTACTAGACCAACTCTATGGTGTGAAGTTCTTCACCAAAATTGATCTCAAATCTAGCTATCACCAAATTCCCATTGATCCCATTGATGTCTGGAAGACTGCTTTCAAATCTAAGGAGGGGCTCTTTGAATGGTTGCTTATGCCTTTTGGCTTAACTAACGCACCTACAACATTCATGAGGATGATGGATAACATCCTACGACCTTTCACCAACTCATTTTTGGTTGTCTACCTAGATGACATACTCATCTACATCAGAACATAGGAGGAACATTTGCAACATGTTCGTAAGGTGCTTCAAACTCTTCGGGAGCACAAGTTGTATGCAAATCTTGACAAATGCACATTCAAGATGACAACAAATCAGTACCTTGGGTATGTTGTGAATGAGGAAGGGGTCCATGTTGATTTAGAAAAGATTTAGGTTATTGAATAATGGCCCACACAAAGGACCCTCATAGAACTTTGTAGCTTCTTGGGTTTTACAAATTTCTATTATAGGTTTGTTCTTGGATTTTCACATGTTGCTTGGTCACTAACCCAAGTGACTAAAGGAGGAGCTAAAGCTACATTTCAATGGGGTAAAATACAACAAAGGGCATTTGAGAATTTGAATAATAGACTTTGCTTAGCCCTTATTCTTGCCTTACCAAATTTTCATCAACCTTTTGAGTTGATGACAGATGCATCTGAATATGCCATGGGAGCTGTCATCATGAAACATGGCCATCCTATTGCATATCACATTGAAACTTTTACTGATACAGTCAGGAAATATATGACATATGATAAGGAGCTCTATGCTATTGTGCAAGCCTACAAATAATGGAAACACTACATCTTGGGAAAAGAGATGATCATCCACACTGACCATAGACCATTGGAATTCATCCAGACATAGAGCAAACTATGAAATGAGAGGCACCAAAAGTGGGCCACATATCTTCAACAATTCCATCTAATAATCAAACACAAAAAGGGGAGCTTAAATATAGCTATAGATTATCTAAGCCACTTGTCAATTACTGCACTCACAATAGTTCTTGACCTGTGTGGACATGAGACTGCCACTTGGGGTGCTCTATATGAATCAAATCCTACCTTTGCTAATGCATATTAGGTGTTTTAAAAAGGTAAACATGTTTCTAATTTATATTTGTAAGATAATGTCCTCTTTCATATGGGGCAAATATTTGTTCCAACTGTAGAGCAATAGAAGATGATATGGGAAGCACATTTTAGTAGGACAACTGGACACTTTGGTATAGAAAAGACATTGGTAGTTCTTCAAAAACACTTCTACTGGCCCCATATACGAAAGGATGTGGAAAGATATCTCAAATCTTGCACCCCATGTGTGATAGCCAAGCAAATAAATAAGAATCAAGGATTGTACACGCCATTGCCAGAACCAAGCATGCCTTGGGAATCTGTCTCAATGGATTTTCTCTCAGGTTTGCCCAATTTAAAACATGGTAAGGACTATATTTTTGTGGTAATTGATCATTTTAAAAAAATGGATATCATGATTACTTGTAAGAAAAATATATCTATTGAAGAAACTGCTCAACTATATTTTAGTCATGTATGGCTCCATTTTGGTCTCCCCAAGTCCATTGTCTCAGATCGAGATAGCAGGTTCCTGAGCATCTTCTGGTCCACTCTATGAAAGATGATGGATACCAAGATGATGAAGTCCATAGCCTTCCCTCCATAGACTGATGGTCAGATAGAGGTGGTGAACCACTTGATTATTCACATGATTTAGATGTATCACTCCAAACATCTACGCACTTAAGATGAGGGGCTTCTTTTCATACAACATGGATACAATCGGGCCCTACACAGCTCGACCAAGCACAACCCTTTCCAAGTATGCTTCGGGTTCCAACCCATGGAACCAATTAATATAGCCATTCCATTCTCCACCATGAAATACACACCTCATGGAAGATCTAAGGTAACAAAAGCAACAAAGTTCATTGAACAAATGCAACACATCCAGCAGCAAGTTCATGACATCTTGGAGAAGATGAATCAAAACTATAAGAAACACCATGAAAAACATAGGATTGCACACCATTTTGATGTGGGTGATAAGGTTTGGTTGCAACTTTAGAAGGAACAAATTGTAGGCCCTCACAAAAAAATTCAGCCTTTGTAATATGGTCCCTACACCATCACCAGAAAAGTTAGAGAAAATGCTTTTGAGTTGAACCTACCAGCCTACCTTGGTCAGCATCCAATATTCAATGTGGAGCTCCTCAAACCATATCATCCACCTCTATTAAACACTTTAGTTTTAGCATAACAACTTACCATTGATGAACTTTATCCACAGAGTTTAACTCCAGTGGAGGAGGATCAGATTATGGACACCTGGATGAAGACAACAAGAGGATGCTCTATTCTGCTTTATCAAGTGGTCAAAAGGGGCCAGCTTAGACACCAAGGTGAGTGGCTCACAGAGAATCAAATTAAGACACAACTAACACACCTGATGAGGAACATTGACATAATGGGGACCATTGATTTTCAAGGAGGGAGGAATGATCTGGGCAGTAATTCAGATAGTTCCACCCTAATTAATGACAAAACTTCTAGGAGCCATAACTTTGGCATCGTAGCTCCAATTGACTCACTGTTTGAATCGTTGGAAAGCTAAAAACAAGTATAAAATCATGAGATGGAATAGAGATCTACTCAATGAATTTGGCCCCTAAAAACTCAATGAAAGTGACCCAAATTTCAATTTTAGTATTACAGTCTAAAAATAGTAATTCCTTGAATTCTATATTGTTTTAAAGCGTGTAAGTCAAACCACTTAATCTCCCTTGAGATTGGTGACCTTACACATCCTCCCCCTAATTTAAAAATGGGTATAAATGAATATGTAACGCAAAATAGAAAATCAGACATCTCTTCCCAGAGATAAACATATAGTTGTATTGTGATCTTGAGTAATAATACATATCTTCTCAGAGAATTCATTATTACTATGTTATTTATGTGTTATTAAATATTTATCAACCAAAAATTCTAAGTTTTGGATTATATATAACCCAAATGTCTGAAATAGGTTACTGTGGTCTTCTGACAACATTAAGTGTTTTGCCATGCTCATGAGATGGTGAAAGAGTGGAGATAGAGATCTTGTGTTTCCTAATGGCATCCTCTAAGGCTTAATTATTTTGAAACACCTAGACTCTTCATAGCTAATCCCCCCATAATTGGATTAAGATAGGTTAGAATTATCCTTGGATATGAAAGATGGTTTGGGTTTAGCTGTAGAAGTGATGGTGGGCTTAAATGAATTTTGAGGTGGAGGAGTGTTTTTCTTCTTACCCTTAGATTTTCTCTTAGACTTAGGATGTGAGGCCACTAATTCTTTTTGAGAGGTGGAATACTCAAAGTGAGATAATTTGGATTCCTTCTTAGTGAGTCTCTCACAAAATAGCTCTAAATTTGGTATTTTAAATGCGGTACCTAATGCTTCCATACTAGATAAAAAGGTAGAGACAAAGATTTGGAATGGGCCACTCAACTTAGATAAGATTAAGTATACACACTCTTCATCCTTTTTATCTCAATCACTCTCCTTCAATTGTGTCAACAAATACTTAAACTTTTTGAGATAATCTATAATGAAAGCAAAGTCATCTAAATTTAGTGAAGTAATCTCTATTTTAAGCTGCATCACTCTCAAGTGGTCTACTTTCCCAAATAAACCCTTTAACTTACTCCACATTTTGAATGGAGAATCACACCCATCAAAATGAAATAAGATACTATTGCTCACATATCCCCAAATCAAGCCCATACATTCTTCAAACTTACATTGATGCTAAAAATTCTCAAATTTTTGGGTGAATTGTGGTTGTGTTTTATTCATTAGGGACCATAATCCTTTGTACTTTATGATTATTTCCATTCAAGGTCTCCATGTGTGGTAATTATGTGTATTCAAAATCTCACAATGGTCGACACTAAAGTTAGAATCCATGCTAACTAATCAGCAAGAGCAGAAAGAATGCAAAGGGTGCACAAATTCAACATTGAGAAAATCCTCTAAAATATTATATTATAGGACCCCCCAATTTTGACACTTTATAAAAATAGTGATTTTTTACAATTTAATAACAAAAATGGATAGAGAATAAAAAAACACACATTTTTGAAAAAAATAGAACTCAAGTCTGAGTTATGGTTCAAAAGATACAAGTGTTACGATTTTTTGTAAAAATGAGTCAAAATAATTAAAAAAACACTACCAACTAGTTTTAGTGACCAAAATGAAAAGGAACATATTTGTGCAAAGAATTTTTCTATAGATTTAAAAATGATAATGAAAGTGAAAAATAACCAGTTGGGTGACCCTTATATGCTTGCAAATGAGTTAGACTTCCTCTTAAAGCAAAAATTTAGCCTTATAAAAACAAAAATGAATAGAAAAACTTGTTTTGAGAGGAAAGAAATAAAAAAGTTATTTTTGGGCTCAGATCTTCCTAAAAAGATGTAAACTTAGATCCTTTGGAAAATATAAGTTCCAAAGCTTAAAAAATAATTTCTCTCTCCTCAAGGCCACTCTCAAGCCTTTGAACGCCTCAATCTTGATGAAAATACAATAAAAAATAAACTCATATTTACAATGCCAACATGCTAAGCTCAAATCTAAAGAAAATACATATCAAATGTAGTAAACAAGTAGATTTTAGATCAAATAATATGTCAATATTTCAAGGATTTCAACGCAGGTTTTCAAAACTAAAAATTCAATGCAAAAATTAGATTTTAATGCTTCCAACACAGGGAAATATTCTTCATAAACTCCAACACCTAGCTTGGATGGAAAATGATGCCAAAATTTAAGATCTCTTTTGGTAGATCTGAAAAAAAGATAGAAAGAGAACTTTACAATGCCTATGCTGAGAATGAATTTCAACGTAGAAGTCAGAAAAAAAGGATGCTAATGTTGATCTTAAAAACTCCAATTCTGATCTCTCTAAAAACATAGTGCTTTACCTCTAACACCTTGGTAGATTCAAGAGAAATCAATTTTAATGATTTTTATTTGAAGATTTTAATGTCAAAATCTGAAATACAATGCCAGCCTCTTAAAAGAAAAACGCCAAGATCTCCATAAACATACCACTTTCAGATCTAAAATATCCATGAGAATAAGTGCAAATTTCTAACAAAAAAATGCCTCTTAGATCTGGTTAATTCCTAGCAAGATTAAGACACCTTACTTGGAAAATGACTCATAATATAACACAAAGTTCTAGAAGAAAATGCCTTTAGCATAAGGATGCCAAGATCCTTCCTTTCTCCACTTTCCAATGCGAAGATCAAAATCTTCAAATGGAATGCTCCTCACTGCTCCTCAGCGTCTTACAGTGCTTTAGAAGTAATAAATGCTTCAAACAAACAAAGTCTTTAAAAATTCTGAAAAGAGGAACCAAAGGGGCATGCAAATCTCCTTGTACATGTCTCGTCTATGCTTCCTCTCCGTGATAAGGGAAGAAAAAGTGACAAAAGGGAAGTGGAGTAAAATTATCTGAATTACAAGGTAAAATATGGTTGTAACTTCTTCAAGGCTTTGGTGCCATGTTAGGAATGGTATAGACATTCTAACCCAATGAATCCAAAGGTTGGTAACAAAACATCACAAGGAAGCTAGATATATAAAATGCAAAAACAAGGAATATCATATACTATTTAGAAATGAAGCATATCAAAGCATGCTAATACAAATGAAGGCACTTACATATATAGGTAAGGCGAAACACTAAACTAGCTAAACTGGCTAATGTGGGATAAATCTTCATATAAGACAAACTCACTAGATGACAAAATAACTAGCTAAGACATTATCAAACATGAGAAAACACATGAAATACATACTTTAATAAGAGATGCTCTTCCTTTTATCTACCTAATTCCTTGCCTTCCTTTCTCACTGTGCCCCTTTCCTTTTGTTTCCCTTCTTCCCAGTATGATGCACCCTTCCTCCTTTTACCTAAATTTCTCTTTTTTTTCTTTCTAAAAACTCTTCTTATAAAACATGGTGTAGCTTTTCTTTTTAAAGATTCTTTTATTTTTTTTGTTTTTAATTATTTTATGGATTTCTTTATTTTTTTGTTTTTCTTAAGTTTAGACCATTCCCTATTTATTTATTTTTATCATTTTATTTTATTTTCTTTTTCTTTTTCCATTTTTTCCTCTCAATAGGAAATTTTTAATTTTTATTTATTTTAATATTAATTATAAAAATCAATAAATTCACTAATTTAATTAGCATCTCAAATGTCAAAATGGTTTAATGATAAGTCCATTAATCATTAGCCTCAAATTTGCACTAATTATGCAATTTTATAGTTTTGAAAGCATTAATAGTTAGACACACAAATTAGACAAAATGAATTCCAAATAATCATTTAGACTATGCTAAAAAACCATGTACAAACAACTATCTAAATGTAAGTAGCATCCAAAACATACTAGGTTAATCATTCCATGATGAATGTAACATGAATTACTTATGTTGTGTGTGTAAGGTTCTAGTCAGTTTCTCTATCATCCTCTAACATCTTCATCTATGTCATCCTCTCTGATGATGCTCTCTTTCTATCACACTTTGAGAAATGAGTTCTCCTACATCAACCTAACAATAAACAAGTAATTAGATCATAATAACATGATAAACTTACATCATAAAATATAGTTGAAATAATAAATCAACATATTCATAATGTAAACATACACTACAACTAAATTATAACAATATAATCATATAATCTAAGTAATATCCTAATGTCTCATAATAGCATATATCTCATAAATTAGTTAAAAATAGTCAAACATAAATTTGTCACTATAAATATCTATGGATAATCAAATAGTTTTCTTAGTGAGGAATTGGGATGTAACAGATGAGATAGTCAACAACATAAGAGTAAAATACTCAATATTGACCATACAAACATGAATAAAAAACTCCATAACTCTCAGTGTAACTATAAACAAAAGTCCCATACAACAATAATATTACCAAATGACTCAAAAAAGTCTACAATGCAGTGAATAGTAGACAACATCTATGAAATGAGAGATGTAGGCTCTAAAAAACACATATGCCTAATAAAAAAGCTCAAATAACTAAGGATCATCAAAAGGTAGGAGGAGCAATGTGCAGTCAAAGAATCTGAGTGGTGGAGGAACCTTGCCTGTAGAGTCCTCTCAAAGAACACTATCGATAATGCTGAGAACAATCATAAATCCACCCCAAATGAACGTGAATGGTGGATAAAGATGCTTACAAATGAGTGGGTACAAAATCCATAGTATAAGTATGTGAGGTAACATCTAAAAAAATGTCAAGTAGATCATGTCTGACTAATGTAGTCTCAAGTTTCATAAGCTTAAGTGAAGGTGCAGAAGAACCCATATGTAGCTCATAATCCTCACAAAGAGTGGAGCAAACAAAATACGGAGCTCTATAAAAAGATCCTAATGAATATGAAACACCTGCATCATAACCAAGGCCATGTTGATAAATCCACATAACAAAATGAATAGGGTTAGCAATGCCTTGTAGATGCTTCCTAATTCCCACAAGTCTCATAGTGTGACCCATGAAATGAAGCATGTGGGAGCCAAAGCCAGTGGTATGATACTCAAAAGAAGCAAGCATATGTATAGGTGGAACTTGAATGGGATGTGTAGAGTGTAAAATAATAATAGGTGCACAAGTATCATATTTAATAATAAGAGTAACATGAACAATGGGCTACTCAGAATCTGGTAGGTCACACTGTAAAAGTGCATCAAATGGATATATACCAGATTCAATATATGGCAGGGTATTAAACTGATGTTTTATGCCAATAAGTTTTTTTTATAGAGAATAAATGAGGGCATCTTTTCCATGAATCAGGGAGTACAGAATAAAATTTTGCATCATGAGTTTCCTATTTTCTTCTTGAAGTGCTAGGAAAGAGGCCATAAGATCAATGAGTGGCTTAGGGCTTGGTAGGGTACTATCAACAATCATACCAAAATAAAAAATAGGAGTAACAATCATTATATCAGAATGTGCATCATAAGGTACCTCATCTAAGTAACCACCAGTAATCAAATCTACATCATGAGTAGAAGGAAGAGGTGATATAAGTGTCTCATCCTCAAAAAATATATCCTCGCTAACAATGGAAAGAGGACAAGAACTAATAGGAGGAGACAAAGATGCCAAAAAGTCATCATGCAAATCACTGTCAAGAATTACACCTACATAAATTAGAGAAGACGGTGGAGAAACAATGTCACTAACATAAGAATCCTCATTTTGAGAGGAAGGAAAAGAAAGAGGGATATGTGTACATGAAGTAACCTCATCAAACAATCTTGAAATAATGTCCCAAGCTCCTTTAGGTGACATGGCATGCTAATATGAGTTTGTAAATTGTTAGAAAACATGGAGGCAAATAAACCAAAGTGCCTCATTTTGCAAGGATGTAAGCCACTCAATATCATTCTCATCTATAAATATGGAAAATTCACCAATAACAACTCTTCACAATCCCTTCATTTGTAAGTGCATCTACATTTAGATTTTCTAGGTAGGGTAGTTTGAAGAAATCAAAGGTTCAAACATACATGATTCCATACCTGAAGTCATGAAAAAATAATAGTGGTATAAAATATCCAAAAATGCGAACAAAAGAGAGCCTCTACAAAAGACATTGGTTGCCACCAAAAATACATCTTTGTGAGTATAACATGTGGCTCAAAAAAATACAATGCATGAAAAATGGGATGTAAGTCATAGCTCAAAAATCATCCTAAAGTGAAAAGAGTACAATGGGTGACAAGTGTAATAAAATCAAGCTCCAAAGAAAGTGAGAGCAAAAAACAAGTTTGATTATCCTATGAGGGGGTCTGACCTCTTGTCAGACTGGACCTCACCCTTTGTCTTCGACAAGTGAGAGCGTAGTGTGGTATTACAACAATAAAAGTGGCCTCAATAATTAAAATGGCATTCAAATAAAAATAATACCACATTAAAAAAATATCTTCCCTCTAAAACTTTCCCTCGAAAATAATTTGTCCCTCACTATTAAAAAATTCCTATTGAAAAATTTCCTTTATTAAAATTTAATTAATAAATATTTTTTCAATAAAAAATAGGTTTCCAAGAGGAGTTGGGGTTCTACCTCTAAATCCACTTTCAACACTTTACCTTACCATAACATCTATAACCACTTAAAAAAAATATAGCCTCTCAAAATAATGTCTTTAAAAAGTAGGCCCTCTCAATAAAAAACATTCGACTTTGTAGTGGATAGGGCTCAAATCCCTCACCACATGATTGAGAAAGATTTAACAAAATAAATGAAGACAACTTGGCTATCAACCCACAAAATAAAACAACATACAAATATACAAATAAAAGAACCACAACCCAATTAGCCACTTGCAATTATGGAATCTATCAAGCATAACTTTAAGTAAATCTATTCGAAAAAAGGTACTTAAAGCTTGAAAAATATAAGCTTGACTTGGGCGGTGACTGGGTCAAGTTTAATACCTTAGATTGAGAAAAAAATGGTTTTATATGAATGTATGTCACCAATGAAACAAATCTAACTAAATTTGTGGAGCAGAAGTGTGTTATTTTAGGTAGATAAGTGGCAGTCTGGCTTGGTTTGGAGGAGACCATACCAATGCTAAGTAAGGTAAGTCAAGCTGAGGGCGAGAAACATACATGTGGATGTTAAGTCCAGGTTTGTTGTCAAGTGGAAAACTAAGAAATCAAGTAGTTGATTCAATGACATGCAAGAGGATCTTAATTTGAAGGAGTAGCAACTGTGAACAAGGAATCCAAGATGGGAGATTAGTATTGTGTTATTAAGATAAAATCAAATCCAAATAAACACACTAAACACTAACACTTCTGGCCTAGACACTAGGGAGAGCATAGGTAACAAGAATGTATATGAAACACAAATAAAACATAAAATAAAACCTTCTTCTACCCTCCATGTATCTCTAAATGACCTGTAGAAATGGCTTGTGTATCAAGAAATCTTCATCAATGGAGGTTTGTTGTCTTCACCTTTTCTTGGCACCTTGGTTTGTCTGCTTGGATCATGAATTTGGAATGGTAACTATTGGCACTAAATCTCTCACCCTAAATGAGGTTATTCAATCCTAATCTAATATTTGGGCAACATTGGAATACTTCTAGGCTTGTGGGTTGCCTATTAGAGGTAGACCTCTAGATTTAAGGGTTAGCTCCCTAGATTGACCTTTAAGTGCTTATCACCTATATTAACTAATTTTTTGTATGAAAAGGGGTATAAATATGCATGAAAGTAAATTAATATAAGGGGGTGATACACGATAAATATATCCACAAGATCATCACACTCTTTCTCTAATAAATAAGACCTACAACACTAGCTTCAAAGTCTGAGGATATTCTAACATTAGTATTTCAATATGGAGGTGATATGCATAAGACTACTCAAGGTAAGTGGAATAGAGTTCATTTTTAGACACTAAGGATACATTTACACTTGAATTTATTCAAAACACACTATCTACACTCTATATGACTTGTTAGAATGAGAACTTCCTACACTAAACATGAAAGGATAAAGAGAAACAAGGATAAGAGCTTATCACTATATCTCACCATACATCACTTCACACACTTAGAAAAGATGTTTTGAAATTATAACTAGATTTCATGTAGTATTAAAATGCAAATTACAACATCAAACTAGTAGGGTTTCACCATACCAAGTGTGGAATTAGAATACAAGAGCCAAAATAATTAATACTTATAAAAAATGAGAGATGAAAGAGAGAAGTGGAGCTCAAAGGTCATAATGCCACTTATCAAGGCATGGCAATAATTTATGTTACAAAGTATAGAGTATGAAATAGACCATGAAAGGTATCTTTGGAAAAATGTCCCTTCAAGGCATGAAAACTCCTCAAAACTGGTGTAGGACCCTTTAGCTACATTCTTAGAAACTGTCTTCATCATTTCGCCTTTATTGAGCACTCCAAAGTAGAATAGGAATAGTTGAAACATATGAATTATGATGAGGAGGTTATAAACAATATTTAACATGCATTATATGTGTCCCTAACCATTGGTATCCTTCTGGATAAGTGTTCTCACTACCTATAGTCACCATCACTATTTCTACAGGCCTGTCTTCACATTTGGCACCAAGATGGCCTTTAGTTTCTCAATCTAATCCATGTAATGGGTGATATGACACCTATTAAGTGTCTTATTTTCCCTAAATCCATTAGGTAGACCTTAAAATTCCTCCCAATGAGACTTATAACTTTTTCACTTGGTTGTCACCCTCCATTCTCATTATCTTCTAAAAATTCCCTGAAGTGAAGGAGCTAGTAGAGGTGTCAATGTGTTTATCTGAAGCAATAAATGAACATGAAAAGTTATATTATGTCCTAATTGATCTCCCAAAGTGATCATCATCCTTAAATAATCCCCTTCACCTATAAAACATCAAAATGTGTTAATAAAACTTGTTTTGTACCCTATCTATACAAATAGGGTATAAGTCAATCTAATGGGAAGGATCCTGAGAGAGTTCTCTACAATCTCAAAACATTTTCCTAACCAAACTAGCCCATCTAGATGCATCTTCTTCCTTATCTTTAAAATCAGGTCATGAACAAAGGTTTTTAGAGGCTTTTAAGTAGTTTTGGATCTTAAGGATTATTCATACAATCTTGATGTTGAATCCTCATAAAAAATTACAATAGAATCATGATAGGGACCTTATTTAACATATCTTAACTCCTTGTATCTCCATGCTAAATGTCCATACTTGTGTGATCTTCTAAATATGTCTTCTCGAGCTTGAGAGTGCATTCTATATAGGTTTGAGGTGTTCTTAAGATAAATATGACCCCTTTATGGGGTTCCTCTATAAAATAAAGGATCTGACTCACATTATATATCCCGATGAAGGTGAACAAATGTATTTAAGGGTTTAATTAGTGTTATAAATGAGATTAGCCCTCTAATTGGACTTTAGGCCTAGTATAGGCCTAGTAGGCCTAAACTATCCGTAGTGGGTTTAAACCACCATGTTTGACTTATCAGTACTGTGAGGATTCATTATTATTTTTTCATGTTTGACATCACCCTTCACACTCTTCTAAAATGTTTCAACAGTCTCCAACTCACCTTCTTATCATTCTCATACTAAGCTTGCAGTCTTCTTATTTCCCAGAGTACCCTCTATCTAAGATAGAATAGAGGGCATCTCCCCTATATTCTCAGTCATTTTGAGGTTATTAGAGGCTCAAGTAGGTCTTATGTATTAAATTTTAAGGTTGAATCACCTCTAAAAATCCACTAACGCCCCAACTTTATAAAATAGACTTTCAGACTATAAGATTGTGCACATAGTTTGTATGCAAGTTGAGTTTGTTGGTTTGTATTGCTCATTTGGTATGAGAACTATATAGAGGTGTGGTATTACCCCTATGATCATTATTTTCACCAATTTAGTTCACCATTAATCTTTGCCAACTCTTAACTTGCATTCTTTACTAACCTAGGCCTAGTTAGCAGATAATGTACTGTGTGTTCATTTAGAAAAAGGCATGACTATAGGTGAACATTTCATATTAGACCATAAATTTCATTTTTAAAGAAATCCTTTAAGTCCTTGAACTCACTTCATACTTTTTTGGGCTCAGACCAATTATGCCTTGGGATTTGCCAATGTTTAAATTGTTTGCTTTAACCTATTGTCATAGTGCAGTCAAACTATAGGTGGCCATTTTGAGAACAAAGGGGATGGTTTTCATGTTGGAACATGGAGATTTGTACGCTATGTCTTATTAATACCTCTAATTTCAATTTTATTTGCATCTATGAACATAACATTCCCAAACTTTGAGTTAACACCCAAACTTGTCATGTTTTAATATGTTACTGTCATACTACAATCAAGTTGTAGTTGTCATTTTGAGACCAAAAAGAGACCTATAGGTGATGATCTAAATCAAGCATTTAATATCAACCCCTTTGATTATATTTGGAGGGATGAAATCACCTTTGACTCACTTAAGATCACTTGTCTTGAAAGCATGCCATTACATGTCATTATTGCCTTATAGGGTCACTTGAAATTTAAAATGTTGTAGATAATGTAGACATCCAATTCCTAACACCATTTGTGTTGAAATTGTCAATCTTACTCGAGTTACAGTGAAATGCACATTTTAGGTCAAAATACATAAAATGCCCTAAATGGTTCAAACTTGTCACTTACAAGTGCCAGTTTAGGTCAAAGTATCCCTAAATAGGGCAATGCAATTTATAGACCAACTAACTTTGAGTAGATCATTTTGAGTCAAAATGACAATTTTGACATTTAGTACTCTGGATCACTCTTTTCTTCTAATTCATCGGTACACATCATGTACCTTTATTATTTTCTATTGGCAACATCATAAATGGGAATACGGTTCCAATGCATCTAACATCACCTTCTGATTCTTCTCAAGTCAAATTACAATCCAATAATATGACTTTCTGACCATTTTGATTAATTGAGGACCAATTTTCAAATAATTGCACAAATGTTGATTAACCTTGTTTAAGGCTGATTAATCCAAATCAAGAGCTTAAGTGGATTTTCCATGAGAGTTGTTGAATATTTCTTTTTGAAAATTTATTCCTATTAACTGCATCATCAGGTGACATCATTTATGGGGTGGCATCCATCAAGCCATAAGTGCATAAAATATTAGGATTATGGGTCAATCATGCCTAGTTAATGCCTCCCATGCCTCTTTAATGCCCCTTCTTCTAAGGTCATGATGAAGATAATTATGGATTTAATTTCAAATATTAATATTATCCTCAACCACACATCTTCATCTCAAGATGGATGGTTCAAGTTGATCCTGACCAATCTAAAAAATCTATAAATAGAGAGGCCATAGGCATCATTTCTAACCTATTTTTGGTACAAGGTTATTATGTTCAAATATCTTCAAAGCTTTAATATTACAAAGTTATAATGCTAAATTATTTCCAAAAAGCTTCATTGATAGGCTAGTTTAGTGATTTACGATCAAGAGCCTAGGTTTTATGGAGTGTTCTTGAGGCATTGGAGGAGCTTACCACCATTGTTGACAAAGACAAGGATGCTTGCTCAGGGGAGAACATGTTTTTAAGCCACATGGGTATGGTGAATCCATTCCGGGAAGGTAATATGGTTTTGCTTTCTTTCATTTGATTCTTGCTATCCTTTGTAATTCCCATAGGAATATATAAGCTTGGTTAGTTAGTTCTTTATGCATGTTTCATTGTTTATGGACTAATGCTTGACTAACTTGCTTTGAAATCCTCTCTACATCTTGGCACACTCGATGGGACAATATGCATCTCACACCTAAATAAGATCACTTTGAAACTCTAAAATATCCATTTGGACCCTTAAAACTCTTGCAAATTGATTTTTTAACTTTATTTTGCCATTTTTGGTTGCCACAATTTTTACACAGTAACTAATGTTGGCAGAAATATTGACATCAGTTACATGCTTAACCGACATCAGTCAGTAGAACTAACATTAGTCACATCTTGATTAGCCATAACCGATGTCAATGGTATTAACCAACATTGATCAATGCGTTTTTTTAAAAACATAGACCTAAGACCTACTTTTTCAAAGTTTGTTGTTTCAAGCTAGAAATAGCTTCAAAGCTAAAGGACATCCTAACAATTTTGTTGCAGGACCAAGTTTAAAATTTTATCAAAACATGTTTAGATCACATTTGCATGCTTAAAAATGAATTAGGAACTTTATTTTTGGTATTTAACAAAAAAAATTTTGATGTTTTTGGTGAATATTTTCAAAGTTTGCAACTAAGACCAAGGGGTCAAATGAGCACCACCAAACATTTTATTTGGGTATAAAATTTAACACAATTTTCAATTTTTGTTTGCAATAGTTGTTTAGTTAGATTTTGTTTGGAAAATAGAGGAATGTTGCATGTATGCTCTTCCATTTGTCCCCTATAGGGAACCCTTAGAATCAAAAGCACCATTCCTATTGTAAATAGCCTAGTCTAAGGCTTATAAAGAATATCACCTAAAGCACTCCCCAAGAACTTGCCAAAGTTTGGGTGATCTTGAAAATGACCCTAAAGTCTTTCTATTTTATGCTTTCTTTGTTTTCATGCAAAATTGGCTTGCGAGGGGGACGTCATTACCTCCCATGAGTTATTCAAGGAAGCTTTGACCTAGGGTTTCACCTCCCATCATTGACTTCATTTGGCTCCTTTGGAGTTGCACATGGGATGTATCTACATTTGGACATCACACTACACTAAGAGAATAATAGGATGTAGTGGTTGTAAAAAGGACTAGACCTTTTTACAACTAGCCAATGCCATAATCACCCAATTTTCATGCTTATCTTTTGCATCATTTGATGTGAAAGTCATTATGTAATTTATTCCCCTAAAATGATTGAAACCTTACTAGTTTAGTAGACCTTACTTTGCCATACCTTGTCAGTTTAGACTTAAGACATTTGTTTTTTGTCATTAGCTTACTTGGTCTTGATTTGTGTCTAAAAACTACTTGGTAACTCAATGAACTCAACTAAAACACATTGTCCTCAATTTTATTGAGCAAGGGAGGCATTACGCTATCCAAATTAAAAATTCATCTTTTCCTTGTTCAAATTATTATCAAAAGCTTTGTGTCATGTCATCCACTTTGGCACAGTTGTGCTACCCAATTGAGTATAGATCTTTTACCCAATATGTTTAAATCCTTCATTTATAATCCACATTTGAAATTGAACCTTTCTAAGTTCTAAGGGTTGGTACATCAAAGTGGGTTCACCATTTGTGGACTAAGCTTATTTTAACTTGGGTTCAATTTTCTATTTGGATTGAAGGTTATTTATTAATACTCTAAATCACATTATCATCTTGGTGGACTCAAGTCATCTTGCGTATCACTCACAATTTGGGTCCTAGAACATATTTTATCCTACTAGAATCATGTGGTGAGGTTGTGCTGCCTATTTGGTCCTAGATTTATACTTAGTGATTCATGTATGTCTTTACATCTTGAGTTGCTTAGTTCATTTTGTGTTCTTAATAATCCAGAGAGCTTTCCTATAAAATTCTAGGGTTAACTTGTCGAAGTTGAAACTAGATTTTGTAGTGTGGGTGTATCACAAAGATCTAGGCTTTGGTGTATTAGTTTTCACCTTGGGTCTTTTAGTTACCTTACTCTCTTCTGATCTATATGATTTCAACTTTACCAAAGGTTGAGTAATTTTGTGAACCAAATATTCTAAATTATACATGGTTTCAAACCACCCTCCCTTATAGTCTCATTGGTACCTTGGTTATTTGTTTAAAAGAGAGCCAAAACATACTTTGATCGGTTGTCAAACATTAGTCCAAAGTTAGTCAAACACACATAACAACTCTTTTTAGACATGACTCAGAGGTTCACTCATAGTGGGGCATCTTATGGTCTTTATTATGAGGATGAGCAATTTTATGATGGTCAAGATAATCCCATTGTTTTTGATGATATCCCCAAAATAGTAGGATTCAAAGATGATTACAATGAATATCAACCCTAAAAAGATCGAAGATGAAGCCCTTCTTAGATTGATAGAATCAAGTGCTAGACTACCTTATAAATTTCCTATAGAACAATTGCATACCTTAGTGAGAGAAGGAGAATAATGACGGTAAGAGAAAGATTTTGTGCAAATAGACATACCTTCTTCCTCTAATAAAGGAAAGGAAATGAAAACATAGTCAAAACCCAAAAATATGGATCTTCTAGCTAAGGTCAAGATAATAAGTCAATGATATGCAGATCAACTTGTCATAGACTTAACTAACTCCTTGATTGCCACTTCAATTCACAATAATGCTTTGAAAGAACACAAAGATATGGTTGGAAGTACACATGTAGTATTGGATGAGAACATTACCATAGTGGACCAAGGAAATCTAAACGGACAGTTAAAGTTACAAGAGACCTTACAAGATGTTCTATTTGACATATAACATACATTCTTCAATCATCAAGAACCTCTTGTTAATTTACAAAATCAAAAACCCAAACATTTAGTTTGAATTGATGAAATCCCTCAAACAAACCAAAGATTGGTAAACAAACATAGAAATCTCCAAAATCAACAAAGTGCAAAACATCCAGATTTAAGGAATGTTTTACAATCTAAGAATCAATAGCCTATTTTCTTAACTCAAGTAGAAAATTAGAACCAAATCATGGATCGAAAGGCATGTTGTCCCCAAAAAATGTCACTCATTTTTTGGGACAACATATGAACTATTTTGGTCCTGCAAGACCAAAATTGTCTCTTCCCTTTTCAAAATTTGTTCTGTGCATTCAAGTTCTTAATTTTTCAAAGTTTTCTAGAAATCTATGGACTCTACAGATATGTTTCTATGGACTCAACATGCTTGAAATTAGCAGGTTCAATCAAAAGAACAAGTTTCCAACACTTAGTCATTTTCAGGACTGGTTCAATGCCTTGGTTCAACCAAAAATGTTCATCAGCAAGCTTCTAAGCAAGGAATGAACCATTGAACCATTAAACCATTGATCCTTGAATCATTTTGGTTCAACGGGTTCAATGAGTTAAGCATTTCGGCAAAGGTTCAAACAATTCAGTTCAATCAGTAGGTTCAAGGGGCTACCCCAAAGCCAAAGGAAAAAGATACCCTTGTGGAGGGCAATGAACCAAGCCAAGTGCTCTTGTGAAGGGCAGCAAGCAAAATCAAATAAGGAATCCCTTCAAAAAATTTCTCGCAACAAAGTTGTTAAGGACCATTTCCTTCAGACAAAAAGTCTAAAGGAATTCTTTCAGACTTTTTTTTGAAGGAAATAAGCCTGATTGAAGAGAAAATCCCATAGAAAAATGCCTGATGGAAAAAGAAAAAGTGAAGAAATTCCTTTTTAACATTTTGTCTGAAGGAATTAAAGCTTGAAGGCCACCTGGAAGATCCCAAAGGGTAGGTACCCTTGCGGAGGACACTTGACACTCAAAAAATGAACCATCTTTCAAGACCCTGAAGGGCAGGTTCCCTCTAAGAAAGATCAAACCTCAAAGTGTAGTGGAAGCTGCCACGTGTCCCTTATAGAGTCAAAGTGGAAGTTACTAAGTGTCGTCTGTTGGGACATAGTTTCTAATAAGTTTCAAAGCTACATAACATGCCACATGTTTTTTTTATAACTCAGTGGAAGCTAACAAGTGTCAACATCCACAGTTTCTTCCTTTTATTTCATAAGGACTGTGGTGGGCCCTAGGTGAGTTACTAAGGTTAAGCGGAGTGTGACAAGTGTCATCATCCGCATGAATCCAAAATGAGTCTCGAATGTTTCTATAGTGTTTTTAGGAGCTCGGTGGAAGCTGCCACATGTCATCTTTCATAGGACTCTCAAAAGGTACCTAAAGCTTTGCAAAACATGCCACGTGTCTCGTTAAAACTCAGCGGAGCACAAGTGTCTGCATCCACATTTCAAGTTTATTATAAAGCTTATTTCAATAAACTTCTCTTAGATTTCTATGGAGGGCACCATGTGGCAACTATGAAAGGTTTTAATATGTGTTTCTAAAAAGTAGCAGAAAATGCCACATGTCACTTATTGAGATCAGTGGAAAGTGGCCAAAGCAAGCAGGAAAGACACGAAGGAATTGCTAAGGAGGATGATGGACCTAAAGACATCAAATTTGTGGTAATAAAATAGCTATTGATCTTTGTAGGCTTGATTGTGGGCTTGAATGCATTCAAAGGCCAAAATGCCAAAGGGAAGAACCACTGATGGAAGAGAGTAAAGAGCCAACAAAGCCGAGGATATAGCCCTGAGAGCTCAAATGCAGGAAAAGAAAAAACTAGAAAGGGAAAAGATAGCTCAAGGGCTCAAATCGTAGAAAAAAGAGGGAAAGGCCATAATATATTCAAGGGAGTTATTTCCAGTAGGTGAAATAGTGGATCAATTAGATTTTTGAAGCATGCCAAATCAAGGATGCGTGGCCTGTTTTTCTTCCATGAATTAAAGGCAAAGTGACAGCCGTGCAAACACCAGAAAAAGGATCAGACAATCCATACTAAGGAAGAGACATATTAGATGAATTAGCATGCCATAGTTAAGGTAGCTACCCTATTCTAGCATGGTCTCCTGACAAAACTAAAAATGCATTCAAGGCATTAAATGCAGAGCATCGGCCATTCCATGAAACAAAGTGCAAAGTCTTTCTTGGCTGCTATATATTATAATCTCTTTTATTGTTTTAAGGGAGATATTCTCAATACAGAAGCAAAACTCTACCCAAATTAAAAGGCAAATACTGAGAATTTGAGCTCAGATTGTTGTTCATATCATTTTATCTGAATGAGAAAGCAATTTATTTGCAGACTTTGTGCTGTTATAACTTGTATCATTTTAGGAGATTGTTCTTATGTCTATCTTCTGAATGTGTTCTTGTTTATTTAATTTGGCAAGCATAACTAGTGAAAGTAATCAAGACGGTGTCCTGAAGCCAACTATGGAGAGACTTTGTGCCCCCACAATTGCCTTGAGTGTGTTTTATTTTCTGTTCCTATGTAAAGGATCTTGGGATGACTTTATGCCCTCATTATCCTTCGTATTTCAGTCTTGGGCAATCAAGGTGGAGACTTTGTGCTACATCTTAGTCTGCTGGTTACTACGTCTTTGGTTACTAGTTACTTGTTACTACCTGAAAGAACTCTTGCTATCCCCTGCAAGAACACTTCTGAAAGAAGAGAAGTTCTTTCAATGTTTTCACTAGGATTTTCTCCTTTGTTTGAGAACATCATCTCTGAAAGAAGAGAGATGGATGGTGTATCCTACCCCTGAGTGTTATTTTTTGCTTATATATATAGTATATAGCCCCTTCATACTTATAGGGAACCTCCCCTTGATGAGAGGAGAGATTTGTCCCCTATTGATGTAGTAAACTTGCACATCTGGCCAACCAATCTCCCTATGCTATGGTTGAAGAGACCTATTTTTCTCACAAGTTAGCTGGTTGACAAAATATTCACCCAATCAGTTTTTGGTGACTCCGCTGGGGATGAACATGTAGTCTGAAGCCTCAAGTTTTAGATTGAAGAAGTCCCTACCCTTATCCATTATAAACTCTAGCGACTCCATTTTGTGTCTTACCCACTATCATTATAGCCTTACCATATTCCTCCACCCCCATGCTAACTGGGATAGAACGTGTAGTTTGAAGCCTCAAGCTTCAAGCTAAAGCAGGGCCATTTTTTCCCATTTTTATTCTACAATATGGCAGCTCCATGCTATACAAGAAGCCAAAAATATCAAAGTGTTGTTGACCCTATTTTTGAGTTGATGCAACAGAGCAATTTTGATTTGTTTCCTCCACAACCTCATCTTCAACAAACTAGGAGTCTTCCTCCTACCCATACCAGGTCACCAATACAAGGCAGAGCTTCTTTTTCTACTATTATTAGAGCTTTGCCTATCTATACTCCACCCAAAATTTTGATCCCAATTATATATAATCAAATCATGGCTGAAGGCCCTTGGGGTAGCTCTTTTGGTCCACTAAATTTGATCCCACCTCTACATGAGATTCCACATAATTCAAGAAAGAATTTTCCTAAATTTTTTGGTGATGGGAAACTTCACCCTGATGAACATATTGCTATCTTCAACATAGCCTGTGGTGTAATTGGAGTGGAGTATGAAGACATAGCAGTCAGGTTGTTTGTGGAAACACTTCAAGGTGCTACTGCAGACTAGTTCTACCATTTGCAGGCTCGATCAGTGACTGACTGGGACACGCTCAAAGCTAAATTTGAAGCCAGGTTTAAGCCTACAAAAGATGCACATGCCCTATTGACCCAACTCACACAAATGAAGAAGGAGCCTCATGAAGCTCTGAGGGATTTCATAGCAAAGTTTGACAGGTTGAGGAACCATATTCCTACCATTACTCAGCCAACACCTGAAAACCTCAAATGCTTCTTCATCAACTCACAACTGCTTGAAGTGAGTTTTTTGCTGAGATGGGATAGACACATAGACCTTGTTGCTGCTCAAGACTTGGCTAATGAGGTAGAAGATGACCTTATCTTGGCTAAAAAGATAAGGAGAGACCCAAATAGAGGTAAACCCTCTTCATCTTCTGAGTATCCATCTACAGGCACCACTGATCAAATGGTGCAAAAGCTGGCAAATGAACTACTAGCATTGAAAAAATAAATGGCACAAGGATGTCTTCTATGCCTTCATATAGAGATGTACCAAGGAGGACATTCCCTAATTAGGCATACCAAGGCAATGCTACCAGAAATCAAGGGCAGCCAAATCATCTTCCTCCCCCATAGAGGAACCTCACCTTTGAAGTGCCTTTAACCAATTCAGCAGTTGGATATTTTGAAGCTGAATCAGATTTCTCCTTCCATCTTGATTGAATCCTGAAGATGATGCTAATCTCTTCACTGAGGAAGAAGAAGAATTAGCTGGCGACTCCAACATTAGTTTCC
The DNA here is from genome assembly GCA_037957365.1 of Torreya grandis. NCBI lineage: Eukaryota > Viridiplantae > Streptophyta > Pinopsida > Cupressales > Taxaceae > Torreya > Torreya grandis. The sequence goes on from JARHVA010000430.1 coordinate 3,293,086, forward strand.
TAAATTATCAGGATGAACCCAGAAGTGAAGGTAAAGTAGATGAGGGATCATATATTGTGTTCACCCAGTCCAAGAACCAGTCAGCCCAAAAAGCTGATCAAGGGAAGACAAAGGAGTCACCTCAACCAATAATTTCAATTTCTAAGCATGAAAACACTCTACGTTTCAAGCCAAAGGATCTGGTGATTGCCAAAAAGGTAAGTACATCAAACATCTCTACACCTTCTAATTCAAATTCATAGACTAGTCCTCCCCCTCCCAAAAACCAAAAGGATGAACTCCCATCCTCTATTCCTAGTCATTTTAGACATTTGATATAATTGACCATGTAAAGAAAACCAAAATTTAAATGTCTGAATTTGAATTCTTGCAATCTAACCCTGAGCAGTTGGATAGGTTAGTGGAATGTGTGAAGAATAAAATCATCACTACTGGACCAGCTGTTCCAAACGTAACTCCCACATCCACCTAGAATAACCTTGTCATTGATCCTCCTACTACTTCTGGAAGGATTGAACCATTCTATGTCTCCCTACTGATAAATGGACATCTGCTAAACAATTACATCATAGACTCAGGGGCGTTAGACAATGTCATGCCTGAAAAAGTAGCTAAATCCCTTGGTCTCACACTGACCAAGACATTTGGGAGATGATTCTCCATAGGGAATAAGCAAGTGCCACTACTGGGACAAATCAAGGATGCCCAATTTGCATTTGTGACATTTCCAGACAAGAGAATCAAGATGACAATTTTGGTGGCCGATGTCCCAGCATCTTATGGCATTCTACTTGGATGAAATTTTTGCAAGGATGTGGGAGGAGAACTAAGCATGGACCTATCTGAGGCAAGGATCCATATCAAAGGCATCATGTAGAGGCTACTTCCTGAAAAAGAGGAAAAATATGTTGTCACCCAAACGTCGGCCCCTGTAGCTCAAATTCTGCTTGAGTCTTCAGGCAGGGGCAATTACTTCTTGACCATAGGTGGTGTTCATGTTCCTGTAGACAAAAGTCCTGTAGGTGGAAATCCTAAAATTGATTCAAACAAGACATCAAAAGAATTGGTAGGGTGCAGTATAAATGAAAAAGGATCTTCCATCTCCAATGAAGATAAATCTGATAGAAGATCAATTTTTTATGATGTTTGGATCCTAGAATTTGATGGCAACAATTCTTCTACTCATGCTAAAGTCAGGATTGTGTCCATACCTCCTCAAGGAGATGTTTTTACTTCTTCATGCAAGTCACCCAGATTGAAGGCTGCTCAAGATAGAGGTGTCAAGCTCCTTTATGCCAAAAGAGATGCTGAGCTGATGGTTTGTCAGGGGTTTGATGCTAACAATCAAATCATGTGCTAAGCTGAACCAAAAGAGCAACAACCTATAGTATTGGACCATACTGCTATGATCCAAAGTTAGCAAAAGGAACTCTCTGCTAAGAGAGCAAATATTTATGGTTTTTAGATTAAATACCAAGTCTTGCCATGGGGCAAGAAGAGAGAACCAAAAAGAGTGCACAAGGAATGTGATTCCTGGTGGAGAGTTCCATTCACCCATCACCGATTCTTAGGACATAATGGTTTCTTGCTGGTTTATCAAGACATAAGACCATTTTCATTGTCTCACAATGGGCAACATCTGAATCACTTCAATTCTTGATGTATCAGATAAGTTCACTTGTACATATGTATAATCTTTGTTTCTGCTTTGTGTCATTCATTTTCATTTTTTAGAGCCTTTCATTTTGGGTAACATGACTCCATAGCCCAATGGCATACTTCAAGGCATTGGAGATTCTAGTTTCTACTCCCTTCAGCTATTGCAAGTTTTCATCTGAAGGAAATTCCCCAACTAGAGCCAGCTGTTGTCCCCAAAAAATGTCACTCATTTTTTGGGACAACATATGGACTATTTTGGTCTTACAAGACCAAAATTGTCTCTTCCCTTTTCAAAATTTGTTCTGTGCATTCAAGTTCTTAATTTTTCAAAGCTTTTCCAAAAATCTACGGACTCTATAGGTATGTTTCTATGGACTCAACATGCTTGAAATTAGTAGGTTCAATAGGTTCAAAGGCTTCTGTAGGTGGGTTCAATCAAAAGAACAAGTTTCCAACACTTAGTCATTTTTAGGACTGGTTCAATGCCTTGGTTCAACCAAAAATGTTCATCGGCAAGCTTCTAAGCAAGGAATGAACCATTGAACCATTAAACCATTGAACCTTGAACCATTTTGGTTCAATGGGTTCAATGAGTTAAGCATTTTGGCAAAGGTTCAAACAAGTCAGTTCAATTGGCAGGTTCAAGGGGCTGCCCCAAAGCCAAAAAAAAAGATACCCTTGTGGAGGGCAATGTACCAAGCTAAGTGCCCTTGTGGAGGGCAATGAGCAAAAGTGAATAGGGAATCCCTTTAGAAAAGTTCCCATGGCAAAGTTGTTAAGGACCGTTTTCTTCAAACAAAAAGTTTGAAGGAATTCCTTCAGACTTTTGTCTGAAGGAAATAAGCCTGACTAAAGAGAAAAGCTTGTATAAAAATGCACTGGTGGAAAAAGACAAAGTGAAGAAATTCCTTCAAACATTTTGTCTAAAGGAATTAAAGCCCGAAGGCTGCCTGGAAGATCTCAAAGGGTAGGTACCCTCACGGAGGACACTTGACACTCAGAAAATGAACCATCTTTTAAGACCTCTAAGGGTAGGTTCCCTCTGAGAAAGATCAAACCTCAAAATACAATGGAAGCTGCCATGTGTCCCTTATAGAGTCGAAGTGGAAGCTGCCAAGTGTCGTTTACTGGGACATAGTTTCTAATAAGTTTCAAAGTTGTAGAACATGCCACATGTTCTGTTATAACTCAGTGAAAGCTGACAAGTGTCAACATCCACAATTTATTCATTTTGTTTCATAAGGACTGTGGTGGGCCCCAGGTGAGTTACTAAGGTTAAGTAGAGTGCGACAAGTGTCATCATCTTCATGAATCCAAAATGAGTCTTGAATGTTTTTATAGTGTTTTTAGGAGCTCAGTGGAAGCTGCCATATGTCATCTTCCATAGGACTCTCAAAAGGTACCTAAAGCTTCATAGAACATGCCACATGTCTCGTTAAAACTCAGCGGAGCATGACAAGTGTTTGCATATGTATTTCAAGTTTCTTATAAAGCTTCTTTCAATAAGCTTATCTTATATTTCTGTAGAGGGTGCCACGTGGCAACTGTGGAAGGTTTTAATGTGTTTCTAAAAAGTAGTATAAAATGCCATGTGTCACTTGTTGAGATCAGCAAAAAGTCACCAAAGCAAGCAGGAAAGACACGAAGAAATTGATAAGGAGGATGACAGACCCAAATACATCAAATTTGTGGCAATAAAATAGCTGTTAATCTTTGTAGGCTTGAGCGTGGGATCGAATGCATTCAAAGGCCAAAATTCCAAAGGGAAGAACCGCTAATGGAAGAGCGTAAAGAGCCAACAAATTCGAGGATATAGCCCTGAGAACTCAAATGCCAGGAAAAGACAAAACCAAAAAGGGAAAAGATAGATCGAGGGCTCAAATCATAGAAAAAAGAGGGAAAGGCCATAATATCTTCAAGGGAGTTATTTCTAGTAGGTGAAAGAGTGGATCAATTGGATTTCTGAAGCACACCAAATCAAGGATGTGGCTTATTTTTCTTCCATGAAGTAAAGGCAAAGGGATAGCTATGCAGACTCCAGAAAAAGGACCAGACATTCCATACTAAGGAAGAGACATATTAGATGAATTAACATGCCATAGTTAAGGTAGCCGTTGTATTCCAGCATGGTACCCTGATAGAACTAAAAATGCATTCAAGGCATTGAATGCACATCATGGGCCATTCCATGAAACAATGTGCCATTCTTGGCTGCTATATATTGTAATCTCTTTTATTGTTTTAAGGGAGATCTTCCCAATATAGAAGCAAAACTCTACCCAAATTGAAAGGTGAATACTGAGAATTTGAGCTCAGATTATTGTTCATATCATTTTATCTGAATGAGAAAGCAAGTTGTTTGCAAACTTTGTGTTGTTATAGCTTGTATCATTTTAGGAGATTGTTCTTATGTCTGTCTTCTGAATGTGTTCTTGTTTATGTAATTTGGCAAGTAGAACTAGTGAAAGTAATCAGGAAGATGTCCTGAAGCCAACTGTGGAGAGACTTTGTGCCCCCATAATTGCCTTGAGTGTGTTTTCTTTCTATTCTTGTGTAAAGGATCTTGGGACAAATTTGTGCCTTCATTATCCTTTGTATTTCACTCTTGGGCAGTCAAGGTGGAGACTTTGTGCTACATCTCAGTCTGCTGGTTACTACGTCTTTGGTTACCAGTTACTTGTCACTACCTGAAAGAACTCCTGCCGTCCCCTGTAAGAACATTTCTGAAAAAAGAGAAGTGCCTTCACTTTTTTCACCAAGATTTTCTCCTTTGTTTGTGAACATCATCTCTGAAAGAAGAGAGATGGATGGTGTATCCTACCCCTGAGTGTTATTTTTTGCTTTTATATATAGTATATAGCCCCTTCATACTTATTGAGAACCTCCCCTTGATGAGAAGAGAGATTTGTCCCCTGTTGATGTAGTAAATCTGTACATCTAGATGACCAATCTCCCTATGCTATGGTTAAAGAGACCTATTTTGCTCACTAGTTAGCTGGTTGACAAAATATTCACCCAACAAGGTATACGCTCCCTATAGATCCACATAAAACTAGGGGCACATTCCACCCCAACAACAAAAAAACTAAGGGCACATTACACCCCAATAGTAACAAAACTAGGGGCACATTCCACTCCAACAACAACAAAAGTAGGGGCACATTCCACCCCAACAACAATAAAATTAGGGATACATTCCACCCCAACAATAACAAAGTCCTGGGCACATTCCACCCCAACAACAACAAAACCAGGGGTACATTTCACCCCAATAACATCTTATCCAATCCATAAATGTACCGAAAATGCAAGAATGTAATTCTATGAAGAAAATTGTCCAAAGATTGGAGACGAATAATAGAGTCAAAATATACAAATTCTATGAGATATGCCCATATCCATTTGAATTATCTATTCTCCAAAACCCCTTTCCACCTCATTTTGAGGCACCCAAATTTTAAAAATACAAAGGGAAAGGAGATTTGCATGAACACATACAAGCATTCTTCATCTTATGTCAAGAGGTTGCTTATAGTTGCTAGTTCATACTATGACTATTTATGCAAAGTTTAGCAAGATAAGCTCTTGATTGGTTACTTAAACTACCCTAGGGATCAGTTGTAGATTGGAATGACTTATCAAAAAATTTCATTAACCATTTCTCATACAACATAGAACATAAATTGACCATTGTTGGTTTATGCAAATCGAAGCAGCATTATGGTGAAAGTTTTGTTGCATATCTACAAAGGTGGAGAGCATTGGCAGGCTGATTTTAACACAATTTACCAAATAAATAGTTGGCTGATATCTTTGCACATAATTTACATCCTAAAGTTATGCATAATCTATGGTTATCTTGTGCTAACTCATTTGAAGAAATTATTGACAAAGGAGTGCATATTAAGAAGGCTCTTATTATTAGGGGCCTTGTTAAGATCTTTGCACAAGGATAAGTGTCTAACCAGAATAAATCACCGGCTCCTCAAATGGTTATGCAAGATAAGTCTAAGGGCTTTCACAAAAATAAGAACATGGTTGGAAATGGGGTGACAGAAATAAGACATGTACAAATGGTATAGGCTATGGCTCCTCCAAATGTACAATTGACTCCCTCAAATCCACTACCTACTTTGCAAAGATAACCTCCATGAAGGACATTTCATAACAATTTTAGAGTCTTTAGCAAGTTAGGAGAATCACTTGAAATAGTGTTACAAAAGCTCATTATAGCTAAATTAATTATATGGCCAGTATCAAGGCCATTTCCTTAAGATCAACCAAAACTAGACTGGTATAAAGATAATGAATGGTGTAACTTTAATCATGTTGCTGGTCACGGTGCATATCATTGTGTTCAATTGTGACATATTATTGAGGACTTTATTGAAAATGGTGAGCTGGAAATTAAGTTGGCCCCTGATCAGGACACAAATCAGGGTATGAGAATCTATAAAGATCCCTTTCCTTGACATGATCCACCACCACTAATAAATAATCAAAATGGTCACAATCAAAGACAGAGGTAGAATCAAAACCAACAAGGTTAGAATCATAATAAGCATAATCAAGATCATGATCCCCACACTAATAATGTGGCTTATAACAATGTACCTTACGACTACAATAACACTGTGGGATGCATTTCTATAACCCACATTGCCACTATTATTGTGATGCCACATGGCCAATCTCATGTTCCTCGTAACATGAGACCCATCATTATAGGGTTATCACCCTTTCCCCTAGTAATACCATGTCGAGTTCACATCATCATGTTGGTACTCCATTTTCATGGGTTACTAATCTTGAACAATAGTACCATTCTTCTAAAGGCTTTTTGATGACCCAAAATTATAACAATATAATTAATCACCCATGAATCACCATTCAAGGCCCTTTGCCTTGCTCTTCTTATTATAATGACTCCTTGCCACCTCTAGGTTGTGCAGTTACAACTAGATGCCCTAGAGTTACCATCTAGGGCCTTTCACCCACTTCTTTCCATAAACCTAATGAGAACATTATGCCAACAATTCCAAAGCTGAATACTATCCCAAAAAAGACTAAACTAGTTTAATCCATAGTTCAAAGGCCTTATAGTATAACATATCAATTATATAAAACCCCTACACAAATTTCCATATTAGAACTCTTGCGAACATCTGATGTCCATAAAACCATCTTCAACAAAATTTTACAAGAGTCTGTTGTGCCTAATGATATAAACCTTGATCAATTCCAGAACTGAGTTGGAAATTTGTCTTCATTTTGGCAAATCAGATTTGATTAAAAGGACATGTCCATCCTTGGCCCAAACCACAATAACCCATTATACATTGAGATAATCTTTATGGATCACAAGATCAAGTGGATTCTTATAGACAATGGTTTAGGGATGAACATTATATCTCTTAAATTGGTGTAATGATTAGGTTACATGGATAAAGACATTCATCTAGAGACTATTACAATCAAGGTTTACGATAACGCTGAGAGGGAGTCATTTGGTATAATTTGGTTGCCAGTCATAGTTGTGTCTATTTATCATCACATGTTATTCCATATTGTGGATATTGAGCTTCTTTATAACATGTTTCTCGATTGTCTTTGGATCCATAAAATACAGTTAGTTCCATCTACTCTCCACCAATGCCTTAAGTTTCCTCATGATGAGATTGAGGTTACTATTCCCACTGATCAATAGCCATACCAATATTGTAAACATCTTGAAGTAGAGTTTCATAATTATAACTATTGCCCAGGTTTTGAATTCATTGTAAAGAAGAACAAAATCATCATTTCTCATCCATCTCCATCTAATTATATAGACCTTGGTGATCTAGCCTCCACTTCAACTAACCCATTTCTTACAGCGCTAGCCAAGTAGGTTATTATTAAAGATGCAGGCATTTTGACGTACCATCTAAAGGACATCCTCTATATTTTAAAATTACCAAAATCCCCTAAAACATTTGGTAAGCCTAAAACTTCTCAGACTCGTAACAGACTTGATCAGATTTGGTAACCAAAGAAGAAGCAACCAAAACATCCTATGGTTTTTGTACCTGTAATTGCACCAAAGAAAGATCAAGAAGCTTTTACCAAGGGAGATTGGTTATATTTTGAGGGCCTTTCAGATTATTTTTAGAATCGAAAGTATCTTATCCTTAACATGATAATGGATCATCTTGACTATATAGGGAAAGGCCTTGGCCCACAGGCGTAAGGAATTTTAGAGCCCTTATCAGCTAGAGTTGTCAATTGGAATCATGGTCTCGAATTTAAACCACCAAAGGATGACCTCATAACATTTGATAGTGACTCTTCTGAAATGACTGGTAATGAGACTCCTAGTAGTGACATAATGTCCCATTATAGCCTTTTCAATGAGCTTGATGATTCAAATTTGTTTGATTCAAATGACATATTGACCATAACACCTATTGGAGCTTGCCATCCTGAAGCAAAAACCTGTCCTAGTGGTGCTTCCCATCCTGAGGTAGGACATTATATCTTTACCATTGGTGCTTCCCATCTTGAAGCAAACCCTCACTGTAACCGATGCCTTTGCCATCTTGAACTCATAGATTGGGATCAAAAAAATTTAGTCATATGCCTAGATGAATTTCAAAATGAAGAATTGATTGCATAATATATGGGCCTATGAGATTCATTCCCTATTAGTGATCATAAATAGGGTTTTGATTTTTCATTAAATTCTTCTGCCTACTTTGGAGAGCAGGCAAACTTTCTTGGTCATAATAATAAAGAACAAACATCAAGATCTTCAGGTGAAAACCTATTTGAGGCACTTATTGATCAGGGAAAAGTAAACAAAAAGACAAGCCTTTGAGTGAAAACCTATTTTAGGCACTCCCATGCCGGAAAGTTTTCTCATCCCCTTAGGACGTAGAAAGTCCATCTAGCCAAAGTTCCATAGCTAGTACAAGCATCTCTTTAGAAAAACATCAAATATTTGAGCATCTTACTCTTGAGTTTCTAGAGGTCTTTGCCAATTGGCCTTTACTTGAGAAGGTAGATTTTGATTCTTCATATTATCTAGATCTTTGGGAGGAAAAACAAGAAGATATAGTAGAAGAAGATGATCACGACCATACATTGCCTATAATTCTAGAAGATGGATCCACACTCCTTATGGAGAGCACAACATAAGTGAATTTGGGAATCCATGAGGATCCCAAAAATATTTTTCTTGGAGCTTCCCTTACCAAAGAAGAATGTGAACATATTATATCCATTCTTAAGGATTATATAGACATCTTTGCATGGGCATATTTTGACATGCCAGGCCTGGATCCAGATTTAGTTGTGCATCATCTAGTTGTTCACCCTGATGCTAAACCAATCAATAAAAAGTTGAGAAAGATGCATCCACACATCACCATTTTGGTTAAATATAAGTTGGAAAATTTGTTAGGAGCCAATTTTATCAGACCACTAGACTACTCTGATTGGATTTTTAACATAGTGCCAGTAAGTAAAAAGACCCCAGGTATATGTGTTTGTACTAATTTTTGTGATATCAATAAGGCATGTCTCAAAGATGATTTTCCTCTACCCAACATGGACATGATTATTGACTCAACTGCTAGGTATGAGATGCTATCCTTAATGGATAGATTTTATGGTTACAATTAGATCAAGATAGCCCCTGAAGATTAGCATAGGATTGCATTCACCATTCCATGGGGGACATTCTATTACCAAGTCATGCCATTTAGTTTGAAGAATGTTGGAGCCACATATCAATGTGTAATGATTTTCATCTTCCATGACATGATGCATGACATTGTCGAGGACTATGTTGATGATATACTAGTAAAATCAAGAACAAGAACTGGACACCTTGACATTCTATGAATAATATTTGAGAGGCTTTATGCATATAAAGTCCACTTGAATCCTAAGAAATATGTCTTTAGAGTCACATTAGGAAAATTTCTAGGGTTCATTGTATCACAATGAGGGATTGAAGTTGACCCTACAAAGGTCATTGTGATTATGGAAATGCCTCCACCAAATAATCTTAAATAGTTGTGAGGTCTACAAGGCAAGATCCAGTCTATATGCAGGTTCATTTCTCAACTGGAAGACAAGTGCTACCCATTTACCCATCTCTTGAAGAAAGGGGTAACATTTTAGTGGGATTAAGATTGTTAGCTAGCATTTGAAAAGCCTAAAATATACTTGTCCAATTCACCGGTGTTATGACCTCCAACATAAGGAAAGCCACTGCTTCTTTACATATCAGCCATAGAACATGCACTAGGGGAACTTTTGGCTCAACATGATGATCATGGTAAGGAACACATGGTTTAGTATTTAAGCCACACATTGTTAGCCTATGAACATAATTATATGCCTATTGAGAAGACATATTTAGCTATGGTGTTCACCACTCAAAAATTGTGATATTATATGCTAAATAACAAAACTATTATTATTAGTAAGGTAGATCCTCTCAAGTTCCTCTTATCTAAAGTAGCTCTCTAAGGACGCATGGCTAAATGGATTATTCTCCTCAGTGAGTTTAATATCGAGTACCAGAATCAAAAGGCAATCAAAGGGTAGATTCTTATGGACCAACTTACAGAAGCTCCTATTATGGCCATTCAACCTCTCAACTTTGACCTTCCAGATGATTCTATCATGATGATAGAACAAGCATCACAAGAACCTAAATAGTGGACACTTTATTTTGATGGATCCTTCACATATTGAAGATCTAGAGCTGGCATATTATTGATCATGCCATAGGGGGGATTGATCCCTAAAGCATTCAATATATAATTTTAGTGTACAAATAATAAGGCTGAATATGAGGCATTGGTTGCAGGGCTCCATCTTACCATATAGTGGGATATTCAAAGCTTAAAGGTCTATGGAGATTCGTAGCTAATCATAAATTAAACAACTAATTAGTATCAAACAAGATATGATAATCTTGTTCCTTACAAGCAAATTGTTGATAACCTTAAAACACATTTTAAATCTCTACAGTTTGAGCAAGTTTCATGAATCAATAACATATCTACCGACACCATGGCAACAATTGGTTCTATGATTCAAATGCATGATAGTGTTAAAGAGTATCAGTTCTTGATTGAAAATATTCTTCAACCAACACATATTCCATCAGATTCAAAGAGGATATGCACCATTGTTGATCCTAATCCCTCACTTGAGTTACCATGGTACCGAGATTTTTATAACTATTTCTAAAGCCATGTATTTCTTGCCAATCTTTCCAACAACCAATAAAAACTTTTCCTTCATCGCTTAACACATTATATCCTCCTTAGAAACATGATTTATTGAAAAGGCTATGATGGAATGCTTCTTCATTATTTATCTCTAGGAGAATCCAAGATGGCACTAAAGGAGGTTTATGAAGGAATGTGTGGGGCCCATACCAATGGTGTAGTCCTAGCAAAGAAACTTCTTAGAATAGACTATTATTGTCCCAAAATGGAGATAGATGCTTGTAATTATGTAAAGAAGTGTGTTCCTTATCAGTAGCATGGCAACTTGATACATGCACCTTCCTTACCATTGTAATTGATTACAACACCATGGCCATTCTCAACATGAGGTCTTGATCTCATTGGGAAAATTAACCCAACATTTTCAGATGGCCATAAGCACATTTTTACTACAATCAAGTACTTTACCAAGTGGATTGAGGCCATTCCTCTCACTTATGTTACCAAGAAATAAATAGCCAAATTTGTTGATTACCATATCATCTGTCGATATGGCATCATAGCCTGTATTATATCTGATAATGACGGATCCTTTATAAACCAAGATGTAAAATCTCTTTGTGCAAAATTCAAGATCAAGCACAAGAAATCCACTCCATATAACCCAAAAGGCAATAGAAAAGTTGAGGCATCAAATAAAACCATTCTATCCATCTTAAAAATGATTGTCAATGATGCAAGCCATAATTGGCACTTACAACTCTTTCTTGGCCTCTGGGCTTATAGAACTAATCATCGCACCCCAACTGGAGCTACTCTATACTCCCTTATTTTTGGCACTAAATCTATCATCTTGATCGAGATTGAGATCGCATCATTAAGAACATCACTGGAACACATTGAAGATGATGAAGACTATAGAGCCTCATAGCTACAAGAACTAGAACTTCTTGATGGTAAGTGTTTGGTTGCCCTAGAAAACTTGCATGCGTATCAGAATAGATTTTGGAGAATCTACAACAAATGCATTCTCCCTCAAGAATTTGAGATTGGTGTCTTAGTTTTGAAAGAGAACCAGAAGAAAATGAATGCTAAACCCAAAAATAAAGGCAAGTTTTAGCCTAATTGGTTAGGACCATACATTATCACAACATACTATAGATCAGGAGCATATTGATTTGATAAACCTAATGGTGAAGAGATTTTAGAGCCCATAAACATCATACACCTTAAGAGGTTCTACGCATGAACAAATTTGAACCATTATCTATAAAGACCCCTAACATGGGGGTAACTTGTGCTATCGTATTTTTGTCCCACCCTTTTATCTTACCTTGAACACATTTTATACTACCCTGGTCCACTTTTCATGAATCCCAACAGTAAAGGCTTTGAAATCTTGGCACTCTAAACACATTCTTCATCCCATTATAGATTTCTTTCTTCGAGAGGCATATTCTTTGTTTTGTATAAGACATGTTATAATATTGAACACTTTTTATCCCTTGGCCAATTATGATCTTGATTATGTCTCATGAGAATTATGAACATCTTCAACAACAGTTCTATAAAGCAATTTAGCTGGGACAGTCTTGTGTACTTTCATATAGGTGAACAACTGCATCTTCTTATTACAAGGTATTTGATGCTCTTTCTTGTCTTCTCAAGATCTTTGCTCTCACTGATTTGTGAGCATGGGCTATTTTAGCTAGCTTAGCTATCTTATTGGAACCTCTACTCTCAGGATGTGCATCTCCTTGATTAGATGGTCCCACCTTGTGCATATTTTATCCCAAAAACACCAAAAACATTGGAAATACTTTGAAAATACCAAAACATTAGAACATGATCCACAAAAGAACCAAACAATTCTCTCATGCTTCTATACATTTGTACATTCCCATTCCATCATGCTACGCTCTTGCCATTTTGAAAGCATAAAAACACCAGTTCATTTCATCTTGTCCCATGCACTTGCCATTTTGCAAGGTCATTCTTTATTATTTAATTAGCTTCTTATTTGCCAACCATTCTCATTTGTTTATCATATCTTCCATTTCTTATATAACATTAATCATGTTGGTCTAATCATCATTTTTATTCTATCCCATTTTCTGAGAGAACTACATTTGGCCTGAAGTTCATTTTGGAACATGCATCCATGGAACTATGTAAGTAGCGTCCACTTGTATTATACATCTGGAGTCAGCTCGACCAACCCATTCCTTTTATTCTCTTACCCCATTTCTTCTTCATTGTTCTTTTTTAATTAGGGAAAAATTGTCATGTCATTGTTCTTTGTTATGATGTGGTAGAAAGTAACGCCTCAACCACACATGCATGAACATTTGTCTTTAAAACTGCACTAACTTCATTTTTATTTGTGTGTGTTTATTTGAGTTCTCTTAGTGTTTTGTTGTGTTTTCTTGGTGTTTTTTTGTGATTTCACACCTCTCCTTTTATTTTTTATCCTTTTCTTCTTTTATTACTTATTATATTTTCTTGGTCTTATGTTTCCTTGATTGTTTTTGTATTTGATTTTGCTTTTCTCTTTTATGTTCAAGAATGCCTTGATGGTCCACATGGATCTTGATTATTCATATCTTGGTCTCATGTTATTAAGATGTTCTTGCCTTTCATTTTTAAACATTTTTATTCCTACTTAAGATCATATCTTGATTTCAACTTAGGTTCATTTATGTTTGTCTTTTTCTTTGTCTTTGCTTTTTTGTTTAAATGTAAATCGTTGTAACTCTAGTTTTGGTCATTATTTCACCATTATTCTTAGTTATATATATTCACATTTGAACTGGATTAGTGAAATTAGAATCTTATGTCATTCTAAGTTATTCATACTTATGATGACTAATTTCTTTTGCTATAACAAGTACTTTGTGTACATGTCTCAATGTCTTAACGTCAACATCAACTCTGATGAACTATTGTCAAGAACACTCCATAACACCTAGGCTCATGATGTGGAATTAGGCATCTAGGTAACATGCATTTCAAGCTTCTTTGTCTATGCTTAGATGTGCATCTCTTTGCATACATTATAAGTCTAATCAACTCTTGGTCATTTTTCATCATTCTTCTTTCCATTCTCTTCCAAACTTGGGTGAACTACATTGGCTTGAAGTTCATGTTGGAACATGAGTCCATAGAACTATGTAGGCAATGCTCAATTTATATTTAGGTCAACTCAACTATCTCCATTCTTCTTTTCATCTCTCTCATCACTTTTTGTATTCTCATATGCTTGGTTTTATATGGCTTTTTAAGCCATTACACCATCACATGTACATTTGCACCCGTTCGCTTTAACCTATCTTGTGGGTTATATCCTTGAGATATTTTTATTTCCAATTGCCCATGTTGGGGCATAAACTTTGAATGATATTTGAATCAAATCAGCTCTACAAGGGAAAAATCATTATTTATTCTTTATTAATTATCAAGATTTGCCCTATTGGCGCACAACTATTTTATTACGATCAAATCTACTCTACTGGAGTACTTCTTATTATTTTCTCCTTTGAGACCTTGTTATAGTGGTGCTTCCATTCCTAAAGTAGAATATTCTCCATTTTAATCAAATTATAAGCTCTCCACATTAAAGCCCATGATGGCAATATTTTAGTGTGTAACTTGTCTCAGGATTGATCAATGCTTTAAGTGTGCAGCTTGTACTCTCAAATTAGGTACATTTACAGTGTGTCCCTTACATTTTGGATTGTATCTTTCCCATTCCCCCATCTCTAAGGCCTATTTTACCTCTAATTATATTTTGATCATTGATGGTAATCATGTGTGCAAGCATTAACTCGTTTGGATGTGATCTATTCCATGGGTTAATCTCTCACTTTCTCTCTCTTTTTGAGAGTCCATCATTCTCTTTCATCCTAGTATGTCCTCTCAAGGGGGCATCATGGGTCTATTCCAATTTATTCTTGACAACTCTTTTCTTTGAAAAGACATTGCTTCACCTGAATGTCTCACTATGCCTTCTCAAATAGGGGCAAAATGTAGACAACCAATTCTTAACACCATTTGTGTTGAAATTGTCAATTTTACTTGAATTGCACTCAAATGCAATTTTAGGTTAAAATACATAAAATGCCCTAAATGGTTCAAAATTGTCACTTACAAGTGCCAGTTTAGGTCAAAGTATCCCTAAATAGGGCAATGCAATTTATGGACCATCTAACTTTGATCAGATCATTTCGAGTTAAAATGATAATTTTGCCATTTAGTACTCTGGATAACTATTTTATTCTAATTCATTGGTACACATCAGGTACATTTGTTATTTGTTGTTGGAAACATCCTAAATGGGAATTCGGTTCCAACACATCTAACTTCACCTTTTGATTCTTCTCGAGTCAAATTATGATCCAGTAATATGACTTTCTAACTATTTTGATTAATTGAGGATCAATTTTCAAATAATTACATAAATGTTGATTAACCTTGTTTAAGGCTAATTAATCCAAATCAAGAGCTTAAGTGGATTTTCCATGAGAGTTGTTGAATATTTATTTTTGAAAATTGATTCTTATTAACTGGATCATTAGGTGACATCATGTATGGGGTGGCATTGATCAAGCTATAAGTGCATAAAATATCATGATTATGGGTCACCCATGCCTAGTTAATGCCTCCCATGCCTTTTCAATGCCCCTTTTTCCAAGGTCATGATGAAGATAATTATGGATTTAATTCCAAGTATTAGGATTATCCTCAACCACACATCTTCATCTCAAGATGGATGGTTCAGGTTGATCTTGAACAATCTCAAAAATCTATAAATAGAGAGGCCATGGACATCATTTCTAAGCTATTTTTGGTGCAAGGTTATTATGCTCAAATATCTTTAAAGCTTGAATATTGAAAAGTTATAATGCTAAATTATTTCCATAAAACTTCATTGATAGGCTAGTTTAGTGATTTACAATCAAGAGCCTAGGTTTTATGGAGTGTTCTTAAGGCATTGGAGGAGCTTGCCACAATTGTTGACAAAGACAAGGATGCTTGATCAAGGGTGAACATGTTTTTGAGCCACATGGGTATGGTAAATCCATTTGATAAGGTAATATGGTGTTGATTTCTTTCATTTATTTCTTGATATCCTTTATAATTCTCATAGGAATAAATAGGCTTGGTTAGTTAGTTCTTTATGCATGTTTCATTGTTTATGGACTAATGCTTGACTAACTTGCTTTGTAATCCTCTCTACAAATAATACTAAGAAACTGTAGTGAAATATTGCATGAGTTTGAAATCCAATTATGTCACCTTCTCTTGTCTAAAAATCCATGTTATTTTGCAAGTCATTGTCCCTAAAATAGGGCTCCATGATGGAAAAATTTAAACCTTCTTAGACCTTATATGATTTGATATGAAAAGGCACCAAGTATGGACAAGACCTTGATTCGAAGGAATTAAGGTAATTTGTCCCAATATATAACTCCCTAAAACTGAGGTCTAAGATTCAAGTTTGTTTTCTACCTTTTAGTTCTACCATTGATGCTATGACCTTCTCTATGTAGGTGTTATTGCAACATACATGATATAACTTTGTATGTGGAATAATATGTTGTCTCAACCAAACTTAAATAATCATGGGTTGATAAAATATATTATTTAAACTTTATGAGACCTATATCCATTTTGAAAACCTCTACATTTTATCTTCATGACTGTGCAAGGTTACTCTTTGACTTGCTTGTAGGTGGATACTTGCAAAAAAGTTTGATTGTGTGTATATGTAATGATCACTTCAGTCATTATAGGATAAAATTGAGGCCAATAATTAAAATAACCACCATGAAATGTGAGAGTGACTCTCATTCCACTTTTACTCTGAAGACACTACAGGAAGATAACTCTGCAACATATGAAAATGTTTGAAAACTAGCCATTGAGTTCTCAACTAGTAAACTAAAGTAATTGTGCCTTTATATTTCACTCCACCCATGAAAAATGAGATGAAATCCATGTGATGAGGATTTACACATTATCTATAAACACTTTCACTAATTTGTTTATATGGATCAATGCAAACAAGAGAGTAAACCTACAGGGTTTGGGAATGAGCAGGTAGAAAGAAGCAGTAAACTTATTAACATTGATTCATAAAGCACAAACATCAATCCTTGAAACCCTACCATGAATATTAATTAGACCAATTGTACTAACATACCTCATAGGCATTTGACCAAATTCATCTCCTATGGGCTGTACCATGAGAAAACCATTTGACTATCTCTGCATGCAAAGAGGAGAGATGGAGGAGTAGAATGGTTTAAGGCCATTTTCAATATTTCAAAGCTGATCAAGTGTAGGAATGAGTTTAGGGAATTTTAAGAGTCACTTTAAGGCCTTCCACATGTGCCACAACTCCTGTACAAGCCACATAACCAACTAAAAATGCCCAAACTACCATCTTTTCAATTATTTTCTTGATCTAACATAGAAACCTATAGTTTGTCAGTTATGACATAGTACTTATGACCCCAAATAACACATCAGATGTTTTATAACCTAGTGGAACATTTTCCTAGTTTGAAAACCATATAAACCTTCATTAAATGACCCTAAAATGACCCCTAACATGTCATAGACTATCTAAGGACTAAAAGTGACCATGACAAAGCTAATGACATATCAAATGACCTCAAATAGGACCATATTACACACTATAAGACCTTAATAAGCCCTTATAAAAGTTTTCAACTATAGGGGGTTGACCTATTTTTACTTGTGGTCAAAATAGTCAACACTCGTGGTGATTTCCTAGGGGTGGCAAGTCAGCTATGCCAATGACTAGTAGCATATTCCTATCCATTGGGATATGGAGTAAATTATGCACAATTTTTACACTCAGTTGCATTTAGAAACACACCAAACAAGAAAAGGTACACAAAACAAGACACACCAGAGGAAACACATGTGTTCTCAAGAACACTTATGGAACACACACACACAACTGAAACAAAGACACACACTCATCCTAATATTTACAAGCCTTCAAAATTGAGGTGAAAAATATCTCACCATGCTTCAACCATGGTCAAAGATGGTTCCTCTTGCATCTTTTCTGCTCCATGAAAGCAATATAGCATGTGAAGCATGCTTATCATCAAACACTTGGCTATATAGATGGTGAAATGTCTTACCATCCTTATGTATTCTCATGCCTAAAAGTATATTATCTTGAGCTCCCAAATATGAGCCATTTTTCCTCCCTAGGATCTTGTTTAGGTCTATAACCTGATTGATTTTTGTCATATCTGATTGGTGCTCTTCAAGCTACAAGTTAGGAGGCATGATAACTACCTCAACCTTACCTTTCTCTTGGACATGATGTTCTTGATGCATGAGGCTATCAAGATTATTTTTATTTTATTCTATCACTTTTTAAGGTAAATAATCTTTAGGATGAGTTCTTGATTGTTATTCAAACATAAACATGTCTATCTTGGATTCGTGAGACTTTTCCATGGTTGCAACCTCTTAAATAATAGTATGACATACACTCTCATATTTGATGAGTCTTTCTCTTTATTTCTCAATTAGACACTCAAAATCCTACTTGTTAGGATAAGTAGCAAAAATTTCATCGGATTCACACTTCTTAGGAGGCTTAAGAGGAGAACTAGGCTCATTCAATTGATCAAAGTCTTGACTTAAGACATTGAACCTTTGACATAAGTCATCTTCTTCCTCATGAATGTCATATTCAAGGGCTGCTTCATCAATTATAGATAGAAGGATGTTGTTCTTCTGACCATAGTGATCTATCATGCTCTTCAAGCTATCATCATCGTACACATGAATCAAATAATTGCCTTCAACATCTTGTGGGAAAGAATGCTTAATGCTTACCTCAGATTGCTCATATTGTCCCTCATAGATAATGTAGGTACCAATGTTAGTTTGTTTAAAATAAGTGTATGGGTCATGTTCATAAACATCTATACCATATTCATTTTAAAAAAATTCAAAAATGCCTTCAATATTATAAGAAGCACCATCATCCAAATAGACTCTTCTTTCTCATTGATGACATAATTGAGATTGGAACTTGCTTCTACATAGGGCTAAATGTGGAACCTAACAAGTAGTTGAGTTCTTATGGTCACCTTTGTTTCATATCTTTTCCTAAAGGGTAATAATGACCAATTAATTGAGAGGTAGCCTCCTATCTTGGCTATAAAATCCCTTAAGAGGCAAATAACAAAGTGGGCAGGCAAGTCAACAAGCACAATGTCTTGGAGAATGGTGAAACTAGGGAAATCATGTAAAAATCCTTCAACCCTTTGATTGATCATACTAACTTGGTAGGTGTACCATCTAATTAAATCACCCCTTTTCTATGTGTTTCATACTTTAAACCTAATTTTTTAGCTACAACCTTGGGTATCACTGATGTGCTAGCTCACTATCAACTATGTAGTTATGAACTAGTTTGTCCCCCATAATGAGAGTGAGATAGAAAGGAGGAGGATTCTAAGATTTGGTATAGGGTTCCATAATGTTACTAGGAGTATTGGTAAGATAAAAATTATTATGAATATGTATTGATGATGGATGACTTAGATACTAGACAACTACTTTCACAAAAGTTCTTTTTGGCTAGGCATGTGAAGAACATGCCAAAGAGAAATGGATACCTTGGCATTCTTCAATGAGTCCACAATGTTTAGAGAATGAATGTTTACCTTTTATTGAGTCTTTGAAGGTAATTAGGTGTTTTTAACTTTGGGTATATAAGTACTTTTAGCATGTATTCCAACATTTTGATTTGAAGAAGGTGTAGTAGTAGGGATTGCCATGCTTGTAGTCATGCCTTGCTACCTTGTAAGAGGATAGTTTGCACTTGTAAGCACACCATTAACATTTCATAGAGACATAATTTTATCTCTAATATTATATTCAATATAATTACCTTGATTGAAAAAATAGGTGTCTTCAACTAGGAAGTTGGTGAAACTCACTCCTTGAGATTACCACCCTTTTCTTGCTTGCATAAGGACTTCATCTTCTGCTGACAATTGAGGAGTGATTCCTCCTTAAGTAACTATAGCTTGCTCTTCACCTTAAATGGAATTCATTAATTGACCTTATTTCCATTCCTCTCCTTAGATTAGATTGCTATTCATCGGTACCATTTCTCTTGTGTTGGAAGTAGAGGCTGGGTTGTATTCATTGGTAGGCTTATTGAAATTAGGCTACCCTTGACCCCTCTCTTGTTGATATTATTGACCATAATAATAATGATATAGATAGGGATTTTGATTCACACATTTTTTAATTATTTCTTTCCTAAGCTGAGATTTTTAGAATTGAATTCATGTATCTTTATCCATGACATCATCTACCTTCTTAGGAACAATCCTTGACTTGGCATTAACATTAGGAATTTGGGAAACACTTGGAGCAACATAAGTATTTGGAAAAAAAATCATGGACACTTTTGGAGGTAACGTCCTAGCTTTAATGAGGCCATTATTAACTCTAATGGCAAGGTCATATGCTTCATGTAAGGTGAAACCACCCATGGATTTTAGCATGGTGACTATATCTATGCCAATGGCCCTCAAGTATGTATTAAACATAAGCTAGAAGGTGGTCTCATGGGAGGAGGTAACCAATGAAAATTCCTTTGGAATATCTCATTAAAATCATGCATTGTTTACTTAGGGTCTCTTTAGATAACACTAAGTTGGTGGATGAGTGAAGTGTGGTCACTCTTGTCTTTAAATATTGATGTGAGTAGCTCTCCAAAATCATCCCAAGTTATGATACAACCACCAGACAAAGTCCTATACCATTCAAGTGTTTTTCATATAAGGTACATGGTAAGGAATGTAATGGCAATATTGAACTCAGTGACATTATGAAAACTAAAAAAAATTGATATATCCCTAATATTCTCACTAGGAGTGACATGGCCTTCACCATTGAATGTAGGATCACTCTTTGTAGCATTCGAGGGAATGTCATCATATGCATCAAGATGGATAGGATTTTTGGTTTTAAAATTTGGGAAGGAATGCTACCTAGACATGTTTTATTCAAGTTATTCTTTACTTTCTTGGTCTTATTTCTTGAAAAAGTCCTCTTGCTCTTCAAAGGGCAGAATAGGTTGAGGATGTTGAACTTCAAGAGAAAGTTTAGGTTAAAGAGGTGGATTGATAAGATTGAAAACTCTACTAGAAGATGACCTAGTAAGGACCATATAGTATGAGCACAATAATATGACAAAATAATTGTCTACAACTAGATTTTACCTTGAATGGAGTCATCAAATGCTGAGTAGCACACTATATGCAACTAATGTTGTTGTTAAGACCAACATTCACCTTGAAAAGTTGTTTTAGGAAAATGGTCCCATTGGTTGTGCCAAAAATATTAGCACCAAATATCTCACCCTAGAAGAGGTTTTAAAAGCTTAATCTAAAATTTAGGAAACAATATAATACCTCTAGTATTGTGGGTTGCCTATAGTAGAGGTAGACCTCTAGATTTAAGGGCTAGCTCCTTAGAATGACCTTTAAGTGATTATCACCTATATTAACTAATTATATGTGTGAAAAGGGGTATAAATATGCATGAAAGTAAAATAATTTAAGGGTGTGATACAACATAAGGATCTCTACAGGATCATCATACTCATGCACTAAGAAACAAGACCTACAACACTAGCTTCAAAGTCCTAAGATATTTTAACATTAATATTTTAATATGGAGGTGATATGCATAAGACTACTAAAGGTAAGTGAAAAAAAGGTCATTTTAAGACACTAAGTCTAATTTTACACTTAAATAGAGAGAAAACACACTAGATACACTCCATATGACCTGTTAGAATGAGAACTTATTGCACTAAACATGAAAGGATAAGGAGAAGCAAGGATAAAAGCTTATCACTAGACCTCACCATACATAACTTCACACAATTAGAAAAGATGTTTTAAACTCAAAACTAGATTAAATTTATTATTAAAAGGCAAAGTAAAAAATCAAACTAGTAGGGCTTCACCATACCAGGTGTGGAATTAAAATACAAGAGCCAAAATGGCTAGTACTTATATAATGTGAGAGAAGAGAGAGAAGTGGAACTCAAGAGTAACAATTATACTTGCCAAGGCATGAGAATAAATTATGTTATAGAGGAATACAATATTAAATAGACCATGAAAGGTCTCTTTAGACAAATATCCCTCCAAGGCATGAAAACTCCTCAAAACTGGCATAAGACCCTTTAGCTACATTCTTGGAAATTACCTTCATAATATGGCCTTTCTTGAGCGCTCCAAATTAGACTAGGAATAATAAACACATATGCACTATGATGGGGAGGTTATAAAAAATATTAAACATTCATTATATGTGTCCCTAACCACTGGTAACCTTCTAGATAAGTGTTCTCATTGCCTATAATCACCATCACTAGTACTACAGGCCTATCTTCACATTTGGCACCAAGATGGCCTTCAGTTTCTAAATCCAATCTATGAAAGGGGTGATATGACACATATCAAGATTCATATTGTCCCTCAATTCTCACTTAAATAGACTTATCACTTTCTCACTTGGTGGTCACCCTCCATTCTCATTGTCTCCCATAGACTGCCCGAAGTGAAGGAGCTAATAGAGGTGTTTGTGTGTATATTTTAAGAAATAAATGAACATGAGGAGTTATATTAGGTCCCAATAGATCTCAAAAAGTTATCCTCATCCTTTAATAATCCCCTGCACCTGTAAAACGTCAAAATTTGTCAATAACACATGTTTTATACCCTATTTGTATAAATAAGGCACAAGCCAATCTAATGGGAAGGAGCCTGAGAGAGTTATCTATAATTCCAAAGTACTTAATTGACCAAAATATATCATATATATTTATCTTCTTCCTTATCTTTCCAATCAGGTAATGAGCAAGGGTTTTAGAGGGTTTTAAGTAGTTTTGGATCTTAAGGATTATTTATACAATATTGATGTTGAAACCTTAGAAAAAATCCACTAGAATCATGATAGGGACCTTATTAAACATCTCATAAATTGTTGGACTTTCATGCTAATTTTTTGTATTGGTGAGAGCTTCTAAAGATGGCCTCTCGAGCTTGGGAGTGCATTCTAGATAGGTTTGAGGTGTTCTTAAGCCAAACATGACCCTTATGTGGGATCCTCTACAAAATAAAAGATAAAAATCACCTTATATCTCCCCATGAAGGTGATAAAATATATTTTAGGGTTTAGTTACTGTTATAAATGAGATTAGCCCTCCAATTAGACTTTAGGCCTAGTCTAGGCCTAGTAGGCCTGAATTATGCATAGTGGGTTTAAGCCACCATGTTTAAATTATCAGTACTATGATGCTTAATTCATGTTTTTTCATGATTGAAATCACCCTCCACACTCTTTTTTAATGTTTCAATGTTATTCAACACACCTTATCATTCTCATACTTAGCTTGTAGTCTTCTTATTTCCTAGAGTGCCCTCTATTTGAGATAGAAGAAAGGGCATATCCCCTATTTGAGTAATAATTATTAGGTTATGAGAGGCTCAGGTAGGTCATTAAGGACTTATTTACTAATTTTTAGGGTTGGATCACCTTTGAAAATCCACTAACACCCCAAATTTCTAAAATAGACCTTCAAACTATAAGATTGTGCATAGAGTTTGTATGCAAGGTTGAGTTTGTTGGTTTGTATTTATAATTTGGTATGATAACTATATAGAGGTGTGGTATTACCACTATTATCATGTTTTTCACTAATTTAGTTCACCATTAATCTCTTCCAACTCTTAAATTGCATTATTTACTAACCTAGGCCTAGTTAGTAGATAATGTACTATGTGTTCACTCAAAAAAAGGCATGCTTGTAAGTGAAAATTTCATATTAGACCTTGAATTTCATGTTCCAATATCTCCTTTAAGTCCTTAAAATCACTTAATATTTTTTTTGGCTCAAAATAAATATGCATTTGGGTTTGCAATGTCCAAACTACTCGCTCCAACCTATTGTCATACTACATTCAAACTGTAGGTGGCCATTTTGAGAACAAAGGGGATGGTTTTCATGTTGGAACATGGATATTTATACCCTAGGTTATTCTTGGGACCTCTAAGTTTAAATTTATTTTCATTTATGAACGTAAAATTCCCAAATTTGAGTTAACACCCAAATTTTTCATGTTCTAATATGTTACCATCGTACTAAAATCAAACTATAGTTGTCATTTTTTGACTAAAAGGAGACCTGTAGATGATGACATACATCAAGCATTGAATATCAACCCCTTTGATTGTATTTGGAGAAATAGAATCACCTTTGACTCACTTAATATCACTTTTCTTAAAATCTTGTCATTACATGTCATTGTTGCCTTATAGGGTCACTTGAACTTCAAAATGCTGTAGATATCACTGAGAAATTGCAGTGAAAGATTACATGAGTTTAAAACCCAATTACATCACCTTATCTTGTCTAAACATCCATGTTATTTTATAAGTCATTGTACCTAAAATAGGGCTCCATTATAGTAAAATTTACACTTGCTTAGACCTTATATGATTTGTTATGGAAGGGCACCAAATATGGACATGACCTTGATTTAGAAGAATTAAGGTAATTTGTCCCAATATACAACTCCCTCAAATTGAGGTCTAAGATTCAAGTTTATTTGCTTCCTTGTACTTATACCATTGATGCTATGAACTTATCCATGTTCCTAGACTTGTTTTAAGGTCTCAAACATTTCAAACACCTTCATATGATACCCTCAAGCCTCTGTTGGAGCCACCTGTAGGTGTTATTGTAACATACAGGACACAAATTTGTATATATAAGAATATGTTATCTCAATGAAAATTAAATCATCATGGGTGGATCAAAAATGTTATTTCCAATTTAGTATACCTATAACCATTTTGAAAAACTCTACATCTGATCTTCATGACTGTGCAAGGTTACTCTTTGACATGCCTATAAGTGGATACTTGCAAGAAAGTTTGACTATGTATATATGTAATGATCACTTCACTCCTCATAGGACATGTTGTCTCCAAATCTTGCACCCTAGAAGAGGGCTGTTTAGGCCTCCTCTAGATTTGAGCAATGTTTCTAGGCTTGTGGGTGTGCCTATAAGTGGAAATGAACCTCTAAGTTGACAGGGCTAGCTCCCTATCTTAGCTTTTTTGCAATAAGACTATTGAATTGGTTTGTATGAGTGAAAATAGTCAAAAGTTTACATAAATGAAAAGCTTAGTCTAAGATGGTGATACACCAGGAATTAGTAGCCACATGTATGCCTTATACTTATACACAATATAACAGTATATATTCTATAACTCAAGCTCTAAAAGATTCCAACATAAGTATTTCGATGTAAAGATAAAATGAATGAGATCACATAAGGTAAATAACTAGAAAATACAACCTATATAGTCCAGAAAAAGGTTACACATGTGCAAAATATCATACAACTAGAATGCACTCTTCATGACCTATTGGATCAACTCTTTGCTCAAAAACATGAAGGATAGAGAACAGAAGAAAAAAAAATCACTTGCTATCACTCTATGTCTCTTGTATGCCCAGGAAAATGTCTAGAACTTAGAAAGAAAATATACTTATGCTTCTTTGCTCAAAGGCAAGAAAATGGAAAAAAATTATAGCAGGGCTTCATCGTACTATCTATAGATGATATAACAAGAGCCCAAGGGTCTTATTTATAGAAAAAGAGGGACATAAGAGAGAAATCTTGGGCACCAAAATAGAAGCTTCCAAAATGGTTTGCAGTGGCCATCCTAGTGAAACTGATTCCAACTATTCTCTCATTTAGTTAGAGTTTATCCTTCTCTTTGATTTGCCCTCTTGAAATGACTAAGATCACTGCAAAATCAATGGTGAGATGACCCTCCACAAAAAATGGCTCGAATCATTACAAAATCAATGGATTCTTCCTAAGAGCTCCTATGTTTTGTATTACAGACCCAATTGGGTTTTCTAAGTGACTTTACTTCTACTTGCTTCTTCAGGTTCTTTGATTGATTCTACTTGAAAAAGTCATAAGTAAAGCTCTTTTGAAAACCCATAAAGCATTATCTCTTCCTTTTCAAGCATTTTGATTGATTTTACTTGTCAAAGTCATAAGTAAAGCTCTTTGGAAAACCTAATTTACTCTATCCTTACTTAAGACCCTATCGAGTTCTCTGAATGGCTTTACTTCCTACTTGAAGACTTTAGGCATGAATTTGACGTTCTATGACACATCATCTTTGAATCTCAATGATTGGTTGGCTACCTTAAATCTGGCATCCTACAACATGTCATACCTTTGAATCCCAACAGCTAGTTGGCCACCTTGAATTTCACATCTTGTGGCATGTCATCTTTGCACCCCAATGACTAGTTGGCTGTATTAAACTTGACATCCTATGGCATGTCATGGGGATCTATCAAGTTTATGTTTTAGGTAATTTTTTTGAAGTAATTCCTTCAAACAATTTGTTTGAAGGAATTTTTTTAGGGATTTTTCTCGAAAGGCAATGGTTAGTTCCTTCGAGAACTTTCCCCAAAGGATAGTTGGGAAAGTGACCTTTGGAAAAGTTTTGAAGGACACTTGGGGAAGGCATAGGGTCCCTTTAAATTTTTTTGAAGGGTATTTCCAATGGAAATGGCCCTTTGAAACTTTTTTGAAGGGCATTTCCAAAGACAAGGTACCCTTTGAAAAAGTCTGAAGGGTCACTTGGGAAGAAAAGTGCCCTTCAAATTTTTTTCTAAAGGGTCACTTGGATGAGAAAAGTGCCCTTCAAAAAATTTCAAAGGGTTACTTCGGCTAAAAAGTGCCCTTTGGAACTTTTACGAAGGGTCATTCAAATAAAAGTTCCCTTCGGAAAAGTCTGAAGGGACACTTGGGGGGGAAACATTATCAAGGCCATTTTAGGTTTTTCGATTGCCTTTGCTTATAAAAGTCATAAGCAAAGATCCTTGGAAAACCTGAAGTCATGCATAGTTACAAACCTGTAAAGCATTGGAAGGAGTAATTGGGTTCATAAACCCAGATTGCTTTTACTCATGAAATTTTAACAAGTCGAGTCATTCAGAAAACTTGACTTGGTCTTGATAATGTAATTTAGGTTTACAAGGGGCCAAGAGTTAACTTGTGGAGAACCCAAAATACACTATAATGGAGCCAAAATACCTTAGCCTTCTTGAATTGCAATTTCAGACCTCTGAAATGACTTGTTCTTGCAACTACTATTTGGCTATCCACGAAAATGGTTGAATAAATTATACTAAGGAGAAATTTGGTCAACATTCTTGGTAATTTTGAGGGGAGGCATGCCTACTATGTCAAAGACCAGCTACCTAAATCCTTGCATTGGGCATGGAGTCATGCATATAGGCACTTCAAAGAGAAATGAACAAGCTTTGGTTCAAAAACACACTAGCTGGGTTGATTACACACACAAGTTAGAGATGCACACCAAACAAAGGGAAGGAAAACACACCTATGCTACAAAAAACTTAGGGAAAGTAAACACACCAAAATAAATTATATCCAAGACATGGATAGCAAGGGTAAAAAGTAAGGCTTCAAATGGATTCCATTCACTAGAATAGATAGCTCTTCTCCATCCATTTTGGACAACTGAAAGGAGTTACTTTGCTTGCACTTGATGATGATGTAGGGACCACTCTACAAGGTATCAAACTTTGTATGTTTGCCTAGTTTTTCACTATCTTCATCCCATTTCAAGACCAAGTTACCTTCTTTGAACACTCTTTCCCTTGTCCTTTTGTCAAAGGATTTCTTCATGAGGACTTGATGGTGTTCCAAAGCTTTGTGTGCATCATCTCTTACCTCCTATAGTTGCATTAATTCTATCAATCTGACTTCTATGAGAGTGTTTTCAACTAATTCTAGCTATTGTGCAAGTTTCGAGGTAGGGAACTCTTATTTTATGGATAACTTAGCTTCTCTCCCATAGACAAGTACAAAGGGAGAATTGCCAATTGACTTCTTGGGAGTGATTATGTCTACCCATAAATCTATCTTTAGCTTGATATGCCATGCTCTTTGATTGGTTTCCAATGTCCTCTTGATGATCTTGATGAGGTTCTTATTTGTAGACTCAGCCAATCCATTACCTTGAGGGTAGTAGTTGGATGAGGTACTCGAATGAACTCCACTCTTTGCTTCCCAATCAAAAGTTTTAACATTTATAAAAGCAAGTGCATTATCTAAGATGATGACATGAGGAGCTCCAAACCTTTTTATAATGTTTTCATAGAACTCCAAGATGGCATTTTCATTTGCTTCCTTCAAAGCAACAACCTCTACCCATATTGTAAAGTAGTCTATAGCAGTCAATATCCATTTGTATCCAATACTCGATGGAGGGTTGATCATGACAATGAAGTCAAGGTCCCATTGCATGAAAGGCTGGTCCACTTAGATAGGAATCAATGGAAGGGCAAAAATCTTTTTTTTCAAAAAAATAAAGCACATTGAGGACAAACCCTAGACCAATGATAATAATATTTAAAAAGACTAGGCCAATAGTAACCATCTCTCATTATTTTTGCAGCTATTGTTCTAAGAGAGAAGTGACCACCATCTACACCATTATGGAACTATTCTAACATCATATCACATTGGTCATTGTTAATGAATCTTAGCAACACATTACTCACATTATTATTAGAGAGAATTCCATACACAAGACAATAAGGAATAGATTGCAACCTAAAATACCTTCTTTGAGATTTGTTCAAGCCATTGGGACACTCACCATTTTGAAGAAAACTAATGATGTCTTGTGTCTACATTTGATTAGTTGGTTGGTCTTGAACTTATTTCACCAAGGCGCTCTTTTGGCTCTTGAAAGTTAGATGCTAAGTGATCACATAAACCTCTTCCTCTTACTAGGCTAGTTACCTTGATGTCAATGTCATATTCCATCACCTTCGTGATCCATCCAGCCCTCTTCTCGTTAAGATCCCTACTTAAGAGAAACTCCTTGGTGTTAGGATGGGAGACCATGACATGGATCCTATTGTTGGAGACCATATGCCTAAAATTTTTTAAGCCTTTAATGATGGTTGAATCTTGCTTCTCAACAAAAGAATATCTCACCTCATAGTCTTCTAAGCCTTGGCTGAAGAAAGCAATTGACTGCTCAACATACTCGTCATTCTTTTGCATAAGCATGGCTGAGATTGTGTCCCGGTTAGAAAAAGTATAAAGAATGAAATATTTAGAAAAATTTGGATTTAAGAGAGTGGGAGAGGCTATAATTTCTTGCTTGATTGCCTCAAAGCTGCCTTTACCTTCTTTTGTCCAAGTAAAAACTTGGTTCTTTTTTAGCATGGTTGTGATAGGCTTTACCACAGTTTCACTGTTTGGGATAAACCTCCTTACAAATTTATTTTTCCCAAGAAAATTTTCAGCCCTTTCTTTTGTTGAGGCAAAGAAAAGCCTAGAATAGCTTCAATTATTTCAGAGTCAATAGATAAGCCTTCTTTGACAATAACATGACCCAAAAGCTTACCTTCATGGACAATGAAGATGCACTTATTTGGATTGAGGGATATGCCATACTCTATATACTTATCAAACACTTGCCTTAGATGTCCCATATGATTAGAAACATCCTTTGAAAAAATGGTTATATCATCAAGGTAAACAAGCAAAAGCTTATTGATCAAACCTTTGAAAGCCATGTCCATTGCCCTTTGAAATGTAGCTCCAACATTGGATAAACTAAATGACATCTTCTTGTAGGCAAAGGTTTCCCACTTGGTGGTGAAGGTTTTTTTGAATTGATCTCCTTCATTTACCAATATTTGATTATAACTTAAATAACCATCAAGAAGTGAAAAATGTTGAGAACCCGAAACAAATTATAGAATTTATTTCATGGAAGGGAGTGGGTAATGATCCTTGAGAGACACTTTGTTTAGATCACAAAAATCCACACAAAGTCTGATTTCTCCATTATTATTTTGAATCAGCATGAGGTTGACTACCCAAGTTGAGTTCTTGATAGGAAAGATAATCCTAGACTCAATCAATTTGGTTAGCTCTTTCTTCATGAGTTTTTCTACCTTGGGGTTGACAGGCCTTTGCTTTTATCTTACCGGTTTAGCTCCATCCTCCAATTCAATGGTGTGATGAGCTAGACTTGGGTCAAAACCTTTTAGCTCCTTGTATTCGTAGGCAAATATGTCATGAAAATATTTGCATAATGTAATAAAATCTTGCCTTTTCAGCTGAGAACAAGCCTTGCCAATATTCAAAAGTTTTTCCTTGAAAATAAAATCTCTCTCATAGTTCTCTTCTTTTGTTGACATGCTCATTCTTTGGTTTTTATTTTGATCATCCTCATTCAAGAAACTCTTTATTTTAATCATCCCCTCAGGTTATTTTTTTTGTCTTCAACTATATAATCTGCTCTTCATAATGGTCATGCAACTTTTTTTGATTTCTTGAAGAGAAGCCTACCTCATTTTGCAAGAAGTGTGTAATGTGTTCATCAATTTCAAACACTTGCCATGACACTTCAGTATCTAAAATGAAATGTCTCATAATGATCTTGATATGAGATTGATTCTTCTCTTGTTTAACATCAACAATTGAGTCAAAATGTGCTTCTATTACAACTAGTCTATCAGTGTGCTTGTTCAAGTCTCTTGGTATGGGCTGGATGTTGAAGGCATCAAAATCCTCAAGTAGATCCCATAACCTATGATTTTAGGACTTGAGCAAGGGGTTCTTGGCTATATCTTGACTTCTCACTTGATGAATGACCAGCTTACTATCTCCATAGACTTTCAAAAGTTTGATTCCTCTCTTCTTTGCCCATTAGAGACCATGAACTAAGCCTTTATACTCTGCCACATTACAAGGGCAGCTAAAGTGAAACCTATAAGAAGAGTAGTAATGATTCTTTGATGGGGAGAACAACATGACACCAAATCCTACACCTACTTTACTCCTTGAACCATCAAAGAATATTTCCCACATGCCATCAAGCTCATGATCTTTATTGGTGAGTAAAGGAATTAATATGTTTCCCTCATGCATGTAGTAAACTTCCAAATCAATTTCCTTAATAAAAGTGTAAGGATCAAGGCCATGTGTTTCAGTGCTATACTTTTCAAGATAGAGGTTAGAAATACCTTCAAGCGGAGAAGATGTTTCACTATTCATGACTACCTCTTCCTCCTTG
Organism: Torreya grandis; assembly: GCA_037957365.1. Lineage (NCBI taxonomy): Eukaryota > Viridiplantae > Streptophyta > Pinopsida > Cupressales > Taxaceae > Torreya > Torreya grandis. The sequence goes on from JARHVA010000430.1 coordinate 3,324,225, forward strand.
CTGATTAGATAGTTTTAATTTATCATTGTCTCCAAGTATGGCTCAATGTGGAACATTGCTAAAGGTTGAGTCCTTATGGCTACCTTGGTCTATACCTTGTCTTGAAAGCTAGAAAGGACCAATCAATAGAAATGTATCCTCCTATCTTGGCCATAAAGTCCTTAGACAAGCATATAGAAAAGTGTACTGGAAAGTCCACCACCACAATATCTTGCATGATAGGGAAGCTTAGGCAGCCATGTAAAAACACTTTCAGACCTTTAACCAATCCTACCATCTTGGTTGGAGTTCCATCCTGCTGCAACACACCTTTACTATGTGTCTCATAGTTCAAACCTAGCTTATCAGCCACTATTTTAGGCATAATAATAGTGCTTACTCCACTATCCACAATACAATTGTGAACCAACTTATCTCCTACAATGAGTGTGAGGTAGAAGGGTGGAGGCTTTTCCACTTTAATGGAAGGTTCTAAAAGATGATTAGGAGAATTTATGAGAGCCACACTATGATGCCTTAAAGATTGAGGAGCTACCTGCATGACTGCTAACTACTCTTGCAAAAGCTCTTTTTGACTAGGTATATGTAGAACCTCCCAAAGGGATATGCTTGTCTTAGTAAACTTTAATGAGTCCAAAATATTTAGAGATGGAGTATTCACTTTATCCTGCATTTTTGATGGTAATAAAGGAGCTATTACCTACTATGTTGTAATCTTGGTAGCTACATTTACATTTTGATTTTATTGAGGAACATGGCTTGTAGAAGGTACAACACTCTGATTGGCATTTTTTGGCCTTAGAGAGGCATCACTTGGAACTATTCATGGATCTTGGCCTTCTCCCAAGCTCTCTTATTGGACCTTGTAGTAGCTAAAATTGACATGCCTTGAATCAACACAAAATCATCTTTCTCTTGAAAGTTCATCATCCCCACACTTGGGCTGCTACCTTCTCCATGATTATCCCTTTGGCTGGGACATGCTTCTTATAATATCATGTAGATTAGCTTCTTCTTGTGTAGTCAAAGTGTAGCTGGTTCCTCCATCATCATGTGTAAACTGACCTTGAGGCTGCCCCCATTGGTCTACATGATCTTCTCCTTGCACTAGATTTGCATGAAATAAAATAACAACCTTTACGAGAGGAGTAGAGTTTGGATTATATGCATTGGGATGTTATTATAACCCTATTGATTTTATCCTCTCCCTTGATAATTGTATTGGGATGGAGCTCTATATCCTTGTTGAGGATAGTATTGTGCATTAAGAGGAGCACTTGCTTGATATTGAGCTTGCTTGAGCTAAGCTCTCAATGATCTAATTTTTTCATCCTTATCCATAGTATTATCCACTTTCTTGGGAAAGGCTCTTGGCTTCTAATTGGTATTGGGAACTTGAGACATGCTTGGAACTTCAACCAAATTGTGGGATAGCAAATACATGGAAACTCTTAGAGGGAGTCTTCCAGCCTGAATTAAGCTATTCTCAACCTCAATTGCTAGCTCATATGCACCTAGAAGAGTGAATCCTCCCATTTACTACAAAATAATAGAAACATCAATACCAATCCCTTTGAGGTGTGTTGGGAACACAAAGTTCGGAGGAGATCTCATGATTGGTGGTAGCCTATACCATGTTCTTTGAAATTTCTCATTGAAATCTCCTATGGATTTATTTGGACCTCTTATTATTACATTTAACTGATGTATTAGGGAAGCATGATCACTCTTATTTTTGAATCTTGTCACCAATAGGTCTCCAAAACCATTCCAACTTGTAATGCAACCCCCCTCCAACGTTATGTACTAGTCAAGTGCTTTGCCTTTTAAAGAAATAACAAGTAGCCTAATGGCTATGTTGGCCCTAGTAACATTATGGAAATTATAAAAATTATAGATGTCTATGATATGTTTAGATGGAGTAATAAGAACCTCTCCATTGAAACTAGGAAGATTTTTGGTGGCATTTGGAGGGATGGGGTCATATACAAGAAGGTCTATTGGGTTTTGGGTATTAAAAGCATGGAAAGGTTGATGCCTATCTATCTCTCCCCTTTCTCCCATTTCTATTCTTCCTCATGATCCTCTATTTATTCTTCTTCTTCAACTTCTTCCTCTCCTTGAACTCCTTGAACTTCTTCTGTTTCTTCCCCAAAACCTCCTTGCCAATGATTTAATAGGGCTAGGAGTGGTTCAAGGCATTGTTCTTCAAGAAAGGCTTTAGTTGAAGGGGCTTGGTCAAAAAATCTTAAGGACCTTGTGAGGACCATGTAGTATAATGTATAAAACTTGGTCTAGAACTAGGGATTCACACCCTTTTGGAGTCATAAAATGATGGGTAAGGCGTATTTCTACTACTTAGGCTTGTCAATACCAACATTCACCTTAACTTCTAGAAGAGGGACTGTTCAGGCTTCCTCCATATTTGGGCAACATTGGGACATTTATAGGCATGTGGGTGTGCCTATAAGTGGAAATAAACCTCTAGGTTGAAAGGGATAACTTCCTATATTATCTTTTATGCAATAAGACTACTAAACCAGTTTGTATTAGTGAAAAGAGTTAAAAGTTTGCATAAATGAAAAGCCTAGTCTAAGATGGTGATACACCAAGAATTAGTATCCAAATGTATGCCTTATAATTATGCATAATATAAAAAAATATAGTCTATAACTCAAGATCTAGAAGATTCCAACATAAGTATTTCAATGTAGAGACATCATGAATGAGATCACACAAGGTAAATAACTAGAAAAGATAACCTGTATAGTCCTAAAAAAGGTTACACATGTGCAAAATTTCATATAGCTATAATGCACTCTCCATGACTTGTTGGATCAACTCTTTGCTAAAAAACATGAAGGATCGAGAATAGAAGGATAAAACATCACTTGCTATCACTTTGTGTCTCTTGCATGGCCAGGCAAATGTCTAAAAGTTAGAAAGAAAATAGACTTATGCTTCTTTGCTCAAAGGCAAGAAAATGGCAAAACATTCTAATAGGGCTTTCTCATACTATCTATGGATGATAAAATAAGAGCCCAAGGGTCTTATTTATAGCAAAAGAGGGAGAGAAGAGATAACTCTTGGGTGACATAATAGAAGCTTCCAAAATGGTTTGCAGTCGCCATCTTGGTGAAACTGATTCCAACTGTTCTCTTATTTAGTTAGAGTTTGTCCTTCTCTTTGATTCATCCTCTTGAAATGACCAGGATCACTGAAAAATCAATGGTGAGATGACCTTCCATAGGAAATGGCTCAGATCACTACAAAATCAATGGATTCTTCTTGAGACCTCCTGCATTTTGCACTGTAGACCTAATCAGGTTTTCTAAGTGACTTTACTTTTACTTGCTTCTTCAGGTTCTTTGATTGCTTCTACTTGTAAAATTCATAAGTAAAGCTCTTTTCAAAACCCACAAAGCATTGTCTCTTCCTTTTTGAGATTTTTTATTGCTTTTAATTGTAAAATTCATAAGTAAAGCTCTTTGGAAAACCTGATTTGCTTTATCTTTGCTTAAGACCCTATCAGGTTCTTTGAATGGCTTTACTTCCTTCTTGAAGACTTTAGGAATGAATTTGATGTCCTATGACATGTCATCTTTGAATCTCAATGGCTAGTTGGCCACCCTAAATTTGATGTCCTGAAACACGTCATGCCTTTGAATCCTAACAGTTAGTTGGCCACCCTAAATTTGACATCTTGCAGTACGTCATCTTTGCACCCTAATGGCTAGTTGGCTGTATTAAACTTGACGTCCTACGACACATCATGGGGATCCATTAGGTTTATGTTTTAGGCAATTTTCCTAAAGTAATTCCTTCAAATAATTTATTCAAAGGAATTTTTTTGGGAATTTTGTCCAAAAGGCAACAATTAGTCTCCTTTGAGAACTTTTCTTGAAGGACACTTGGGAAAGTGTCCTTCAAAAAAGTTTTGAAGGACACTTGGGGAAGGTATAGGGTCCCTTCAAATTTTTTTGAAGGGTATTTCCGAAGGAAATGGCCCTTCGAAACTTTTTTGAAGGGCAATTCCAAAGACAAGGTGCCCTTTGAAAAAGTTAAAAATGTCACTTGGCAAGAAAAATACCCTTCAAAACTTTTTTGAAGGGTCATTTGGATGAGAAAAGTGCCCTTCAGAAAATTTTTGAAGGGTCACTTGGGCTAAAAAGTGCCCTTCAGAACTTTTCCAAAGGGTCACTTGAAAGAAAAGTGCCCTTCGAAAAAGTTTGAAGGGACACTTTGGAAAACAAAGTGCCCTTCAAAAAAGTCTAAAGGGATACTTGGGGGGAAACATTATCAAGACCATTTTGGGTTTTCTAATTGCCTTTGCTTATAAAATTCATAATTAAGGCTCCTTGGAAAACTTGAAGTCATGCATAGTTGGAAACTTGCAAAGCATTGGAAGGAGTAATTTGGGTTCATAAACCCATATTACTTCTACTCATGAAATTTTAACAAGTCGAGTCATTTAGAGAACTTGACTTGGTCTTGACAATGTAATTTGGGTTTACAAGGGGTCAAGAATTGAGTTGTGGAGAACCTGACATAGACTATAATCGAGCCAAAACACCTTAGCCTTCTTGACTTGTAATTTTGGACCTATGAAATGACCTATTCTTGTAACTACTATTTGGCTATCCATGAAAATGGTTGAATAAATTGTACTAAGCTGCAATTTGATCAATAGGACAAACATGAGGCCAAGAATTTAAAAGGTACTAGCCACCATGAAATTTAAGAGTGACTCTCATTACACTTTTATTTTGAATCTACTATACGAAGACAACTCTGCAACAAGCCAAAATATTTGCAAACTAGCCATTGATGTCTCAACTAGTAAATTGAAGTACTTGTACCTTTATATTTCACTCCACACATTAAAAATGAGTTGAAATCCATATGAGGAGGATGAACACATCATTTTGAAACACTTTCACAAATTGGTTTGTATGGATCAATACAAATGGGAGAGAAACATGCAGGGTGTGGGAATGAGTAGGCAAAAAGAAGCAGTAAAATTCTTAGCATTGATTCATAAAGCAAAAACTAGCAATACTTTAAATCCTAAAATTAATATTAATTATACCAAATTTACTAACATCCCCCAAAGGAATTTGACCAAATTTATCTCCTAATGGTCATACCATGAGAAAACCATTTGATTATCTATGCATGCAAAGAGGAGTGATACAAGAGCATAATGGTTTTAGGCCATTTTAAAATATTTAAAAGTTGACCAAGTGTAGAAATGAGTTTATGGAATTTGAATAGTCACTTAAAGTCATTTTACACATGCCATAACTCTTTTAGAAGCTGTACAACCAAATAAAAATGCCCAAACTATCACCTTTTTAACTATTTTCTTGCTCTAACTTAGAAACCTATAATTTTTCAGTTATGACATAGTACTTTTGACCCCCACTAACACATGGGATGTTAGATAACCTCTTTGAACATTTTAATACTTGGAAAGATATATAAACCTTCATTAAATGACCCTAAAATGACCCCTACCATGTCATAGACTATCTAAGGACTAAAAGTGACCATGACAAAGCTAAAGGCATATCAAATGACCTCAACTAGGACCATAGTACACATTATAAGACCTTAATAATCCCCTATACAATATTTCAACTATAGGGGGTTGACCTATTTTGACTTGTGGTTAAAGTAGTCAACATTAACATTACATGAAAGGTTTATTTACATTTATTTGTGCATTATAACATTACACCAAGATTGCTTAAACATTAATTGGTATGGCCTTGTATTTATAGCCTCAAGAATTAAATCTCATCCAAGGTGAGTTAAGGTTGAGACTAACTCTAGTTGAGTTAAAATTTGTCATGCGATTATGATTTTCAATTACTGGTCATAGTTCTCAAATTAGATATTTTGGGATATTTTGAGATATTTTGACAAATCATAAAGGTAATAATGAAAGGCTTGATATTTTAAATTTTGGAATTTCATTTTTTAGATATTTATTAATTGTAAATAGATAATTAAACTAAGCATTTAATCTTATTTAATTAATTATTTAATTTTGATTAACATTCTTACTCTTTTAAGATTTAATCAAAGTGCCCCGTTTAATGGGTCCATAGGCCAAAATGACAATTGTTATGCCACGAGGTGATTAGTGATGAATCCTTGAGAGGTTATTGTTACATACAATATAATACACCAAATAGGGATGCCTCAATATGATTTTGACCATTGATGAAAGATGAGAGGATAAATTTGTGATTTTTAGTGATTCCTAGATTTAATTTGCAATGGTTGGTAGGAATCAGTCTGAAGTCCAGTTGGAAGCCAATTATGGCTAGAATTAGGTGTCTATAGTTTTCCCCTATTTGGGAAGATGTTTCAAGATATAGGTAAAATAAGATATTCTTAAAGAATAAAAAGGTCGTTAAGAAGGAAAGAATATAATGATTGAAGAAGTTCCAAACAATGTTTGGGAAACCTATAATGATGCCCCCTTGAAAGAGAGGGTGACACATATTATGATGGATGCCCTTGAAAAAATCAATAAAAAAAATGAAATTAACCCATGGGTGAGATTAATCTAATTAAGATAATGCTTGCACATATTGATTTAAAAGGTATTGATTTGCCCAAAGATAGTTATAATCAGTAACAAAGAGCGAGACACTAATTTGCCCAAAGGCGGTTATAATTAATGACATAAACACATACCCTAGTAGGGTGGATGAGTTGAAATAATGATTTACCCATAGGTGGTTATAATCATTAAAATGAATTGGATTGAATAATGATTTTTGGTTGTGCTTTAGTAGGGTAGATTGACAAGCATAAATCAATGATATATCCTATTATATAGATTAAATATGAGTGGGCACAAATATAGATGCAATGGTCTAATGACTAAAGAAATCACAAAAAAATGGCACATGAGGATGTGCAAAGTGATGAAAGAGATGATTGGAAGAATATGTGAATAAGGAATCCAAGAGGGGAGTTTAGTATTGTGTTAGTCAAGAAAATCAAATCAAAAAAAACACACTAAATCTTAACACCTCTAGCCTAGACACTAGGGAGAGATTAATAACAAGCAAACAAATGAAAAACACAACAAAAACATAAAAGAAAAACTCTTTTACCTTCCTTGGAGCTTTTAAAAGGCTTGCTTAGTTTGTGCTTAATAAATATTTGTCAATGAAGTTCCATTTCTCCACTTCTCCTTGTGACCTTGGCTTAGCTTGATTTGGCTTGGCATGTTGGCATGATAACGCTACAATGAATATTTTTAGAGGTATTTTGGCATAATAATATTTCACTACTAAAACTTAGTTTATAGGTGTCTTGGAGCCTGTATTTATAGGTCATAAAACTAACTCTAATCCCAAAGAGGTTAGGTTTAGAACTAACTTTGGTTGAGTCAGTCTAACCTTGAGTTGAGTTAGGCTAACTCTAGGTTGAGTTAAAGATAATCATGAGGGCCATGTGAGAGACATGGGTCAATAATGATTACGTCTCTCACCCACTTTTTATATTTTACAATTGGATTGAAAACTCATAGAAAATATTCTTGGTTAAATTTATGAATTTTCAAAAATAGAAATTCATTAATTCTCCATGATTCACTTGGCCACTTGTCATGAAAGTTGAGAAATAAATTTAATTAATGAATTTAGAAAATAGGAAATTCCTAAAGGGATTTTAGATATTTGTGTGATGTCATGATGATGTTGTAAAATCCATATTTATGAATTTTAAAAAATAGAAATTCACTAATTAGCCATGGACTTTTCAGCTATGCATTTAATTAGGTTTAATCAATTAAGCAATTTTTATCAAGTTAATTGCATTTTATAAATTCATGAAAGGTTATCCCTCACTCTTGGTCAATAACATCAATTTTCTAGGTTATAATTTGACTGGGAATGAATCAGTGAGAGGTTATTGTTGCATACGATAGGATACCCCAATTAGGTATGTCTCAACATGATTTTGAGATTTGATGAATGATGCACAAGAAAATTTGGGATGTTCAGTGATTCCTAGGCTTAATTTCTAACGGTTGGTAGGAATTTGTCTGAAGTCTGGTCGAAGGCTAGTTATGGCTAAATTTAGATGTATATAGTTTGCCCCTATTTGGGAAGATGTTGCAAGATATAGGCACAATAACATCTTCTCAAAAAATTAAAAAACCTTGTATGCCTAAAAGAAGATAATGATTGAATAATAAGCTCTTAAAAATGTTTGGGAAGCCTATATTGATGCCTCCTTGAGGGAGTGGTTGAAACATACAATTGATGGATGGTCCCTTGAAAAGAAGACAAAAAAAGAATGAAATTAACCCATGGGTGAAATTAATCCAATTGAGATGATGCTTACATGCATTCATTTAAAAAAAGTATTGATTTGCCCAAAGGTAGTTATAATCAATAACAAGGGATGAGACACTGATTTGTTCAAAAGCAGTTATAATTAGTGGAACAGGCATATGCCCTAGTTAGGGCTGATGAGTCAAAATAATGATTTACTTAGAGGTGGTTATAATCATTATGATGACCTAAATTAAAATATTTTTTTTGGTTGATGCCCCAATAGGGCAGAGTGGTAAGCATAACACAAAGATATAACTGGTAATATAGATTAAAAATGAATGGGTACAAACATAGATGTGATGGGCTAATAACTAAAGAAGCCAAAAATAACCAAGAACATGATGATACACAATGTGATGAAAGAGATGATTAGAAGAATACAAAAATATCAATGTGAATGATTTAGTTGTACCTACTCATATGGAGATGTTCATCCTTATTTGCATTGATATAACTAGAATGGTCAAGTGATTGATTTGATCAAGGGTGGAAGGATTTGCCAAGGTTACCATGGAGAAAATTCTATGGATCCATTGTTTGTAAGATTTCTTGAGCTAATTTTTGTTGTAGCACGTGATGGTATGCCTCATGATATAACACCATGAGAACTTTAGCTCAAATATGCATAAGGACTGACTCTTGATCCCCTAAATAATTAAAAACAACAAACCAATGATAAAAACCATGATGATAATGTTGAATTATGAATATATATAGACTCAATAAAAATACGTAAGGAATCACCCAGTGAACACATATAGACTGAGTCAAAGCATAACAAAGAAAGCAAACAAATAGGCAAACAAACAAATAACAAATAACCATAAAACAAATAAACACACTGAAAGATTGAAAATAAAAGCAACATAAATCATCTTATCATCAACCAAGTTAATATCTATGCATGAAGGCTCAATAGAATTAAAAATAGGCAGTGTCCTCAAGCAAAGATACATTCCATACTGACACATACTGGAAATAATGGAAATGAAGGTGGAGATGATCGATAGACACCACATCCTAAAATAATCTATGAGGTGAATGTGCATATTTTCTAGATGTTGCAATGAGTAATGGTACTTAGGGAATAATTGATGAACCAATAACAACTAATGGATATTCGTCCATAACCTGAGCCTAAGCCTGAGCTTTAACCACAACCACAACAAAGAAGGCAAGAATTTTTTTACACAAGATGTTGAGTAGGAGAGCATAACTCATGGCCTGAAAAAAATGAATAACTAATAATCTGAGAGGGAATCCCCAATGTCTAAGGGGATGTGCGATGTAATGACAATAGTTATTACTCATGCAAACTAAAAAATTAGAGTAGAGGGAGGTAATGGCTATGGTAGATGAGCATGGTGCAATACCAACAGTGGAATATGAATTTTTTATTATATGGAGGCATGTGGAATATGGGACCAAAATATGCGCACCAGTAACCATTGATGTGAGGAGAAACATAGATCAAGTAGTGTAGCCTACAATAGTATGCAATAATTATGGGAAGATTGGCCATACGAGCTCAACGTGTTTGAGGAGAAACATTGATGATGCTAGTTCAATAAGCAATCAATAAGGAGGATGGCTCAACTTGAATCTAGATTCATCAGACAATCAACACAATACTGGGAGATCAACCAAATAAAGGTACAATGCCTAAGTAGGGAAAAATGTGTGTATTTGCCTTAGGTAATATGTGTGTGATCCAAGTACCATGTATGGTGTGTACCTCTCTTTTTCTGCATTATTTAGTTATTACTTATGACTTGGTTATGAAATTTTCTATTGGTTATCATTTTCTTATGGTGTATGATTTATATTTGTATTTATTTAGAGATGCACATATGTATAAATACATAACAAATCATATGTTACTCATATTAATCATGCATGGATGAAAGAATGTGTTTGGGTATTTGGATGGTTTGGATATAACAAATAAATCAAGTGCAAGACTAAATACAAATTTTTTCAATTGAAGTACATGATATGGATAATCAAGATGTAAATACATATAAATTGTAAAAATCTTATGGCAATTGAGAAGCAAACAATCAAAGTGAATAAAACAATAAAAAATAAAGAAACAAATCAATATAATAAAAAACCTAACCAAAACAAATGAAGTGAAACAAAATTATAATAGAAAAATAATGTTAGTATAAATAACATGACACAAACAAGATGATGAATATTGCCTCTAGGTTAAAAGAGATAATGAAAGAAATAACAAAATGACGAGAGCGTTCAACCTTATAATGCTCACAAAATGGCAAGAGAGTTCAAACTTAAATTACTCATAAAATATCAAGATCATGGAAAAGGTTGATTAAGCTCACCTCAATGTGAATCGAGTAATACCTACATAGTCCCAATATGGGACCTCAAGTCACTGTAGTTTTTCCTTACAATAGAGGAATATGACTAGGTAGTAACAAATTCATAAACTAGGCAAAGTAGGCAAATGACGTAGTATGGCAAAGTGGTACTTCAAGTCATGATAAACATGGGTGTTCCTAATTTTCCCATAGGTATTTATAATTAGGAAAAAACATAGGTTAATGATACTAATTTTCCCATAGGTAGTTATAATTAGTAGCATGATGGTGGTCCTCTGATTTACCCAAAGGCAGTTAGAATTTTAAGCACTTGAATAAACCAAAACAAGGAATGAAGGATGCAATTACTAAACCACTGTCATACTAATGCAAGATATGGCCCTATATATAATACGTAATCAACTACTGAAACTTGATCTAAATCTTTTCACTACTGGTGCCCAAAGAACCAATAGAACAAAACCAATATCAAAGGGTTGGGTAGGGAGTATGAAAACAACTCTGATAGATAAAAAAGGAATGGTAGAATGGTATAATACAAAGAAGAATGTTGATATTAGGGTACAATAGAAATGTGCCTCAGAAAAGAGTTTAAGTCTCTCAAGTGAATTAACATTTGAGGTGTATAATTTTTATCAACTCATCAAGTTGAACTCCGTTTGGTATATCAAGCTTATATGCTCTAGAGCCATAGTTTACAACAATGATGTATGGGCCTATCCAGTTGGGTTTGAACTTACCCTTGGGCTTCTTATCGACTATGGTATTCTATTGGTTTTGTTTGAGAGCAAGATCACCAAGCTCAAATTCTTTGTGTTTGTCTTGCTATTTATAATGACCACAAAGTCAGTTATGGTATGCTTGAAGGTTATTAACTGTAGCCATGCATTTTTTATCAAGTAACTCCAACTCTTTTAGGGAGCAACTTGATAATATTCATCATCTAGAACATGTTTTAGCGAGATGAGCAAAGAAGGTAACTCAATCTCAATGGGAAGAATGGCCTTAGTGTCATAAACAAGTGAATATGGAGTGGCACCTATTAGCGTATGATAATTAGTGTGGTATGCCTAGAGGGCATATAATATTTGGAGGTGCTAATCATGGATGGCATCATTGATAATATTTTTAAGGATGTTGACAATGGTTTTGTTGGATGCTTTGGCTTGGCCATTATCTTGTGGTTAATATGCCATAGAATAATGTTGAGCAATCTTGTACTCGACACACAATGATTTGACATCTTTATTTTTAAATGATATAACATTATTAGATATAATGTCAGAGGGGATAGCATAATGATAAATGAGATGGTTAAAGATGAATTTGAAAATTTGCTTTCCAATCATGTGAGGCGTATAACTTCAACCCACTTAGTGAAATATTTGGCAGTGATAAGGATATGTTTATGGCCATTGGATGAGCTAGGGTTTATATTCCTAATGAGATCAGGGCCCCAAGTGGCAAATGACCATGTTGGTATCCCCAAAATTTCACATTTCACACATGAAATTTTGGGATACCCCTATTGAAATTTTTGGTTTTTTAATTATGAGAGTCAGTTATCCTTATAAAAAATCAATCTCCTAAATAAGACTTAGATTTTATTAGTTGTCACTATGATTGCTTTCATTACCAAAATTACTTAAAATTACTCTAGAAGGTTAGAAAATGTTTGCCTGGGTCATTATCATAAAACCCATTTGTCCATCTTTCCAAGAAATTTGAAAAAACTAAGTGTATGGGTTCTCTAGGTTAATTTACTTATTCTAAAAAACAAAGGTGAAGTAAATTGTTATCACAAACCTAAGTTACACCATCCAGATTAAATCAAAATTGTGTAATGATTTTACTTCTTATAAAAGTTAAGTAAAGTAGATTCGTAAACCCATAAATCACTAATTAGAACAGTCTAGGGTTCCAAAGTTACTCTAATTCACTTACTCAAATCATAAGTAAAAGAAATAAAGGTTCATAAGCCTGAAGTCTTCATAAACTTAGACCAAATCAGGGTTACAGAGTTACTTGACTTTGTAGACCAAATTAAGTGAAGTAATTCATGAAACTCGACAGTCGACAAAATGCTTATGTGGCTACCTTCACATGTGTCACTTAGTTGTCATTAATGCATATGTTAATATAAATATTAAGAAGTCTACCTCATTTCCCACTAGATTTCAAACCTTCTAACCTAGTTTTTACCCTTACAAATCTTGAACATCGTTTGGGCTTCTGGACCAATTTTGGCTTAAAATCTTCACAACCCATTTACAGTTGAGGAATAATTATTGAGTTTTTAAGAGCATTTACCAAGTTTTTACAATGTTAGTCACAAAAAATGTTAGGGGTAGAAGAAGAATCAACTCTAATTGAAGAATTTCTTGATCTCTCATTTAAAGAAGTTTCAAGGTCAAGTAGGATAAAGAAGATCAAAGCAAAGAGAGTTAGGAAATTAGAAGAAGCAGGGATGAAGTATGAATACAAGGGATATCCCATTGAGTCTTACATTACATCTAAATTGTCAAAAATCAATGACATTGACATGGGACATGTTTTCATAACTGAGTTTTTGGAAATATCTAAATCCATAATCAAAACACCACTCATGCTAGCAAAGACAAATAATGGAATTCTACAAGTTGCAACTTTCCCAAGCTTTACATAACTAGCTGAATTTGTTCTAGAAGTGAGAATTATTATGATTCTCTCACTAGAAAAATAAAATATACTACAAGTAATGTGGTGATTAGATTAAATGTTCAATATTTTGACTATTGTTTGAAGATCCCAACAAGACTTAAAGTTCTAGACTCATCAATGGAAAAAGCTGAAGATCTCTAGAAGAGTAAAACAATAAAGTGTATCGAAATAATGAATACTACTTATCTAAAGAAATCAAAACAACCCTTAAGGTTTCCAAGTCAAATAGTGAGGTCTGACTTGGTCCAAAAAGTTGATGACATCACATAATTATTATGTAAAATCAATGGAGAAAAAAATGTCAAGAACTTTTCCACCTAGATGTATGTTTATATAAGGGCTATTGATGTCAATAGGAGTTCTAGAAAGATTAAATGGGCAAGAATGATAAGTGACAACATTGATCATCAGCTGAGTAATGTATTAAAAACTCTTGATTTTAAAATGACTTCATATTTAGTATATGCTACATCTAATGAAGTCTTTTCTAGACTGAATACAAAAGCACTGATGGCAAAAAATCCCATCTATGAATATTACCCTCAATTGACTTTGTCTAAATACTTGAAGCACTATAAAAAGATTAATGATGCATTATTTTATGAATTCATTTGTAAATTGAATGTAGCTTTGAAGGCCAAGAGAGTATCTAGTGCATCTTGCAAGGTAGTTTCCTATTTTGGGTGTATTTTTATTCAATTCTTGAGTTTCACATACATTAGAGTTGGTGGTTTTACAGGGACACTAGTAAAATTGTTAAGGCACCTTAGTGATAAATGGATTCTAATGGAATTATGTAGACAGTTGGTGGGATTACATGATCTTCAGTCAAAAGTGCACTATTCTTCAGTTAGTTTTCCTATTATTATTGGCCAATATCATTGTGTAAGCATTTATAAAGAAAAAAATGTATAAACAAAGATGTATCATAACTATAATCAGTTACATTTTGAGGCTAGAGCAAATTTTGATTGCAAAGGCATAACACAAAGCATAGTTTCTATTGAATATATGCATATCCTTACCCTAGAAGATTTCTGGATTGATTGCATAGATGAATTTGAAGTGAAAAGAAGAGATAATAGCAAGATGACTGTTCAAACAATTCACTCATTTGATTTGTCTATAATTCCTGAAGACATGAAATATGATGGACAAGTAATTCTTGTTTATTATCATGTAATGGGAGGAGATCATGCTCCACTCTAAGAAATTGAATACAAGAATAATCAAGTAAAGACCATTACTGAGAGAACTTCAATGGTTCATGCTATGACTTCAACATGGCTTCTTTGTAAGGGCTACTATATGAAGGAGTTAATAATGAAAGAAATTGGCCAAGTAAGTCATAAAAGGAAAATGATGTAAGGAGAAGTTAGTTAAGGACCAACCAAGAATTTTAAATTCAAGAAGAATTTTGATGAAACATATTCTCTGGTAAAATAAAAAGGTGCCAATTTAGTCAGTTACCTCTGCATCTCTTCTAGTTTCTTCCACATACACTACTGCTCTTATCACTCCTATTTCTACTATACTTCCCACATCTTCATCTTCATTAATGGTGGAGAACATACATCCAATAGTAAAATATGTATATCCATCCACACTCATACCACCTCCAAAGTCTCCTAGCATCAAATCTCATGAGAAACCTTTTTGAAAAGAGGTTGATGTTCTTCCTCCTCTTACTCCATCTTCTCCACCTACTGATCCACCTCTACCTCCTTTTGATGATCAGACCACCATTCCTCTTGTTATTACCCAAAAATATCTAGAGTAGATAACTACTTTAGAGGTGATCTCATCTTAGGAGATATCACAACAAAAGATAATAGTTGAATCTGAGAATAAATCCACTAAAGAAGAAAAGAAACATGGAAATTTTGATAAGTAGGTAGAGAAAGATAAAGATGAACAAATAGATTCTAATCTTGTTCATATATAAGATATTATGGGTAAAAAATAAGTTGCTACTCAAGAGACAGAGGTGGGAGATAATTAACAATAAATTGTGATACATTCAACTACTCCCACTAGTACAAATTTCTCCTCATGTTTGGTATTACAAACAGTTCTTGAATCAAAAGAAGAAATAATTTTAAAGAGATAGACTTAAAATTTTTGAAAATTCTTGATTTTAAGGGTAAAAATCCTAAGAATTCCAGAGTGATGTCAAAATTGATAATTGAGCTTTCAGGTCAAAAATTTGTAGAAATATCAGTTCCTTCATAGGGTAAGCATAAGAGTGAAATCACTGAAGAAGACTTGGAAATTATAAAGATATCCTAGGAGAAGTCACTATGGAGGGTCTGAAGCAAGACACATAGACTCTTTGCAATACTCTTTATCAAAATTTTGATGAATAAAAGGTTGAAAAGCTGAACTAAAGGAACAAATTTCTAAGCTATGTGAAATAATTGCCAAAGTCGCTAGATTCACTCCCTAATAGTTATTACTTTTAGAAGATATAATTGATCATAAAATAATAAATTTGGTTGAATAAAATGGTGATAAGGCCAAAGAAGTTGATGAATGGATAGATAAAATGATACAAACTACACATAAATGGTTTACTAAGGTTTCATGCAATTTAGCTGATATTGAGAATAAATTAGCACAATTGAAAATAATGATGAAGGAGATTGAGAATGAAAGTGGAATATATGAATTATAACAAGACAAATTTGACTAATAAATGTTTTAATTAAAAACGTTTTGATTGAAGAGAATATTATTCCAAAAGGATCAATGATAAAACCAATACAAGAACACATCATATCTTTCCACTTGCATATTTTTGGATCAATGCTTGAAGAAATGAAGAATCTGAAAGAAGATGCTCACAACGTGAAAATAGATTTGGAGGATTGTATCTTCTATCTCATGAATGTTTTATCAGAATAACCACTAAAGACACATGAACAATTACATCAATAATTCAAACAAGTAATTAAAGAGACCACGACTCCATTTGTAGTAAAATCAATAAAGGAGTTAATCAAAAGTCATCAACAAGTCAAAAGGTTGGAACCTAATCTTGAGAAAGTAAATGGTCATTGTAAGATGTTAGGTAATGAACTATTGAGATTTGAAATAGAAAGATAATCAATTTCCAAGACAAATGATGTAACCATTCAGTTTATGTTGTCATAACACATAAACTATAGGGAAAATTATTAAAAAAAGTACATAAATTAGAGTGATTACTATTACTTTTCTTCTCAATTTCTTTTATTTTCTTCAAATGACTTGAGAAATGTATTTTAAATAATTTTTTTTCAAGTAGTTACTTTAAAATTAATATCACTCATAGAAATTACTTATAAAAGTAAGTTGCTCTATAAAATGAAAGACTCAAGTAACTTAGCTAGATGTCATTACTTGAAGTTATTTTGTAAAAAAAAATTACTTGAGTGAGCTTGGCGCAACATGTAAAGAAGTTGTATTTGATTTAAACAATAAAACTGAGAAGAGCTATCAGCCATTGCATGCCACACATGAGAAATTCAAGGAATATGTCTCTTAACGATTTTCACTATTTAACATGACACATGGGAAATTTAAAGAGTTGTATCCTAATTATATTTGATATCTAAAAGTAGTATAAATATAGGGGAGGACCTACATACAAATGATAGTAATTTTAGAAAGCAATTATAACTGTTATACAAAGAAGACTAAGTAATTTGAGACTTTGTGTTTATATTTTTGTATGAACTTTGTTCAAAGTGAATAAGAAGAAAGTTGGTTTCTAAGGAAATTTTCATCTAAGGAGATATTTCGATGCATTTTTTAAGGATTAAAATGGTAAACTTTGTGTTATCATTTAATCTAAATGTGAATTCAAATTTTTATTAATCATCTGCTGAGAGAATTATCACATATTGCATGTTTATCTATTTGTATGGATAAAATAAGCTTTGCAAAAACTACTTGTTGTGAAGCACAATTTTTTTTTTTTTTATAGATTCTAGTCTTTTCATTCTCCAATTTCTACGAACGTTTTTGCATAATCTCTAAATCAGTTGTTTACTTGTTATAAAATCACCCTGGTATGGTTTATGAACTTTGTGATTAAAGTAATACCTAAAAATAAGATAAATTGTGTATATCCTATGCATAATTTATATAAATTGTAAAAAACTAAAAGTGTGAATAGTAAGAGCATATAAACATCAGAATATGGGAGCTTCACCGTTAAATTAAGGGGATTTAATCCCATGACTTCTTAGGTATCTTTTGCTAGCCTACAAAATATCTAGTTAACAATTTTTGGCGACTCCATTGGGGACACAAACTTGTTCAAATAATAGCTTTACTTATCTAAATGAAATGCTTTATTTATCTTAAGTTGATGCATGTCAAGTAATCACTTACCAAGTATTTTTTTATAAACCTAAAGTAACTTAAACAAATCCTTAGAGAAGCATAAGCATTTCAATCTAGAAAATTAACCTTTCACTAGGGCAAGAAGAGCTCAAAGCCAAACTGACGACTTCTTTCAATTGCAAGAATAGTTTAATTTTAGCTTTCCCCCCCAAACCAAAATAAGAAGAGAAAGTCTTTCATCTATCAAAAAAATACAAATTCCTATGAATCAGTTGCAACATAATTCTTCAAGAATAGTCTAACCTGTTAATCCTCAATTCCTTATTCCCAAAAGAATGGCACAACAAATTCCTATCCCTTTGGGGGCAGTGATTGGTCCATATAATTTAACCCCTTATCTCCATGACTTGACTAAGGGGTCAATAAAGAAATTTCCTAAGTTCATAGGGGGTGGAAGACAAAGTCCAGATGAGCACTTAGTTGCTTTCTTTGTAGCCTATAGAGTGATTAACATTGATCATGAAGATGTGTCAGTTAGATTCTTCATTAAAACCTTACATGATTTAGCTACAAAATAGTTCTACCATTTAGCTCTTAACACCATAACCAATTGGGTCACTATGCATGAGCAATTTATAAAAAAATTTAAAACTATTAAAGACTCACACATATTGCTCACCCAATTGACTCAGTTTAAAAAAGAGCCACATGAACACATATGAGATTTCATTGTTAAATTTAACAGATTACTCTATAAAATAACACAGATTTCTCAACCCACTGGTGATAGTCAAAATTGCTTTTTCATCAATGCTCAGTTACCAGAGGCTAGCTATCAGTTGCATAGAGCATGTCTTGCTGATTTAGCAACAACTCAAAACATTGATATAAAGGTTGAAGATGACCTTATTATAGATGGAAATATTAAGAAAATAACTTTTAAGGTTGACATTTTGATTTGACTATGTTACAAACCACTACTGATCCCCTATTTTAGAAATTGGTTAATGACTTGCTACAAGTTAAAAGGCAAATTGTTCAAAGTGCTCATTCTCCTTTGATTAGGAATGCACCTATATGCAATTTTAATAATCAAAACTAGAATCATATTGCTATACTTATGCAAAGAATGGTGATTGAGGATGCTCCAAAAAAACATGTTGAAATGAAAAAAGATCATATGGCTGCTGATCTTGATCAAAGATTTGCTGATGAGGATGGTTTTGTAGATCTTACTATCGACTCTAACATAAGATACCTTAAATATCAATTATAAAGCTATTATGAATAAATGCTTGAAGATAATCATAGTCACTCTTTTGAAGTATTTACAAGATCAAAAACTCAACAAGTTGCGGAATTTTTTTTCAAAGAACAACAAAAAGAGAAAGAAGACTCCAAGTCAGATGTTAGCATCCTCAAAAGAGGTAGTGCTTTACCTTCCTCTCTTGATCCAAAAAATAAATATGTAGTATCTTCTTTTCAACCTCATAAGCTAGTCACTCATACTTTCAAAGATAATCCTATTTTTCCTATGTCTATCCCTTCTTTTGACATTATTGACCACATCAAGAAAGCTAAGATTAAAATGCTAGAAGCCAAATACTTGAGGTCCTATCTAGACCAACTGAATAGACTAGTTAAGTATGTTCAAAGTAAAGGATCAAACAATATAACTAATGCTTCAAAAGGTATATTTTCTATTCCTAAATAAGTTTCTTTCCAAAACAATGCTACAACTACCTCTCCTACATCTACTTTTACATACAAAAGAATAGAGCCATTCTATGTATCTCTCTTAATCAACAGGTTCAAATTGAGCAATTGTATCCTGGATTCTGGAGCTTATAACAATGTTATGCCAACTAAAGTATATGATGCCCTTAGCCTCACTCTAACTAAGTTAATAGGGAGATATTACTTAATGGAAAGACAAGTTCCCCTTGATTGGACAAATCAAAGATGCTCAAGCTGTTCCAACAACTTTTCTAGATAAGAGGCTTAAAATGACATTTTTGGTAGTAGATATTCTTATTTTCTATAAAATGTTTTTGAGTAGAAACTTCTACAAAGAACTAGGGAGAGAAGTCAAGATGGATTGGCCTTGTGCTCATATTCCAATCAAAGGTGTTAATCAAAAACTCGAACATGAGAATAAATCCAAGTATATGGTTTCCAAGTCAGATGATTTAAGATCACAGATTCTTTTTAAAGAATCAAATCATGGAGTCTATTATCTTGAATTGGGCAAGAATATACAAGAACTAGAGAGACAAAGAGAAGAAGAGAAAATATGGATGCTAAAATTTGATGATAGTTTTAGTTCCCTTGGTTTGGGTGCTGGAGTTGTATTGATATCACCTGATGTAAGATGCATCTTTATTCTTAAAAAATAATGTTTGAAAATACTAACACAATAGAGTATGAAGCACTATTGTTAGGACTATAACAAATAAAATAAAAAGGAGTGAGACTTTTAAAAGCACAAAGAGATGTTGAGTTAATTATAAGGTAAATTCATGGCCAATACCAAGTAAATAATGATAAGCTAAGGCACTACCATGATCGAGTTCTGAGTGTAACACTTGATATTACAACCTTTTCAATCAATTTCATTCCTCATGACCAAAACACTAGATCTGATTCTCTTGTGGTTACTATAGCTCTACTCATGCCAAATCAATAGCTTGCACTTTTTTAAAAAGGTAAATATAGAGTAGAAATGGTTTTCCATCCAAAGATTCTAGACAATGTTAATCTGTGGTAGGTCTTTAATGATGACAAATAGATAGCTACTTTCCTTGAGCAATAAGATAATTTTAATGAACTATATTTTGAAGGAAGTAGTTCACTTTCACGTCAGATAATAATATGTAATACTGACCCTAAGGATGATGATAATAAAGATGTGATTCAATTGAAGGGCAATAAAATCCATAAAGGCTTAGTTTATTTAGATTTTTTTTGATAAGCATGATCAGTTTCTAAAGAAAAAGAAAGTACGGTGAGAGTTCTTCTCTAAAAATACAATAGGTTAATTTGAGTACTAAAGAAGAGCCTAAAATGGTCAACTTTGTAAAATGTTGTTCTCAAGAGGAGAAAGAAGCATTCATTAAGCTTCTCAAGAAATATATTGATGTATTTTCTTGGTCCTACAAAGACCTAAAGACCTTTCAGCCAAAAGAGGTACAACATTACATTCCACTTCAGCTAAAGGCAAGACCTTTCAAGCAAAATCTTTGCCATCATAACCCAACAATCATAGGTACTATCTTTACTAAAATATATAAGCTAATTGATGCTAAGATCATTTATCCCATTCATAATTCAACATGGTTAACTAACATTATCCCAGTAAGAAGGAATAATGGAGAAATACGTTCATGTAATGATTTCCATAATCTCAATCAAGCTTCTTTGAAAGATAACTATCCATTGCCTATTATGGATCATACTTTACAAGTAGTTATAAGCTCATAAATGTTGTCCATGTTAGATGTATTATTAGGATACAATCAAATAAAAGTGGTAGAAGAAGATCAATACAAGATGGATTTCACAATACCATGGGGGACATTTGCCTATCAAAAGATGCCCTTTGGACTTGTTAATGCTGGAGCAACCTTTCAATGAGTGATTGATCTAGTATTTGAATATCTAAAGAATAAAATTATAGTTGTATATCGTGATGACTTGATAGTCTCCTCTAAGAACTAAGGTAGTCATTTAGCTAATTTAGAAGAGGTTCTCGTCCGTGTAGAAAACATGAGATATATTTGAATCTCAAGAAATAAATATTTACAATGACTGAAGGGAAAATTCTTGGTTACATCATCTTGAAGGAAGGAATGAAGATTGATTTATAAAGAGTGAAATCCATTCAAATTCTATCTATGCCTATATCTAAGAAGGGGTACATTCATTTTTTGGTAAGGTTAACTTCCTCAAAAGGTTCATTCCTAACTTTGTCAAGTTAAATTGCCACATTTCTAACATGATGAAAAACAAGCAAGAATTTAAGTGGAATGATGAAGGTAATATGACATTTAAAAAGATTAAATTAGCCATAGCTCAAGCTCCAGTGCTAGTTTATCCATATTTCATAAGGAATTCATTCTCTATTGTTATTATTCTAAGCATACGATGTCAGCCATGCTTTTACAAAAGAATGATGAAGACATTGAATCTCCCATAGCTTTCATGAGTCAGCCATTGAAAATTTATGAACTAAAGTACACACAGATGGAAAAACATGCCTATGCTATATTCAAAGCATGTAAAGCTTTCAAATTCTATATCTTATCATCATATATTAAATTATATGTAGCTGATACTATAGTTAAATCTATTCTAACACATCAAGAGTTGGGATTGCTAAGAGGCACCTAGGTAGCTAAGGTTCAAGAGTATGATCTTGATATCAAACCAACAAAGCTAGTGAGAGGAAGAGGCTTGTGCCAATTAATGATAGAAAGTAATTTAGATGACATAGATACAATGGTATCTTTACTTTAAGCTAAATAAGATGAAAATTTGCCCATGGTTCTTTTTATTGATCTTGTTGACGAATGGTACTGTAAGATTGCTTTCTTCCTAACCTATGGAGAATATCTAGTGCATTTTACACATAAATAAAAATGTATTGTCAAGCTGAAGTAAAAGGATTTTGTCTTTTGGGACAATGATTTATATAAAAGATGAACTTATGGTGTCTTCTTCTGTTGTGTGGATAAATAACATTAAAAGAGACTACTAGAACAATTCTATGATAAAGCATGTGGAGGTCACTTTTTAGCACAATTTACAACACATAAAATCCTATGAGTAAGGTAATATTGGCCCAATTTTTTTAGGATAGTTCAGATTGGGTTTATAAATGTCAAGAATGTCAACATTTTGTGGGACATCTAAAGTTGCTAGCATTGCCTTTAAAAGTAGTCATAATCAATGATCCACTCCACCAGTGGGGCATAAATTTTATTAACATGTTGAATCCTTATTCAAGTGTCAACCATTGTTATGTCTTAACCACCACTCATTACTTTAGCAAGTGGGTAGAAGCCATTCCTATCAAGTAAGCTAATACTGAAGTTGTGTGTGATTTTATCAAGGAAAACATTATAGTGAGGTTTGGTGTTCCTTAAAAGATAGTTAAAAATAATGTAACAAACTTTTCTTCAGCTAAACTAACTTATTTTTGTTTTTTATATGGAATAGAATTAGTTCACTCTTAAAATTAGTATCTCTAGGGGAATGGCCAAGCTGAATCAAGTAACAAGAACTTGATGACTATCATTCACAAACTAGTGGATGATAATCAATGTACCTGATAGAAGAAGATATTTGATGCATTATGGGCTGACAAAATCACTCTAAAGAAATCCATTGGCATGTCACTATTTTAGTTGTTGTATGGAATAGACACTGAAATACCCATCACCATAGAGTTGCCTACTTTACAACTGTTTAAGGCTATTGAAGATGCAACTTTTCAAGATTCACTTGATAAGAGGATTATGTTTTTATTTGAACTACAATAAATTTGTACTCAAGTTGCTGACTATTTAATTAATCATCAGATGAAAGTAAAGAATATTTTTGAAAAAAAAGTTTGAGAAAAAAAGTTTGAAGTTGGTGACTTGGTCCTTTTGTGGGATAAGAAAAATAAACCAAAAGGGATGCATGAAAAACTTGATTCACTATAGAAAGGAACTTTCATAATAAATAAAGTTTCTAGAAAAGATAACTTCATCTTAACTTACCAGGATGGAATTAACTGCATCTACCTTACACTGGGTAGCACTTGAAGCTTTACAAGAACTGAGCAACAGAGTAACAACTGTATGTATATAAATAAAACCTCAATTTTTCTTTTGTACATTTCTTTTTCTTTTTATATTTATTTGCTTTGAAGTTTTTTGTGATTGAGTTTCACATAACTCCATACCTAATAGACAAGAATCAAAACTAGAGATATTGAGATCTCACCTTTATTTCATCCTTTCTATAGAAACAAAGATGTCCCCAATCAGAACTAGATGGTGTCCCCAAAATTTCACATTTCACACAAGAAATTTTAGGATACCCCTATTGAATATTTTATATTTTGTATTATGAGAGTCAGTTATCCTTATCAAAAATTAGTCCCTTGAATAAGACTTAGATTTTAGTAGTTTTCACTATGATTTCTTTTGTTACCAAAATTGCTTCAAATTACTCTAGAAGGTTAGAAAATGTCTACTTGAGTCATTATCATAAAACCCATTTGTCCATCTTTCCAAGAAATTAAACAAAACTAAGTGTTTGGACTCATTTCTAGACCAACTTAGGTTCTCTAGGTCACTTTACTTATTCTAAACAACAAAGGTGAAGTAAGTTGTCATCGTAAACCTGAGTTACATCATCTAGATTAAATTGAAATTATGTAATGACTTTAATTCTCATAAAAGTTGAGTAAAATAGATACATAAACCCATGAATCACTAATTATAATAGTTTGGGGTTCCAAAATTTCATTAATTCACTTACTCAAATCATAAGTAAAATAAATAAAGGTTCATAAGCCCGAAGTCTTCATTAACTTAGACCAAATCAAGGTTACAAAGTTACTTGACTTTGTAGACCAAATTAAGTGAAGTAATTCATGAAACTAGATAGCTAGTAAAATTCTTACATGGCTACCATCACATGTGTCACTTAGTTGTCATTAATACAAAGGTTAATATAAATATTAAAAAGTTGACCTCATTTTCCACCTAGCTTTTGAACCTTCTAACCTAGTTGTTATCCCTACGAATCTTGAGTGACATCGTTTGAGCTTCTAGAGTGATTTTGGCATAAAATCTCACAACCCATTTATAGTTGAGGAATAATTACTAAGTTTTTAAGAGCATTTACCAAGTTTTTCTAGCGTTAGTCATAAAAAATGTCAAGAATAGAAGAAGCAACAACTCTAATTGAAGAAGTTCCTAAAATTGGACTTGAAGAAATTCTAGGGCTAAGTAGAAAAGGAACGATTAAAGCAAAGAGAGTTAAGAAATAAAAAGAAGAAGGGATAAAGTATGAATACAAGGGATATCCCATTGAGTCTTGAATTTAATCCAAATTGTTAGAAATAAATGACATTGAAATGGGACATGTTTCCATAACTAAGTTGTTGAAAAGGTCTAAAGCCATAATCAAAACACCACTCATGCTAGTAATGATGAACAGTGGAATTCTGTAAGCTACAACTTTCCCAAGCTCAGTAAAATTACCCAAATTTATTTTAGAATGTGCTAAGTATTATAATTATCTCACTAAAAAAGTAAAAGATGCTACAGGAAATGTGGTGATCAGATTAGATGGTTAGTATTTTGACTATTGTTTGAAGATCCTAATAAGACCTAAAGTGCTAGACTTATCAATGGAAAAATTTGAAGATCTCTATAATAGTAAAACAACAAAGTTTATCAAGATAATGAATACTAATTATCTAAAGAAATAAAAATAGCCCTCAAGGTTTCCAAGGCAAATAGTGATGTCTGACTTGGTCCAAGAAGTTAATGACATCACACAATTATTATGTGGAATCAATGGAGAGAAAAATGTCAAGAATGTTTCCACCTAGATGTATGCTTACATAAGGGCTATTAATGTCAATAGGAGTTCTGATAAGATTGAATAGGCAAGAATGATAAGTGAAAATTTTTATCATCAATTGATTAATGTATTTCAAACTCTTGATTTCAAAATGATTTCATATTTAGTATATGCTGCAACATCTAATGGAGTCTTTTCTAGACTGAATACAAAAGGGTTGATGGCAACATATCCCATTTATGAATACTACTCTCTATTGACTTTGTCTGAATGCTTCAAGCACTATAAAAAGGTAAATGATGCATTCTTCTATAAAGTCATTTGTAAACTGAATATTGCTTTGAAGGCTAAGAGAGTATCTGATGCTGCTTGAGAGGTAGTTTCCTATTTTGGGTGTAATTTTATTCAATTCTTTAATTTCACATACATCAAAGTTGGTGGTTTCATAGGGACACCAATAAAATTTCCAAGGTACCCTAGTGATAAATGGATTCTAATGGAATAATGTAGATAGCTGGTGGAATTACATGATCTTCAGTCAAAAGTGCACCATTCTTCAGTTAGTTTTCCTATTATTATTGGCCAATATCATTATGCAAACATTTATAAGGCTAAAAATCTTCAAATAAATATGTATCATAATTATAATCAATCACATTTTGAGGCTAGATAAAATTTTGATTGCAAAGGCATAACACAAAGCACAATTTCTCTTGAATATATGCATATCCCTACCTTATAAGACTTATGGATTGATTGCATAGATGAATTTGAAGTGAGAAGAGATAATAACACGATGACTATTCAAAAAATTTGCTCATTTGATTTGGATATAATTATTGAAGACATAGAAGATGATGGACAAGTAATTCTTGATTCTTATCATGCAATGGGAGGAGATGATGCTCCACTCCCAAAAATTGACTACAAGAAGAATCATGTAAAGACTATTGTTGAGATAACTTCAATGGTTATTGCTATGACTTCAACATGGATTTTTAGTAAGGGATACTATATGGAGTTAATAATGACAAAAATTGGCCAAGTAAGTCATAAAAGGAAAATGATGCAAGGAGAAGGTAGTTAAGGACCAACCAAGAAGTTGAAATTCAAGAAGAATATTGGTGAAACATAATCTCTAGTAAAATAAAAGGTGTCAATTCAGTCAGTTACCTTTGTATCTCCTTTGATTTCTTTCATAGACACTACACCTCCTATCACTCCTATTTCTACCGCACCTCCCACATCTTCATCTTCTTTACTGGTGGAGAACATACATCTAGTATTGAAAGATGTAGATCCATCCACACTCATACCACGTCCAAAGTCTCTTAGAATCAAATCTCTTGAGAAACCTATTTGGAAAGAGACTGATATTCTTCCTCTTCTTCCCCCATCTTCTCCACCTACTACTCCACCTCCACCTCCTTTTGATGATCAAACCACCATTTCTCTTGTTCTTATCCAAAAAGAGCCAAAGCATATAACTACTAGATAGGTTATCTCATCTCAAGAGATATCACAACAAAAGATGACAATTGAATCTGAGAATAAAGCCACTAGAGAAGAAAAGGAACAAGGAAATTTTGACAAGCAGGTAAAGAAAGATAAAGATGAACAAATAGATTCCAATATTGTTCATATAGAAGATATTCTAGGTATAGAAGAAGTTCTTGCTCAAGAGACAGAGGTGGGAGATAATCAACAACAAATGGTGATACATTCAACTACTCTCACTAGTACAAATTTATCCTCATGGTTGGCATTACAAACAACTCCTAAATCAAAAGAAGAAATAAATTTAGAAGAGATAGACTTTATATTTCTAAAAAGTCTTGATCATAAGGGTAATAAGCCCAAGAATACTAGAGTGCCTTCAAAACTAATAATTGAGCCTTCAAGTTAAAATTTTGTAGAAATATTAGTTCCTCCACAGGGTAAGCATAAGAGTGAAATCACTGAAGAAGACTTGGTAATTACAAAGGTATCCCTAGGATAAGTCACTATGAAGGGTCTAAAACAAGACACACAAACTCTTATCAATACTCTTTTTTAGAAGCTTGATGAAGAAAAGGGTGATAAAGCCAAACTAAAGGAATAAATTTCTAAGCTATGTGAAATAATTGCCAAAGTGGTTGAATCCACTCCTTAGAAGTCATTACTTTCAAGAGATATAAATGATCATCAAACAATAAATTTGGTTGAATAAATTCTTGATAAGGCCAAATCAGTTGATGAATCGATAGATAAAATGATACAAACTACATAAAAATGGTTTCCTAAGGTTCTAAGCAATTTAATTGATATTGAGAATAAATTGACACAACTAAACATAATGATGGAGATTAAAAATGAAAGTGGAATATCTGAATTGCAATAGGATAGCCTTTGATAAATAAATGATTTAAGTGAAAAGATTTTGACTGAAGAAAATATTATTCCAAAAAGATCAGTGATAAAAGAAAAACAAGAACACATCATATCTTTTCACTTGCACCATTTTGGAGTAATGCTTGAAGAAATGAAGACTCTAGAAGAAGATGCTCATAATGTGAAAATATTTCTAGAGGATTGTATCTTCTATCTCATGAATGTTTGGTCATAATAATCACTAATGACACATGAAAAATTACATCAAGAATTCAAGCAAGTAATTAAAGAGGCCATGACTCTATTCATAGCAAAATCAATAAAAGAGTTAATCAAAAGTCATCAATAAGTCAAAAGGCTGGAACCCAATCTTGAGAAGGTAAAAGGTCATTGTAAGAAGTTGGGTAATGAGCTAAATATATTTTAAACAGAAAGGCAATCAGTTGCTAATATAATTGATGCAAACATTCAGTTTATGTTGTCACAACACATAAACTACATGGAAAAGTATAGAAAAGAAGTACATGAATTAGAGTGATTACTATTACTTCTCTTCTCAACTTCTTTTATTTTCTTCAAATGACTTGAGAAATGTATTTGAAATAATTTTGTTTCAAGTAGTTAATTTAAAATTAATGTCACTCAGAGAAATTACTTATAAAAATAAGTTGCTCTATAAAATGAAAGACTCAAGTAACTTGGCTAGATGTCATTACTTAAAGTCATTTTGTAAAAACAAATTACTTGATCGAGCTTGGTGAAACATGTAAATAAGTTGTATTTGATTCAAAAAATAAAATTGATAAGATCTACATGTCATTAACCATTGCATGCCACACATGAGAAATTCAAGGAATATGTCTCCTAATGGTTTTCAAAATTTAACGTAGCACATGGGGAATTCAAAGAGTTGTCTCTTAATTGTATTTGATATCTGAAAGTAGTATAAATATAGGGGAGGACCTACATAAAAATGATGGTAATTTTAGAAAGCAATTGTAACTGTTATGGAAAAAAGACTAAGCAATCTGAAACTTTGTGTTTAGATTTTTGTATGTTTTTGTATGAACTTTGTTCAATGTGAATAAGAAGAAAGTTGGTTTCTGAGAAATTTTATGTCTAAGAAGATCTTTCGGTGCATTCTTTGAGGATTAAAATGGTAAAATTTGTGTTATCATTTAATATGAATGTGAATTAAATTTTTTATTAATCATTTACTAAAATAATTATCACATCTTGTATGTTTATCTATTTGTATAGATAGAATAAGATCTACAAAAACTACTTGTTGTGAAGTACAATTTATTTCTTTTTCATATATTTTAGTCTTTTCATTCTCCAATTTCTAAGAACATATTTGCATAATCTCTAAATTAGGTACTTACTTGGTATAAAACCACTCTTTTATGGTTTATGAACTTTGTGATTAAAGTAATACCCAAAAATAAGATAACTTGTGTATATCTTGTGCATAATTTATATAAATTGTTAAAAACTGAAAGTGTGAATAGTAAGAGCAGATAAACATAAGCATACAGGAGCTTCACCATTAAATGAAGAGGATTTTATCCCATGAATAGTTAGGTATATTTTACTAGCCTACAAAATGAGACCATTCTTAGCTCTAATGGCAAGTTCATATGCTTCAGGTCAGGTGAAACCACCCATGGATTGTAGCATGATGACTATATTAGTCTCAATGGCCCTCAAGTATTTAGGAAACATAAAGCTATCAGGTGATCTCATGGGAGGAGGTAACCTATGCCAAGTCCTTTGGAATCTCTCATTAAAATCATGCATTATTTGCTTGGGGTCTCTTTGGATTACATTGAATTGGTGGATCAGTGAAGTTTGGTCACTCTTGTATTTAAATATTGATGTGAGCAGCTCTCCAAAATCATCACAAGTTGTGATACAACCACAAGGTAAAGTTCTATAAAATTCAATAAATTTCCATCTAAGAGACATGGCAAGGAGTCTAATGGAAATATTATTCTCAGTGACATTTTAAAAACTACAAAAATTTGATATATCCCTAGTCATCTTACTAGGAGTGACATAGCCTTCACCATTGAATGTAGGACCACACTTTGTAGCATTTGGGAGAATGTCATCATATGTATCAAGATGGATAGGATTTTTAGTGTTAAACACTAGGAAGACATGTTTCCTAGCCATGTTCTCTTCAAGTAATTCTTCACTTTCTTGGTCTTCTTGCCTAGCAAAGTCCTCTTGCCCTTCAAAGGGTAGAATAGGCTAAGGATGTTGAACTTCAAGAGGAGGTTCAGGTTGAAGAGGTGGATTGATAGGATTGCAAACTCTACTAGAAGATGACCTAATAAGGACCATGAAGTATGAGCACAATAATATGACAAAACAATAGTCTAAAACTAGATTTTACCTTGAATAGAGTCATCAATTGCTGAATAACACACTATATGCAGTTAATGTTGTTGTCAAAACCAACATTGACCTTGACAAGTTGTATTTAAGACAATGGTCCCATCGGGTGTGTCAAAACTATTGGCACTAAATATCACACCTTAGAGGAGGTTTTTAAAGCTTACTATAAGATTTAGGAAACATTATAATACATATAGTCTTGTGGGTTGCCTATAGTAGAAGTAGACCTATAGGTTTAAGGGTTAGCTCCTTAGAATGACATTTAAGTGCTTATCACCTATAATAACTAATTATATGTATGAAAGTGGGTATAAATATGCATGAAATTAAACTAATATATGGGTGTGATACACCATAAGGATCTCCACAAGATCATCATACTCTTGCACTAAAAAACAAGACCTACAACACTAGGTCCAAAGTCCTAGGATATTTTAACATTAGTATTTCAATATGGAGGTGATATGCATAAGACTACTCAAGTTAAGTGAACTGAAGTTCATTTTTAGACACTAAGGCTAATTTTACACTTAAAGGGAGATAAAACACACTAGCTACACTCTATATGACCTGTTAGAATGATAACTTATTGCACTAAACATGAAAGGATAAGGAAAAGCAAGGATAGAAGCTTATCACTAGACCTCACCATACATCACTTCACACACTTAGAAAATATGTTTTAAACTTAGAACTAGATTACATGTATTATTAAAAGGCAAAGTATAAAATCAAACTAGTAGGGATTCACCATACCAGGTGTGGAATTAATATATAAGAGCCAAAATGGCTAGTACTTATATAATGTGAGAGAGGAGAGAGAGAAGTGGAACTCAAGAATCATAATTCTACTTGTCAAGGCATGAGAATAAATTATATTATAAAGGAATAGAGTATG
Source organism: Torreya grandis (assembly GCA_037957365.1). Classification (NCBI taxonomy): domain Eukaryota; kingdom Viridiplantae; phylum Streptophyta; class Pinopsida; order Cupressales; family Taxaceae; genus Torreya; species Torreya grandis. The sequence goes on from JARHVA010000430.1 coordinate 3,355,214, forward strand.
AAATAGATCATGAAAGGTATCTTTGGACAAATATCCCTCCAAGGCATGAAAAATCCTCAAAACTGGCATAGGACCCTTCAACTACATTCTTGGAAATTACCTTCATCATTTGGCCTTTATTGAGCACTCCAAATTAGACTAGGAATAGTTGACACTTATGAAATATGATGGAGAGGTTAGAAAAAATATTCAACATGTATTAGATGTGTCCCTAACTACTGGTTTCCTTTTGATAAGTGTTCTCATTGCTTGCAGTCACCATCACTAGTTCTACATGCCTGTCTTCACATTTGGCACCAAGACAGCCTTTAGTTTCTCAATCCAATCTATGAAAGGGGTGATATGACACCTATCAAGATTCCTCTTGTGCCTAAACCCATCAGATAAAACTTAAAAGGTCTCCCAACTAGACTTATCACTTTCTCACTTGGTGGTCACCCTTCATTCTCATTTTCTCCCATAGACTGTCCAAAGTGAAGGAGCTAGCAGAGGTGTCTATGTGTTTATTTGAATCAATAAATAAACATGAGGAGTTATATTATGTTCCAATTGATCTCCCAAAGTGATCCTCATCCTTCAAGAATCCCCTGTACCTATAAAACATTAAAATTTGTCAGGAAAACATGTTCTATACCCTGTCCATACAAATAAGGTACAAGCCAATCTAATCAAAAGGAGCCTGAGAGAGTTGTCTATAATTCTAAAACACTTTCTTGACCAAACTATCCCATCTAGATTCATTTCTTCCTTATTTTTCCAATCAGGTCATGAGTAAGGGTTTTGGAGGGTTTTAAGTAGTTTTAGATCTTAAGGATTATTTATACAATATTAAATTGAACAATCAAAAAAATTACATTAGAATAATGTTAGGGACATTATTCAAAATCTCCTAACTCTTTGGAATTTCATGCTAAATGTTTTTACTGGTGTGAGCTTCTAAAGATGGCCTCTCGAGCTTGGGAGTGCATTCTAGATAGGTCTGAGGTGTTCTTAAGCCAAACATGACCCCTATGTGGGGATCCTCTACAAAATAAAGACTCAAAATCACCTTATATCTCCCCATGAAGGTGATAAAATATTTTTGAGGGTTTAATTAGTGTTATAAATGATATTATCCCTCCAATTAGACTTTAGGCCTAGTAGGCTTGAACTGTGCATAATGGGTTTAAGCCACCATGTTTGAATTCTCAGTGTTATGATACTCAATTCATGTTTTTTCATGTTTGAAATCACCCTCCACACTCTTTTTCAATGTTTCAATAGTCTCCAACTCACCTTCTTATCATTCTCATATTAAGCTTGCAATCTTCTTGTTTCCTAGAGTGCCCTCTATTTGAGACAGAATAAAGGGCATCTTCACTAAGTAATTATTAGGTTATGAGAGGCTCTGGTAGGTCATGAGGGAGTTATTTACTAAATTTTAGGGTTAGATCACCTTTTAAAATCCAATAACACCCCAACTTTTTAAAATAGACTTTCAGACTATAAGATTGTGCATAGAGTTTGTATGGAAGGTTGAGTTTGTTAGTTTGTATTGCTCATTTGGTAGGATAACTATATAGAGGTGTGGTATTACCCCTATGAATTCAACTGCTAGAAAAAGATACCTAGGAAGTCATGGGATTAAATCCCCTTCATTTAATGGTGAATCTCCCATATGCTTATGTTTATCTACTCTTACTATTCACACTTTCAGTTTTTTATAATTTATACAAATTATGTATAGGATATATACAAGATATCTTATTTTCATGTAGTAATTTAATCACAATGTTCATAAACCATAAAGTAGTGATTTTTTAGTAAGCAACTGATTCAGATATTATGCAAATATGTGAATTCAATTTGTCTCATCATTTAATCTGAATGTGAATTCAATTTTTTCTTAATCATTTATTGAAATAATGATCACATCTTGTATGTTTATCTGTTTAATAAGATCTTGAAATACTACTTGTTCTGAAGTACAATTTCTTTCTTTTTCATAGATTTTAGTCTTTTAATTCTCCAATTTCTAAGGACTTATTTGCATAATATCTGAATAAGATGTGTACTTGCTACAAAATCACTCTGTTATGTTTCATGAACTTTATGATTAAAGTAATACCCAAAAATAAGATAACTTGTGTATATCCTGTGCATAATTTGCATAAATTATAAAAAACTAAAAGTGTGAATAGTAAGAGTAGATAAACATAAGCATACAAGAGCTTCACCATTAAATGAAGGGGATTTAATCCCATGATTGCCTAGGTATCTTTTGCTAGCCTACAAAATCTTTAACCAACACATGGTATAAGAATTAGTTTCAGTGTCTTGGCTGGGGTATGAATCAGATTGGCATGCCATTGGCATCTATCACACTTTTTGACATAATTAGATACATTTGAATCCAAAGTTTGCCAATAATACCTAGTACATAGGAGATTTTTATCTAGGATGGCTCTACTAGTGTGGGTTCCACATACTCCATGAACTTCTTGTAATGTTAATGTTGATTCTATTGAAGTTGAATAATGAAGCAGAGTTATATCAAAGCTACAACATTAAAAGTTTGGTCCAAGTAAGGTATATTAGGAGGCTTGGTGGATAAATGCCTTTTATGGTTTATGAGATAAGTCGGGTGGCATAACGTGGTCATATAGGTAAGTGAAAAGGTTTAAATACCATACAAAGCTGAGACCAACAATATCATAGATCATTATGTTGGTTGAAGGTTCATGAGCTAGTGCTATAATATTTTTAACAAGGAATTGATACTCTTTTTACTTGTCTATGTGATGAATTAGAGAGTTAATAGTGGCCATGACATCTGTTGTTCTGTCACTAGCCATTGGTATGTGTTCAAATTGTTTATCAATAATCTATTATTTGAGAGTCTCAACTATGGCCCTATATGACACCAACTTATCATCCTTGGTTTGAAAGTGGTCTATAACTTGATTAATGATTAACTAAGTATCACCATAAATGATTAAATGTTTAATGTTCTATTATACTACTTGTCAAAGCCCTACCATGAGTGTTTCATATTCAACCATGTTATTAGTACAAAGAAAGCTGATACATAATGAATTAGGGATAAGATCCCCTTATGGTGTAATAAATAATAGGTATCCCCCTAATCTATGTGTTATTAATGATCCATCAAAATATAACTTCTAGTGTTGCTCTTTAAGAGGTGTTTCAATGATTTTCATAATGGATTCATTTGGGAATTGAAATGTTAGAGGTTTTGTATCTATGAGGGGAGCTTCAACAAGCTGATCTATAAGTACTTATCCTTTGATGGCATTTTGGATAACATTTTCTATCTTAAAATCACTTAGAAGCATGATCCATTTAGCCATGCTACCTTGTAAAGTTGTTTTGGATAGTAGACACTTAAGTGGATTTACTTTTGAAATAACCATGGCCTTGTTATTTAACATGTAATGTCATAGTTTTTGAGCTACAAAAACCATAGCTAAACATGATTTTTTAATAGACATATAATTGCGTTCATACACGACCAATGTATGGCTTAGATAGTACATGACATGTTCTTTTCCATTATCACCATGATGAGATAGAAATGCCCCCAAGGTTTTGTTTATGGCTGATAGGTACAGTAGGAACAACTTTCTTAGCATAAGTGGTAACAAAATAAGGAGATTTGCAAGATAGTCCTTTAAATGCTGAAAAGCATTTTGTAATTCATCATCCTAATGAAACATGACACCTTTATTCAATAAGTGTGTAAAGGGATGGAATTTATCATCCAATTTAGACATGAAACATCTAATAGGCTAAATCTTGCCCTACATACTGTAAAGTTGCTTCAAATTAGAAGGTGGTGGCATCTCGATAATGGCATGTAATTTGGATGGATCAACTTCAATGCCTCTATGAGACATAATTAATCCAAATCATTTTCCTAAAATAACTCTAAAAACACACTTCTTAGGATTGAGTCTGACCTTGTATTCACATAGTCTCTCAAATATCTTGCATAGTATTATTGGATGATCTACATAGGTCTTTGATTTTACTAATATGTCATCAACATAGTCTTCAATAATATCATACATCATATCATGAAATATGATGGTCATGGCTCTTTGGTATGTCGACCCAACATTTTTGAGACCAAATGGCATAACTTGATAACAGAATGTTCCCCATGGGGTGGTAAACATAATTTTATGTTGGTCTTCTAGTGCAATCTAGATCTAGTTGTATCCTTAAAATCCATCTATTAGTGAAATCATTTTGTACCTAGATGTGGAGTCAACTATCATGTCAATGTTTGGTAGAGGAAAGTCATCTTTGGGGTAAGCCTTATTTATATCCCTTAATTTGGTGTAGATTCTAATTCCATTAGATTTCTTATTGACTAGCATAATATTTGATATCTACTCTGAATAGTTGATCACTCGAATATATATTACTTATAAGAGTTTCTCTAACTCTTTATTTACTAATATATCAATGCAAGGATGCATCTTGCATAATGTTTGTTTCACAGGTTTAGCATCGAGATGTACTATAAGGTGGTGTACAACCAAGGCAGGGTCTAAACTTGGCATATTAGAATAGGCCTAAATGAATATGTCAACAAATTCCCTTAAAAGGGATATAAATAGGTCACATTCCTCCTCAGTAAGGGACATACCTAATTTTATCCATTTTACATCATTTGAAGTCCCAATGTTGACTTCTATAGTGTTATCTACAAGAAGAGTTGAATTGTATTCTAAAATGGCTGGCAATGATTAGAATTAGCCTATAATGGTAAAGTATTCTATTTAGACTGGCTCTTCAAGTTCACCTAGGCAAGATGAATCAAAATATCTTGATGGTAAGTATGGCCATGTGACAAACACCATTGGAAACTCTTAAATGATGTAATCAAAAGCCTACTATTCTTCAAAACTAAACTCAGACCCATAGGCAAGTTCATCATTTGTGGTCCCCTGAGTTATGTTTGAGGAAGGTTGAACACCCTTGTCTAATGGTGCTTGAAATAGGTTTTCACCAGAAGACTAACCTTTCTCTTTACTTTTCCATGGTCCAAAAGCACCTCAAAAAGGTTTTCACTTTGGGACCTCAATGTTTTATTTAATTTTTTATGGCTAAGGGTGTTCACCTGCTCTCCAAAATAGGTTATAGGATCTAGTTTGATTAAGAACCCTTGTTTATGGTCTTCCAATAGAACATTGTCTCTTAGGCCTAAAAAATTGCAAAAGGCCTCATCATTCTCAATCTCATCTATATGCACTATGGATTCTTGTTGGTCCTAGGCTATAGGTTGAGGGTAATATAGAAGAAGCAGATTATGGTGAATAACTAGTATAAAGGTATAAATGACATGATTGTCAAATATATTGGTATTGACCAGGTCTTTGTAAGGTCTATGATCAAACTCTACTTCACTATTAGCATCATTATCACTAGTCGTAGGTGTTAGAACACAAATAGGATATGTGGGATCACCCCCAGGCAATTTAAATCTAAGACCATAGGTTCCTTAATACCGAGTGGTAAAAATTGGATCAAGTGTTCCTTGCTAATTGGGCCCAAGGCCTCATCATTAATAGGAATGCTTTTCTATGATCCAATTTGGAATATGATACTTATCGTTTTTATAAAAGTCAACTAATTTGTCACTATATAACTAGGATTCATCATCTACAAGTGGGTGTTGTGTTTGGCCAATGGCTAGTGTAAAGATGATAGGAGCTAAACTATGCATTTTGCCTTTCCCTTTTTTTTCCATTTCATGTAAGGTGGTTTGGATTTATGTCTTCCTTAGGACTTGGGTTTTTGTGGAAGCTTGACAATGTGGAATGTATTGTGGGTCTAATATTCTCCTGGGCCATTAGCCATGATGGTAAAGTGATTGGAAATTTTATGAAGTGGAACATGAGAAGATAAATCAAGGGTATCAAGGTCAATATAACTAGCCTTTAGTGAATCAACTAGTATTTCTTTACCCTTGTATTTATTGGGAATGGGATTTAAACCAAAGTGGTAGTTATAGATTTCATACTCAACCTTCATATGGTTACAATGTTTGTAGGACTATAAATATCTCTTAATGGTGACCTCCATACCTAAATGGAAAAAATTGATATACTAGTGCAATGTCGAAGGGATTACATGAATATTATGTATCCAATATCTACCCAAAAGCAAATTATATGATAGGTCTAGGTCTAACACATGGCATAAGGTATCATGGGTCAAAGGCCCAATAATAACTGACAAACTGATAGTGCCTTATGATTCTTTCTCTTCTTATCATAGGCCTGGATTATGATCTTTTCTAGTTGGAGATCAACTATCAGGTATCTGAGAAGCTTATCCATTATCTATGAGGACACACTTCACTTTGTTCTATATGATGACAACCTTGATGTATAAGGAATTGTTATAGAGAGGGCCAAGGGATGACATATCACTTTTGTCAAAGGATAACTAATGGCCTAGGGCTATATGTCCAACCAAAGCTTGGAATTTATCTAGGGAATGTCTTGGAGAACTTGGGATTGGCCAAAGAACTACATCAAGATGTTCTTATGGATGATTGATGTATGCAATAAGTCCAAAATGGAGATTTATGCAGGTGTTTTCTATAGTTGTTCCATAATATCAAACAACTTTTCTTTTATAGTGGTATATGGCTTGTTCCTATTCGGAACAGTGGGTTGGATAGGTTTGGTGGTATATGATTATGTCCTAGGGATGGTAATCTTTTACCATTGAGTTGTAATTGCACACTTGAGATTCAATATAGGACTATTATTGATAGTAAATGATGGTGAAGGGGGGATAGATAAAATAAGTCTTGGTTGCTAGTGCACTTGTATGTGGTCATGGGGAAATGATAGTTATTGGTATAAGGTTAAAAAATGGTAATCCTTGTTTGTTGGTATGCCTTTATGGAGTCTCAAGTTAAGGAAGGATCACTGGTAGAGGTTGGATGGGTAGAATTGGCTAGAATAGTTTTATTATGTTTGTATATGGTCTTGGATTGATGGTGATGGTTAAAATATAATCTCCCCCAATATGGCCTACAACTTTATTGGAGTCATGTGCAACTGCATGGTAAGTATGTTAGGTATTAGTATCATTTTGTCCTTGGTTATATCTATTTGGTTATCATTATTGTTGTTGTTGTTGTCTCAGCTATTGATACTATTATCATTCCTCTAGCCTTTATTATTGTTGTTGCTAATTATTATTGTTATGTAGTGGAAAATGACTTTGATAAATACCTAGATACTCTATTATTTGATGTTATCTCCTCATTTTCCAATATGCTTTTAATGAGGTGTTTTATTTGTACATAATGGCATAGATTATGTCTATGAACATGATGGTATTCACATAACTCATTCTCTTGGTATTAGTCTAGATATAAAATACCCTTAGGATAATGCTTTGATATTGGCCAACTAATCATGCTAGCTATGGCTAGCTTGTAAGACATAGGTTCAATTGGTTTTCCAAGGTCACTAAAGATGTGATGAGTAGGCACATTTCTCCTTGGAGGAGGGGTTTGTGAAGTCAATGGTTGTTACATTTTTTACATTGGTCTAGGCTACTACAAAGATTGTGCTTACTGAATGGGTTGTTGGTGAGGAGTAATTTACATGTACATCATAGGTTGAGTAGATAGTGTTTGCATTGTTTAGACATGTCGCAACTTGAATCCAATACCAATAACATTCTTGTTATGATTGAATTATTTGGATTTTTCATAATTACTACTTTGGGTTGGTGCTGATGCTTGCAATTGAACTTGGTTTTGTTCTAATTTTGGTCATTTCCTTAGTTTTGATTCTAGTTTTGATTTGATGAGGTAAGCTTAATGATACCCTTATTAATAAGGGTATTTTTGATTAACAAACGTTTGTCAATGATCTCTTTAAAAGTGTGTGCACACTGTAACTCCAGATGGTAATATCTCTCACTGTGTATATTTTTGTTAAACATAATGGCTAATTACTTATTTGGTAAACTATAAGTGAATCAGATTGTAAGGGCTCTCCATCACTATAGATAACTTGAAAAACTTTCACCATCCTTATATTTGGCTTGCATCAAATCTACCAGCAAAATCTTATGTTCAAGATTGTAGGATAAGTACTGCACAAAATTGTCTTAAAGGTCATCAAAATTAGATACTGAGTTCTTGGGTAATCTCAAAAACCAATCCAAAGCTTATCTTATTAGACTTTGAGGAAACAATAGTAAGAGGTATATATCACTGTAAGCCACTGGTTAACAAGCAATAAAGAATTTTATTCAATGGGTTTTTGTATCTCCTATTGTACTTGTTAGTATTTGGTGGTTCATACCCTAGAAGAAATGGTATTTGTAGATACTCCATGTTGAATGGGTAGGAACACAATTCATCCAACTTAAATTTATTGGTTTATTTCCTAGCTTAGATGGAAACAATGGTATCCTTCATTTGTCTCAGTTCTTACATTAGGAAACTGGAGGGAACATTGGCTTGAGGTGGAGGCTAGGTGGTCAAAAGTGGATTACTTTAAATAAGGTATAGTGGAGGAATGGTTTGTTGTGGAATGTTGGTTTGGTTGGGGAATTGATCAGGAACATGAATATGTGGATTAGGGTGAGATTATTGAAATTGCATGCATTATAGTGTGATATTCTAGTTTGAGTTTGGTATATAGGCATAGTTTTGGGGAAATTATGGTTAGGATGGAAGGATATGGCTTGGAGTGAAGTACTGTGCGTGCTGAGGTTGAATAGAAACTTGTTACTGACTAGTCAAACCTAGATGTATGAGGGGAACTTATGAACCAAGACCCTATCATTGAATCTATGGCATATTAGGAACAAAAGGCAATTATTACCTAATTGATACTTGTGGTACAATAAAACCTCTTGGTTGCATGAATACCTATTTTGGAGTAGATGCTTGTAAAGTGATTGGAATTTATTGTTGACCAATATACATGCATTATTGATTAGATAACATTTGTGATTATAATGGTATGTTGGTCTACAATTGAAGAGGTATACTTATCACTACCTAACAACGTGGAACATTGATTGCCCCTATTGAGGTGGCATAATGTTTTGCCTTTGCTACGTGGGTATATTGGACTATGACCATTGTTGTGGAATGTTAATAATCACCTATTGAGGTGGACTAACATTTGTCATGTTTTGTTGAGGCAAGGCACTGGTTTGGGCTTAACTACTTAATCATTGCATTTGCACACTTGATGAAGAGTTGGTTGGGGATTAGAGGTAGTTTTTTGGGTTTGGGAGGTGTTGTCCATTTTTATTTATCTTTCTCACTTTTTATTCCTATAAGTGTAGCCCTCGAGTTATTATTTTGAATCCCTCTCTTGGGCAAGACTAAACTCTGCCAAGATTAAGCCTTGTAACCTCTTGAGATAAATAAGATGGCTATTTTTAGATTTCATGATATTAGAGTAGTGTTTTCATATCAGTTTTGATTTGCATAAGTTATAGAGCTTTCTCCCTTACCAAGTCTTGATTTCACCTAGCTGGTAGATTGTTTGGTTATGTAGGTTATATCTTGTGTTTGATATCATCTGATTGAAGCCAACATTGGACATGTTGACTGGATTAGTGATTTGAACCAGGCCTCTCCATCAGCTTCCTTAAGTTTCACTCATTTGATGAACCTCTACATGAAATGTTGATGCATGATAGGCATTTGGATTCATAGATCCCATTATTTTTTTTCTATCTCACTAGTGTTTTAGAGGCTCAAGTATGAATGGATGGACAATCTTCATGGTGCATCACCACAACTTAGAGTAGGATTGCATTTATGCAACTCCTTTTCCCTTTTCACCCAAACCAGTATTAAGTGTTAATGATAAAGGTATAAATCCTAAAAATTTGTGGAGATAGCCTCATAAAAAATCCTATAGGTTTGGTCTAGATATAGGCAACCCAAAACCTTAGACCATTCCCATGTTAGTCTAGGTATGGGTTATACTTAAATAAACCTGATCCCTATTAGGGTATATCTAGATAACTAATAGTTTTAACATGCCTAGTGGGATAAGGTCCAAAATAAGAGGAAGATTATTGGTGTGTCTTTCCTCTATCAACTTTTGGAAGCAAGCACATTATCACTAATGATGAATCCAAATCAAGCTTTTGTTATGAACAAACCAAGTACATCTCAATGAATTTTCTAATCAATTTTTGCATCTCATTTTATATATGAGGTCAATATGAACAACTATGGTGTTACTCCTATTATCCACCCCATTATCAACAACCCCAATATGATCCTCACAATGCATATGAGTCTTATCAGCCCTTTTATGAGCCCAATCAAAGCTATGAAAAGCCTTGCCAGGTTTTTCATGATCCTTATCATCAAGGATATTACCCTAATCCTTCTTATGGATAACAAGCCCATCATAATACTACTCATCAACCCTATCATGAGCCATTTATACTAGCACTTAAGTAGACTCTAATAAACCTTGATAAGCATGCACTAGAGTTGAGCTCATAGAGATGTTATTTCCAAGATGTCCCTATTTACCTGATTCATCATGTGAGAGAGTCATTGTAGTGAATAAAATAAGAATGGATACCTGTTGAGAGAGAAACTTTAAAAAATCTCATAGATGACATGATGAATGTAGGGGGTTACATTCAGAGCATTGAGGACAAGCTAAAGGGCCTTGAGGAAAAACTAGTACAACCTTGCCAACCTTTTGTGCCTATATATACACCACCTTATCCTTATTATATACCATCCATTCCTCCTCAAAAGGACCATTCCAAGTGCTCCACCATTCCAAGTTCTTCATATGTTCCTCAAACATTTCCTTCTTGGAAATATATCTAAGGGAGTTGTCAAAGAAAGAAGGAAATTTCTATAGAATAGCCTGTTGTTAGGGTCCAAGACTCCATTCTTCCTCAAGAACCCCTTATGAAGTCCTTCAAGGTTCCATGATGGAATCAAGTGGTGAAGTCATAGGGTGGGAAAAGTAAGGTAGATCTATAATTGAGAGCCCAAGATAAACAAGGATATGAACCTCTGTAAACCTCCCTCATCACATCGGGTGTGCCATTATGTGATCTAGGAATTTGAATCAAGAGGGATGGTTAGTATGGTGTTAGTTCCAAAATAAAAACAAAATGAAATAAACACACTAATAACATAACATCTCTAGGCCTTTACACTAGGGAGAGCTTAGTTAACAAACACAAATGACAAGCACAACAAGAAATCAAGGAATGAAAACACAAAAATTCCTTCACGTTCCTTGGATGCTCCAAATGCCTTTGTAATGGTGGCTTGCTCAGCTTGTGCTTCAAGAGGTCTTCTTCAATGGAGTGTGGCTACCTTCATATCCTCTTGGCACCTTGTGGCTTTGGCTTGGCTTGGAATTAATTTGGCATGGTAACACTAGTTTCTTGAAGCTTTTTGGAACCAATCCTACATTATAACTTTTCACTAATTAAGCTTAGAAATGGTGTTGTGAGGCCTCTTATTTATAAATTTTTGGATTTGATCAGAATCAACCTCAACCATCCATCTCAAGATTGAGATGTGTGGTTGAGGATTAATTCAATTTTTCAATTAAAATTTGTAATTATCCTCATCATGGCATTGGAAGAAGGGGTAATTAAGAGGCATGGAGGGCATCATGGAAGGCATTGATGAGGCATGGGAGGCATGAATCCAAATATTTGTGGCATTTATGGCCTAGGGATGTCTTCCCAAGAAATGAGGTCACTTGATGATGTAGATATTCCACATTCATTTCCAAAAATAAGTATTCAACAAGCTTCCATGGAATTTTTTATTAGGCCTTGATTTGGGTTAATTAGCTCTTAAGCATGATTAAGCACTTTATGCACAAAATACTAAAATTGATCAAAATTCCTTGTTATTGGTCCTAAATTTGATTGGATTAGAACGAGAAGTCTACATTAGATGTGTTAGATGTGTATTCCCATTTAGAATGTTGCTAATAATAAATAATAAAGGCACAAGTCTTATGAAAAAGATTTGATAGGAAAGAGCAGTACAGAGTACGTAGTGTTGGGGATCAACCAACAATATGATTAAACTTATGAAAGCAATAAACCACAGAATTAAATCAGATAGATAAGTAACTAGAATGATAAATAGCACAGAACATGAGATACAAGAAACCACCCTGAAAACTTGTATTAAAGTCTTTACAAAAGGAATACAATGAAGAAACTTCTTTCTTCCACACCTCTCTCAGATGCACAAGATCTCTCTCTAGATCTCTATTCCTCAAGAGCTCTCTCTCTCAAGTACAATCAAATCCAACAATCTGGATTGATGCAACTCAGTACTGTTCTTCAAACATTCACAATGTTCTACTCATACAACTCAAATAAGCTAAGAAGATCTTTCCTACATATAGAATTAGGAAACTTGAGCATGCTCTTATAACCAACAGTTAAGCCTCTTGAACAAGGGCTCTAAAAACAATCTTGCTAATAATAGAAATGCAAACTTAAGACTAAGACTTAAACTCATCATGCAAACACTCGCTTCTATCTTCAAAAATAACTTTATGGATGCACAGGTAACCGACGCCGGTTCCTACCTGTTTTCTTGTGACCATCGTCGGCCGATCCTCTGCCAACACCGGCATTTCTCCAACTGCTCCTGACCGATGTCATTCTCTCTTGACCGATGTCGGTGACTGTGTAAACATGCAACTTTGTAATGCACTCATATGTGAAGCTTTTAGGCTCCACACCTTAACAATCTCCCACTTAGAGATAAATAGCTGCACCAGTACCTGTACAGTAACATCTTCTAGCTCCTCCATCTTCAACTCAATCATGAAGACCAACAGAAGTTGAATGAAGATTCAACTTCTCCTTTGTAACTGGCTTGGTTAACATATCAGCAGGATTCCTATCTGTATGGATCTTCTCCAGCTTCAAATCACCATCTTCCAATACCTGCTGTATGAAGTGGTACCTTAGCTGTATGTGCTTGGTTCTTGAGTGAAAGGCTGAATTCTTAGCCAAATGGATTGCACTCTGACTGTCACTATACAATCTATAACTCCCATGCTCCCTTCCAAGCTCTTCCATGAACCATGTCATCCATATCATCTCTTTGCTAGCTTCTGTGGCTGCAATATACTCTGCTTCTGTAGTTGACAAGGCTATTACCTTCTGTAACTTTGATATCCAGCTAACCGCCGTTCCACCTACAGTAAAAATATAACCTGTGGTGCTCCTCCTGCCATCCAAATCACCTGCCATATCTGAATCTACATAGCCATGTAGAGAAGTATCTGAACCTCCATAGCACAAGTGTCTACTGCTAGTTCCTCTCAGATATCTAAGGATCCACTGAAATGCTTTCCAATGTTCCTTACCTGCATTGCCATATACTTACTTACCACTCCCACTGCTTGGGCAATATCCAGTCTAGTACACACCATTGCATACATCAAACTTCCTACTGCGAAAGAATATGGAACCTTACTCATGTAATCTACCTCATCATGTGAATTAGGACATTATTCTTTACTCAACTTAAAATGTCCAGCCAAAGGTGTGCTTACCGGTTTAGCATCTTGCATATTGAATTGTTTCAACACCTTGTCCACATAATCTTCTTGAGACAATATCAACCTGTGATTTTTCCTGTCCCTCTTAATGCTCATGCCAAGGATTTTCTTTGCTGCTCCCAAATCCTTCATAGCAAATGTTTGAGCTAATTTCACCTTAAGCTCAGAGATATCCTGCATGTGTGATCCTGCAACCAGCAGATCATCTACATACAACAATAAGATAATATATCTACCATTATCTAATCTCTTAAAGTATACACAATGGTCAGATTGACACCTACTATAGCCATGCTCAGTCATAAACCTGTCAAATTTCAAATACCACTGTCTAGGAGCTTGCTTGAGGCCATAAAAGCTTTTGTTCAATCTGCACACTAACTTCTCCTTACCCTTGACCTCAAATCCTTCCGGTTGTTCCATGTATATTTCCTCATCCAAATCTCCATGAAGAAACACCGTCTTAACATCTAGTTGCTCAAGATGCAAATCCTCAACAGCAACCAAAGACAGTACAATCCGAATAGAAGTCATTTTAACAACAGGAGAAAAAATCTCACCAAAATCAATACCTGGCTTTTGTGCAAATCCTTTCACTACCAATCTGGCCTTATATCTCATCTGTCCATCCTCACCTTCTTTCAACCTGTATGTCCATCTATTCTTCAGTGTTCTCTTACCAACTGGCAACTCAACCAAATCCCATGTTTGGTTCTCTCTTAAGGACTCCATCTCCTCAACCATGCCACGCTCCCACTGACTCTTGGACTCCACCTGTAATGCTTCTTTAAAACTCTCTGGTTCTCCACCATCGGTTAGCAATAAATAGTATAAAGAAGGAGAATATCTAATTGGAGGCTTACTTACCCTTTCTGACCTCCTGATGGGTGTCTGAGACTCGTTCACAACACGCTGTCCACCCAAATTCTCTGACAGTGACTGACCTCGGTCACCTCTAGACCTATTACTGACCGATGCCAGTTCTTCCTGACCAACGCCGGTGCCTGTCCTGCCGACGTCGGTCTCTGTATGACCAACATCAGTTTTTATACTGCCGATGCCAGTTCCTATCCTGCCGACATCGGTCTCTGTGTTTTCCTGCAAGTGATTATTTATTTTTCTCGTGAGCTCATTGTGGACCATTACTTCATCCAATTCTTCATTGCTCTGCCCAGATTGATTCAACTTCCTCATCTGATCACTATACATCACTTTTTCATTGAAAACAACATCACGGATCCTAATTACCTTGTTAGTTCCTAGATTCCAAAATCTGAAACCAAAATCATCTGAGCCATAGCCAATAAACGTGCACCTCATAGACTTAGCATCTAGCTTTTTTCTATTTTCCTTATCTACGTACACAAAGGCTTCGCAACCAAAAACTTTGAGATATGAGAGATCTACCTTTTTACCTGTCCATGCCTCTTCTGGAATTCCACCATCTAGAGCTGTAGAGGGTCCTTTGTTAATCAGGTACATTACGGTGTCAACAGCTTCTGCCCAAAACTCTAAGGGCAACCCAACATGCAATCTCATACATCTTGCACGCTCCATGATTGTTCTGTTCATCCTTTCAACAATTCCATTCTGCTGAGGTGTCCTTAGAACTATCCTTTGCCTACAGATTCCATGTGTATAACAATACCAATTGAACTTAAGGCTGAAAAAATCACCACCATTGTCAGATCTCAAGCACTTCAATCTTCTGCCTGTTTCATTCTCAACCATAGCTTTCCAAATCTTAAAAGTCTCAAATACATCAGATTTCTTCTTAATACAATAGATCCATACCTTTCTTGTAGCATCATTTATGAATGTAACATAGTACTGTGATCCTCCAATGGAAGCTACCTGAGCCGGTCCCCACACGTCTGTGTGAACAAGCTACAACTTATGCTTCTTCTTAGTAGACCCAGTCTTGAGAAAACTAACCTTTTTCTGTTTTCCAAAATACACAGTGCTCACAAAATTCTAGATCCATATTTTTCAAATCTGAAAGCTTACCTTTAGACTTAAGAATTGACATCCCCTTCTCACTCATGTGGCCAAGCCTTGAGTGCCACAATTTAGCATCCACATCTGAAGTAGATAATACAAAAAGAGAAATATTAGTAACACAATTACATAAATAGAGAGTACCAACTCTCTTACCTCTAGCCATAACAAGTGCACCCTTGGTCACCTTCCAAGATTCTGCTGTGAGGGTTATTGTACAACCCTCATCCCCTAACTTTCTTGCAGAAATCAAATTTCTTTTCAAGTTAGGAACATGCATCACATATCTCAACACCCATGTGTTTCCATTCTGCATCTTCAGCTGCACTTTACCTTTGCCAATAATCTTACAAGGCTCATCATCCCCTAGATATACTATTCCAAAATCTCCATGGATATAGTCACTAAAATATTCTTTATTAGGGGTAGCATGAAAAGATGCACCAGAATATAATACCCAAGATTCTATATTATTATGCAAAGAGAAAATTAAAGCATCTTGTGCAATACCTACAACCTTTGCCTCTTCCTTTCCTTCGTGCTGATTGTCCTCCTTAGGCTTTGACCAGCAATCTCTGCTTATGTGCCCCATCTTTCTACAATTCCAGCATTGTGGCCTTCTGCCATTTCTGGATTTGGACCTACCTTTCACCTTAGACTTAGATCTTGATCTCCTCTTACTCTTCTCTTTTTGCCTTCCTCTACTCTCAAGATTTAAAGCATTCCCTGATGTTTCCTCTGTGCTTTTCTTGCGAATTTCCTCATTCAAGATAACACTGACAACATCCTCTACTTTTAAAATATTCGAAGCAGATGCAGTATTAGAAACTGCCATTACCAAGCCATGCCAGCTTTCAGGCAAAGAACATAATATTAAAAGAGATTTTATTTCATCATCAAATACAATATTGACTGAACTTAATTGGTTAACAATACCATGGAAATCATTCAGGTGATTAGATACAGATCCACCTTCTTGCATATGCAAATTAAATAACTGCTTCATAAGATATACCTTATTAGAAGCTGAGGGTTTTTCATACAAATTTGCTAAAGTAGACATCAACTCTACCATTGTTTTTGCCTGTGATAAATTAGATATCACAGTGGATGCCAGACTCAGTCTTATAGACCCCAGAGCCTTTCTATCAAGAACTTCCCATTCTTCATCATCCATATCCTTGGGCTTCTTTGCAATCCCACCTAACGGTAAGTATAAGTCTTTCTGATACAGATAGTCCTCTATCTGCATTCTCCAATGTTGATAGTTCTTGCCATTAAACTTCTCCATTCTCAATTTACTTTCTTCTGCCATTGCTTCTCCCACTCAAATAGAAATCCCTACAAAAACCCCTGTGAGCAACCTGTAATCAATACACACTACACAGATCTGAACCACCTGTTAGTGAACCTGAGCTCTGATACCACTTGTTGGGGATCAACCAACAATATGATTACACTTATGAAAGCAATAAACCATGGAATTAAATCAGATAGACAAGTAACTAGAATGATAAATAGCACAGAACATGAGATACAAGAAACCACCTTGAAAACTTGTATTAAACTCTTTACAAAGGAATACAATGAAGAAACTTCTTTCTTCCACACCTCTCTCAGATGCACAAGATCTCTCTCTAGATCTCTATTCCTCAAGAGCTCTCTCTCTCAAGTACAATCAAATCCAACAACCTGGATTGATGCAACTCAGTACTGTTCTTCAAACATTCACAATATTCTACTCATACAACTCAAATAAGCTAAGAAGATCTTTCCTACATATAGAATTAGGAAACTTGAGCATGCTCTTACAACCAAAAGTTAAGCCTCTTAAACAAGGGCTCTAAAAACAATCTTGCTAATAATAGAAACGTGAACTTAAGACTAAGACTTAAACTCATCATGTAAACACTCGCTTCTGTCCTTGGAAATAGCTTTCTGGACGCACAGGTAACCGACGCCGGTTCCTGCCTGTTTGCCTGTGACCCTCGTCGGCTGATCCTCTACCGACGCTGGCATTTCTCTAACTATTCCTGACTGATGTCGGTCTCTCCTGACCGATGCTGGTGACTGTGTAAACTTGCAACTTTGTAATGCGCTCATACGTGAAGCTTTTAGGCTCCACACCTTAACACGCAGGGGTAAATTTAGAATTTTGACTTGAAATAGACTGATCAAAGTTAGCTAGCCCATAAATTACATTACACCATTGAGGGATACCCTGGCCAAAATCAACACTTGAATATGTCATTTTAACATCATTTTTCTTATTTTAGTGTTTTTAGGCCAAATTGTGCATTTTAGATAGAAACTAGCCAAAACCCTGATTGGAGGTTATCAATGACCAATTTTAGGTGTCTACAGTTTGCCCCTATTTTAGAAAGCATTTCAAGATATAAGCATAGTAATGTTTTCTCAAAGCATGCCTACAATTGTAATGATGATAAACTAACAGTATGATGCCCCCTCGAGGGAATGGTTGGCATAAGGGGATCAACAAATGGTCATTTGAAAAGAAATAAGTGAAATGAGGGGACCAAAGAAAGAAAAGATGATGGGGTGAAAACACAATGATAGAAAAAAAGTAGTCAAAATCATTGGGAATGTAAGTGGGATGGTATATAATGGTTTGCCCAAAGGTAGTTATAAGCATTGTACCCTGATAGTGGCAACATGGTATGATAACATAATGAGTTGCCCAAAGGTGGTTATAATCATTGAGAAGATGGCGCTGCCTCAGTTAGGATAGACAAATAAGATAATAACATGCCCATGTATAGGTAGAAAAAGTAAAGTAGTGACAACATAATGATTTGCCCAAAAGTGGTTATAATCATTGAGAAGATGGAGCTACCCTAGTTAGGACAAACAAACAAGATAATAACATGCCCTTGTATGGGCAAAAAAATTAAAGTGGTGACAACACAATGATTTTCCCAAAGGTGGTTATAATCATTAAGAAATGTAGGTGGGATGGTGTGCAATGATTTGCCCATAGATAGTTATAATCATTGGACCCTAATTATGGCAAACATGATAAACTTGGTCAAGGATGATGATGACTTAACACAGAGGGTAATGATGAATTACACCAACCTACTAATAGGGAGATGCTCATTCAAACTAATAAAGGTTGAAATTATTTCATGGTCAATTAATCTATTGGGGATATAATTGGGAGTGAAATTAGGATGTCAGTGCTGAAGAGATGCCATCATTATTGAATAGACTTCTTGAAGCTGAGGTTTGTTGTAGCATGTGATGATAGGATTTATGATAGAACACCATAAAGAATTGGCCAAAATATGCATAAAGACTGACTCCCATGATCCAATAGTCAATAAAAAATAATGCACCAATGATAAAAACCATGATGATATGTAAACATATGAATATGAATAGATTTAAGTGTAAGTGTGGGCAAAGAATCACCCAATGAACACACGTAAACTAAATCAAGGCAATAGTGTAGAAAGAAAACAAATAAGTAGACAAACAAACTAAAATAATCATTAAAAAACAAACAAATAATGCAATAAAAATCCTACGAACATTGCCCCTATAAAATAGGTGACAACTTAACAAACAAACTAAATGGGGGAATAAAAGAAAAGGAAGGGGGTGGTTGAATTGTCTCCATATGCACTAGGCAAGTGGACACTACCTACATAGTTCCATGGATGTCATATCGAATAAAAAAGTTTAGGCCAAATGTAGTTCTCTCAGGGAATGGGATGAATGTGATAATTGAAAAAAATAAACAAAATGGACGTGATAGAAGAATATGAATGGTGTTGCAAAATGGTAAGTGCGTGAGAAAAAAAGGCCAAGATGGATGGGAAAAATAAATGACAAGTGATTTTCTTATAACTTAGTAAAGGTTCCCAAAATACTTAAGGCAAAGAAGTGGTCAATGTTTTTGTTCTTTTCTAGTGATTTTTTGAAATGTTTTTAGAATTGTTTTGGAGTGTCACAACTCAATCGAGAATGATAAGACACTAAATGGTTCAAGATCACAAATAATGAGAGCATTCATACTTAGGTTGCTCATAAAATGGTGAGAACATGTCTTATGTTGATTGAAAAATGGTGAGAGCATGGCTTAGGTTTCTCACAAAATAGTGAGTGTAGCTTAGGTTTCTCACAAAATGGTGAGAGCATTTAAACTTAGATTACTCACAAAATGGTGAGAGCGTTCAAACTTAGATTGATCACAAAATGGTGAGAGCATGGCTTAAGGGTGATTGAGCTGACCTCAATAAGTATTGAATGCTACCTAAATAGTCCTAGAATAGGACCTCAAGTCACTGTAGTTTTGCCCTTACAATGGAGGAATTTGATTAGTGCACCAATCAATTCAAACAAAATAGGCACAGTTGGTAGAAAAATATAGTATGACAATAGAACTAATAAGTTGGTACGTCAAGGCTTAGTATTGCCCTTAGTTTGCCCATAGGTGTTTATTACAAGGACACAATGACATAGATCAATGGTACTAATTTTCCCAAAGGTGGTTCTAATTAGTAGTAAGACAGGTGGTAAGAAAGGACTAACAAACGAAGGATGTAACTATCAAAACTTCTATTACACTATCCCAAAATATGATCTATGTCTGAAGTTATTGAACAAAATGATGAATCGACTAGATACCTTGATGCTAAAACTATGTAATGAATGATAAAAACTAAGGTCAAATGGGCTAGGCTTTAGAACATACTGGGTCGATAGGTCAGAAATGGAAAGTGGATATGGCAAAGAGGATGTTTAAGAATGGTTTGTGTACAAAGAAGAATAGTGATAAAATGGCATAATTCAAATGGTCCTTATAGATAATACACCTTAGCCTTCAAGCATAGTACCACTTGAGATGAATAATATTCATTGGATTTGGAAGTTCATCACTGTCTGATGTGGCAAGCTTGTATGCTTCTGATCCATAATTTGTAGTGATGATGAAAGGCCCTATCCAGTCTGGTTTGAATTTCCCTTTATGTTTTTTCTCGGCCATGGTATTATTTTAGTTTTCTTTGAGAACAAGATCACCAAGTTCAAAATTTCTATACTTCACACACTGATTATAGTGGCATTTGAGTCGATTCTAATATGCTTGAATATTGTTGAGCATAGCTATGCATTTTTCATCAAGTATATATAGCTCTTATAGGTGAGCTACTCGATAGTCATGATCATCCAAGACATGCTTGAAAGAGATGTGTAATGATCAACCTCAATGGGAAGAATGGATTTAGTACTATAAACAATTGAGTATGGAGTGGCTCCTGTGGGGGTACAATGATTGGTATGGTATGCCCAAAGGGCAAGGATATCTGGATGTGCCAATTATAATCAACATCATTGACAAGATTTTTGAGAATGTTGATAATGATTTTGTTGGATGCCTTGGCCTAGCCATTACCTTGAGGGTAATATGCTATAGAAAAGTGTTGTGTGATATTATATTTAGTACATAATTAGTCTACATCTATGTTCTTGAATGATCCTCCATTATTAAATATAATGTTAGAGGGGATACTGTAGCGACAGATGAGATGATTGAAGATGAATTTAGAAAGTTTCTTTCTAGTCACATAAGTGAGAGGTAAATCTTCAACCCATTTAGTGAAATATTTGGTGGCGGTAAGGATATGTTTATGGCCATTAGATGAAGTGGGGTTAATCTTCCCAATGAGTTCAAGTCCCCATGTAGAAAATGGCCGTGGTGTCAACATCAGTTTTAGATTTTTTGTTGAGGCATGAATTAAATTATCATACCGTTGACATTTGTCACATTTATTTACATATGCAATGGCATATGAATCCATTGTGGGCCAATAATAACCAGTACACAAGAGATTTTTGGATATGACTACCCCACTATAATGGGCTCCACATACTCCTTTATGAAATTCTCTTAACACTAATGTAGACTATACTTAAGTTAAACAATAAAGCAGAGTTTTATCAAAACTATGATGGTAAAGAGAGGATCCAAGTAAAGTATAATGAGTGGAATGATGAATGAAGGCTTTGATATGTTTTTGAAATAGGTTAGGTGGTAGAACTTGGTCATGAAGGTAGTTGTAAAGGTCCAAGTACTAGATATAATTAGGACCAACAATATCACAAATCATGGCCACGATTGATAGTTCATGAGTTGGTATTGATAAAATTTTGACAAGGAATTGATACTCTTTAAATTTATCTATTTATCAAATTAGAGAGCCAATAATAGCCATGGCATCTACAGTTTTGTTACTAGCCCTTAGTATATTCTCAAACTAAGTGTGGGAAATTTGCTTTTTAAGAGCATCAACCATGTCTTTATATGGAACCAACTTATCATCTTTGGTCTAAGAATGATCTGTGACCTAATTGATGATTAACTAAGAATAACCATAAACTTGGAGATGAGATATATTCCATTGTACTACTTGTCAAAGTCCTGCAACAAATGCTTCATACTTGGCCATGTTGTTTGTACAAGGAAAGTTGATTCTAAAGGATATAGGGATTAGATCCCCCCGTGGTGTAATAAGAAATAGGCCTGCCCTCGATCCATGCACAGTAAATGAACCATCAAAGTATAGCTTCTAGGGTTGCTCCTCAAGGGGTGTATCAATAATGGTCATGATGGATTAATCAAGAAATGGAAATTTGAGTGGTTGTGTGTCCATGAGAGGTGCTTCAGTAAGTTGATCTACAAGAACTTGTCCCTTAATTGCTTTCTAATTGACATACTCTATGTCAAACTCACTAAGAAGCATGATCCATTTAGCCATTCTAACTTGAAAAGGTGTTTTAGATAGTAGATACTTAAGCGGATCTACTTTGGAAATGACCATGGTTTTATTATTCAACATGTAATGGCATAGTTTTGAGATGCAAAAACCATGGCTAGATAAGTTTTTTCAATAGGTACATAGTTATGTTCATATATAACCAAGGTATGGATTAAGTAGTATACAACATGCTCCTTTCCATTATCATCATGTTGAGCTAAGAGTGCCGCCAGAGCATAATCGGTAACTGATAGGTATAACAAGAATGAATTTCTTGGCATAGGAGGTAATAAAATAGGTGGATTGACAAGATAATCTTTGAGTTGTTGAAAATCTATTTGGCAGTGATCATATTAGTGAAATACAATTCTTTTCTTCAAAAGGTACATAAATGGATGGGACTTGTCTACTAACTAAGAGATGAAGCATTAGATGGACTAGATCTTACCCTGCAAACTATGGAGTTGCTTCAAATTGGTTGGTGGTGGCATCTTAGTTATAACATAGACTTTAGCTGGATCAAATTCAATACCTCTACGAGACATGATGAAGCCCAATAATTTTCTTGAAGTTACACCAAACACACATTTCTTCAGATTGAGTCTAACTTTGTACTCTTGTAGTCTTTCAAATATCTTACATAGCATTGTTGGATGGTTGACCCTAGTCTTGGATTTGCCCAATATGTCATCGACATAGTCTTCAATAATATCATGCATCATATCATGGAATATGATAGTCATGGCCCTTTGATATGTAGTTCTTGCATTATTAAGGCCAAATTACATCACCTAATAGTAAAATGTTCCCCATGGAGTGATGAATGCTATTTTATGCTGATCTTTTGGTGCTATTTTGATCTGATTATATCCTAAAAATCCATCCATGAGTGAAAGCATTTCATAACCTATCATGGATTTGATGATTATGTCAATATTAGGTAATGGAAAATCATCCTTAGGACAAGCTTTGTTGATGTCTTGAAAATTAGTACAAATTTTGATTCCTTTAGGCTTTTTGCTAATAGGGACTACATTAGAGATCCATTCAGAGTAGTCTATGGATCAGATACATCCTGCTTCTAAGAGTTTTTCCAACTCTTTCTTTACTAATACAACAATGTGAGGATGAATTTTAAGGAGCTTTTATTTTATTGGTTTGGCATCAATATTAACCACAAGGTGGTGTAGAACCAAGGTGTGGTCTAATCCTGACATGTCAGAATAGGCCCATGTAAAATTATCCACAATCTCCCTCAATAGAGCTACAAAGACATCACATTTTTCCTTTATGAGAGATGCTCCTAATTTTATCCATTTCAAGTTTGATAGAGTCCTAATGTTTACCTCTATTATATCTTTGACTAGAAGGGTCAAACCATCTTCTAGGATTGTAGGCAATGACTTGAATTGTTGGACTATGTCAGGGTCCTCTGTTTGGACTTGCTCTTCAAATTCTCCTAGGCATGATGAATTTGAGTCTCCTAATGATATATTTGGCCATGTAATAAAAATGATCATAAATTCTTAGAGAATTTGATCAAATACTTATTACTTAAAACTATACTCAGATCCACATGCAAGTTCATCGTTAGTGGTATCCTAGTCTAAATTCAAAGAAAAATAAACACCTCCATTTAATGACACCTGAAACAGGTTTTCACCACTAGAATAGCCTTTATCTGTAATTTTTCCCTGGTCAAAAAGTACCTCAAAGAGGTTTTCACTTTGGGACCTCAATGTTTTACTTATTTGTTTTTGGCTAAGGGTGTTCACTCGCTCTCCAAAATAAGCTGTAGGATCTAATGTGATTGAGAATCCTAATTTATGATCTACCAATAGAACATTATCTCTAAGGCATAAGCAATGATAGAATGCCTCATCATTTTAGAACTCATCAATCAACAAACTAGATTCTTGTTGGTTCCAATCTATTAGTTGGGGATAATATAATGGCAATGGATTGTGATGAATGACTTGGGTAAGGGTACAAATGACATTGATATCAAACAAGTTGGTTTTAGATAGGTTATCAAAGGTAAGGCTATGATCATACTCTACTTTGCTATCAACATCATCATCACTAGTCACTAGTGATGGAGTTTGAATAAAATATGTGGGGTCACCCCCAGGTGGTTTAAATCCAATTCCATAAGGTCTTTCATACTTAGTCATGGAAATTGGCTCGATGGCTCCTTGCTGATTTGGTCTGAGGCCTCTTCCTTCATAATCATGATGCTCCATGATCTTATTGGGAATAAGATACTTTGAATTTTTATAACAATCTACTTTGTTGTCATTGTATAACCATGATTCATATCCTTCAAGAGGGTCAGATCTTAGGCCAGATACTGGTATAAATATGACAGGGCCCTTATCTTTATTTTTTCATTGCTAATGTAGATGTGGAATGACTTTAGGTCACCCAAAGGTTTTTGGATTCTAGGGAATATTAGCAATATGAAATGATTATCCTGGTCCATTGTCTAAAATGGTGAAATGATTGGGAGCTTTAGGAGGTGGCATGTGGGAAAGGGAATCTAAGGTATTAGGATCTATGCAATTATCTGATGAAGGATCAATAAGTATAGCTTTTCCATTATCCTACTTGGAACTGGGATTCATACCATACTGATAATTATAGCTTTGAAATTTGGCCTCAAGATGCTTGTAGTGTTCATACAGGTGTAAATCTCCTGGAATATTCACCTCCATCCCTGAGTGGGAAAACTTGATATGTTGGTGCAGTGTTGATGGGATTACATGAATCTCATATAACCAAGGCCTACCTAGAAGCATGTTGTATGATAACTCAAGATCCAACACATGGAAAAGTGTATTATGGGTCAAAGCCCCAAAGATAATTGGTAAACTAATGGTGCCCTATGATTCTCTTTCCTGATTATCATAAGCTTTAATAGTTATTGTTTTTGGCTGGAGATATTTCATTATGTACCTAAAAAGCTTGATGAGCTTGAGGGACACTATGTTGAGGCTGGATCCATTGTCTATAAGGACACATTTCACTTTATTCCATCTGATATAAACTTCTATGTACAATGGGTTATTATGGAGTAGTCCAAGGGAAGACATATCACTTTGGTTGAATGTGACTTGTTGGGCTGGAGTTAGGTATGCAACCAAAACTTGAAAGTTATCAAGGGATATGTCACTAGCAATAGTGGATTGGGTCAAAAACTTGTTCAAGATGTTCTTGTGGATTATTTATGTTCACAATAAATCCAAAATAGAAATTTGTGCTGGTGTCTTCTATAATTGTTCCACAATATCAAACTTCTTATCCTGGTTAGTAGTGAATGGTTTATTCTAAAGCTGAATGGTTGGTTGGATAATAGGCAAAGTGGTGGATGGTTGTGGGCCTAGGATAGTAATCTTTGACTTCCAAGTTGTGATTGCACAATCAAGATTAGATATCAAACCATTATTTCTAATCGATGTTGGGAATGGTGTGGGACCATACATGATAAGTCTTGGTTATCAATGTACTTGTATGTGGTCATGTGATAAGAACAAGTTATCATAATAAGATCCAAAAGGGGAAGTTCTAGTTTGCTAGTTTGCCTGTATGCACTCCCAGGTCAAAGAAGGATTATCCATGTGATTTGGGTGAATATTATTGTTTAGCAATGGTCTAGGCTGATTAGTACTTGGTCTAGGATTAATGGAGATGGTATTAACACTACCCCCTATAATATGACCTATAACCCTATTGTAGTCATGTGCAATTGCATGGTAAGTTTGTTGGTTATTACCATTATGACCTTGGTTTTGTCCATTATTTTATTGTTGTAGATTCTACTATTTATTTTTTTGATTCTACTATTTTGGCCTTTAATTTTGATACTATTGATTTTGCTATTGCATTGGCTATTGTTATTGTTGCCGGTTATTTTGCTGCTATTAATTGTTATGTCAAGGAAAGGGGTTTTGATAAATCCCAAGAGTTTGATTGGAAGTGGAAGCATCATTATCCAGTTTTATCTCCCCATTCTCCAACATATTCTTGATTAAATACTTTATTTGGACACATCTTCATAGATTATGCTCATTAACTTGATGATAGTCACAAAATTCATTTTCATGATACCAATCAGGGTAAGGAATGCCTTGTAGATAATGCTTTTGTATGGGCCAACTAGTTAGATTAGTGGTAGTAAGCTTGTGAAATATAGACCCAATAGGTTCTCCTAGGTCACTAAATACACGATGTGTAGGGATGATTCTTCTAAGAGGAGGAGTTTGCAATGGTAAAGGCTACTGTATTTATTGTGTAGGTCTCAGTTGTTACACTTGTGACATTGGTTAGAGAGGTTATTGGGTATGAGTAAGCTAAAAAGGTGGTGCAGATGATGTATACATAGTTTGGACATGATGAAATTTGATTACTCCATTTCCCACAATATTACTATTTCAGTTGAATTACTTTGGTCTTTCTTGATTATTGGCCTATGTCAGTTACGATGCTTGCATTTGATTTGTATGTTGGTCATTTCCATGATTGGTACCTTGATTTTTATGAGTTGAATTAAGCTTTATGACCCCTTTATTGATGAGTTCCCTCTTGATCAACAAACCTTTATCAATGATCTCTTTAAATGTATGTGCACATTGCAGTTCCATATGATAGGTTATCTCACTATGAAATTTTTTAGTAAACACATCAACTAATTGTTTATCTAGTAAACTATTGGTGAAATGGATTTTAAGGGCTCTCTATTTCTGTAAATAACTTGCAAAACTCTCCCCAGCTTTCTGATTTGCTTGTGTTAGGTCCACTAATGATATCTCATGCTTGAGATTGTAGGAAAAGTGCTACACAAATTTATCAAAAAGATCATCAAAGTATATTATTGAATTCTTGGGAAACTTCAAAAACCACTCTAAAGGCTTGTCCAACTAGGCTCCTTGGAAATGACAACAAAAGCTATATGTCACTATATGCCACTAATTGACATGCGACAAAGAATTTAGTCAAATGGGCCTTAACGTCACCTTTCCCTTTATTCTTATCAAATTTGGATGGTTCATATCTTGGAGGAAATGGTATATATAAATATTCCATGTTGAATGGATAGGAATACACATCATCTAATTTTAACTTCTTAGTTTTCTTCCCCGCTAAAATGATAGCAATCACATTCTTCATCTATTACAATTCTTGGGATAGGAAACTAGAAGGGATATTGTTTTGAGGGAGAATTTGGGTTTGGATAGATGGTTGGGAGGTCACTAGTGAAACAATTTAACCAAGGTATGATGGAGACACTTGTTGGGGTACATTGGCTTGGTTGGGGAATGGACAAAGAATATGCATAGTGGATTTGGATGTACTTGGAATTTTACATTTGGCTATGCGATATTCTAGTTTGGGTTGGTGATAAAGGTTTGACCTGGGGGATTTTATGGTTGGGATGAAGGGATATATAACATGCCTATGGTGGTTGAAAAGGGACATGTTGCCAACTAATTAAACCTTGTTATTGAGTAGGAACTTATGGACCAAAACCCTGTCTCTAGATTTGTGGCACATTTTGAACCAACGATTATCTAGTAGGTACTTGAGAAACATGGGGACCTCCTTATTACACAAATCCCTATGAAGAAGTGAAAGCATGTTACAAATTCAACATATATCACTGAAAAATATTTGCATGTTGATAACTAGTCATTGCTTGGTTTTGAACTGGCATATTATTCTGTGACTAAAGAGGTATGTTTGTCGTTACCTAGCAAGGAAGAATATTAGTTTCCCTCGATTGAGGTGGAAATGTATTCATACTTTGTTACATTGATACACTATACTATGTCTGCCATTGTGGAATACCACTTGCTACTTGTTGAGGGGGAGTAGGATTCATCACATTCTATCATTGAGGCATAACATTAGCCATTTTTTGATTATCTAATCCTATAGGTTGTACACTTAACGAAGTGGCTGGTTGAGGTTGAGGTGCAGAAACTCTTATTCCTTGGTATGATGATCTGCTCATGGAATTAACTATAGGAACATGTTGTTAGCTAGTTATTTATGTGTTAGTACCACTTTGATCAAGATTGAACACTATTTGCACATTGTCTACTATGTTTATCTCACTATTTAGTGTAGAAGTTTAAGACACTTCTTCAATAATTGGCATATGTATCAAGTTATCTATCGAAGCAGTTTATTCAAATGGGTTGGAACTTGGATTCTCTTATCTTATTAATTCCATCAACACCCCTATTAAAGGAACTAGGTTAACGAGAAGTTTACTTACCATGTTCATTTGATTAAAATCATTTTCTAAATTCAGGTAGGTTTGGTATACTATTTACATTTGGTTAAAGTGATCTTCCATGATGTTTTTCCTTGATTAGATATATTGGGGTCTTGGTATGTTGTTTGGACTAGAGCCATGGGATTACTAGAATAAACTTATTGATTGTAAATGATATTGTGTGGCACTCTTACTAGACTTGGTAAATTTTCATGGTGGAAGTCTGCCAGAAACTTATCCCCTACCTCTATGGCCCTAACCAAAATCTCATCTTTGTTCTCTAACAAATGTCACTCAAACAAAAATGGATCATACATGGAAGATGTATTAGTAAAATTTGGTTGTTGAAGTACTGGCTTGTCTACCATGGGTATTGTAGCTAAGTATTACATGGTTTGTTCTTGGTCCTATTCTGTATAAGGTGGTGTGTTAACCAAATAGTTAGCTAATGGATCTTGGCCTTGTGCCCTTGATTGAGTATTATAAGAGGGATA
Source organism: Torreya grandis (assembly GCA_037957365.1). Classification (NCBI taxonomy): domain Eukaryota; kingdom Viridiplantae; phylum Streptophyta; class Pinopsida; order Cupressales; family Taxaceae; genus Torreya; species Torreya grandis. The sequence goes on from JARHVA010000430.1 coordinate 3,384,354, forward strand.
AGAATCCATCTCATAAGCAATGTTATTTGCATAGGGGTCTTACACCATTTATTCCTATAGAACTCCATTACTAATCCCTATATTGTACATGAGTCCACTACGAGTATAGGAATATATGTTGGGATCCATAGTCAATGCTTAGTGATAAAAGGTCAAAGAGTTATACAAACTCTAAAAGGATAGAATCTAAAATAAATGATGCCTTTAACTTGGTCTAGATTTTTCAAAAGGATCAAAAGGTTTATTCAAAGATTTGTGAGGAAACAAGCTAGCATAAAATATCTAACATTTCACTATTCATACAAAGATAAGCAAGTGAATGGACCAAAAATCAAAATGCCAAACTTTAAGGTTGAAGTGTTTCAAATAAATCTAATCTAGGAAATTAAAAGTTGCTAGGTCTTTTGGCCAAATGTGATGTCAAAATCTAGGCTCAAACAAGGCATGTGCTAGGACTCTTAGCCAAATGGTATCAAAATCTAGACTTTGAAAATAGATGAAAGTTTTAATCTAACAGATTTGAAACACTTCTAACAGACACTAGGCATTTGATTCTTGGACATGAACTTGGTCAACTAAGTATAAGGTATGAAACAAAAGGCACTTTAACAATAGTTTATTTTCTCATAAATAATGGTATAAAACTTGGTTATTTTTGACAAGCAAGCTAGACAAAGGTGAATAGTATACCTATGCTTTAGATGAAGGATCAAAAGTACACTTGGGTCGATATGAATATGTAGGAACAAATTTGGAATTCTATGTAAGAGGCTCCATGAAATAAAGTTTGAAATGATTTAGGCAGCGTAACGATGCTATACTACCCAAAAGGTGTGACACAAAATTTTTTTTAAAAAAAAATCTCTAAGGTAAAGACATTTTTTTTCACAATTTTGACAACATAACACTACCCTTCTTAACTCAAAATGTTGTGGTGTATAGACTTAAAGTGCAAGTTTTTAATACAAAATAACTTAAGTCTATCAAGTGATGATAATGATTATGAGTCTAAAATGACCTTCAACCTAAATTAGAAATTAAACCTAAGTTCCCTTAAGTTTAGTAAAAATGGTGAACCCACTTAACAATCAACCCTATGAACTTGTAAAGGTGTAATTTCAAATTTAAATTATAAGGGACTTAAACAACTTTGGTAAAGGTCTAGACTCAATTGGGTAGCATAACTGTGCCAAAGTGGATGATATGACTCTCAAGCTTTTGATGCACTTTTGAACAAGGCAAATAGATGATCTCACGTGGGCAACATAATGCCTCTTTATTCAAATAAAAATGAGGACCATGTGTTGGGTTTGGATTATTTGTTTACACCAAGTTTTGACTCCAAACAAGACTTTACTCTAGGACAAGACCAACTAACTAATCACCCTTAGATCATAAATTGACAAGGTTTCTTGGTATTGTTGGAATCCATCAGTATACATCATTTGAGAGGATTTTAAGTGTTCATCCAAAAGTAAATGCACATTACATAATAGGGTTTTTACACCCCCTTTCTCTCAAATGACATTAATATGACATGTACTTTGAGGTGCACCTTGCACCAATAATACTTTCATGGTAAGTGGGGATTTGTCTAAATTCTAACAAGTTTCTAAATGATCTAGGGGAATCAATTGCATAATAACTTTCTTGCCAAACAATGCAAAAGAAAAGCATGGATTTTGGGTCCATATCACTAGGCTTGTTGCAAAAAGGTCTAGTCCTTTTTGCAACCACTACATCCTGATATTCGTTTAATGTAGTGCAATGTCTAAAGTGCCACTACGTCTCATGTGAAACTCTTAAAGAGTCAAATAAAGTCAATGCCAGGAGATGAAATCCCAAGTTAAAGCTTCCCTAAAGAACTTGCAGGAGGTGATGAAGTCCCCCTTGCAAGCCAAGATACATAAATAAATAAAGCATGAAAATAGAAAGACTTTAGGGTCATTTTCAAGGTCACCCAAACTTTGATGAGTTTTTAGGGAGTGCTTTAGATGGATTTCTTTCTAAGCTTTGGACTAGGCTACTTGTAATGGGAATGGTGCTTTTGATTCCAAGGGTTCCGTATAGGGGATAAATGGAAGAACATACATGCAAAATTTCTCTCTTTTCCAAACAAAATTAATCTAATCAACTATTTCAAACAAAAATTGACAAGTGTGTTCAATTTTAAACCCAAATGAAATATTTTGTGGTGTTCAATTTGACCCCTTGGTCTTAGTTACAAACTTTGAAAAACATTCATCAAAATCACCTAAATTCTTTGTTAAACACTAAAAAAAAGTTCCTAATCAAATTTTAAGCATGTAAAAGTGATTTAAACATGTTTTGAGCAAATATCCCACTTGGTCTTGTAAAAAAATTGTTAGCTTGTCCTTTAATTTTGAAGCCCTTTTGAGTTTGAAACAAGAAACTTTGAAAAAGTAGGTCTTGGGTCTATGTTTTTGGGAAAAAATAGTGACCAACATCGATCAATACCATCGATGTCAGTTATGGCCAACTGAGATTTGACCAATGTCGGTTAATCCAAGTAACTGATGTCAGTATGTCTGCCAACGTCAGTTACTAAGTAAAAACTGTGGCAACCAAAAATGGAAAAATAAAGTTAGAAAATCAATTTGCAAGAGTTTTAAGAGCTCAAATAAGTTTTTTAAGGTTGAAAAAGGATCTCCTTCATATGTAAGATGCGTTTAGTCCCACCAGGCATGCCATTATGTGATCTAGGAATTTGACCCAAGAGAGGATGGTTAGTATGGTGTTAGTTCCAAAATGAAAACAAAGTGAAATAAACACACTAATATCATAACATCTCTAGGCCTAGACACTAGGAAGAGCTTAGTTAACAAACATAAATGATAAGCACAACTAGAAAACAAGGAATGAAAACACAAGAATTCCTTCACTTTCATTGGATGCTCCAAATGCCTTTGTAATGGTGGCTTGCTTGGCTTGTGCTTCAAGAGGTCTTCTTCAATGGAGTATGGCTACTTTCATATCCTCTTGGCACCTTGTGGCTTTGGCTTGGCTTGGAATTAATTTGTTATGGTAACACTAGTTTCTTGAAGCTTTTTGGAACCAATCCTGCATTATAACTTTTCACTAATTAAGCTTAGAAATGGTGTTGTGAGGCCTCCTATTTATAGATTTTTGGATTTGATCAGAATTAACCTCAACCATCCATCTCAAGATTGAGATGTGTGGTTGAGGATTAATTCAATTTTTCAATTAAAATTTGTAATTATCCTCATCATGGCATTGGAAGAAGGGGTAATTAAGAGGCATGGAGGGCATAATGGAAGGCATTGATGAGGCATGGGAGGCATGAATCCTAATATTTGTGGCATTTATGGCTTAGGGATGTCTTCCCAAGAAATGAGGTCACTTGATGATGTAAATATTCCATATTTATTTCAAAAAATAAATATTCAACAAGCTTCGATGGAATTTTTGATTAGGCCTTGATTTGGGTTAATTAGCTCTTAAGCATGATTAAGCACTTTATGCACAAAATACTCAAATTAATCATAATACCTTGTTATTGGTCTTAAATTTGACTAGATTAGAATTAGAAGTCCACATTAGATGCGTTGGATGCATATTCTGATTTAGAATGTTGCCAAAAACAAATAACAAAATCACAAGTCTTGTGCAAAATATTTGATAAGAAAGAGTAGTCTAGAGCATGTAGGTGTAAATTTGGCATTTTGACTCGAAATAGACTGATCAACATTAGCTAGCCCATAAATTAAATTACCCCATTTAGGGATACCATAGACAAAATTGACACTTGAATATGTCATTTTAACATCATTTTGCTTGTTTTAGTAATTTTAGGCCAAATTGTGCATTTTAGATGGAAACTAGCCAAAAACTTGATTGGAGGTTATCGGTGGCTAGTTTTAGGTGTCTACACCTTCTTATGTTCTTGAACACCTTAAAGAGAAGATATTAAAAGAGAATATAGCAAAAAAAATCAAAGAGATGGAGCTGAAGATAAGGAAAGAGGAGGAGAATCAAGATCAAAAGGCTAAAGAGAGACCTTAGTCTTTCCCATCTTGGAACCAAGTCATGTATTCAAGAAAACCCAAAGTTGCTCAATCCCCACCCCTCCCTCCTCAATAATCTAGGTCATTTCCATCTTAGAAATCCATTCAAAGTAGTGGGTAGAAGGAGGAGGTGGTGATTACTAAAGTCAGACAAGAGACATTGTAGCCTCCATTCCTTTCCCCTCAAAAGTCTAGAGCCTTTCCTTCATGGAGAGCCATTCAAGGGGAAAAAGATAAAAAAAGAGGTGACAGTGATCCAAGAAGATCAAATTCAAGATAAAAATTAGGTATTTATGGCCCAACCATTGGATCTATCTCATATCCTTGAATATTTCCAAGGGTCAACCATGCCACTTTTAGAGCAAGAACCTCTCCTTTATGAGGTTAATGAATAAGTTGTGGCTGAGATGAATGAAGTTCATGAAGATGAGAAAGAGGTTTCAATTTGAAATAAGGTTCCCTCCATTCCCAAACCCATCACATCTCATCCTTCACCTTAAACCCATGAGCCTATCCATCAACCTTCCACCTTGCCCTTTCTTGAAAAAGAACCTATCTTGAGGGAAGAAAGTGAAGAGGAAAGGTTTCAAGTCATGGCAGATCAAGAAGATATCATGAGTGAATATGAGGAAGAAATCACCATAGGGACTCCTCTTGGTGAAACAAAGATTGACTCAGCCTTCTTGAATGAAGAAAAACATATGAAAGATTCTTCTACAGCTATGCATGAGAAAGAATATACTATCAAATATGAAGGAGAGTAGTTTCAAGTCATTCCTTAAAAGGTTGCAGTCCTAGGGGAATCTCTTAAAACCAAGGTCAAGGTTGTTATTCTTAGAGATGATTCAATACCTTAGCTTGATCTTGGACCACTCTCAAAATATTGGTAACATCAAGTGGATCTCTTTCATGAATAATTTGATAAGTTTGTAGCTGATGATGAGGAGAACAAGGTCACTCAAGGTACCAAAAGACCTCAGGGACAATGCTTGGATAAGGTGTCACTTGTAGGGATTATAAATGATAAGCAATATGAGAAAGATCCTAAAGAATAAGATTAGTTTGTATTTTTTAGTGATTAGTTTGTTGTTGATGACTCACTCTAGAAGGTGCTAAAGAAGTGGGCAGGTAGGAAGAGTACATCATTAAAGGTCATGTTCAGTAAACATCCTACTAAATAACTTATACCATCTCTTGGACTGGGTGAGTCTCTAAATTTCATTTTTAGTCTAGGTAGATCATCCTTTATCATGGTTATTTAGGTTACATGTATATTTTAGGATAGTTTTGTTTAAATTCCTCTAAGTGTTGCTTTAGCACATTTGTTTGTTGTCCTTGTTTTAGGTTAGTTTCCTTTTCAATAATTGATCTGGGCACTTTATCTTGTTTTATTCTCTTTTTGGTCCTTGTTTTATTTCAAAAGAGGTTACAGTATGGATTGGCACAAGGTTAATATGTTGGATCCAAATAGAGACTGCATGCCCAGTGGACTAGACTAGGCACATGGTTTGGGTTCTTTTTTATAGGTAGACATGAAACCCCTATGATTTACCAAAGATGTGGGCCATTTTGGCCCACATCTGAATCTTTTGAAAAGAGGAAGATCCAAGTGTATTTTCATGGTGCCCAAGCATTCAAAAGCATAGACCTAGTTACACAAATCTAAATAATTCATCAACACATTAAAATAATGATCAAAGGATGAATTATGCAAGTTTAAGGGCCAAACTATCACCAGGATGTCACGTAGAAGTAGTTATGGACCTATCAACTTGAGCACTTAATATCTCCACCTAGGAGGCTTTTAGGAGCATCAAATCAAATGGGTTTTATCCTTATAGCTTCATGAGAATTTCTTATAAATTTTGGACCTCTATGTTTCTCATGATTCAAGATCTAATCTTTCAAAGTTGGTCAAAAAACATAAGATGTTCATGCAAATGTCAATTAAAGCTCAAGCAAAAATCTACCTATGATTAAATTTGATGTCTTGTGGAATGTCAATCACATTTTAAAAAATGATGAAAGATGGTTGTGCAAATGTTAAATTTAAAGATAGACTAAGACAATATTTTTGAGCTTAAATTTAATGATCACACGACCATCAATGATGGTCATGAAAATGTCAAATGACATCCTACAGATCATCAATTTTAAGATCATAAATTAGCCATTGGGTTTCAAATAATGGGTCCTAGTAAGATCAATGATCCTCACTCAATCATGCATCTCAATCCAATGGTGTGAGATGATTCAAATAGTTAGAGAGCTTGAGGGGTCAACACATGGCACAAGTGCATGGAGACACAAATTGATAGCAAGATCTTGAGGATTAATGTGCATTTTCCAAGTGGCACCAGTAGGGACAAGGTTGAAAATTCAAAGGTGGATCTGAGGGCTCACACTTGTTTGTATCTAGAAGATCTGACAGAGCAAAATAGAGTTAATGTGTCAATGAGCCAGGTCAAATTTTGACAACAAATTAAAATGAAGGTGAGCCTAGGGTTTTCAACAAGGGTTGAGAGTCCATGTTTGACCATGGAAAGTAAGTTTTTTTAGGTTATTCCTAAAGCCATTTAAGCTCATTCCAACACCAAGGAGTGGTCTAGCTGATGTAGTCAAGTATGAGGAACAAAATAAACCACCATTAGAGCTTAATGTGGACCTCTTGTTCAGCTTTTTTGTAGCTTGTAAGGTTCATTCTTGTGTCCTTGTTTGATTTTATAAAACAAGGACCTAGTTTTGATGGAATTTTGTCTCCTATAGATACTTAATTAGAGTCTAGAAGATGCTATATGGTATATGGGTCTGTTTTAATATAAGGACTATAGGAAAACCAATGTTTTTAGATTGGTTTTCCATCTATGGTAGATCTATAAAAATGGGGAAAGTATGTGATAAATGGAAAAGGGGATCATTTTTTGATGTGGCTCCATCATCATCAAAGAAAGTAATCCACTATTCAAGGCATGACATGATTGTTAGTATGAGGATTTGAGGATTTGATCCTCATAATCATGGCAAGTGGACTTAGAGTCCTGAGATGGTGAATTAGTAATTGGAGAGGTCGTTAAAGGCATTATTTCTATTTAAACATATTTTGGGCACTATGCATAAGAAGCCCTTGTATTTTAGTGAGATCCCTCAACCAATGAGAGGAGCTTGATGATTATTTAGATAACAATATAATTTTTTTTGTTGAACATGGCATGAAAATAAAAGGGCAATCAAAGGCTACCACCTCACTCCTTGATCTGGATGGCGTTCCTCTCTCTTTGAGTGCCAAAATCCCCACTCTCTTACTTCTCTTCTACTATAAGTATAACCTTTGAGCTATTATTTTGAATCCCTCTCATGGGCATGACTAAACTCTACCAAAATTGAATCTTATAACCTCTTGAGATAAATAAGATGTCTATTTTCAAATTTCATGATATTAGACTAATGTGTTCATGTCAGTTTTGATTTACATAAGTGGTAAATATTTCTCCCTTGCCAAGTCTTGATTTCACCTAGCTAGTAGATTGTTTGGTTATGGTTATTTCTAGTGTTTGATATTATCTGAATAAAGCCAACAATGGACATGTTGACTAGATTAGTGCCTTGAACTAGGCCTCTCCATCATCTCCCTTAGGTTTATCTCACTTGATGAACCTCTACATGAAATTTTAATGCAAGACAGACATTTGGAGTCATAGATCCCATTATTTTTTTCTATCTCACTAGTGTTTTAGAGGCTCAATTATGAGTAGATGGACAATATTCATGGTGCATCACCATAACTTAGAGTAGGTTTCCATTCATGCAACTCTTTATCCCTTTTCACCCCAACTATTACTAGGTTTTAGAGATAAAGGTCCAAATCCTAAAAATATGAGGAGCTAGCCTCAAAAAATATCTTAGAGGTCTAGTCTAGATATAGATAACCTATGGCCTTAGACCATTCCCATGTTAGTCTAGGTATGGGTCAGAATTTAACAAACTTGACCCCTATTAGGGTATAATTTGGATAGCTAACATGAGTTAGAAGTTTTTACCCCATGAATTTATGAACCACTTATGTTGTTAACTAAAGATACATTTTTTTGTGGACTAGTTGTTTGTGCAGTTAAACTAATTTGGCCTAGATTGGATCACACTTACATGTCATCTATTGTGTTTGGAACATTACTTTACTTAGAATCAATAGACACTTTTTTGATAGCTGGGGCATTGAACATGTCTCCAACTAAAGTGTTTTACATGAATGGGTTTATACCCTATATTAACTTGTTAATTTAGTTAAGACCCCTGTTGAAGGAGCTAGCCCAATAAGAGGAACATTTGACATGGTCATGCTATTAAAGTTATACACTAAGTTCAAATAGGTCTGGTATGCTATCTACATTTGTATAAAATGTTCCTCTATGAGGCCTTTTCCCTTGATAAGCATACGTGGGTCTTGATACATCATCAACACTAGATCTTGAGGTTTTTTAGAAGAGGCATGTTCAATGATTTGATTATATGATATGTTAAGAGGCACTCTTACTAGACTAGGCAAATTTTCCTAAGGGAAAACTATTGTAAACTTAGCCCCTACCTCCATAGCTCTAATTAAAACTTCATCCTTATTTACAAGTAAGTGATGATCAAATAAATAAGGATCATAAGACGATGGCATAGTAATGTGGTATGGTTGTTGTTAAACTTGTTCTACAACTGATGGTATGCTAGATAGATATTACATTGTTTGGTCTTGGTCCTATTTCGAGTATGGAGGTATGTTGACCAAATAGTGAGCTGAGGGATCTTGGCTTTGTTCCCTCGATTGAGTGTTATGAGGTGGTTAAGGATTTGTATCATAAGCTACATCATCACCATATGGGTCTTGAACAAAGTAATCTGGTGTGACTACATTATCATATCCTAGATTATACATTATCATATCCTAAATTATACATGGCTCCACTACAAGTATAGTGAGACATATTCAAATCAATGATGAATGTTTTGCAAAAAGGTCTTAGAGTTTTTCAACTCATAAAAATAATGTCTAAAGTACAAATGGTTTGAACTTGGTCTAAATTGGTCAAAAAGTGGAACTATGTCTCCAACACTGTCTATGCTAAGACTTGGTCTAAAATAGTTTAACATCAAATGTCTAATGGTAAATGTCTTACACTAAAAGGTCAAGTAGATGAAATAAAACTAGAATTCTAGACTCTAGGTTTAAAGTGTTTCAAACAAGTATAATCTAAGAAAATAAAAGTTACTAGGTCTTTTAGCCAAATGTAACATAAAAGCTAGGCTCAACACAAGCATGTGCTAGGACTTTTGGCAAAACAAGGCACCAAAGCTAGACTTTAAAAAGAAGGCATGAAATTTAATCTAACAAATTTAAAACACTTTGGCATAAACTAGGCATTTGAATTTAGACATGAACTTGGTCAATTGGTATAAGACATGAAACAAAAGGCAATTAGAGATAGATTATTTTTCCAAAATCTAGGCACAAATAATAGTTTTCAAAGTGGGTAAATAATTAACCTAAGTTACACAACCCAAAATAGAAAGACCGATGTCTAGGCCCAAATTACACAAGGCATAAACAATAATCAATGTTTGGATTTAAACTTGTCATGGTTAGTTTCAAACTCAATGTATAAAAATAGGATTCTTAAATAGACAACAAGCTAAACAAAGATGAAAAACATAATGACACTTGGCATAGATCCAAAAAGGCATACTTGGTTTGGGTTTGAAATTGGAATTTGGAAAACAAGTCAAATAAGTCTATGAAATAATTTGAGTAGCATAACAATGTTATCACACTCTAAAGATGTAATCAATGATTTGTTTCAAGACTTAGATGCATAAAGGTTTGAATTGAATTAGGTAGCGTAACATTACCCTTTTCAATCAAATGACACACATAAACAAGATTTGTCAAAAGACTAAGGCAAATGCATGGTGTCAAATGGGAAGATTAATGCCTCCTTAAACAACTAAGTGATGTATACACAAGACTCATTTTGACATGGCATGATAAACAAAATATATAGTTTATACTCAAGACCAAACAAGAAAGGATAAAATGACATAAAACACTTAAGTGTAACATCCTAGATCCTAAAACTGACAAGGTTGCATAGTACTATCAAATTCCATCAATATAGTTACTCTTGGGAGGATTTTAAGTGTTAATCCAAAAATTAAAGTGCATAAAAAGTAGGGTTTTTAGGCCCCCTCTTCTTCCAAATTTTTTTACCATGACATATAACTTTGGGCTACTCTACCTGCATCAATAGTATGTTCGTGATACATGGGGTTGTTATAATCTATCAATTTTTACATGTTTTTAGATGGTCCCACGTGTGCTTAACACTAGAGATGATATCAAATCAATTGAGTTCATATCAACTAGATGACTATGCATGTGTATATTCCTTTGCATAGTGATTTCATTCGTGTACTTCTTAGTGGAATCCCCTGGTTAGCCAGACTTAACTCGGATTTTTATTATGATCATAGAGGCTAGTCGATCACACCCTTGGCAATCATAGTATCTATGCCCTGATTTATATAACCTACCATGGAGTATGGTTGGTACGATGTTGGGAGATGAAACCCCATGTTAACACACCCCTAGAGAACCTGTGAGGGAGAAGTGAGCTCCCACCCACAAGCTAAAATGCATGAAAATAAATGACTAGTGAAAAGAAGTTAAGGTCACATTTAGATTACCCAAACCATACAAATTTGAGGAGAGCCTTAAAAAAATTCTTTTCATTCTTTTAGAAAAGGCATAAATTCAAAGAAAGATCACTTTTGGTCACCCGCGTTCCCTAAAGGGGATGGGGGGAGAACATACACACATCAATCATTTTATGAAAATAAACAACTTTGAAAGAATAAACATAAAACAAACACTCTTAAGAGTATGTAATCTAAGTGTGAGTGTTAATTTAAATCTCCAAAATGAAATTTTTAGGAAAATTTTTCCACTTGGAATTTGTTTTTGAAAACTTTGAAAAACAAAAATGACTTAAGCAAAAAGATTATTAAAACACCAATTTGAAATGTGAAATTTTCAAGTTTAAAGTTTTTAAAATGTCTTCCTCTTGGCCTTTGGGTCCTGAAAACATGTTAGGAGGTTTTATTTTTTATTTTTTCATAATTTACATCCTTGAAAGTTAGCTAATAAGACACAAAAATTAATCTTAAACTATCAAAACCTGCAAGAAACAAGTTAGAAGGCTAACTGAACACACAAAAAATAAAAAAAAAGCAGTTAGTGTTTTGATCATAACTTCTAAAATATGTATCAGTTTGTCTCAAATTTTTTGAAGGTTGTTAATAGCTTCAAGATGCTCCTATATTAAAAAAAAAGATAAAAGAGTGAATAATTTTTTTTATTAGCTTTGTATCAACCATTTTTAGCAGAAAACCATAAAATGAAAGTGGCAGTTACTAAAAAAATCATAAATGCTAAAATATAGAGAGTTGTTTTTTGAAAATTTTAGAATATATTAATAACCCACTTAAATATATTTATAAAACAATTTATTAAAAAATATTTAATACATAATAATTTATTAATTATTTATGGTACATTTTTATTTTAGCAAAGCAAAAACAAAAACATAATTAATAACTAAGAACAAAACAAATTTGTGGGGTGTGCGCTCATGAAGAGTTCCACCAGGAGTACCATTATGTGAGCAAGGAATCCAAGAGGGGAGATTAGTATTGGATTATTTAAATAAATCAAATCCAAATAAACACACTAAATCCTAACACCTCTAGCCGAGACACTAAGGAGAGCTTAGTAACAAGTAAACAAACACAATAAAAACATAAAAGAAAGACTATTTTATCTTCCCTAGAGCTTCCAAATGGCTTGTTTAATGGATTGATCAGATTGTGATTAAGAAATATTTATCAATGAATCTCTATTTCTCCACTTCTCCTTCTCACCTTAGCTTGGCATGTTGGCATGGTAACACTACAATAAATCTTTTTCGAGGTATTTTGGCATAATAATATTGCACTATGAAAGCTTGGTTTAGAGGTGTCTTGGCACTTATATTTATAGGTATTATAACTAACTCTAACCCTAGGGAGGTTAAGTTCAAAACAAAATTTGGTTGAGTCAGTCTAACACTGAGTTGAGTTAGGCTAACTCTATGTTGAGTTAAAGATAATCATGAGGGCTATGTGAGAGACATGGGTCAATAATGATGATGTCTCTCACCCACTTCTAATATTTTACAATTGGATTGAATACTCATAGAATATATTCTTGGTTGAATTTATGAAAAAATAGAAATTCATTAATTCTCCATGATTCACTTGGCCACTTGTCATGAGAGTCAATGAATAAATTTAATTAATGAATTTAGAAAATAAGAAATTCCAAAAGCTAGAGCTTTTAGATATTTGTGTGATGTCATTATGATGTCATAGCATACATTATGAATTTTTAAAAATAAAAATTCACCAATTAGTCATGAACATTTTAACTATGCATTTAATTGGGTTTAATAAATTCAGCAATTTATATTAGGTTAATTGCATTTTCTAAATTCATGTAAGGTTATCCCTCACCCTTGCTTGAGAACGTCAATTTGCTAGGTCATAATTTGACTAGGAATGAATCCGTGAGAGATTATTGTTTCATATGATAGGATACCCCAATTAGGGATGTCTCAACATGATTTTGAGCTTTGATGAATGATGCATAATCAAATTTAGGATGTTCAATGATTCTTATGCTTAATTTGCAATGGTTGGTAGGAATCCATCTAAAGTCTGATCGAAGACTAGTTGTGGCTAAATTTAGGTGTCTAAAGAATAAAGGTAGCTGAGCTAAATCAAGATACATCATGTATCCAAGCATTTCTTACATAATCTAAAGGGACCTCAGGCCAATGTAGTTTAACAAAAAATGATAAAAAATAGAATGAGGAATAAAATAATAAGAAATGATCAATGTGAATGATTTGATTGTAATTGCCAATGCAGATATGCTCATCCTTATTAACATTAATACAACTAGAATGGTCAAGAGGTTGATTAGATCAAGGAGGTTGATAGGATTTACCAAGTTTACCAAGGAGAAGTTTTTGTACCTCCATTACTTGTAAGATTTCCTAATCTAATTTTTGCCACAAACCATGATATAAAACACCATGATAACTTAGCCAAAATACGTAAGGACTTCTAATCTAGATAGTTGAAAACATTACAACGATGGTATGATTATGTTGATAATTTGGATGGACTCAAGAATAATGTGCAAAGAATCACCTAATAAACACATATAGACTGAGTCAAGGCACAACAATGAAAACAAACAAATAAAAAAATAAACATACAAAAAATAAGCAAACAAACACACAAAAATCCTAAAATTAAAAATAAAAAAAAAGCAGTCATTAACCAAGTCAATATATATGCATGAAGGCTCAAGGGAAGGATAAATAAGTGGTGCCCACACAAGTAAGGATACATGCTCAAATGGTGGTGGAATGGATTAGAACCAATAATGGATTTACCCCAGTAGGTTGGATCAAGGATGACTGACTAGGTTTAAATTAAAAAATGTTTTAAAGAGGCATTTATCTTTTTAGGAGATGGTACGCCAATAATGTTTAGAATTTTTAAATGTTTCTGAATGAAATTTTTAGGGAACTCCTTAGAGTAACACGATACCACTCATAATGGTGAGATCATTGGCCTCATAGAGCATTGGCTTAAATGGTGACTGAGGCAAGTGAATCAAGCATGACCTACATAATCCTATTAGGAAAGTTTTTGTTGTTCTGTTGACATAAAAGGTGATGATACTAAACAGGTAGAAGCAAGTTCATGAATTTAGGAAAATTGAAAGTCAAATGATAAAAGTAAGGCTGAGGTGATCGATAATGCATGGTAAAGGTGTTGTTCCTAAATGTGTGTAATCAATAAAAAATAACATAGGTCAGTGATACTAATTTGCTCATAGGTAGTTATAATTAGTAACAAAAATTACTAATTTGCCCAAAGATAATTATAATCAATAACACCAGTCAAACATAAATGAAATATGTAAAGGTATCACCACATACTAAGGGTCTACGCTTTGTTTTCATTATTTGGATAAGTATTAGTCGCATAAATAACATCATCATCATATGTACAAAGTCATCTTGTGTGACCACCTTATTAAACTTGGAGTACATGGCTCCACTATGAGTGTAACAAAACTTATCAAAGTCAATAACTAACATTTCGTAAAAATGCCTAGAGTTATACAAACTCTAAAAAAATAATGTCTAAAGGACAAATGGTCCAAACTAGGTCTAACCTGGTCGAAGGAATGGAACTATATCTTCAAAAATGTCAGTGCTAAAACTTGGTATAAAATAGTCTAACATCAAATGTCTAGAGTTAAATGTCTAATAAAAATGGTCAAGTAGATGAAATAAAACTGAAATGCCAAACTTAGTTATAAAGTGTTTCAAACAAGTCTAAACTAGGTCTAAAGAAAAAATACTAGGTATTTTGGAAAATAAGGCACAAAATCAAGGCTCAAAATAGGTATTATTAAGTCTTTTGGAAAAGGTATAAAAGCTAGACTTTAAATAAAACAAGGTCTAAAAGTTAAGAGATTTGATCTAACAAATTTGAAACACTTTGACACAAACTAGGCATTCAGATTTAGACACACACTTGATTATTTGGCAAAAGACATGTAACACTAGGCATATGGAAGATAGACCACTTTCCCAAATCTAGACACAAAAATAATCTTTAAATGGAGCAAGAAATTAACCTAAGTTACACAACCCAAAAGTGAAGGATGAACACCTAAGCCAAAATTACACAAGGCATATGTATAAATTAATAAATTTTGAATTTAAACTTGTCAAGGTTAATTTTAAACTTGATTTATAAAATTAGGCTTTTCAAAATAACAATAAACTAGACAAGAATGAATGGCATGACGGTACTAGGTATAGACCCAAAAGGCACACATGGTTTTCAAAAATGTAATTAGAATTTTGGACACAAGATAATAAGTCTTTGAAATAATTTGAGCAACATAATAATATTATCGTGCTCTACATATATGGAAAATGGTTTATTTTAAGACTTATACGGAATAATATTTGGAATGAAATGGGTAGTGTAATGATACCCTTTTTAATCAAGTGATACACACAAACAAAGGTTTTGATAAGAAAAAAGGTGTGATATCAATTAGATGGTGTAATGCATCTTCAAACAAAGGAGTGATGTAAAGACAAGACTCATTTTTGGATGTGGTATGAAAAACAAATAGTTTTTGACTCAAGACCATGTAGGTAAGAAGAATAAAAATGATAAAAACACCTACGTGTAACATCCTGAATTCTAAAACTAATAAGGTTGCATCATACCATCAAATCCCATCTATATAGTTTCTCTTGAGAGTATTTAAATTTGTTAATCCAAAAATTAAAAGCACATGAAAATTAGGGTTTTTAGGTTCCCTCTTCTCTCAAGAGTTTAAACGATGACATGAAACTTTGGGCTACTCACCCTGCATCAACAGTATGTCCATGACAAGTGGGGTTGTCTAAAATATCAATTTTTTCTCATTTATAGATAGTATCATATGTGTGACAAACATTAGGGTACAATAATGTCATTTAGATCTACATCAATTGATTTGTCGAGAAAAGGTCTAGTCCTTTTCACAATCACTATATCTATTAGTTGGTCAGTATAGTGTGATATTCGAGTTGCCCCTACATTACGAGGTTGAGTACCACTAATGGAGCTTTCTTAAATGCTCAAATAAACATCTCAATGGGTCACCCTTAATTTATATACCCCATCATGGAGTGGGGTTGGTAGAATACTGGGAGATAAATCCCCAGATCAACACACCCCTAAAGAACTTGTGAGGGAGAAGTGAGCTCCCAAATACAAGCCAAAATGCATGAAAATAAAGAAAATGTAAAGACTTTAGGGTCATTTTGGGGTCACCCAAATCATTCAAATTTTGGGGAGGGCCTTTGTTAGTGTGAATAGGGTTACTTTGCTATCTAGCTATTTCTTAGCTTGTTCTTTGCTTTAGCTCTCTTCACACTAGGTTAAGTTTACTTAGGGGCTTTTTACATTTATCCCAAATTGGTTGTGTTTTGAGTCTCTTGGGTGGAATATACTATATATACCCACCTCTTTCTCTCATATGAGTATCCCATTCTATTGTATTTCTTTACATTCTCTTAAGTTGAATACAATTTGTTTGACTTATATGTGATTTCTATTTTGGTTTCTCTCAATCACTTGCATTCTTGGGTAGAAATATTTCATGGTATCAGAGTGATTATGAGTTATGGGTTAGTATTTTTTTTATAAATATGAGAGTGTAGGGCTATTTTTCAAAGCACATGAGTATGCTCTTCTCTTACATCCTCAGATGATCTAGAGAATCAAAAAAGTTTGGAGAAAACTCTAGTTTTTAGGGGGTTCTTATTTTGACATGCCAATTATAGGTTTTTTGGAGCTTTCTAGAGACTTTCTCAGCTAATGGTTGAGTCTAGAGCAACCAAGATAGTTAGGTTTTATTTTCATTTGATTTGGACATTGAAAGCCTGATCTATGGGGTTTTAAAGCTCAGATTTGACATTCAACTTGTATATTTTCTATTTTAATAAATATTATAGGTTTTAGAATGCCTTTTATTGTCTTAAGTAGCTCATTTAGCATTTACATGCTATTTTGTCATTACTGCAGCCATTTTTTGCTACTGAAAGCATCTTTTTTGTATTAAATCTACATTTTATGTACATCAAGAAGACAAACACTTTCTATATTTTGTTTTTAGCATCAAAAAAACATCTGGGTCTATGTTATTTTTCTTTTATAGAAAATAGATCATTTACAAATGTAATGAGAAATTTTTTGTAAGCCCCCTCTTCATTGGTAGTTTTATTTTGACAGTTGAAGTTTGAAGGCTGCTATCTCAATCATCCGAGCTCTAATTTTGGTGTATTTTTTTTTGATTTGGGGTAGAATTTCATAGGATTTGTAGTGGTGTAAACATTTTTTGATTTTGGTGTCTGTATTTTCTAGAAAGTGTAGATTTTCATCGCTGTTAATGAGTAGTCCTCATTTTCAAACCTTCTGAGACTCTATTTGGGGTCATATGAAAACATTTTAAAGAGATTTTTTTTTTTAAGAAAGTGCATGATTTTTTGATTACTTCTTAGATATATAATTAGTGTTGTCTAGTTTTTCTCATAAAATTTACTTTCAATATAAGGCCTAATTTTGCCATTTACATGTACCAAATTAAAAGACCACTTAGCTATTTTGGCTTGTGGAAAATGTAATGCACTAAGTATAAAGTGCCAAGATCATATTTTTTGAGGAGAATCATTGATTGAGTGAATTTGGGCGGGGGATGATCTTGTAGTGGTTGATTGCTTTCATCTCTTGGTTGTGTGTTCTTACAATGGGAAAATGTCAAATTGAACTCCTAACTCCATATAATTATGCATCATGGAAAAAATCAATATGGAATTATCTAATGGGAAAAAGTTACATAGGATATGTAAAAGGATCTATTCCTGAACCTACTGATGTGAGTGTAAAGGTAGTATGGGAGATTACTCGTGAGAAAAGTCTTGGGTAAATTTATTCATTTTTCTCTTTTGAATTTCAATTTCATGTTGAAAAATGTACAACACCTAAGGAATCTTGGGAGACTTTTGAAAAATTATATGGCAAAACTGATAAGATTAGGGGTTGACAAAATCCAAGACTATATCTCCAATATTAAGCAATTGAGAACACAAATAAAGGATTTAAAGATTACTAAAGAGGAATTAAAATTGATTCTAAATGTGTTATCTAAGCTTGGTCCTAAGTATTTAGTATTTATTTCTAGCTTTCACCCTCATTGGGTTTCCATGGGAGCTGCATATGTTGAGCCTACTTTTGATGATTTTTCAAATCTTCTAATCCAAGAAGTAAAGTTAATTCAAATGGGCATCATCCAGTCTTCTAAGCCATAGACATTGGTGGATAGTAAAACTAAGGTACATAAAGAATTAGGGAATCCTCAAAATAAATAAAAGAAGAAAGAAAACAAGCCACAAAAAGAGTCTGAGTCCTCTCCCTCCAAAAGAGAATCATCTAAGAAGGAGAAGCCTCAGTGTGAATATTACAAGAAATCGGGGAATGATGAACATAAATGTTACATAAATAAAATTTATGAATTACAACACCAACTAAATAAGGTTCAAATGAATTCATCCAAAGTGGGTTCATCTTTTTCATCATCATCAAAGTTCAAGAAATAAAATGGGAAAGCACTTTTTTCAATTGTAAATTTTGAGTCAGGGAATTGGATCCTTGATTCTAGAGCTTCACATCATATGGCTTCATCACATAGTATGTTCTCTTCATATGAGACTTGTTCATCAGTACCCATTCTGATGGTCAACAACACATCTATGAGTGTTTGTGGGAAAGGATCAATTGACATTGATGAAGGATCATTCAATGATTTCCTTTGTGTACCATTATTTTCTACCAATATCCTTTTTTATCTATCAGATTACACATGCTGGAGTAGGAAAGAGTGTATGAGTTCACACCTAATTCTATGATTATTTAGGATTTGCATAGTAGAGATATAGTTGCAGTTGGGGAGGTAGATCATCAATCTCAAGTGTACACCTTCTCGCAATTTGCTCTTATTGTTCCTTTCAGTTGAAGTTCACACTCATATGGACACTTTTGAGGAAATTCAGTATGGTCATTTGCATCTTGGTGTTCTTTCATCAACTGAGGTTCTAGAGACATGTGCTAACATTCCATTTCCTCTTCATCCCTTGTTGCATCTATAGAATTTAGTGTTGTTACATCCATGGTTTCCAGTGATTCAATACAATAGGACATTCATAGTCTTCTAGATTCAACCATTTGGGATGAGTACTTGATAGGTATTGCAGGATTGTTTTATGAGTCCTATCTTATAGACTTAGAGGACACTATTGATGATATTCATCTTCTCTTTGATGAAGTTGCTTCATCTTCTTCAATATGTTGAGGGGGAACCTTTTAACCCTCTTTTTATTTACCCACATGATCATTCCTCACAGTTTGACATGACTATGGCTACTATTGAGCAACAATTGGAGGAGGCACTTTTGTCTTCAAAGAAGACAAATTTGTCTTTGGATCATGTTTTACATCATTTTACACTAGATATTAGATTGTCACATTCTTCAATTTTCCATGTGACTCCTAATTGGTTTGTGGCTTCTTTTGGCATCAACATGGTGACATCTGAGAAAAATTCAAAGACTTCATACATTTTGAGTTTTATTCCTTCATATTCTTTTTGGGATTCAGAAGAATTCTTGTACACATTCTTGGTCTTGTTTCTTCATAGGGGGAGGAACATTGTTTAGTGATCATAGATCATCTTTAACACTCATTATCGGACACCTACCATCAGTGCAAGCGACTCTACATTGAAGGGGGGCTACTTTGTCTCTCTTCTTTTCCTTTCTACTAGGGGGATTATTCATTGTATATATGTGTTGGAATTGGTAGCATATGATTCATGTTGACTCTACCTTTCCACACTTCTTGCATTCTGACTTTTGGGGAGGATTTTTTTCCCATGTGGTTTTCTCCTTTACTCCAGTTGAGACTTGTTTGTACATGGGTACTTAACATGGCCTAGTATTTGGGACCCATCCATCATTGCATCCTTGCATTTGTCAGCTTCTCCCTAAGTTTCACTTAAGGGGGGGGGTGTTAATGTGAATAGGGTTACTTTGCTATCTAGCTATTTCTTAGCTTGTTCTCCGCTTTAGCTCTCTTCACACTAGGTTAAATTTACTTATGGGATTTTTTTATTTATCCCACATTGGTTGTGTTTTGAGTCTCTTGGTAGCATATCCTATATATACCCACCTATTTATCTCATATGAGTATCCCATTCTATTGTATTTCTTTACATTCTCTTGAGTTGAATAAAATTTATTTGGATCATATATGATTTCTATTTTGCTTTATCTCAATCACTTGCATTCTTGGGTAGAAATATTTCAGCCTTAGCGACTTTCCTTCCATGATTTAAAAAAAAAATGAAAAATGTAAAGAGTGAGTAGTTTTTATCACCCAAGTTCCCTAAAGGGGATGGGGGATAACATACACACAACACTTGTTTTACCAAATAAATACTCAATCAACAAACATAAAAATTAAAGCTCTTATGAGTATTTAACTAAAATGAGAATTTATTTTTATAGCACCAAATGAAATATGTCATGAAGTTTATCTCCTTAGCATTGTGGAAACCCTTGAAAGACAAAAATGTCTTAATCAAAAGATTTTTGAAATACCAAATTCAAATGTGAGTTATACAACTTTAGAGTGTTTAAAATCATCTTTTCTTGGTCTTTGGGTCCTGGAAAAAATGTTAGGGGGTTTTCTATATTTTATTTGTTTGTTTTTGGGCAATATTGAAAAATAAAAACCTGCAAAATCAAAATATTAGAAAGCTCCCAAATACCAAATACCTGCAAGTTAGAATATATACCAAAAAAAAACTTGCAAACTTAAAATGAAATTATAAAACAACTAAAATAAAAATTAACAAATAAAAGAGATAGTAAAATATTGATATCTAAAAAAATAGAAATTGGATTTTGATGAAATTTATATAAAATGTGGATAACATAAATGCACATCACCTGTAAAAAAAAAAATCAACAAACAAGTTTTTAATTAAAAAATATGATTGTTTTAACAACCATTTATTCAAAAAAATAGACAGTTACCAAACGAGTCATAACTTATAAACTACAAATCAGATTTCAATGAATTTTGAGAGAATTAGGTTGAAACTAGTAAGAACAACTTGTCAAAAAAAAAAAAAAAAAACTCTATGGTTTAAAAATGACAAATATTTTAACAACCATTTTTTTTTGTTTTTTATGAAATAAAATGGAAGATAAGAATTGAGGGAAGAAGATGAAGATGTGGGGTGCACAATCAAGTCCCATTGGGCATACCATTATATGAACAAGGAATACAAGAGGGGAGATTAGTAGTGTTAGTAAGATAAAATCAAATCCAAATAAACACACTAAACACTAACACCTCTAGTCTAGATACTAGGGAAAGCATAGGTAACAAGCATGCATATGAAACACAATTAAAACATAAAATAAAACCTTATCCTACCTTCCTTGGAGCTCTAAATGTCTTGTAGAAATGGTTTGCTTAGCTTGTGCATCAATAAATATTCATCAATAGAGCTTTGTTGGCTTCACCTTTCCTTAGTACCTTAGTTTGGTTGCTTGGCTCATGAATCTGGCATGGTAACATTATATTCAAGGCTTCTTTGCATCTATTTGTGCATTATAACATTACACCAAGATGTCTTAAACATCAATGGGTATGGCCTTGTATTTATAGCCTCAAAAATTAACTCACCCAAGGTGAGTTAAGGTTGAGTTGAGACTAACTCCAATTGAACTAAAAGTTTATGCAATTATGATTTTGAGCTACTAGTCATAGTTTTCAAGTTAGATATTTTGGGTTATTTTGAGATATTTTGACAACTCATAAAGGTAATAATGATAGGCTTGCTATTTTGAATTTTTGAATTTTAATTTTTAGATATTTATTAATTACAATTAGATAATTCAACTAATCATTTAATCTTATTTAATTACCTAATTCATTTTGATTAACATTTTTCTCTTTCAAGATTTAATCAAATGCCATACTTAATGGGTCTATAGGTCAAATTGATAGTTGCTATGCTATAAGGTGATTAGGGATGAATCCGTGATAGGTTATTGTTGCATACAGTGTATAATACCCTAAATAGGGATACCTCAACATGATTTTGATTATAGATGAATGATGCATGGTCAAATTTAGGACATTTAGTGATTCTTAGGCTTAATTTGTAATGGCTGGTAAGAATCAATCTGAAGTCTAATTGAAAGCCAGTCATGGCCAAAATTAGGTGTTTACAATAACCAACAATAAGGAAAAAGGTTAGATGGCTCATGGGAATATAATTTTGATGTTAGAGGCTATGTAGGTGGTAACAATGAGACATTTATAACATATTCAATGCATAACCATGTTGTATGCCAATGCCAAACACCACAACCATTGTGAGTAGGTTGGGATAGATAGAAGACTATTATCAAGATGATAGTGGCATAAACCAGCCCTTGCCATAGAGAATGAATAACAATGCATGTATCCAATACTTTAAAATACCTCTAATATGCTTAATGGATGATCAAAACTAAGGAATGGCTGAATGTCACATTGTAACAAAATAGCTTGTAGGCTGATGATTGGATAAAATTTCAATAGGACTATTAGCATGGCACAGTGACTGAGGAAGGCTAGTGAAGCATATAACATTAAAGAATAACTTGGGAAAGGATCTTGAGAAAAGAACAAGCTGAGGGAATTACACAGGGATTACAAAGGGGATCGATCTCACTAGTAGATAGAGTAGGTTTAATGAGATACAAACATCAACATAGAGACTGGGAAAATGGTTTATAGCATGCAACATAAATAATTTTGATAAAACATAAATGCTTTTTCAAGAGCTCACTGATAAATTGGAAATAGAACCCATGCAAGAGATTTTTGGTGCAGATGTTTCCCATATAATTTAGAATTTCTTAGAGCTTATAAGTCATAAAAAAAATAGAATTTGTCAACTTACTAAAAGTTGTATAGCTAGGAGTTATTTTCCCTAACCATTGTGTTTGAGTTGAACAGTGACACGAGAAGGTTGAAGCAGGATGCATATGGTGAGGGATGTTGAGAAGGCCATTGGTGGCTATTATGACTGGTGAGGACCAATGAATATAAGATTCTAAGTTATTTCCATAGTTAGGTAAAATAAAACAATGCTAATCATAAATTAGATGTTGGTGTACTAGTATAGCCCCTCCAAAATAAGCATAAAAAACCTTAAATTCTTGTAGATTCCATAAAAAAAATTATATATAAATTCAAGTCTTACAATATCTATATGACCTTGGCTCAATGTCGAGTAAAAATAATTGGCTAAGTAATGGATGTACAAGGAGGCAAGTGCACATAATAAAACGTGTAACCTAGACTTTTTGTCAAACAATAACACATGGGTCTAAAATAATGTTGGGAAGCTGAGTAATGGCTACATGGATTTTCTCTGATACCATATTGAAAATGAGAATGCTTCTCATTCATCTCAAATCTCTCCTACATACCATTACTACAATCATAAAAACTCATCATAGACATTATACACATAAAATTTTAGACAATAATTATGCACAATAATCTCTATCTCTCATTATAGACTCAAAGTTAATAATATATTTTGTAAGATTTTTCTCTTCCACTAGTCTAGGATAAGTAATAGGGGTGCCTATTAAATAGGCATAATAGGTTATTATGCACAATAAATAATTTGTTGTGTGAAACCAATATTATTTGATATGGAATATTTGCATGCACAAAATAGGTGTGAAAATATTTGACACATAACAACTAATTAACTAACTCCCAATCAAGGTTAACTCCTAAGTCTGTGTGAACACAACTAGAAATAAAATTAGTTTGGTTAAAGCCCAAACCACTAGCCAATGTGAACACGTCCACTCCAATAAGATTGGCATTTAAATTTGTATTTACACTTGGCCATTTATGTGAGACATTTGACATTAGACATTGAGGATGTTTTTAGACTGAGTTTATCATTAACCTATTTTGGAGAAACAACTCCATTCCTACACCAAGTTTATTATTAACCTATTTTAGAGAAATAGCTCCATTCCTAGACTGAGTTTTTAGACAAATTTCCTAGTTGTACTAAGTCTTAGACCAAGTTTAGACCATTTTCCCTTTTGCCAATTATTTTTTTAGAGTTTGTATAACTCTAGACCTCTTCTTTTTGGAATGTTAGTCACTGATTTTGTCTCATTACACTCATAGTGGAGCCATGTATAATCAAGGTTATGATAACATGGTCATGAATGATAACTTTGTTCAAGACCTGTATGGCAATGATGTAGTTTATTAGATAAACCCCTATCTTACTTACACTATTTAATATTCTAAACAGATTCAAGATCCATTAGCTCATTACTTGGTTAACACACTCCCTATTTAGAATAATATTAAGAGAAACCAACATAATATTTAGCTAGTGTGTCATTGGTTGAAGAATAAGTTAAACAACAACCGTACTATGTTATGATGTCATTGACATTTGACCCATATTTTTTTGATTATCACTTGCTTTAAAACAAGGATGAAGTTTTGATCAAATCCATAGAGGTAGGGACCATGTTTCCACAAGAATTCCCCCATGATATCCTACCTATCCTAGTTAGAGTGCCTCTCAACATGCCTTATACCCATAATATGGAATATGCCTCTATTAGTTATCCTCAAGTGCTCATGTTGATTTCATACCAAGACCCAAATATGATTGAAAGAAGAAAGGGCCCCATGGAGTACCAATTTGCACAAATGCACCAAATACCAAACCTATCTGAACCTAGCATGTAATTTTAATGTCATGGCCATGTTAATACTCCACTTGTAGGTTAACTCCTTCAACAGGGGTGCTAATTGATTCAACAAGTCAAGATAATTAGAGTGTAGACCCATTTACCTAAAGTACTTCAGTAGGGGACATGATCAATGTCCCACTTATTGAAGATGTGACTACAACTTCTACATAGAATAATTTGCCAAAAACCATGGATAACACACAAGTGTCTTCCAATCTAGGCCAAAGGGGTTTAAATGCACTAAAAAATACTTCATAATAATAAGGGACTTTAGTCAATACCATGAGTGGTTCATAATAGTAGGGGGTAGGAGTCCCTTTTCCCAACCACAATAGGTTACTTTCAATTTTCAACTAGCTGCTTCTTCTGCAAGCATGCAACAATAGGGAGTAAGTACCCAACTATCGACCAGTGCATTATCTCAACAATAAGTGATGAATGTTATCCCACCTTAACAAGTTGTGACTAATATTCTAAAATAATAGACATAGTCTAATCTACCACTGTAAGAGAGACAAAACATTATGCCACCTCAACAGGGGGTAACAAATGTTCTACTTCAATGGGTAGTGGTAAATGTGCCTCAACAATAGTAGACTAATATGCCTCTATAATCATAAACATTGTTTAATAAATAATGTATTTTTATTGGTCAAAGAAAAATGCCAAACATCCAACAAGCTAGTTCAAAATAGGTGTTTGTACAACAAAGAGGTATTACTATCCAAAAAGTACCACTTAGGTAAGAATTGCCTTTTACTCAGCATGTATCATAGATCTAAATATAGGGCCTTGGTCCACAACAAGTCCCCTTTACTCAGCCAGGTTTGACTTATCGACAGTTTGTCCCTACTCAACCTCAGCCAACATAATATAGTTCACAAAACATATCTTTCCATCTCAGCCATAATTCCCTCAAAACCAAGGCCATATACCAAATTCAAACCAGAATATCTATCAATACAATGTGTAATTTCAACAAATTCATCCCAATCCACATATACATATTCCTGGTTGGTTCACCCATCAAATTAACATTCCACACATACCTCCATTATAATTTGGTCAAGGTAATCCACCTTTGACTACTAATGCACCACTTCAGCTAAATATACCATCCAATATCTTGGCACAAAAAATAAAACAAATGAAAGATGCAATTGTCATCATTCAAGTAGGAAAGCAGACCAAGAAATTCAAATTAGATGACATGTGTTCATACCCTTTAAATATGGAATATATTTAGATACCATTTCTTATAGGGTACAAACCACTAAAATTTAATAAGTACAAGGGTAAAGGAGACCATAAGTCCCATTTGACATATTTATTTGTTGCTTGCCAACCAGTGGCTTATAGTGACATTTACCTACTCCTTTTGTTTCCTCAAAGTATAACTACAAAGGCTTTGGATTGGTTCCTCAAGTTACCAAAAAAATTAGTATTTGATTTTTATGATCTCTCAGACAAGTTTTTTCAACACTTCTCCTATAATATCGAGCATAATATTTCATTAGTATATTTGCCTCAAGCCAAATATAAAATTGGTAAAAGCTTTGCCAACTACCTATAGAGATGGAGAGTGCTTGCTAGTCACTTTACCTAGAGTTTACTGGATAAATAATTGACTGATATTTTAATCAAAAATTTACATAGTGAGATATCTATTGAGGTGTTGTCAATGATGTATTCAAGGTGGCCAACAATGTTCATGAGTTATCAAGTAAGCTAGTAGGTCAATGACAAAGTGTGCCATAGTGATAATGAATGGTTTTTGTAGTGTTTTCTTGGTTAGGTAAGATGATGGATGTTAATATTGTGTTGACCATGTTTGATGGGTCATATGGGGTGTAATAAGTTCTTGGTATAATTGTGAAAGTGAAAATAATAAAATTGAGTAGTCTTGTGAAGGTTTAGGTTATCTAAGTCATCTTGACAGAGTTTCCTAGGTAAGTAGATTGATGACATCAACATTCACACATGTGAAGGTGTCAAAAGAAAATGGTCATATGATTCTATTCAGTTTTGTACCTAGAGAATGTGTTTCAAATTTAATGTCTTGACATGATGTATATAAAAATTTATGATAGTGAAAATTTGCTTTCCCAGGCAAATTTCATCATTTCCATACTTAGCCAAATTTGCATTTTTTAGTGACCATTGGAATTCAAATATTTGAATTTTACAAAAGAAAACCAATCTTCAGTGTTTTGATTATAACTTTTGATGTTGGATGAATTTGATGGAGTAAAAATAAAAGTGGTATAAAAATTCAAGGTAAATCTAGGAAAATTTATTAAGAGGTTTGAGTGGTTATACAATTACATTTATTATGGCTCAAAGTTGACTAAGGGTTTGACCTTCACCTGTTAAGGACCCAAGAAGGATGTTTATGTTTTTATTGATGGTGTTTGGATATTTCATGATGATTTATATATTAGAAAGTGTTTTATAATAATTAAGAATTATTTGTATGGATTTTTTAGGTTTGAATAATTGATATTCAGTATGAAACATTGTTTAGAATTTGAATTTATGTTCATTCATGGTGTTTTCATGTACAAGGCAAATGATTGAAAGGTTTTACATATGCAGATGTGTGTAGTGATGAATGTAATAACTTAAGGGTGTCTTAAGGGTCATGTGGCATGGACCTATGTGATTTGAAGTGGTCTTGTGTTTCTATTTTTACTTGGTGAAGTGTTAAAGGGATGAATAGGTCTCCATGGACCTAAAAGGGCTACTTAGGCCTATTTGAAAGGTGTTGTTGCTTAAGGGTGATATATCAATGCTATGGCATACTTATTTATGTGGTTTTGATATTTTTTATAAGTGGGATATAATCCTTAATAGTTAAGGAATGTCTTTTGGCTGACCAAGAAGGGTTAGAGGAAGAATCTTATATAAGAGCAAGGATATTAAGGCCTTTATAGACTAGTTGTTTGTGTGTGAGCTCAAGAAAATTATATAGGTGTTTTGATGAGTATAGATATGTGGTGAAACATATAAAATAAGTGATATGAATATTTCATAATTAGTTATAGTGCTAAGAAGGAGCTCTATGCATGGAAAGGTTGAATGACCAAGTTGTGAAGAGGCTGACCTAGTTGAGCAAATGAGCTTAAGTGGATTGTATGAGGCAGATGGGTAGGTTTACAGGTGTTAGATAAAGATAAGTCCATAATAAGGTGTGTCAAACATCATATCAAAGGTGGAGATTAGTTTGGAGTTGATTGAGTTGGTGCTTGATCATCTAGGGGGTTATAGCCTCCTTGTTAGTTGGTCCTAGCTAAAGGTCTAGTGGGTACTTGACTAAATTGAGGGGTGGGTTCTCCTTGATCAGTTGGTACTAGTCTAAATTGAAGTAATACCTTTATAGTATAGTAGTCTAAATCTTGTTTCAATGGGTTTTCTCCCCCATGAGGGTTTTCCACATAATTCATGTGTTATGTGCTTTGATCTTGCATTATTTTCTTTGTTCATTGAAATGAATGGTTTGTATGCTTCATGAATGCTTAAATTGAATGGTTAAGATTTTGAATAATTGTAATTGAAGTTTGATTTGATTTCATCATTGATTCACCCCTACTTTTAGTGACTATACCTCTAATAATTTGTATCAGAGCCACACCTTATTTTTAATTTTAACCACTTGAAGGTGATCAAAGGTATAATGGATAGTTATCAAATACAAGGTGGTTTCTCTACTAAGAAAGCACCACTATTTAATAGATCTAAATATATTTCTTGGAGTGAAAATATGAATACCTAAATCATGTATCTAGGGTTATAATTGACAAGAAGTTGAATGAAAATAATTCTAAATCAATGAATGCTATCATTTGAGGCTCTATCAGAGTTTGAGTTCACCAAGGTGATTGATTACAAGTCTGCCAAGGAAATCTGAGACAAATTACAGATCATCTATGAAGGGGATTCAAAGGTTAAGTTGGATAAATTATAGAACTACTGAAGATAATTTGTGGGATTCAAAATGAAGGAAGAAGATACTATGGCATCCTATATTTTAAGGGTTGATGAGGTGGTGAACATGATTAGAGGTCTTGGAGAGGAGATTGAAGAAGCTCCTATAGTATATAAAGTATTAAATTCTCTCACCCTCAATTTTGATTCAAAAATTTATACTGTAGAATAAAGTCATGATCTCACTAAGATGAATATGGATAAATTACATGACATCCTTACTACTTATGAGATGAGAGTCAATGAGGACAAACCACCAAATAAGGAAGCAACCTTCAAGGTGATCAAGGAGACAAAAGGCAAGAAGAGCAAGTTAAGTCTCAAAGAATTTGATCTTAATGAAGATCAACTTGAAGCCATGATTAAAAGAAAATTGATTGTACGATCAAGTAAATATGAAGGGAAGATTCCTTTTAAATGTTTTTCATGTGGTAAAGTTGGTCATTTTATAGCTAAGTGCCCAGATAGAGGCAAGTCTGAATACAAAGAAAATCATAGGGAATCTCATGAGGATGAGAAATGGAAAGGAGTCATAAAAAGTTAGTAAGAATCTTTACCATGAATAATTTAGTAACTAATTTGCTAAAAAAGAAGGAAACACATCAGCTAGTGATGATTCATTTCATGATGAGAATAATGAGACTATATTCATGACTCTTGAGGATGGTGATGGTGAATGTTATTTAAAAAGAGATATTTTTGGTGGATATAGCTTAGAATAAGAAGATAAAAAAGTCACTCTTGAATATAAATATTTGAACACCTTGGAAAAATTAAAGCTTCTACGATGTAAGAACAAAAAATAAGAATCCTTGATCAAGACCTATAAAGAGGAAATTGGCTTATTTGAACAAATAATGAGTAATGAAGTCAAATATCATGATGAGATCACTAAACATATTAAAACTTAGGTTTGTAACCTTGCTAAAGAGGTAAAAATTAGGGATGAAGAATGCATTCAGTATAAATTAGAGATGGAGTCTTTACAAGTGAAACTAGATCAAGATATGAGCAATCTTGAAACATATAAAAAGTTTGATACAAGTAGTAAGAAGCTTGATGAGATGCTTGACAATCAATGAGTGCCCAAAGATAGGACTGGTATTGGTTTCAATCATGATCAAGTGAAGGCAGATGCTATAATAAGCACATGTTTTTTGAATAATACTATGAATAATAAAAGGTCTTCAAGTGACATGTTTGGACTTGGTTTTATTGAGAATTAAGGAGCAAATAAAGGAGTCATATTTAAATTGAATAAGAGGCAAATAAAATCAAACAACCCAATGCTATAAGTTACATAAATTGCTTTAATGGTCACTTTCATTATTGTCATTAGTTTGGTTTTAGGATCATTGATTGTGAAAGAAAAGCTCCTAATAAGAGATTTGCATGGAATTATGAGCAAGATAATGACAAGTATGAATAATATCATCACTCAAGATAGTCAATAGGTCCATAAGGAAAACATGACATGTTGTGCTATAGGTGTCAAGGGATTGGTCATATTGCAAGGTCTTACAATGCCATCATCAGGAAATCAAATAATCAGGTGCATGAATGGGGTGATGAAACTTCAATGAGTCATCATGTAGCCCATACACAAGGTATGTACAATAAAATAAACTTCATTTGTTTCAAATTTCAAGAGAGAGGTCACATATCAAGGTTGTATAGGAATGGTCAAAATTCTACTTCAAAGAATGCCAATCCTAACATGAAAAAAAGGAGCCATAATGAATGGAGACCCAAGGAGGTGAATGAAAATCAGGTTTGAAATGGATTGTTTTTCATAATAGAACATGGTACAATTTCAAGTATCAAATAATAGGTCTTATCTACCCAAGTGGATAAAATAATCAAGCAAGATTCTAAATCTGAAGGAAATAATGAAGTTAAGGACCCATTCAAAGTCAATTTGATGATGAGGCAGGAGTACAAGTCAAATGAGAGTATTAAGATAAGGGAGTCTCATAAGTTTTGGGACTTATAGTTTCTCTTTGACAAGTGGGTGTCTCTACCTATGATTATTAGGAGACATATTTCATATGTAGAAGCAAGTGTGTGTGCTCTAGGTGATGTATAAGATTCTATAATCAGTATAGAAGTATGCAAAGTTATTGATTAGTATTTAAGACCAATGCCATTATGGTAGAGAATTGATGATCTTATGTTTCCAAGCCTTATGTTGATCATATAAGGTAATTGGTAAAGGGGGATAAATAAGTTAATGAGCTTGATCCAAATATTTGTGATGAAAAGCTTCAAGTAATCTGTTCAGGGACATTGGTCCTAAAGGCAAGTTTTAGTCAATCTTTGAAGCTTGGTTTAGTTAGTAAATTCATGAAGAATGAAATAAATATTGATTTAGAGTGTGGAGAGGAATTGTACAACTATTACATGGGTTTAGATGTGATAATTTGGTCAAAAGAACCTTTCATGACCATTTGTTTAGTTTGATCATTTTGCTCAATATTCACTACCTAATGAGAACTCATCATGAAAAATAGTTATATTTGAGGTATATGAGGCTAACCAAGGGTTAAGGCAAATTAGATTTGATGTGTATAAGAGAAAAAAGTGTTATGGAGATGTCAAAAGGCTCCCATGGTCCTTTTATGATGTTTTAGCATAGTGACAGGTGTATACATAAGGTTTGCAGGCACAATAATGAGTTTTCCAGGTATCAAAAAAATATTTACAAGTTTTCAAGGTAAATTTGTGATGTAGAAATATATTTTGACCTCATAAAAGTGTGATATAGGTGGTTTTAGGATTTGAAGGCCTCTTGAGGGCAAGTTGAATATTTTTGATGCCTCTTGGGTATGACAGTCTTTGTTTAAGGGCTAACAGGCCAAGAACCATTTCATGGTTTTATGGGTTATAAAAGGATTCATATCTCAAAAATTGGTCCATTAGTGTGATTTGGTGATCTCCAAGTGTGAGAGAAGTTTTAAGAGTTGGCATTTAATGGAAGATGGTAAGTTGACCATGTCTCTTATTGATGCCCTAGTGTTTTAGCTCATGTGGGTTAGTGTACTCAAAATATTTGAGGTATGAGGATAATTAATAAATTAAAATGGAAAAATGGGTGCTCATAAAGTGATTTACAATCATATGGAAGTGTATGGTTTGTTCTATGGTTGAGCATTTGTCCAAATGGAGGGCCAATTGGTAGGTCAATTTGTGAAGGAGCTATGGTGTAAAGAAAGAGTTGGATGATGAAAATTGACATGAATAACAGGGCATATGAGTGTGCATCACATATTAAGTTTAAAGGCATGGAGGTCTCTACACAAAAATTTATGGGCTATACAAGGTTCATGTAGGGCTATTAGGCCTCTAGACAAGGCTAGGTGGTTCAAATGGACTTTTTGGTCATTTTCTCCAAAATAACAAGGTATTATTGTTCTCATATGAGTTTTTTAGTTTATATTGAGCATCTTTCATGTTTGAATAATGGATTGAACATATGTTTCTGATCATATAGTTGGCTTATGAAAGTAAATTTAAAGACAACTAAGAAGATTCTTCTTGATTTGAGTAGGTTTGACAGTAGTCAAAGGATTAATAAGCTCAAATGACTTAGGGGGAGTCCCTCTCAGTGTTATTAAGGTGTTTTCAAATAGTGTTTTTTTACTCTTAAGTGTTTCTTTTTCATATAAAAATGCATGGTCAAAGAAGAAGTGTTGTCAATGAAAATGTCTATGTTAGTCATGGTAAGAAATGGTATGCATAGTGATAGGGGGAGTTTATATCATCTCTCAGAGGAGGTCACTTATTGATTTTGAATTTGAAAACATTTACATTTCCTTAAGATCAACAGGTAAGCACACTTTGTCATTGTGTCAAAAGGAGGAAGTGTTTGTAAAGGGAGAAAGAGTTTGTGCATAGCTTTGAGTTGGTGTTTACAAGTGTTGACATAAATGATAAAGGTTAATATTGTTGAGGTGTTGTCAATGATGTCTCCAAGGTGGACAAGAGTGTTTAAGAGGTATCAAGTAAGCTAGTAGGCAATGACAAAGTGTGCCTTAGTGATAATGAATATATCTTATAGTGTTTGCTTGGTTAGGCAAGATGATGGATGTTGATGATGTCTTAACCATGTTTGAGGGGTATTATGGGGTGTAATAAGTGCTTGGTATACTTGTTTAAGTGAAAATGATCCATTTGAGTATTCTTGTGAATGTTTAGGTTATCGTAGTCATCTTGATAGAGTTTTTTGAGTAAGCAAATTGAAGATGTCAACATTTACACGTGTGAAGGTGTTAGAAGATCATTAAAAAAGGCTTAAAAATTGGAAAGGAACTTATTAACAAAGGGATTATCAAGTTGACCTCCTCAAATTAGAATCAAAACTAAAACCTAGGCACAGACCTAAGTCAGAAACCTAACCAAGTCTAAGCGTAAATATCAACACCAGCTCATAACAAAAACTATGAGAAATCTAAACCATACAACTGAAACAAGAACATTAATTGTAATGGAGTAACTAAGTTGTGCCCTGTCTAAATGGTGAAAACACCATCTACTCAACCCATGCTGTAAATGTAGCTTACTCTTCATAATCAACCTATGTAGTAAGTATAGCCTACGTAGAAACCTAGATTAACTCCTCCAATGTATCAAACACCACCTTTGAAAACCCCTCCTCCAAGATGAAGACCCACTCCTAGAGTCTTCAGTGACCTTGGTGAAACTATTGAAGTATTGTTTTGCATGTTAGCCATGACTAATATGATTAGTTAGCCAATTCTGAATCACTATATTGAAGGTATTCCATATCTATATTAGTATAGAGATAATGAGTTTTGTGAATACCATCATGTTCATGGGAATTCCATACATTGTTGTGTGTAGTTGAAGCACCTCATTAAAAACATGCTAGAAAATAGAGAGATGTGAATGGATAATAGAGAATATACATATAATTATAACTTGGTATCTACCAAAATGCTTTTATACAACATAATACTAAGCAACAACAACAACAACAACAACAACAACAACAAAAACAACAATAAAGGCTAACATAACAACAATAGTATTAGTAGAAAAAATAACAAAATTAGTAACAACAACAACATCAACTAAATGGAAGGAACCAAGGCCAAAATGACCCCAAAAACCAACCATATTACCACATAATTGCACATAATTATTATAAATTTGTAGGTCATATTGTGGGAGGTCTCATTTTTTCCATTACCATTAATCCTAGACCAAGTGCCAATAGACTAGGACTGATGCCAAATAATTATAATCAACCTAAATAAACTAGTAATCCTTCCTTGACCTGGGACCACAACCAAGTGCAAAAATAATTGGGGATTATTAGTTTAAGACCTTATACTAATAAATCATCATTTTAGTATGATCATAACCAAGTGAACTAACAATTAAGACTTATCCTATTTGGTCCATCTCCATCATCACCAATTTACAATTGTCTTGTATCCAATCTTGATTGTGCAATGACAACTTGGCAGTTTAAGATTACCAAACCAAGCCCACAACCTCATCCTAATAAACCAATCCAACCCACTGTGCTAGCTAAGACCAAGCCATATACCATTGTTAAGGAAAATACATATGATATTATGGATCAACTTTAGAAGATGCCCATAAAATATCCATTTTAGATTTGTTGCATATGTCTACTAGCGACAATAATATATTAACAAAACTCCTAGGTCAATCCTAAGGTCCAAATGACATAACCCTAGATAAATTTTAATCTTTGGTTGGACATTTAGCCCCAAGCCAATAGTTGACCTAGGACCAAAGTGACTTGTCATCCCTTATCCCTTTCCATAATAATCCCCTCTACATTGAAGTTCTCATAACATAGAACAAAGTCAAATGTGTCCTCATAAACAATGGATTGGGCCATAATATTGTGTCTCTAAAGCTCATCAAGAATTTGGGATATACATCAGCTGATCTACAGCTAAAAAATTTTACTATTAAATCCTATGATAACGAGGAATGGGAATCATGAGGTACCATAATATTATCATTGATCATCGGGCCCTTGACCCACAATACACTTTGCCATGTTCTAAACCTATACCTATCATACAATTTGATTTTGGGTAGACTATGGATATATGAAATTTGTGCAATCCATTTGACATTTCACCAATGTGTCAAGTTCACTCATTTAGGGATGGAGGTTACTATCCATGGATATTTGCATTTCTATGAACACTGCAAACATTTAGCAATAAAATATGAAAATTACAACTACTGCTTTGTCCTAGACCCAATATCCAAAAAGGATAGAGACAGAGAGAGACTTGTTGAATTTCAAGAGGCCAATTGTATATACTTATATAGCCTTGCCTCATCTTCACATACTCCTCCTCTTGAAATGTCTAATCATTTTACCATCTTAGACAATGGTCCATGAGAGTATTTGACTCATGACACATTACTTATTTCCAAGATTACATAGAACCCCAAGTCTTATGTAAGACCTAAAGCTAATCCACCTCATATGAAATGGAAACTAAAAAGAAAAGGTAAGATTCATAGTCCATCACTTGTTACTTTCACATTGGCTAATGGCCAAAAAGAGGACCCACTAGCCAATTATGAATCTTAGTTGTATAATGATAAGTTGGTTGATTGCTATAAAAATGCCAAATATCCCATCCTTAATAGGATCATGAACAACCAAGCCTATGAAGGAGGATACCTTAGGCCAAATCAATAGGGAACTCTTGAGCCAATTTCTATGAATAGGTACAAAGGAACTTATGGTCTCAGATTTAAACCACTTGGGGTGACCCCACATATCTTATTCATGTTCCAATGCTAATGAATAATGACGATGATGCTGGTAGTGAAGAAAAGTCTAATCATAACATTTATGAAGACCTTGCCAATGCAAACCTATTTGATCCACATACCATTTTTACCATTATTCTAATAATTTGACATTCTACACTTCCTATTTATCATCCTCAACTTATAGATTGAGACCAACAAGAATCTATAGTGTCTATAGATAAGTTTGAGAATGATGAGGCTTTTTGTGATTTTATAGGCTTAAGAGACAATGTTCCATTTGGAGACCATAAACAAAGGTTCTCTATCAAACTAGATCCTGAAGCCTATTTTGGAGAGTGGGTGAACACCCTTAACAAAAAAGAAAAAGATAAAACATTGAAAGTGAAAACCTCTTTGAGACACTTTTGGACTAGGGTAAAAATAAAGAGAAACACCAGTCTTTTGCTGAAAACCTATTTTAGGTGCCACTAGATGGGGGTGTTCACCTTTCATTAAGTGAAGATCATGAGACCACCAATTATGAACTTGCTTTTGGGTCTGAGTTCAATTCAATATAACAACATGCCTTTGATTAGATTGCCTAAGAATTTCCTATAATATTTGTGACATGACCATAATTACCATTGGGAGACTTAGATTCATCTTATTTATGAGACCTTGAAGAACCAGTTCAACCAAAGGACTTTATTTTTTGTAGGCCAATTCACATTCCTGTCAACCATTTTGGAGGATGGCTCAACTATACTAGTAGAGGATATTACAAAAGTCAACATCGAGACTCTAGATGACCAAAAATGGATCAAATTAGGTGCATACTTCATTGAAGAGGAATGTGAAATATTTATAACCCTTTTGAGGGAGTTTATTGACATTTTTGCATGGGCCTATTTAGACTTGCCAGGTTTGGACCCTACCTTAGTTGTACACCATCTTATTGTACATCCTGATGCCAAACTTGTGAAGTAGAAATTATGTAAGATGCATCCTTGTATTACTGTATTGGTAAATAAAGAGTTGGAAAAACTCTTGGAAGCAAATGTGTCTGGCCAATCGACTATTTAGATTAGATCTCAAATGTTTTGCTTATTAATAAGAAGATAGAAGGAATCAAAATCTGCATTAATTTTAAAGACATCAACAAGTCTTATCCCAAGGATAATTTTCCTCTATTGAATATTGACATGATAGTTGACTCCACAACCAACTATGAAATGCTTTCCCTCATGGTTGGATTTTCAAGATATAATCAGATTGACATTGCACTGGAAGACCAACATAAGATAATGTTCACTACTCTTTGGGGAATGTTTTGCTATCAAGTTATGCCATTCAACCTTAAGAATATTGGGGCCACATAATAGAGAGCTATGACCATTATATTTCATGATATGATGCATGACATTGTTGAAGACTATGTCGATGACATATTGGGTAAAGCAAAGACCCGAGTTGACCATCCAACTGTGCTATGAAGGATATTTAAAAGGATTTATGAGTACAAGGTCTGATTGAATCCCAAGAAGTGTGTCTTTGGTATCACTTTAGGAAAATTTTTAGGCTTAATTTTCATTCATCAGGGCATCAAAGTTGATCCTACTAAGGTATAAGCCATTACCTAGATACTACCACCTTCTAATTTGAAGTAACTTTGTAGTTTATAGGGAAAAAACTAGTCCATCAAATGATTCATTTCATAGTTAGTCAATAAATGCCATCTCTTCACTCACTTGTTGAAAAAAGGTGTTACATTTCTTTAGGATTAAGAATGATAGAAAGCCTTTCAGTGCCTCAAGGAATATCTTGCCAATCCACCTGTTCTATTACCACTAATTATAGGGAGACCATTTTTATTATAGCTATCTTCCACTGACAATGACCTAGGAGTACTTTTGGGTCAGCATGATGACAATGGAAAAGAACATGCCATGTAATATCTAAGTCATACACTGGTTGCATATGTACATAACTATATGCCAATAGAAAGCTTGTTTAGATATGGTCTTTACAGCCTAGAAGCTGCAATATTACATGCTTAACAATAAGACCATAGTCATTGCCAAAGTAGATCCATTCAAGTATCTACTATCCAAAACAACTTTATAAGGCTGTATGGCTAAGTGGATCATGCTACTGAGTGAGTTTGAGATTAAATATGTTAACCAGAAGGCCATAAAGGGATAAATACTTATAGACCATATTAATGAAGCTCCCCTTATAGATACCAAACCACTCACTTTTTAATTCCTAGATGAATCCATTATGACCATCACAGAAACACCTCCTGAGGAGAAGTACTAGAATCTATCTTTTGATGGGTCATTTGCATCACACAGATCAGGGGCAGGCTTATTGTTTATTATACCATAAGGGGATATTATTCCCAAATCATTTTTTATTACCTTCCCTTGTACTAATAACATGGTTGAATATGAAACACTCATTGCAGGGCTTTGTCAAGTAGTACAATGGAACATTTAGCATCTCATGGTTTATGGTGATTCTTAGTTAATAATTAATTGGGTTACATACCATTTTTAGATTAGGGATGATAAGATGGTGCCATACAAGGTCATGGTGGACACTCTTAAATAGTTGATTGATGACATACAATTTGAACACATACCTTGGGCTTGTAACAGGATAATGGATGCCATGACCACCATTAATTATTTAATCTAAAACACAAATAAGGCAAAATAATATCAGTTCTTCATTAAAAATTTTCTAGTGCTAGCTCATGAAACTTCAACTATCACATTGATATGTGATATTATTCATCCTAGATCTAGTTGGTACTCAAACTTGTAGACATCCAATTCCTAACACCATTTGTGTTGAAATTGTCAATCTTACTCAAATTTCACTCAAATGCACATTTTAGGTCAAAATCCATAAAACACCCTAAATGGTTTAAACTTGTCACTTACAAGTGCCAGTTTAGGTCAAAGTATCCCTAAATAGAGAAATGCATTTTATAGGCCAGCTAATTTTGATCAAATCATTCAAGTCAAAATGACCATTTTGCTATTTAGTGCTTTGGATCACTCTTTTCTTCTAATTCATTAGTACATGCCACGTACTTTTGTTATTTTAAGTTGGAAACATCCTAAATGGAAATATAGTTCCAGTGCATCTAACATCACCTTCTAATTCTTCCTGAGTCAAATTACAACTCAGTAATATGACTTTTTGTCTATTTTGATTAATTGAGGGCCAATGTTCAAATAATTTCACAAATATTGATTAACCTTATTTAAGGCTAATTAATCCAAATCAAGAGCTTAAGTGGATTTTCCATGAGAGTTAATGAAAATTTATTTTTTAAATTGATTCCTATTAACTGCATCATCAAGTGACATCATTTCTTAGGAAGACATACCTAGGCCATAAATGTCACAATATCAAGATTATGGGTCATCCATGCCCAGTTAATGCCTCCCATTCCTCTTTAATGCTTATTTATCTTGAGGATATTTATGGATTTAATTCCAAATATTAGGATTATCCATGGCCACACATCTCAATCTTGAGATGGATGGTCATGGTTGATCCTGACCAATCTCAAAAATATATAAATAGAGAAGCCATGGACATGAATTTTAAGCTAGTTTGGTGCAAGGTTATTATGCTCAAATATCTTCAAAAGCTTGAATATTTTAAAGTTATAATGTTAAATTATTTCCACAAGGTTTTGCATTTGATCATAGATTTTTCTTGCAAGCTTTATTGATAGACTAGTTTAGTGATTTGGAATCATGAGCCTAGGTTTTATGGAGTTTTCTTGAGGCATTGGAGGAGCTTACCACCATTGTTAAAAAAGACAAGGATGATTGATCA
The DNA here is from genome assembly GCA_037957365.1 of Torreya grandis. Taxonomy (NCBI): domain Eukaryota; kingdom Viridiplantae; phylum Streptophyta; class Pinopsida; order Cupressales; family Taxaceae; genus Torreya; species Torreya grandis. The sequence goes on from JARHVA010000430.1 coordinate 3,423,601, forward strand.
AGGGAGAACATGTTTTTGAGCCACATGGGTATGGTGAATCCATTTGGGAAGGTAATATGGTGTTGCTTTCTTTCATTTGTTTCTTGATATGTTTTGTAATTCCTATAGGATTAGATAGGCTTGGTTAGTTAGTTCTTTATGTATGTTTCATTATTTATGGACTAATGCTTGAATAACTTACTTTTTAATCCTCTCTACATCTCACATCTAAAGAAGATCACTTTGCAACTCTAAAATATCCATTTAGAACCTTAACACTCATGCAAATTAATTTTATAACTTTATTTTTCCATTTTTATTTGCCACGATTTTCACACAGTAACTGACATCAACAAGAATACCAACATTGATTACTTACTTAATTGATGTTGGTTAGTAAAACCAACATCGGTTAGATCTTGGTTAGCCAAAGTAACCATCACCGATGGTAATAACTGATGTCGATCACTATGTTTTTTCTTAAAACATAGACCTGAAAGCTACTTTTTCAAAGTTTATTGTTTCAAGCTAAAAAGAGCTTCAAAGTTAATGGACATGTTAACAATTTTGTTGCAGAACCAAACTTGATATTTGTTCAAAACATGTTTAAATCACCTTTGTATGCTTAAAAATCAATTAGGAACTTTGTTTTGGGTGTTTAACAAAGAATTTAGATGTTTTGGTGAATGTTTTCAAAGTTTGAAACTAAGACCAAGGGGTCAAATGAACACCACCAAATATTTCGTTTGGGTTTAAAATTGAACACACTTGTCAATTTTTTTTGCAATAGTTGTTTAATTAGATTTTATTTGGAAAAAAGAGGAATGTTGCGTGTATGATCTTCCATTTTTCCCCTATAGGGAACCCTTGGAATCAAAAGTACCATTTCTATTGCAAATAGCCTAGTCCAAGGCTTAGAAAGAATGTCACCTAAAGCACCCCCCAAAAACTCGTCAACGTTTTGGTGATCTTGAAAATGACCCTAAAGTCTTTCTATTTTATGCTTTATTTATTTTCATGCAAACTTAGATTATGAGGGGGATGCCATTACCTCCCATGAGTTCTTTAGGGAAGCTTTGACTTGCGGTTTCACCTCCTGACATTGACTTCATTTGACTCTCTTAGAGTTGCACATGGGACGTATATGCATTTAGACATCACACTATACTAAGTGAACAATAACATGTAGTGGTTGTAAAAAGGACTAAACCTTTTTATAACTAGCCAATACTGCAATCACCTAATTTTTGTGCTTATATTTTGCATCGTTTGATGTGAAAGTCATTATGTAATTGATTCCCCTAGAACAATCAACACCTTGCTAGTTTAGTAGACGCCACTTTGCCATACCTTATCAGTTTAGAATTAAGACGTTTATTTTTTGTCATTAGCTTACTTGGTCTTGATTTGTGTCTAAAACTAGTTGTTAACTCAAAGAACTTAACCCGATCACATTGTCCTCAATTTTTTTGAGCAAGGGAGGTGTTACACTATCCAATTGGAAAATTCATCTTTTCCTTGTTCAAATTGTTATTAAAAGCATTTGTGTCATGTCATCCACTTTGGCACGATCATGCTACCCAATTTAGTCTAGATATTTTACCCAATTTATTTAAATCCTTCATTTATAATCCACATTTAAAATTGAACCTTTCTAAATTCTAAGGGTTGGTGTGCCAAAATGGGTTCACCATTTGTGCACTAAGATTTTTTTAACTTGGGTTCAATTTTATATTTAGATTGAAGGTAATTTATTAAGACTCAAAATCACATTATCATCTTGGTAGACTCAAGTCATCTTGAATATAACTCACGTTTTGAGTCTTAGAACATATTTTATCCTACTAGAATCATGTGACGATGTTATGTTGCCTATTTGGTCCTAGATTGATATTTAGTGATTCATGTATGTTTTTACATCTTGAGAAAAGTAGTCCATTTTATATTCTTCATAATATGAAGAGATTTCCTCTAAAATTCTAGTGTAAACTTGTCAAAATTGATGTTTCCAACTCGTTTTTGCTTTTATTTACATTCAGAAGAAATAAGAAACTAAAGATAAAGGGTCAAGGGTTAGATGATACCTGAATGAAGTTACACACCGTATCCAGATGATTGAAGGAGCTCCTCTTTGGCTGTGGAGAATGATACCTGTAGATAAGAAAGACTTAAACAAAGAAAATGTTAGATAGATATATGGTGGACTGCCAAGCAAAGCTCGGTCCCAAAAGTGCAAAGACTTCCTTGAGGGATGACAGTCCACTTATTTAACAAAAGAGTGTTACTAGAAAGAGAAATGATGAAAGGCTTAAAGAAGAGAAATAGATAATGCATACCTAATTCCTGTAATCTACCTCTCACAGTTGCTAACACCGGTTAGTCTACCATCGTCAGTTGGTAAATGTTGCCGATGTTGGTTAGGCTGCCAACATCGGTAGGGGCAATGGGGCTTGATGTCAATGTCGGTAGGGGTAATGGGCCTTGGACAGGTTTCAGGGAAAGTCTATGATTGACAGAGGAGTCTGGAAGGAGTCTGAGAGTTTAATGGTTTGTGCAGGGTTGTAGGGCAGTGAATATGGTCTAGAAAAAGGCTAAGGTGGGGGACAGGGGTGGAAAGAGAATAAGAATGAGAGGAAGGCTTTTTAGCCTCTTTGAGAAGAAATTCGGGTTGTCTATCAACAATACTCAAGAATATTCAATGGACTAATCACCAATGCATTCTAAAAATACTAAAATATAAACCAGAATAATACTTAGCTCTTGGTGGAGACCTAGAAGTGTAGAAGACTTGTTCCCATTATGGCTGATGTAGGAGACCTCATGCAATGTTTCAATCTGATGTGGAGTGAATTCTGTAGAGTTTCTTAGCCTGGAGAGTGATGATAGAATCCTGATACCTCATCCTAAAGCCTGCCTTTGATATGCAAAGAGTTAAGGAGCAAGAGAATTCGGATCCTAGGAGCAAAAGAATTCACATTCGAGTGCAAGAGAATTCGCCTTCAGGTCGCCAACAGAGGTTAGAATTTAGTTTTAAGCAACCAACGTCAGTGATACCACCGGTGTTGATCAACTATTGACCAATGTCATGGCTAGAGAATGGGTAAAAAGGCTATTTTTATCCTTTTGCCCATTCCTCCATCTGCCAAGTTTGGTTGTCGTTGCTGAATGGTCCAAAGGTGGGTTTAATGGGCGCGAGAGCTAGTGGGAGAGTTGAAATAGGTCTTAGGTAATTATGATTAGTCATAGGGTGATAAATGGTCTAAGGGTGAGGAATCCAAGGTGAGGTGTTTAAAGGGGATGATTAATTTAAAATAAGAATTTTAAATTAATAAAGTATAGGTTAGGCATGTGAAAGTTAGAAAGGGACCAAGGGGGGGTTGACACTATTTTGGTGTCTACATTTGCCCCTTTTAGTCTTGTTGGTTGTTCTAATGAACTAAAAGACAAAAATAAGAGTAAGTTGCCCTAGGTATGGGATGAGGTGTAGGTTTCCCCAAGTATGGGATGAGGTATTCCCCCTCGAAGTGGGAGTCGAGGGAAGATAACCTAATATTGGGTGCCAATTTGATAGGCAGTAGATGGATAAGGTGAGTGTTGAGTGTGAACGCTGTAATAGTTGGGATTGTGCGTATACCACTTCACATGATAGATAGGTCAAATTATCACAGTCAAAGGTTGAAGAGTGCTAAAATCAAAATAACTGAGCCCCAGCATTTAGTCATGGCTGATTGGGTTAAACAATCAAAGCTGTAGCTCCAATGGTCATCGTGTTCCAAGTATCCTGAGCTCAGGAAGTACTCCTAGAAAACATGAAAATGTCACAAATATTGAGGATCAACTAGAGCATGATATAATAATACGTGTGAAGGTCACAATATGGGTTGCGTACAATTTGCTAACTATTCATGAGGTAGCATATATGCAATCAAAACAACCAAGGCAAAGTTGTCTCAGAAGTGGTCGTGGTCTAAGGAGATAGTCATGATCTCGAAGGTCATTGGTCGAGTTGAGTTGAGCCATGGTATGATCTCAAGTGGTGTGTGTTGTGGTCAGGGAGATGGATGTGATCTCCAATGTGCCCCATGAGAAGTTTAGGTAACTCATTCAGTGTCAGGGCTGATGGTTTGGTCATGATTTTGGGTTGGTATAGAGAGTTGGTCCATTAGATGGATGGACGAAGGAATGGCCGAGCTAACCTCAGAAGACCCCATGTCAACTGAGTGCTACCTACATAGCCCCTATTTGAAGGGCCTTAGGCTAATGTAGTTCTCCCAAAAGGGAGGAAGAGGGTCAGTTATGTATGTAGGTTGGACTAGGTTAAGTCATGGTTAAAGGGTATATGGTTTGTCCATCAGGTAGACAAACGAACGAATGGATGGCCGGCATCATTAGGGAGATGCACAGGCAAATGGATGGCTGAGCTAACCTTAGAAGACCCCATGTCAACTGAGTGCTACCTACATAGCCCCTGTTTGAAGGGCCTCAGGTCAATGTAGTTCTCCCAAAAAGGGAGGAGGAGTCAAAGAGGTCAATAGTTGGTTTGGTCATGTTAATGGTTTAGCACTTCCCATATGTCTGATGGTACGATGTTACAACCTTTTCCATATTATGTGATGGTGTATTCTATAACATAAGTGATGTGGGGTTTTCATCCCTAGCAATTTTCCATATTAGTGATGGTGTATGCTAAAAATGAAATGAGTGATGATGTTATAGCCTTTTCCATATTGTGTGATGGTGTATTGTATAACATTGGTTGGGTGGTTTTTCATCCCTAGCAATTGTCCATATTAGTGATGGTGTATGATAAAAATGAAATGAGTATATTTATGCTTCAACAAGTTCCATATTGGTGATGGTGTATGATTGACATAAATTGTGTTTGGTTGATAGTTTCCATGTGTATTGGTGTCCATAAAAACTAGTGTGAATGGGGTATGATATGTTAGTGGTCTGAAAATGTTTTGGTTTGGTTTGGTCAGGTTTGATTGGGTTTGGTTGTATGAGGAAGATGCATAAGAAGCAAAAGGTGCATTGCTCTTTCATTGGCAAGGACCATAATGGTAGCATAGATAGGGTTGTTGCAAATAAAATCCCCGTTCATGCATTACATCATTGACCATTGTTTGTGTTAGAGAAGTATTTAAATCACTTGATGTTAAGTGAGCTCAAAATACCTTGGGTATGTCGGGGTAATAAGTTTGATTATGTGAGGTGTGAGGATAGCGTAACCCTTTTTAGCAAGGATAAATTTGCCCCTTTTATAGGTGACCCTGAGAACGATTACAGGCAAGTCCATGACTTAATAGTTTGTCAGTCTTTTTTTTTTGGTAGACTGATCAATGCGGGAAGTCTACATGGGGATGTTGTTTTGTTTTGTGGTCATATGTGAAGCTAATCGATGCGGGAAGCTTTTGAGAGAGTGCTGTTTGGAGCAAAATTTGGGTATAGCCATCCTTTGAGGGAGTGGTCTATATTCTGCTTTGTATGGTTAAATGTCTTTGAATAGTTGTCCTTCAAGGGAGCAGTCTATCAATTACAGCAATTATGCAGCTGTCCTTCGAGGGAGAAATCTATTTATAGTTTTATGACCTTTGAGTAGGCATCCTAGTTTTATATGTTTTGTTGACTGAATTTTTAGTCATGGAATAGACTATAGAGGTTTACAGGGTTTCCCTTTTATTAGGACAAAACACTAATGCAAAAGGGTTAACTAATGTTTATGGGGAAAAAGGGTTGATAGGAATAAGAAATGAAGATGATGGGGCTTGCTCAAGGGATGAGCTCGAGTTAAATATCAAGTGAATGAGTACTTGATTAACAGTAGAATGGTCACAGATGCAAGGCATTAAGGGGCTCAGGTTTTGGCCGGCCTTCAAGAGAAGACAGACGATAAGTCCCTGATCCATACTTGTGTGTTATGATATAAGGTCCGAGCCAATTAGGAGCAAACTTGCCTCATTTACTTCTTTCCATATTGGTCACATGTTGGTTTTCTTTTAGGACAAGATCTTTGATTTTGAAATCTCATTCTCTCAGACTTTTGTTATAGGCACATTGGATGCGATTTTGGTAGATATGGAGATGGTTGAGGGAAGCAAGGTGACGTTCGTCAAGTAACTCAAGTTGAGCCAATCGATCTTGATGAAAGTCATCGTTAGAAAGTATATCATGCAAAGAGATGCATAAAGAAGGTATTTGTATTTCAAGAGGTAGGACAGCCTCTATTCCATACACTAAAGAGAAAGGTGTAGCATCCGTAGGGGTTTGGATGCTAGTGCGGTAGGCCCACAAAGCGAAGGGAATGTGAATGTGCCAATCCCTTCTAGTATCGTTGACCACCTTCATTAGAATTTTGGTTAAGATTTTGTTGGAAGCCTCGGCCTACCCATTTGCTTGTGGGTAGTAAGGTGAGGAGAAGCTGAGCTTGATGCCAAATGAGTCACAAAGTTTCTAGACAGTTTTGTTTTTGAAAGATTTGCCATTATCGGTGATGATTTTGTGAGGTACACCGAAACGATAGATGATATGGGTGTTGATGAAGTTGATGATTTTGTCAACTTTAGTGGAGATGAGAGGAACAACTTCCACCCATTTAGTGAAGTATTCAGTTGTGGTGATAATGGATTGATGTCAAAGAGATGAATGAGGGTTAATCTCACTGATTAGATCTAAGCCCCACTGTGAAAAAGGCCAGAAATCCTTAGCGACTTGTAGAGCGTGGCTAGGGACGTGAAGTAAGTTAGCGTATTGTTGGCATTTGATACAATGCCAAACATAGTCGCTACAGTCTTGGTGAAGAGTGGGCCAATAATAGCCCAGGTGAAGGATGCACTTTGCAACCGAGTTACCATTCAAATGCCCTCCCCAAATCCCATCATGGACATGTTTGATAGCGTGAGATGTTTCAGTGGAGGTTAGACATCGAAGAAGGAGGTCATCGAAACCTCATTTATAGAGAAGACCCCCTAGCATAGTATATCAAGCTGTGCTTTTCATAAAATCCCGTTGGGCATTGCTAGAGAGATTAGGGGGGACAATAGAATAAGTTAAGTAGTCCACAAGTTATTTATACCAAACATCCTGTGGACTAGAGTCAATAGTGCTGACGAGGTTGATGTTAGTGGAGATATATGAAGGTAACGCCAAATGATGTACTGTAACATAAATTCTCAAGGAAGATGATGAGGATGGAATGCGTGAGGCGAGAGAAGCCATAGTATCAACAAACTTATTCGTAGATTGAGGAACAATTTACAAGAGGTAATGGTCGAAAGATTCTAGCAGGGTGTCAACACAGTGTTTGTACCTTTGCAAAACTTCATTTTTACAAAGATATGAACTGTTGATTTGATTTATGACTAGTTGTGAGTTGCCAAAGATGTTGATGGTCTTGACGCCTAAGAAAAGGGTGGTTTGAAGTCCCAAAATTAAGTCTTCATATTCAGCCATGTTATTGGTACATTCAAAGTCAAGTTTGAAAGATAGGGGCATGGGCTCACCCTCGTAAGGGATGAGAATGACCCCTACACCCCCACCGTGTTGACATTTAGACCCATTAAAGAACATTGTCATTTGATAGAAAATGTCATCAGTAGATAATGTGGCGATGAATTCGTCAGGGAATTTGCAATGAGAGGGTTGGATGTCAGGTAGAGGGGCATCCGCTAGTTGGTAAGTGATTATTTGCCCCTTTATAAACTTTTATTGGATGAATTCCAAATCAAACTCAGCAAGAAGCATGAGCCAACGAGCCATACGCTGGTTTTGGTATGGCTTGGAATGCATGTATTTGAGGGGGTCAGTGTGGGTGATGACATAAGTTTTGTGATAGAGAAGATAATGACAGAGTTTGGTAGCAGTAAAGACTAATGCCAAATAGAGTTTTTCGGTATGAATATATCGAGTTTCATAATCAATGAGTGTTCGGCTTATATAATAAATCACTTGCTCATGATGTTGTTCATCTCGGTGTGCGATCATGGCACCTAAATAATGATTTGTTGCTGAAATGTAAAGATAGAAAGGTTGGTCGTCTTTAGGTGGAATAAGGACTGGTGGAGAGACAAGATAACATTTAAGAGCCTCAAAAGCCTCTTGGCAATCCTTATCCCAATTAAAGGAGAAGTCCTTCTTGAGGAGGTGATGAAAGGGTTGACATCGGTCAGAAAGCTGCGAGATGAAGTGACAAATAGATTAAAGCTTCCCTTGCAGGCTGCGAAGTTGCTTTAGATTGGTAGGTGGTGGCATCTCGAGTATAGCTCTATCTTAGTGGGATCAATCTTAATGCCACGAAGGGAAATGATGAAGCCTAAAAGCTTCCCAGAGAGAACCCCAAAGACACATTTCTTGGGGTTGAGTCAAACATTGTATTGGAGGAGGCGAGTGAATATGATTTTGAGAATAGTTAAATGGTCATGGCAGAGTTTAGATTTGCCTAGTAGGTCATCCACATAGTCCTCCATGACTTTGTGGAGAAGATCGTGAAAGATGTAGGTCATGGCATGTTGATATGTGGCACCTGCATTTTTTAGGCCAAAAGGCATGACCCTATAGCAAAAATTCCCCCATGGGGTGATGAAGGTAGTCTTGTGTTGATCTTCTAGTACAATCAAGATTTGGTTATATCCTAAAAACCTGTCCATGAGTGATAGCATCTCATGACCAGCTGTAAGATCAACAAGTTGGTCGATGTTGGGTAGAGGAAAATCATCCTCTGGGCAAGCCAGGTTAAGGTCATGATAGTCAGTACAAATTCAAATTCCCTCAATCACTTTTGTGACAGGGACGATGTTTGACACCCATTGTGGATAATCAATGGGTTGGATGAAGGATACAAAAAGAAGACGTTGAAGCTCCTCTTCGACAAGGAGTGCAACACGAGGATGCATTTTGTGAAGCTTTTGCCTGATAGGCTTAGCTTTTGGGTTTGTGATGATGTTATGGATGACGATGTTAGGGTTGATGCCAAACATATCGCCGTAGGTCCAAGCAAAGGCTTTGCTATGGTTTAAAAGGAATTTGGTATAGTCAATTTATTCTTGGGCATCAAAAGATTGACCAATCTTTAAAATGTGAGGAACATCAGAAGATGGAAGGTTAATGTCAATGGTTGATTCATTTAACATAACCTACATTTCTGAAGGAAGTGATCGTTGGATGAAAGAGTCATCTGCACCCATGTAGGTGAGAATGGAATCATCGTCTACGCATTGGACAGTGTTGATGGTAGTAGATTCATCATCTATCATGTTTGGATAAATGAGAGGGAGAGACTTGGATACCCCACCTAGTTGATAGGTTAGGGGTTCCAAGTGAATGGCGTTTATGCAAAGAAAAAAATACTAGGAGGGATGGAAACCACCGACTTCGTAGGTGAAAATGGGGGAATAGGCGAGTTTGGAGGTGATTGTTATATGATAGGTTTAGGGTGAGGGTTTTTAGAAGTTGCAGTAGGTTCTTCAAAACCTAGGCCATGTCACTTCTTGGCATTCTTTATGGCCTCATCATTTGGTGGTTCGACGGGCTGGTGGGAGCCTTGTTCGTAGTGCCCAAAGCCAAAGCCCTTCCATGCACACCTATAAAGATAGGTATGAGTGAAGCTTGGGTTGCCAAGAAAAGAGAAGTCAGACGTAAATAGTTGGGGTGATGAAAGAGGATTCCCATTAGTGGGAGCTCAATCTAGCCCTCCATAGATGAGATTTGTTTGAAGATTGGGAGGACCATAAGGGATGACCATTTTGATATAATCATCATAGCTAAGATTGTGATGAAGTTGTCCATACTCTTGAGGAGTCTGGAACATGTCCAAGGTGAGTAAACGATACTCCCCAAGTGAAAGACATTGGAAGGTATCTTCCATAGGGTCTTTTGTTGTCACTTGAGGAGGTGGTGTAGGTGTAACCACTGTTTGCATACTTGTTGAAGCTTTCGTGGGTGGAGGCGGTGTTTGGGTCGATGTCTTGAAAGGAATGAGAATATCGTTGGGTCGATAAGCTGTGTTACATGTCTTGAAAGGGGAGGGGTCTATGGGAATGACATGGACTTGACCGTCATGTTCAAATTTGACACAACAGTGTAATGTTGAAGGGACATAGGCCATGGCACGGATCCAAGGTCATCCTAATAACATGTATTGGAACTCTCCCTCGATGATGTAGAAGAGCTCTGGGATTGTTTGTGGGCCAACATGAATATGTAAGATGATGGTGCCAATGGTAGTGGTGGTGGAGTCATTAAAATATCGAAGAATTGCGTCAGTTTTAGAGATACAATTCTTTGGGAGGGCTAATTGGTCATAGGCATGGGTGGAAATGATATTGATGATGGCGCCCCCATCAATCATAACTCGCTTAATGTGAGTTTGATCAACGTAGGCTGTGATGAAAAGGGCAGCATCCTGATCTTCCAAGTTGGAGGTAGGAATTTTAGAATCACTAAAGGTAATAGAGGCGATGGTGGGTAATGATTGGACTAAGGCAACTAGTGGTTGGGGGTCCTCAGGTTGGACCTCCACTACCTGTAAAGCTTTGATTAAAGCTTGACGATGTTGTGGAAAACTTTGAATGAGGTCATATAAAGTCATCTTCATGGGAGTTTGGTGAAGCTGTTTCACCATAGAATCACGGATTACCTCTGAAGAAGTGGGTTGGGATGTACCCAAGATAGAAATTTTGGGTTCGGGTGGTTGAGTAGGTTTGAAAAATGGGTAGGTCCAAGGAATAACAACTTTCTCTTTTGATTCATCCTTTGAAGTTTGTGACCTAGTGGCCACATTGATGGTGTTAATCAGGAGGTAAAGGGACCATAGTTTGATGATGGGATTTTGATGAAGGTGAAGAGGTTTGAGAGACATGAGATGGTGTCAGAGATTTGTTGACAGTATCCTCAAAAAGAAGGGTGTCTTTTTCCAAGTAATGATGAATGACAACCTTGAGGGCACAAAAATTTTTAGTGTCATGCCTAGGTGAGCGATGATATAGGTAGATTTTAGTGTCATCGAACCAAGACAGTTTTGGTCTGAGAGGTTGAAATGGTTTAATAGGTGGAAGAGTGATGTTAGAAGTTTGCAAAAGTTGGCATAGTATCAAAGCATATGAACCCATTAAAGGGTCCATTCTTATTGATGCACTAGGTGTTGATGACTTTTGTTTGGGAGTTGTTGAGGGAAATTTCCGTACCACCTTTTGGGTTGGTGGTGTGGCCACTCGTGTAGACGATACTTTCTTTGTGAGGGGTGCTGAATTTTTTAGAGGAGGTATGTTTTTGGTAGGTAAAAGGAGTAATGGAGGCAACTTATTTTTTTTAGGTGTTGGAGTAGGGAGCACTCCAATTAAGGTAGAAGGATGAGAGCCCAAAATGGAGGGAAATGATGATGGTGGAGGAGGAGTTCTCCGACGTGGTTTAGTAGCCTTTTTTAATACGGTGTGAGGACTACTATTATGGGGGGTGAGATTCAAATCTACCTTCACTTGTGGATGAGTGAGATTAGATATGGGGCAAACACTGAGGGATTTAACTGGTGTTGGTATGGTGGATGTTTGTGAGGGTTTAAGTTCAGATGTGGATGGTTGAGCTTCTGAAGATTTGGAAGTAGAAGCCTGGTCCTCGTTGGAGACTTTGGGAGATTTTGTCGAAGGAGGTTGGTTATTACGAGATGAAGTGGGATGTGTAAGATAAGGAGCTTTAAGTCACTCCCACAATGCCTCATGCTCTAAGTTACTTGAATGGAGAAATCCTAAGTTCTCAGCCAATCGAGAGAATGGTTTGGAAGATGTTAGACGAGGCTTTATAATTGGTTTTTCAGAAGATTTGGGTGGTTTCGAGAGTGGAAATGTGTTAGATGTGGCAATCTCAAGCCAAAGGTGAGACAGAGCCATTACTAGATTGTCTTCGATTGAAGTAGGTGAAGAGACAAGTTCTTCTCTCGGTGGAGAAGGAATTGGAGAATGGGGTTCTTCAAGAGGAAAGAGCATAGGGATGATCGTGCCTTCTACTTGTGGTTAAAGAGTAGGAAAGGTATGGTCCTCCATTGGTAGTAGGAAGGATGAAGGTGGGGCTAATGGCATTGGTATGGTTAAAGCATCCTCCAATATAAGAGGGGTAGATGGAGGACTATTAGGAGAAGAAGGCTCTTCTTCCTGTGGTGGAGGGATAGGTTGACTAACCTCTTCAGTTTGTGGAAGAGGTTGGTTAGGGACAAAAGGAAAAACCATATCGATCGTGCATATATTACACTCTTGGGGGTCTTCGGCTATGGTCTGAACGTTGTTTTGGCTAGGGGGATGGTTAGGGAAAGGTTGTCTAAAGATGTCTATGTTTTGGTTAGGTGGCACGTTTGGGTTATCCAAGACAAGATCACCTTTGTCTAGCATGTCTTGGAAAATGTTCTTGAAGGTTTTACAATTGTCTGTGCCATGGCCTTTGACATGGTGATAATTACAGAAGTCATCCTCCCTATACCATGTAGGGATGGCACACGAGGGATCAAATTGAGGTGGTGGTCAAATTTGGGGGAGGTTGAGGACTCCCTGTTTGACTAGTTTATCCAATACAGATGCGTATGATTCTTATTGGAGTATATTGGCACTGTACGTATCATTATTGGAATTATCGCATAATGCTTTGAGATGTGGAAGGTTTGGATTGGTTAGTTGTGGTCGATGATGATGGTCTAAGTACCACAACATTTGCTGATTCCTTGGATTTAGAGTGGGCAGAAGAAGGTCTGGAAGAAGGGTCATTGGCTTTTGCGTTTGTATTTTTACTACGCAATTTGACTTTATTTTCTTCAACAACATGGAGTTCAAGCTTCCTAGCAATGGTGAAAGCTTCGTCAAATGTGCGAAATGTTTGGACCCGCAAAGTAGATGAGATGTGTTTGGCACATGCTTGTGAAAAGAGCTCAATGAGCTCAGGTTGAGGGAAAGAAAAGGAGAGTTGGTTGATTAAACCTCTCCAATGGGCAATGAAATCAGCTATTGATTCATCGTCAAATTGTCTAATAGAATATAGGTCTGTGATGGAGACCTTTTTAGTTATGTTAATTGAAAAGTGGTCAAGAAATAGTTGAGCTAATTGCATGAAGGTAAATAGAGAGTGACTGGTAATATAACTATACCAATCGAGGGCAGCACTAGAAAGCAACATGGGAAATGTGCGTAGTAATAACGCATCATCATGTGCTATAAGGTAACAAGCATGTCTAAATGCTCGTAGATGTTGCTGTGGGTCCTCTTTACTCTGAAAGTGAGTAAACTTGGGAAGTTCCCACTGACTAGGATATGGTTGGATTGGGACTGAAGGATGAATAGGTTCATTATAGATTTGTTCATATGAGAGAACATTTCTTGAACCCAAAACGGATGTCTCAAGATTAAACACCTTATCCATCAACATCTTGATTAGATCGGTTGATGGATTTGCAGGTGGGGTGCCTCTTAGGTTGTAAGGCATTTAGAAGGTGTTAGGTGGAGCATATGACATAGTTGGTTGTGCTTGTACAGGTGCAACATATTGGTAACTAGTCATAGGGACTGATGTTGAAGTCAAGGGTGGTTGTGTCATGAAGCTAGAGGGCACAAATTGACTTGATGTCACCAAAGGTGGTTGGATGGTGGAAACACTAGCCAAAGGATAAGTAGTCACTCTTGTATTTATGGGTGCAAGAGTAGGTGGGATGGAGACAATTAAGTTATGGAATGGTGTAGAACTTCATTGAATGGTTTGTTTTTGAGGGTGTACGGAAACCCCAATGGAGGTAGGTCCAAAAATAGAAGGAGAGGCCACACTTTAAATATTGGTCATGGTCAGGTTGTTAGTTGAGGCAATGGCCTAGGTGACCATGGGTTGGGTTATGGAGGCTGTTGATATGATTGCCATTTCAACTAAAGAAGTTGGCATCCCATAAATTGGGTTGCCTGAAGGATCTCACGTTTGACTTCTCATGAGATAGTGCTGAAGAGCCTTGACATTGAGGTCAAGGAATATTTCAAAGTCTTGGTCCCCTTCGGGAACAATAGGGGGTTGAGTTGGGATTGGTTGGATAGGAGTACGTTTAGTTTCTAAATTATACTCCATTTGGGGACTTGATATAGAAGGTGAAGGCAGGAGTGGTTGTTGCCTTGCATGGTCAACAAGAGTTTTGGTTTGATAACTGTCAAAACCATCCAAGGAAAAATAGATTTAGGTTCTAAAAACTGTATGTTTCAGCCTCAGAAAACTAGAATTTATTTTTAACAGCAAAAAGGTCAGGTTTTTAGCTTGCTGTTTGAGAATTTTTTTTTGATAGTGACCGATGTCGGTAGAAAAATTGATGTTGGTGAAATTTTTTTTTGATGTCAGTCAGATAACTGATGTCGGTGAAGATCAGTTGTCGATGTCGGTGGAAAAACCGATGTTGGTTACTGTGTATTTCCAAAAACTTAGAAAACTAAAAGTTTTTGGAAGAAAGAAGAAAGTCTGAGTTGTTTTTAGATCTCAGAATGTGACCTCACCAGCTCAAAAAATTAGATACAGATAGAAAAATAGATGATGGCAAGCAACCACTAAACGTTAATTCTTAAGAATAAATTTTAGAGTCGTGTTGGCTTATGCCTTAGAAGAGTGTGTTTGGGAAGTTGGGCTTTTAGAACAGGTACTAAAAGAAGCAGTCTAAGGTTGGTTTTGGGTTGAGTTTTGGTGCTCAAAATCTATATTAGGTTTCGTACGTGGCTTGGTGCTAGGAGCTTGCTCCCCTCACTTCACGAGCCTAGAGACAAGCTGGGTCGCTTAGCCAATATATACTTCCCCTAGAGTTTATACTCTGTCAGAGAACAGAGTGGGTTCTCCCCTTAGTAGTGAAGTCCAAGTAGGATTACTAGGAAGGGTAAGGTATCTACTAGGAGATGAAATCCTAGTCGAGCCTTGTCTCAGGTATGTTTAGATGTTTGATTTTGTGAATGTGGTCAGGTTGTGTAACATATGTGCACTACGATTTATGCATAATGCATTTTTAATTACTAGATGAGAAGGCTAAATATGCATTCAAGCAGGAATGAAATGCAATAGTTTTTTGCCCAAATTGAAATGTTTTTGTTCAGATGCAAACAATTAGGAAAAGGTTAAGAGCATGAATTTCACTACTCTAAGATGTAGAAAAGAAGTGACAAGAAGAAAAAGAAAGATTCTTTTTAACTTATGCTAATGGTGTCTTTTCGAAATGAGAAGATAGAAGAAGGATGCAAAAAGAGAAATTTTCCTAATGCACCTATATGAAAGTTTGTTTTAGAAGAAATGAACCCAAGGAAAACTCTAGGGTCCCATCAGGCGTGCGAAAATGTTTCCAACTCATTTTTGCTTTTATTTACATTTAGAAGAAATAAGAAACTAAAGATAAAGGGTCAAGGGTTAGATGATACTGGGATGAAGTTGTGCACTGTATCCAGATGATTGAAGGAGCTCCTCTTTGGCTGTGGAGGATGACACCTATAGATAAGAAAGACTTAAACAAAGAAAATGTTAGATAGATATATGGTGGACTGCTAAGCAAAGCTCAGTCCCAAAAGTGCAAAGACTTCCTTGAGGGATGACAGTCCACTTATTTGACAAAAGAGTGTTGCTAAAAAGAGAAATGATGAAAGGCTCAAAGAAGAGAAATAGATAATGCATACCTGATTCCTACAATCTGCCTCTCATAGTCACCGACACCGGTTAGTCTGCCGTCATTGGTTGGTCAATGTTGCCAACATCGGTTAGGCTGCCAACATCGGTAGGGGCAATGGGGCTTGATGTCGATGTCGGTAGGGGTAATGGGCCTTGGACAGGTTTCAGGGAAAGTCTATGATTGATAGAGGAGTCTGGAAGGAGTCTGAGAGTTTAATGGTTTGTGCAAGGTTGCAGGGCAGTGAATATGGTCTAGAAAAAGGCTAAGGTGGAGGACAGGGGTGGAAAGAGAATAAGAATGAGAGGAAGGCTTTTCAGCCTCTTCGAGAAGAAAGTTGGGTTGTCTATCAATAGTACTCAAGAATATTCAATGGACTAATCACCAATGCATTTTAAAAATATTGAAATATAAACTAGAATAGTACTTAGCTCTTGGTGGAGAACCAGAAGTGTAGAAGACTTGTTCCCGTTATGGCTGATGTAGGAGACCTCATGCAATGTTTCAATCTGGTGTGGAGTGAATTCTGTAGAGTTTCTTAACCTGGAGAGTGATGATAGAATCCTGATGCCTCGTCCTAAAGCTTGCCTTTGATATGTAAGGAGTCGAGGAGCAAGAGAATTCGGATCTCAGGAGCAAGAGAATTCACATTCGGGTGCAAGAGAATTCACCTTTGGGTCGCCAGCCAAGGTTAGAATTTAGTTTTAAGTAACCGATGTCAGTGATACTGCCAGTGTTGATCGACTGTTGACGAACGTCGGTGGCTAGAGAATGGGTAAAAAGGTTATTTTTATCCTTTTGCTCGTTCCTCCATCTGCCAAGTTTGGTTGTCATTGCTGAACGGTCCAAAGGCAGGTTTAATGGGCGCGAGAGCTATTGGGAGAGTTGAAATAGGTCTTAGGTAATTATGATTAGTCATAGGGTGATAAATGGTCTAAGGGTGAGGAATCGAAGGTGAGGTGTCTAAAGGGGATGATTAATTTAAAATAAGAATTTTAAATTAATAAAGTATAGGTTAGGCATGTGAAAGTTACAAAGGGACCAAGGCGGGGTTGACACTATTTTGGTGTCTACAATTGAAGCTAGCTTTTACAGTGTGGGTGTATCACAAAGATCTAGGCTTTGGTGTACTAGTTTTCACCTTGGGTCTTTGAGTTATCTTATTCTCTTATGATCTATACAATCTCAACTTTACCAAAGGTTGAGTAAACTCATGAACCAAATCTTCTAAATTGTGCATGGTTTCAAATCACCCTTCTTTATAGTCTCATTGGTACCTTGGTTATTTGTTTAAAAGAGAGCCAAAGAATACTTTGATTGGTTTCCAAACATTAGTCCAAAGTTATTAAAACACACAGAGCGGATCTTTTTAGACATGACTCAAAGGTTCACTCGTATTGGGGCATCTTATGGTATTAGTTATGAAGGTGAGAAATTTTATGATGGTCAAGATAAAATCATTGTTTTTGATGATATGCCCACAACAGTAGGATCTGTAGATGATTATAATGGATATCAACCCCAAGAAGATCAAGATGAATCCCTTCTTAGATTGATAGAATTAGGTGCTAGACTACCTTTTGTTTTTCCTATAGAATAATTACATACCTTAGTTAGAGAAGGAGAACAATGATGAAAAGAACAAGATTTTGCACAAATGAACATACCTTCTTCCTCTAACAAAGGAAGGGAAACACAAATAGAGTCAAAAACCACAAATCCAGATCTTCTAGGTAAGATCAAGATAATAAGTTAATGATATGTAGATCAACTTGTCACAAATTTAACTAAATCCCTAGTTGCCACTTCAATTCATAATAATGTTCTAAAAGAACAAGGAAATATGATCAAAAGTACACAAATAATATTGGATGAGGACATTAGCATAGTAGATCAAGGTAATCTAAATGAACAGTTAAAGTCACAAGAGACCTTACAAAGTGTTCCATTTGATATGAAACATACATTATTTAATCATCAAGAACCTTTTGTTACTTTAAAAACCTAGAAAATCAAACATTTAGTTTGAATTGAGGAAATCCCTCAAGACAATTTGGCTAGTTCTTTTCAACCAACCCAAATATTGGTAAATAAACATAGAAATTTCCAAAATCAACAAAGTGAAAAACAACCAGATTCGGGGAATGTTTTATAATCCAAGAATCAATGGCCTATGTTCTCAACTCAAACAAAAAATCATAACCAAATCATGGATTGAAAGGTATACACTCCCTATAAATCCACACAAAACCAGGGGCACATTCCACCCCAAAAATAACAAAACTAGGGGCACATTCCACCCCAAAAAGAACAAAAGTAGGGGCACATTTCACCCGAACAATAAAAAAACTAGGTGCACATTCCACCCTAATAAAAAAAATAGGGGTATATTCCACCCCAATAGCAATAAAACTAGGGGCACATTCTACCCCAACAACATATTATCCAATCCACAAATGCACCAAACATGAAA
This sequence comes from Torreya grandis, assembly GCA_037957365.1. Classification (NCBI taxonomy): domain Eukaryota; kingdom Viridiplantae; phylum Streptophyta; class Pinopsida; order Cupressales; family Taxaceae; genus Torreya; species Torreya grandis. Next base: position 3,441,693 of record JARHVA010000430.1, read on the forward strand.
GAATGGAATTCTATGAAGGAAATTGTCCAAAGATTTGAGACAAATAATAGAGTTAAAAAGTATAAATTTGATGAGATATGCCCATATCCATTTGATTTATCTATTCTCCAAAACCCCTTTCCACGTCATTTTGAGGGACCTAAATTTTATAAATACAAAGGGAAAGGAGATCCATGTGAACACATACAAGCATTCTTCATACTATGTCAAGAGGTTACTTATAGTAGTGAGTACTTACTATGACTATTTCTAAGAAGTTTAACAAGACAAGCTCTTGATTGGATACTAAAACTACCCAAGGGATCAGTTGTGGATTGGAATGACTTATCAAAAAAGTTTGTTAACCACTTCTCATATAACATAAAACATAAATTAACCATTGTTGACTTATACAAAGCCAATAAGTGTGATGGTGAAAGTTTTGATGCATATCTACAAAAGTGGAGAGCATTGGTAGGCCGCTTATAACACAATTTACTAGACAAATAGTTGGCTGATATCTTTGCATAAAATTTGCATCCTAAAGTTACGCATAATCTATAGTTAGTTTGTGCTGACTCATTTGAATAAATTATTGACAAAGGAGTGTAGATTGAGAAGGCTCTTATTTCTAGGGGCCTTGTTAAGATCTTTGTGCAAGGTTAAACATCTAATCAGACTAAATCACTGGATCCTCAAATAGTTACGTAGGATAAGTCTAAGGGATTTAACAAAACTAAGTACATGGTTAGAAATGGGGTGACAAAAATAAGACATGTACAAATGGTATAGGCTATGCCTCCTCCAAATGTATAATTAACTCCCTCAAATCCACTAACTACTTTATAAAGATAATCTCCATGAAGGACATTTCATTATAATTTTAGATTCTTTAGCAAGCTAGGAGAATTGGTTGAAATAGTATTAAAAAATATCATTGTAGCTAATTTAATTATATGGTCAGTATCAAGGCCATTTCCTCAAGATCAACCAAAACTAGACTGGTACAAAGAGAACAAATAGTGTAACTTTCATCATGTTGTTGGTCACGGTGCATATCGTTGCATTCAGTTGTGACATATTATTGAGGACTTTATTGAAAATGGTGAGCTAGAAATTAAGTTGGCCCCTAATCAAGACATAAATTAGGATATGGGAATCTATAAAGACCCCTTTCCTTGACATGATCCACCACCACCAAGAAATGATCAAAATGGTCACAATCAAGGATAGAGGTAGAATCAGAACCAACAATAAGGTCATAATCATAATAAGTGTAATTGAGATCATAATGCCCACACTAATAATGTGGCTTATAATAATGTACCTTATGACTATAATAACACTGTGAGATGCATTTTTGTAACCCACATTACCACTATTAATTTGAAGCTCTGTGGCCAATCTCATGTTCTTCGTAACACGAGACCCATCATTATAGGGTCAGCACCCTCTCCCCCTAATAATACCATGTCAAGTTTGCATCATCATGTTGCTACTTCATTTGCATGGGTTACTAATCTTGAAAAATAATACCTTTCTTATAAAGGCTCCTTGGTAGCCCAAAATTATAATAATGTGGTTAGTCATTTGTGAATCACCATCCAAGGCCCTTTGCCTCCCTCTTCTAATTATAATAACTCCTTGCCACCTTTAGGTTGTGAAGTCACAACTAGACACCTGTGAGTTACCATTTAGGGCCCTTCACCCACTTCTTTCCATAAACCCAATGAGAACATTGTGCCAATGGTTCCAAAGCTGAATACTATCCCAACAAAGACTAAACTAGTTCAATCTAAAATTTAAAGGCCTTATAGTCTCATGGATCAATTAGATAAAACCCTTGCACAAATTCACATATTAAAACTCTTACAGACATCTGATGTTCATAGAACCATTTTCAACAAACTTTTACAAGAGTCTATTGTGCCTAATGATATAAACCTTGATCAGTTCCATAACCTAGTTGGACATTTGTCTTCATTTTGGCAAATCACATTTGATCAAAAGGACTTGTCCACCCTCGGCTCGAACCACAATAACCCACTATACATTGAGATAATAATTACATATCATACTATCAAGTTGGCTCTTATAGATAATGGTTCAAGGCTGAACATCATATCTCTTAAGTTGGTGTAATGATTGGGTTACATAGATAAAGATATTCAGCTAGAAACTATTACAATCAAAGCTTATAACAATGCCAGGAGGGAGTAATCCTATACAATTTGGTTGCCAATCATGGTTTGGTCTATTTCTCATCACACATTATTCCATATTGTGGATATTATGCTTCCTTATAATATACTTCTTGGTCATCCTTAGATCCATGAAGTACAGGTAGCTCCATCTACTCTTTACCAATGCCTTAAGTTTCCCCATGATGGGATCAAGGTTACTATTCCCATTGATCAATAGCCATACCAATACTGGAAACATCTTAAATCAGAGTTTCATAATTATAACTATTGCCCCAGTTCTAAATTCATAACAAGAATAATAAAGCCATCATTTCTCATCCATGTCCATCTAATTATATAGACCCTGGTGATCTAACCTCTACTTTAGCTAATCGATTTCCTGTAGCTTTGGCCAAGCAAGTTATTATTAAAGATACTGGCATTTCCACATACCATCTAAAGGATGTCCTCTATATTGTGAAATTAGCAAAATCCCCTAAAATATTTGGAAGCCCAAAACTTTCCAGACTCATAATAGACCTGATCAAATTTGGCAACCAAAGAAGAAGCAACCAAAACCTCCTATGGTTTTTGTACCTATAATTACACCAAATAAAGATCGAGAGGATTTTACCAAGGGAGATTGGTTATATTCTGAAGGCCTTGCTAATTATTTTTATAATCTAAAGTATCCTATCCCTAACAGGAGAATGGATCATCTTGACTATACAAGGAAAGGCCTTGGCCCATAGGCATAAGGAATTTTAGAGCCCTTATCAGCTAGAGTTGTCAATTAGAATCATGGTCTCAGATTTAAACTACTAGAGGATGACCTCATAACATTTGGTAGTGACTCTTCTAAAATGACTAGTGATGAGACTCCTAGCAACAACATAATGTCTCATTATAGCCTTTTTGATGAGCTTGTTGACTAAGATTTGTTTGATTTAAATGCCATATTGACCATAACACCTATTGGAGCTTCTCATCCTAAAGCAAAAATATGTCCTATTGGAGCTTCCTGTCTTGAAGCAAAACTCCATCCTAGTGGTGCTTCCCTTCCTGAAGTAGGACATTATATCTTTACCATTGGTGGTTCCCATCCTAAAGCAAGCCCTCACTATAACCTATGCCTTTTCCATCCTGAACTCATAGATTGGGATCAACAAAATTTGGTCATATACCTTGATGAGTTATAAAATGAAGAATCAATTATAGAATACATGGGCCTACGAGATGCATTCCCCATTGGTGATCATAAGTAGGGTTTTAATTTTTCATTGAATTCTTCTACCTGCTTTGGAGAGCAAGTAAACATTCTTGGTCATAATAAAGAACAAACATCATGATCTTTAGGTGAAAACCTCTTTGAGGCACTTTTTGATCAAGGAAAAAAGTAAAGAAAAAGATAAACCTTTGAGTGAAAACTTGTTTCAGGTACTCCCAGGTGGGAAAGTTTGCTCATCCCCTCAAGATGTAGAAATTCCATCTAGCCTAAGTTCCATGGCTAGTACAAGCATCTCTTCAGAACAACATCAAATATTTGAGCATCTTACTCTTGAGTTTTTAAAGGTTTTTGCCAATTGGCCTTTACTTGAGAAGGCAAATTTTGATTCTTCATATTATCCAAATCTTTGGGAAAGACAATAAGAAGATGAAGCAAAGGATCATAACCATACATTGCCTACAATTCTAGAAGATGGATCCACACTCCTTATGGAGAGCACACTAGAAGTAAATTTGGGAACCCATGAGGATCATAAAATTGTTTATCTTAGATTTTCCCTTACTAAAATAGAATATGAACATATTATATCCATTCTTAAAGATTATATAGACATATTTGCGTGGGCATACTCCAACATACCAGGCTTAGACCCATATTTAGTTGTGCATCATCTTGTTGTTCACCATGATGCTAAACCAGTAAAGCAAAAGTTGAGAAAGATGCATCCATGCATTGCCCTTTTTGTTAAGGTTGAGTTAGAAAAGTTGTTAGGAGCCAATTTTATCAGACCATTGGACTACTCTGAATGGATTTCTAACATAGTGTCAGTAAGTAAAAAGATCCCAATCATATGTGTTTGTACTAATTTTCATGATATGAACAAAGCATGCCCTAAAGATGATTTTTCTCTACCCAACATTGATATGATTGTCGACTCAACTACTAGGTATGAGATGATATCCTGAATGGATGGATTTTATGGTTATAATCAAATCAAGATAGCCCTTGAAGATTAGCATAATATTGCATTCACCACTTTATGGGGGAAATTCTATTACCAAGTCATGCCATTTGGTTTGAAGGATGTTGGAGCCACATATCAACATGTAATGACTGCCATTTTCCATGACATGATGCATGACATTGTCAAGGACTATGTTGATGATATACTAGCAAAATTGAGAACAAGAGCTGGACACCCTAACATTCTATGAAGAATATTTGAGAAGCTTCATGCATATAAATTATACTTTAATCCTAAAAAATGTGTCTTTGGAGTCACATCAAGAAAATTTATAGGGTTCATTATATCACAATGAGGGATCAAAGTCGACCCTACAAAGGTCAACGCTATTATTGAAATGCTTCCACCAAATAATCTTAAACAGTTGCAAGGTCTACAAGGAAAGGTCCAGTCTATATGTAGATTCATTTCTCAATTGGTAGATAAGTACCACCCATTTACCCACCTCTTAAAGAAAGGGGTAATGTTTTAGTGGAATGAGGATTGTCAGATAGAATTTTCAAAGCATAAAACATACTTGGCCAATCCACCAGTCTTATGACCTCCAACACAAGGAAATCCCTTGCTTCTTTATATATCAGCCATGGAACATGTACTGGGGGCACTTTGGCTCAACATGATGATCATGGTAAGGAACATGTAGTTTATTATTTAAGTCACACATTGGTAGCTTATGAACATAATTATATGCCTATTGAGAAGGAATGTTTAGCTATGGTATTCATCACTCAAAAATTGTGACATTATATGCTAAATAACAAAACTATTGTTATCACCAAGGTAGATCCTCTCAAGTTCATGTTATCTAAGGCAACTCTTTAAGGACGTATGGATAAATGGATTATGCTCCTCTATGAGTTTGATATTGAATACCAAAATCAAAAGGCAATCAAAGGATAGGTTCTTGTAGACCAAATTATAGAAGCTCCTATCATGGCCACTTAACTTCTCAACTTTGACCTTCTAGATGATTCTATCATGATGATAGAACAAGCATCACAAGAACCTAAGTAGTGGACACTCTATTTTGATGGATCCTTCAGATCCTAAGGATCTGGAGTTTGCATATTATTGATCATGTTATAGGGGGATTTGTTCCTCAAAACATTCCATATACAATTTTAGTATGCAAATAATATGGCTAAATATGAGGTATTGGTTGCAGGGCTCCATCTTGCTATACAGTGGGATATTTAAAGCTTAAAGGTCTATAGATATTTTTAGCTAATCATAAATTAGACAACTGAATAGTATCAAACAAGGGATGATAATCTTGTTCCTTATAAGCAAATTATCAACAACCTCAAAACACAGTTTAAATCTCTATAGTTTGAGCAAGTTCTATGAGTCAAAAATAGATCTATCGATGCCATGGCAATAATTGGTTCCATGATTCAAATTCATGATAGTGATAAAGAGTATTAGTTCCTAATTGAAAATATTCTTCAACCAACATATTCTATCAGATTCAGAGAGGATATGCACCATTTCTGATCCTAATCTCTCACCTGAGCTCCATGGCACCAAGATTTTTATAACTATTTCCATAGTCATGTACTTCTCACCAACCTTTCCAATAACCAACAAATTTTTTTCCTTCATCACTTAACACATTATATACTCCTTAGAAAAATGATTTATTGAAAAAGGCTATGATGGAATGCTTCTTCATTATTGATCTTTGGGAGAATCCAAGCTGGCACTAAAAGAGGTTCATGAAGGAATGTGTGGGGCCGATACCAATGGTGTAGTCCTAACAAAGAAACCTCTCAGAATAGGCTATTATTGGCCCAAAATAGAGATAGATAGTTGTAATTATGTAAATAAGTGTGTTCCTTGTTAGTAGCATGACAATTTGATACATGCACCTTCCTTACCATTGTAGTTGATTATAATACCATGGCCATTCTCAACATGGGGTTTCGATGTCATTGGGAAAATTAACTTGACATATTCAAATGGACATAAGCACATTTTGAATGCAACTTAGTACTTTACCAAGTGGATTGAGTCTATTCCTCTCACTTATGCTACTGGTAAACAAATAGCCAAATTCATTCTTTACCATATCATCTATCGATATAACATCCCAACTCATGTTATATATGATAATGGTAGATCTTTTGTGAACCAAGATGTGAAATCTCTTTGTGAAAAATTCAAGATCAAGCACAAGAAATACACTCCATATAACCCATAAGGCAACAAACAAGCTTAGGTATAAAATAACACCATTCTAGCCATCTTAAAAAATATTGTCAATGATGTTGGCCATAATTGGCACTTGAAACACTTTCTTACCCTCTGGGCTTATAAAAACAATCATTGCACCCCAACTGGAGCCACTCCATACTCCCTTATTTTTGGAAATGAATCTATCATCCCAGTCAAGATTGAGATCCCATCATTAAGAATATTACTAGAGCACATTGAATATGATGAAGACTATAGAGCCTTACTGCTGTAAGAACTAGAACTTCTTGATGGGAAGTGTTTGGCTGCCCTAGAAAACTTATAGGCCTATCAAAATAGATTGTGGAGAATCTATAACAAACACATTCTCCCTTGAGAATTTGAGATTGGTGACTTATTTTCGAAAGAGAACCATATGAACATGAATGCTGAACCTAAAAATAAAGGCAAGTTTTAGCCTAATTAGTTAGGACCATATATTGTCACATTAAACTATGGATCATGAGCATATCGATTGGTTAAACCTAATGGTGAAGAAATTTTAGAGCCCATGAACATCATACACCTTAAGATATTTTACGCATGAATAGATTTGAACCATTGTATATAAGACCCTTGACTTTGGGGAAATTTGTGCCATCATAATTTTATCCCACCCTTTTATCTTACCTTGAACACATTTTATACTACCCTGGTCCACTTTTCATGAATCCCAATAGTAAAGGCTTTAAACCCTTGGCACTCTAAACACATTCTTCATTCCATTCTAGATTTCTCTCTTGGAGAAGCACACATTTATTATGTCTAAGGCATGTTATAAGCTTGAACAATTTTTATCCCTTGACCAATTATGATCATGACTATGTCTCATGAACATTATGAGCATCTTCAGTAGTAGTTCTACAAAGTAGTTCAATCAAGAGAGTCTTGTATAGTTTTAGACAAGTGAATAGTCACATCTTCTTAGTTCAATTATTTTCTAATCTTTCTTGTTTTATCAAGAACCTCACTCTCACCGATTTGTGAGCATGTGCTGTTGCAACTGACTTAGTTGTCTTATTAGAACCTCTACTCTCAGGACGTGCATATTCTCAACTAGATGGTCCCACCTTGTGTACATGATCCATAAAAGAACAAAAACATTATCTCATGCCTTTATACATTTGTACATTCCCATTTCACCATGTTACGCTCTTACCATTTTACAAGCATATAAACACCAGTTCATCTCATCTTGTCCCACACAATTGCCATTTTGAAAGATCATTCTTTCTCATCTCATTAGCTTCTTGTTTTCTAGACCATTCTTGTTTTATTTTTGTATCTTCTATTTCTTTTATAACATTAATCATACTAGTCTGATCATCATTTTTCTTCTATCCTATTTCCTGGGAGAACTACATTTGGCCTGAAGTTCATGTTAGAACATGCATCCATGGAATATATAGGTAGCATCCACTTGTCTTATAAATTTGGAGTCAGCTCAACCAACCCATTCCTTTTCTTCTCTTCCCCCTTTTCTTCTATCATTGTTCCTCTTTAATTAGGGAACAACTGGCATGTCATTGCTCTTTGTTATGATGTGGTGGAAAGTAACGCCTCTACCACACTAACTTGGTTTTTATTTGTGTGTGTTTGTTTGTGTTTTTTTGGTGTTTTTTTATGCTTTCACACCTCTCCTTTTATTTCTTCTCCTTTTAT